>CM030370.1:140344589-140944589 GCA_003604175.2 Clonorchis sinensis | reverse complement strand
ACATGCTGTGTCAACCATGTGGCCTGTATCGATCAGGTGGTAACTGATCACGCCTGTCATGTTTGTGACAAACCCATTTGTAACACAAACCGTGAGAAGCTCTGACATCAAGTTGAGTTGTCCACATGGAATACAGGATACATACAAGCAAATGATGAGTCTCTAACCGGCAACTTACCCTTGAAAGCAATCTGCTGCTACCGAACTGGGTCCCCAGCTACATTGAGTGGTCACCTCAGAAAAGTGATCAGTCAACGGGTTACTCTTTCGGGAGTAGTGTCAGTTTTTCAAATGACAGCTGTTCCATTTCTGAGTGCTTGCTCAAATGTGTTCATTTAAACTGGTTTGGATTCCTAATTTCTCTCAGATTTTTTTCCAGACGAGGTGCAGTTCCCCAGCCAGCTTAGCTTTTGTGTAAATTTTATGAGCTTCGTATGTCAGGTTCCTTTATGAGTTCTTATGAAGAATCTGTGGAAATTGACGTACTGACTGTACCACATAATATATCTGAGATGATCTCTGCTGGTTCTCAATCGGTGCAATATCGAGTTACTGGAATTTGCTACTGGACTCCTCTTCCGCGGTTAGATGTGATGCCATGTAAAAGTAGAATGTGTTTAAGACTCCTACAGATGTTATTGCCGCACAGTTTACGAAAACAAAATATCACCGTTCTACGGCTCAAAACAACTCATATTCGATTCTGCTGACAAAAAGACCTACCAGAGTTGGACTGAAAGATGGGTCAACTGAAACTCCCCACTCTCTTCACTGGTGTAAGCTGCTTTAAAAGAATGGGTTGTAAATTCATTTCTTTAAATGCCTTGAATAAGAGCAGAGAAACAACTTCAGAATCATTAATTACGTGAGGGTTTCGATTTGCCTCTGGCGTGCACATTCTGAGTACCGTTGACAGGCCAGAAGGTGTGTCGTAGACTGCGTGCATGGTTTGTTAGGGGTATGCACCAGTAAATGTCTCAGTTTTCGGGCGGTTTCACGATAGGAAGAGTCATTTGTTTTCAGTGACAAGCGTGGTGAACACTCTCTTCAGTTAGTTTCAAACAGCAATGCATTTGAAAAAACAACTGAACAGTAAGACTAAGCCTTATAAAAATGTAAACTGTCGTTTGCTTGCTCAAGTTTTCGTTGTGTCCGAATGTGCACCAAAGTTGCAATAGTTGTCAGCATTCATCTTCTGCCTTAAAAACAAAAACGCTTCAAAAACACTTGTATGGAAGCCCGTATTACTTCACTAAAGGATTTTTTGTATGTTTTAAACATTGGAAAACTTTGTACAAAATGCTTTTACTATCAAATATTGCTATCACTCCCCATTTTTGATCGTTTTAGCCTATCGCCTATGAAGGTCAAGATAAAAATCCGGAAATGTGTCGAGTTCTACTCACACACGAAGTAATGTGTAGTCGGTGTTGTGAAAAGAAGAGCTGTGGAAACCGCAACGAGACTCCCTCCGACCCTGTGGTCCTTGACAGGTAATGCAATTTCACTGTTTTCGCCACGGTATATCTCAGCCGTACTAGGATATTTCCAATAACTGGGGCTCACTTGCTGATTGCAGATTGATAGGGTATGCAACATTATGACTGCCGGTTGCAGATTTTTCTTCTGGGGATCGCTGTTCCGTCGACAATAACTTTGAGCCTGATTCTAGGCTTTCCCAGGTTTATTTAGGGAAGTTGACTCTTCAGAATACTTAAATCAACAAACGCGCAATCGTAAGGCCAGGTATGTGTAAACTTTGGAAAATTTATGGTGTGAACGATCCATTTACGTCCACCCTCCATGGCGGGCTGTTCATAAAACTACCATGTTTTTCTATTGTCGTACATTATTGTACACTACCGTACACTATTGTATATTCAAACATACTAAATTTGGGTTCTTCTGGGCAAAATTGTGTGAAACTATAGAAAGATTTTGTTCAAGCGTTTTGTTTATTTTATCAGACCAGACCTTAAAAAGTATTCTAATTACCTATTTTGAAGAAGCGATGGTTCCAAAAATTCCAACTTTTTCCTATAAAATCCTAATTTTCTCCATTTTTCACAACAGTGTATTCTCCGCAAAAGCCGTTTACTCGAAAACCTAGTTCATTCTGACAATTAGCTTACAGAAACGGCGTGCCTTGAGCAACACACGTCTTATTTAGCTTGACCTCCCCTAGGTTGTCTGTGAAAGATGTTTGTAAGACACTTGTTAGTCATTCCACCCACCATCTACCAAGAACCGTGGTTAACATGGGCCATCAACTCAGCGCTCCCATTGATTACTCACACAGACCAACAATCGTCCTCTCCACTATCTCTCAGTGTTCTGCCGATAAACCCCCCGCGATGAGGCTATCAAACGTATCAAACATTTGATGTTCTCAGCAGACGTTAGGTAATTAAACTAGCATTAACTCGGTATGGGGTCATGGCTGTTTGAATGCCTCTGCTGGTTCACCGTGGAGCAACAGCTCAATTGGAGCCTGTGCATTAGGAGTGACGCATAAAAACGCGGCAGTGTTACGCACACAGCCCAGGGACAGGAATTAACTCAGTGAATATTTACAGCCACTGTGCCGGAGCATTCGAGACTTCTCTACTGTCTATAACAGCTTAGAAGTGTCCATGCTGATGCGTGCACTTTCAAAAGACAACCAAAAACCTTCGAGCAGTTTAACTCGCCAGTGTCTAACAGGAAGTTTCTCGCAGTCTACTTCGAAGAGGCACGCAAAATATTATCGTATTAACAAAAACAACTTGTCTGTTTGATCTTCATTTGGCTGTACCGGTTAGTTTGGTTCTACCCGGTTGGTCGCACTATTTGATTGGAACCAGTGCCTGGTCCTCTGAACATCACGTCTGGTTTGCAGCCATACAGCACAACTAGGCTGACATTCGTCAAAACAAATGGCATGTCTAGCCGTGGTCCGCGTCAAGTACTACACGGTTGAGTTGAGGAGTAAGTGGTCTAAAATTTACACAGGAAAGGAGGTGGCTGGTTAACCCAAAATGGCAAAACGGTAGCAAGCCTTTTTTCGCTACAATACGTCATTGTTCATGCACCAGTGAATATAATTTTTCATGTTTGGAAACCTTTTTGATGAACATAGACTCCCAGCAGCAGCCAACTAAACATTACTACAAACGGTTCATGCTTCGGAGGAATTTTTTTGCAAAAATAACTTCGTAGGTCGGCTATTTTTATTGTACAAATATGACAGTAGGAGTATACGGCTACGCAAGTTATCCCGGGGGGTCAAGGATAAAACAACCTACTCTTTAGAGGCTACATTTTTCGCTGAGACTCATCTTAAGGACCCTTCTTGTTCGGGATCGAAGTGGGACTTTACGGGTCTCAACATGCCTAATTTGCTTCTCAAATAGACCGGAAATTCTATTCGGAGGAGACCCCTAAAACACTGAGGTCGTAAGTACTGAGATCAATGCTAAGCTACAGTCCAGCAAATGGTGTTTGAAATCCGGCATAAAATTCACCAGACTGCCCCTTATTAAGTCAGCTTCAGGCTACCATCAGGGCATCTTGGGATGCATCTCGGGCCCATTCGAGGATTTCATCCATAGTGTGTCTTCTGTGAATTTCGGGACCCATCAACAAAATTACTGGAGGTCAGCATAGATCTCAGCTGTTTTCCTACAGCACTCACTCGATTAAAAACCTTTGCACTAAAGTTCATAATACCTCCAAATAGGAATATTTTTCGCGGAATGCTGGCCAACTAGAACCTTCCGTATAGGGTAGCAGTGGTTTCATTTGCTTCTTGCTGTTTCCAGAAACATTCAGAAATCTTCATTTAACCAGTGGTTGCATGCCATTTTCCGATACACATTAGTTTAAAAGGACCAGCGTGTATAATGGTAATTAACCTTCATAAAGGGAGCTATTCACAAGGTTGTTAAAAGCTCTTCGACACCCCACGACCGGTTTCACCCTTCTTGAGACTCTCCCGAGTTTCCGTCAACTTTATGTTCTACTTGAACCCAAATTGGACAGATTTCTACAAGTACTTGCATTGGCATAATAACTGGGTTTTCACAGAGACTCAAATGAATCTCTCGTGGAAGAGTTTTCAGCAACCTTGTGAGTAGTTTCCTTCTCGAATATTGTACTGACTGAAATATGAAGCGGCCTTTGTGCAACATATTCAGTTGAAGACTATCGTAAACTAGAGGTTCAGTTGAGTCTCCCCTAAAAACAAAATTGATTTGAAAGTAAGTGTATCTGTGGTAATTAACCTTGTGCACCTCGGCCACTCGCGAATAACAATCACAAGATTCGGTAATTCATCACCAGTCATAACTATTAGTAACTCCGTAAACACCGAGTTATCGTGTAGCGTTTCACACTCCATTGTACTTTTATTACCGTCAGTCAGTTTCGCCGCTGTAAAATTTCCCAGTGAATGATGTGATGTGTAAAACCAAAACCAAATCGTTGGTTAGGTCAAATCCAAGCACGACGATTTAATCGGTGAAACGGGTTAACATATCGACCAAATAAAACCGAATTTTTGTTAACAAATTATAGAATACGTTAGGGCGGTCCATGTTATTTGCCTTCTTCCCAAGGGACATCTTCCTTTCTAGGAGACAATGATAGTCCACGAAGGCGCTCCTTTGAGTAGAGGTACCTCGTATGGGGCAATAAGTAAAACAATATAAAATGTTCGCCCCGCAAACGACGTTTATTCAGCAAATCAGGATTAGTTAACCAAACACAGTTAGCACGTTTAATGTTGTCCTACCGCTCAGAAACCTCAGATAAGTATCTCGGCAGATGAAGGTCTGACATATGTCTCTATCGCTAACAAAAGCTTGCATGCCTGGAACACATCGCAAGAATTTGCTCTGTCCCAGATGGGACAATTTAGTCGTGACAAAATGTTTATCTTGAAACCACGTACAGATAAACGTGTCTCCACTGTGAATGAATCTTCCGCCTCAGAATAAACAATCCACTTTTTTCAAACTCCCCTTTCGCATCTCTGCGTGCAGATACTTCCTCAAATTTTTCATGAAGTGCAACCAGAATTGTTTGAAAAACGCCGGAAATCCGAGAGATATGAGGCGGTTTCAGGTGAGCCGAATTTTTGGTTATTCCTGCAACAACCACCCCAACCAACTGGTCTGATGGTATTGAATGACGACCGAAAACCTCAGAAGGTCTTCCGGTAAAGTGACCAGCACCGCCACTTAAATAGAGCAGAAACATAGTATGTTCCTGTCATATTGGAGGAAGAGTACTTGGCTAACATTTTGCCATTTCAAAGGAAGAATGTTGCTTAATTCGCAGTGAACCATGAAATGTTTTAATGCATTATTAACTTAGAACCAAGAAACATCTGAAACCCAGTTTTCTCTCAGATATTTTATAACATGATATTCCCACTTTTCCCTTCAAGGTTGCCATCTCTTGTTCTCCGGCAATCGAACGAAAGTTACTCTGTATCTCAGATAACATGTTTGTGCACAACAATTCGAAACACGGGCGTCGGACAAGAAGGGTGGATCCAGCGGATGGAGGTTAGTATAACTTTAAAGTTTGAGCTATTGTTTGCATATGGCTGCTTCCGGGGTTTTATCGACAGACTATCTCTCGTTTGTAAGTTTTGCGCACTAAAATGCATAGACCATTGTACCAGTATACAAAAAATCGATGGCCTTGTTTTTTTTCTGCGCTTTCCAAAACACCTACGCGAGGTAGGGCAATTCATCGTATATGCATCGATGCATCAGGACCTGGTTTTTTATCTCACACGAAATTGACCTTGAGAGGTATAAGACCTTTAAATATTTAATTTGTTTCCACCTTCCCCTTAAAACGCTCAAATAAAGAGGGTGATTTGTTCAGCTGGTTTGCTGAACATGCAAACACGTGTGCAAGCAGAGGTGCTCCAACTCATGTCTTGGTTGTCTTCAAAGCATGGACGTGCTTGGCACTGTCATCGCATTCTCGCGCCCCAGTATTTGGAACTCCGTATTGAGAATAGAATATTCTATGAAGTCTGAACACGGAGTTGAATAGGATGCACAAACGTGTGTATATCTGAAAGATAGTTAATTTTACCTTGTGTGTCTGTTGGTTAGTAAATTGGAGAATAAAGAGTGCTCAGAAAACACTTCTACTCTCAGTAATTTAAACAGAGCAGGAATGGAGTTCGAACCCGACTTGAAATAACGTTTACTGTGTTGTTGCTGTTTGCGCAACAACATCCAACTGAAACTGAGTGCTTACCCAGAGTTAATCGATGGCGCTCATTTTAATTTCAAACCAGTAAACCTATAAACAAAAAGTTCAGGCACACAAGACTGCAGTGCAATGGCTTATCACAATGAGCCTTGCTCGGTGTATTTCCCTTGGGAAGGTAAAGAGCCAGGCACTGTATGGAATTGCACAACCTGAAGACGACTGCCAGCAGATTGATTTGGAACAGAGGCGGGTGATGAACAAAAAATGCAAATCAGCAGTTTGATTTATGCGAAATTCTGGAAGGGGGTTTTACTCAGCAGGTTGATTAGCATATGATATAAAACGTATATCAGCCAGGAATATTTTGTTGCCTTATGGTCAGCGAGCTAAAATGCTTTTAATTTATTGTGTTTTTTTTAGACCAATGCTGTGGCACACAAAACTGTCCTTCCGAGGCCCTTTTCACGCTGTATTACACTTCCAAGAAACTTAGATCAAAGGAAAAACCATCCGAACATGTATAGTTTGGGACAAGGGCAAGCGTTGAAAAGAAAGCAGTAACTAGGCAGAGTAGAATCCATCCTAGATGTGATCCTCTCTCTGAAAGTTGACAAAATCATAGATATGACCGGAATTATTTGAACTTTTTACTGGTTTAAAATATCACCTAAACAGCTAATTCCATGCCAAATAATCGGATATCTTTATACTGATTTTATATACTGTCATCTACTGACTTCCAAGTTTCCTCTTACCTAACAGTAATACCGTGCTACGGCAACCATAAAAAAGAGGTTGAAAACAAATAACTGCTCCAGAGGAGCAGCAAACTAATGTTTATTCGATAGCTAAACGGTGTCTACTTACAAAATTGAGGCTGGAACAAAGTCGCTTAGCCGCTACTTTCAAAAGTTGTAGGCTATCATGGCTACGAAAGCCTCAAACTGTACCCTAAAATTGATTGTGAATTTTCCCTACTTTTTTAGATTGTGGCCAATCGGGCAAAATATTCAGCAAGGTTAACCAGTGTTATCGTGCTATAGGGATGCCACGGGATTCTGATCAGAATTCTTCAGCACATTTTATTTTTCTGCCATATCAGCGCAACTTCAGTGATTGGAGGATTATTCCGACTGATGGTCGGGACTAATATGTCACGTGCCATCGAACCTATTAAAACTCGGTATTTTGGCCCCTGGCTATAATTACCGTAAGTCTAAAACTAGCCTAGCCACAATGTGTCCAACAGAATAATATACACATAAGTAAGAAGAAATCAGAAAGGAAAAAACTCCAAATTTGACGCGCTTTCTAAATGAGATAGTGGCAACTGAGTACTAAGGAGCTAACATCCAAGTAATACTTTGTTTCCTGTGAGGCGAGAATGGTTGTTAAAAATTAAGTGTGAGGTTTTTCAAATAGACACAACTATTTGAATAGGGTACAAACTGCCTTATTAGAAGAATTTGCCAGTGATTCCATGTTGGAATTTTTAATGATGTGACAGGAGACATTTTATTTTTTTGGTTTATTCCGTTGCATCTACTTGTGTAAACTTTTGTGTGGTAATAACGTTCGGGTGTTGAGGCCCATATTCGATCATTATTTTGGTGAAGCCCATACTATAATGAGAAGACTGCTGCCCACTCGAATACTTATTGTGATTGGTACAGTATATAATCGAGAAACCGTTTTAAATATGGTGACATGCCAACCAACGAGGTCATTGCGATTGAAGCAGGTGGTGTGCACTTCAGCTGGTTTTTTGAAAGGCGCCCGGGTTGGTTGTCAGACTAATCTTTGCTCACCGGAACTTAAGACCAGCAGAAATTCTTCACTCACCAGACGGTTACACACATTCCATCTGTTTAGTCGCGGTAGGGGACCGTGTCACGAACCAGCATCAAACCAACATCTTTTGGATTCCAATGTTTATCTGTGAACACTTTCGACAGTGTTGTTCTTTTCTTTATCGGCCTATTTGTTTACAACCGGCAGGCTCTTGTCACAAAGCATCGTTTATATGGCCGTTGCGCTAAGACGGTGCGACTGGAGTTGGAGGGGCAGTAACGATTTCTTTATGGAGCAAAACACTTGTATTAACCAAGTAATCCTTCGTCCGTGTCAAAATTTCAGGCCTTCGTTGTATCATTATGAAAACGTTTGTATTTGCATCACTTGCTTTGAAATGGCCACCTTCCTGTTCTGCTGCGGTGTTTCTGGCTAACCCAAACTAAAGGGGTAGAGGACTGAACTCTATTCGCAACTTTACTGAAGCTAATTAGCACTGCATATCGTTCGCTGCGCTGGGGTTCGAACTACAGACATCTGGTATTCTAGGTTCTTTTTTTGGGGGGGGGGATTCTGAGACAGAACTGCACAAAAACAATCAAGTAGCAGATGATATGCTGGGAGACCTCTGTCGCCGCGATAGGGAGTGTGAAGCGGAGGACATGGTGGATGAAGAAATCGTAGAATAGAAACACATTTTCAATGGGGAATGGATTTTTTTGCATAGGAGTTTACGAGAGGGTGTAGAATCCCAGATATTTCAGATTTAAAAATTTGTTTTGGAATTATCCGATAGGTTTAAAAATGCTATAGCAATCTTACAAAACAGTCCTAATTTGACATACAAACACTACACCCTTGTCGGGATTTGGTTATTTTTATTTCATTTTGACTGTCAATAAACAGCTTAATGTTCTGGGTATTCCAATGATGGCTTTTGCACGAACAGGAACTTCAAAGTTTCAGTGTCCCTTTCTGATAACCGGTTGGAAATTCAGCCTTTATGACGGTGTAATATAATGTCAGCCAATTTAGTAGAAGGCACTGAGTTGTGCGGACCAGATACAAATCTGCGGGTATTAGTACGAGCCAGTTGATGCAGTGTGAGAATCTTTGCGAGCTACAGTCCGACCTTTCAGGGCATGTAGTTTATCAATGAAATGCAAAGGATAGTAGCAAACAAAAATGACAGCAATAACAGTGCTTATTAAGAGAGACAGAAGCTTTGTACAACGAACAGCAGAAATTGTCCGGACAGCATTTTGTCCGGAAGGCAAAAGCGGACCATTGGACTGTGAATGATGAAGCTCGTGACCACCAAAGTTTATGTGAAACACAAATTGGTAGTTTGAAATATTCCACGAGAAAGAGTACATTCGATCACTCAAAGAATGATAGTTTGTAGGGGAGTTTCTACAAATCAGGTGACCTATGCATCAATGGCTGTTGTTCAGTCGAACATTCGAACGAATAAGAAGTTTATGCTCTGTTCCAGCTTCTGAGAATCACCTGATTTTATGGCTTTAAAGTGGCAAAAATGCGCGGCTGAATCAGTTTTGTACTGTATAGACATGCAATTAAAGTGGTTCAGGCTAAAGTTACGACATAAAAGGTTTATCTACATCAAAATAAGCTACATGGCTTTGAAAAGCCTTGCCATGTAAAACAAGATGGTGCGGGAGACGCCTATGAGAAAGGTATACATTGCAGAAGGAAACATCGTGACAATCAGTTTTCATACTAAACCCTATATTTGTCGCTGGTGCTCCGATAACCACATTTCTAAACAAGCACTACTGAAATCAAAGCATTAGCTTTTATTGGGTAACTTTGCAATAATCGTGCACATTCACAGAGAACTGTTGCTTTTGGTATCGAAGAGCATACATGAAATCCAAGTAACCACGTAATATATAATGCTTTGGACAGGATTCAAAGAAGCTGTAAATTTAGCTGTAGATTGAAAGTGGAAACAAGGCTGTTATACTTTTAAAGGCGTGCCTCTACTCATAGAGTAGATGAAAAACCCTACACCACCCAAGATTTGTACTCTTTTTAAGCTCGTCGGGAAGGCCTGGTCCCTAATTCCCTATCATGCCCAGCTTTTATGGGAAAACCAACGTATAACTAAACTGAGACGACCATTCAAAAGCATACTGATTGGAGGTTTTCTGGGCTTTCAATAAGTCTATTCTTTGTAGTGTTTTCCACTTGAAGTTGCCGCACAAAGGCCATTTAATATATCAGTTGGGATGACATTCAAAGAATTTATCAACGTTTCTGACACAATGCTATTC
The DNA here is from genome assembly GCA_003604175.2 of Clonorchis sinensis. Classification (NCBI taxonomy): domain Eukaryota; kingdom Metazoa; phylum Platyhelminthes; class Trematoda; order Opisthorchiida; family Opisthorchiidae; genus Clonorchis; species Clonorchis sinensis. Next base: position 140,934,285 of record CM030370.1, on the reverse strand, counting down.
GTTAGATTGCCGAAAACATTTTGATAGTTCACAGCTTATTTCAGTGCTTTTGAGGTTCGGGGATCATTTGATGTATCCTAAAAGAGAAGAAGCCGGTGGTGGACTATATAAAGTTTTTACTTAGCCCTTAAATTGACGCCAAACACACGCACACAGTTCCAGTTGTGTTTAACTTCTTCGTTGGAAGTGTCACAGATAATGAACCTAGACGAGCCTCCCTTTAGCACCATTCTATTTTTCAAACACGCGTTAATCTCCACTTGTAACAAACATATTCCACCACGCAGTTCATGAATATACTGCAAGCTAGACATTATCGTCGTGATTTGCAATTTTCTAGGCTGTTTGTATCTATGACAACTTCTTACATGAAGGCGGGTCGGCTGGCAATGAATAAGAGATTTGAAAAAATCCGAATCGAGCAACTGAAGAAAGATGGAAATCGACTAATTTAAGGCGAAACTTTCTAGAATGGCCAAACAACTTAACTCATTATATCAGGATCGATTTTCGGATATCACTATAGGTTCCATGGAATACCAAAATCAGTAGGAAGCATGTCCATACTGTGTAAAATGACGCGGTCATGATTAATTTTACGGTTAGTCGTGACACCTTTTCTCATTGGGCGATAGAAGTCCGTTTCAATAGGCGGACCACTTATTCTGTATAGCTGAATCCTCAATCATGATCTTCCCACTTTTCACCTTTGTACCTTGACAACAGTCGTCCTCGGTAGCGATTCAATAAATTCGCTCTGCAGTCTTTGGCATTTTTACTGTGCTTTCATTACACCAGTCCTTAGGTGTGATTTTGAGGGTTAGTGCAGGAGACCTGGTCCTCATTCATCGGTGGGCCTTTCATCAAATCAGTGAATAGACGTTTGGTCTGTTGTCAAAGCCGTTGGCATTGCTACTCTCGAAAGGAGAAAGCCCTTCGCTGCGAAGATATCTATTAGCAGACATGAACTAAGCAGTTACAGGTTAGTATATAAGTAAACAACTCATATGTGCATAGTCTCTAAAAACTGAACATTCTCATGCGTCTTCTCGAAATATCCTGAATATTCGTTGACTATTATACATTAGTAAGCAGACAGTGCAAAGCGGTTTTACAATTTCCGCCATAAACTTCACCTTCTCTCAGACGCGGGTCGGAGCTTGGCCACTGTCCATAGACTAATTGCATGGTTCATCAGTAGCATCTGTCATTACACACTTAGTGTCAGTACCCAGGATAAATTAGGACTCAATAGTAAGGAAGTTTTTTTGTTCTCCGCACAGTCCTTTCCGTACTTAGTTGAACTTGGCCACATACTAATAATTGGTCACACATAATAACTGGGCACCAATTCACGGTAGTAACCCAAAAACTATGCCATTACTGCTCAAACTATTGCACATACGAACGATCGCACATCAGATATCGTGTGCGTGGCAAGTGAATTCTATCGCTGTTACCTCTTCAACTACCATGACACTGATATCTCACTGTGATAATTTGCTGCCAGATATGTCTTTGCTAATGTCTGTTATGCAAATGATAGGACTAAATTCGTTCTTCCTACTTTTAAAACACCTTTCCTTGTATTCAGATGACACTCAAATCGGCCATTACAAAGAATAACGTTATCCTCGGAAAAAAATGGATCACAGCCAACTCATCAACTGACTGTATCTTTGAGTTAAGGATTAGGGCTCCGGTTGAAGAAGAAAATTTTTAAGAGGTTAGGCAGCAGAATAAACAATCTTGCCCATGTGACGGCTGAAGCGAATTCAACCGGAACTTCACACAGTTTGGCCGGCCAATCCGGTATTAAGAGAGGACTGATATTAGCATGAATTTGTGCTATCATCGTCATCGGTTAAACTTTGTAAATCCGTTCTGCACGGAAACAGTTGTTTAGGGATAGCACAAGAAGTTACTGGAGATATTTTGAGTGGCACATGGACACACTAGTTTGGAAGTTGAGGACGAGGAATCCGGACAATCCTCGAGCTTAAATTTTACACATTGCGTTTTACGTATATAAAAGTCCATAGATTAGCTATCATCCATTTCCAGGTTGTCTGTCATATCAATCCAACCCCTGACTCACAAAAAAGATGATGCCACTCCGGGTTCACACTGACCCGCATGTGTACCGTATACTGTAAACCCAATGAATTAAGACCAGTGTTACTAGAAAGGGCAGTCCTAAGCCATAATTATGTCCAGCTGGTGGCCCAACACTGTCAAATCACTTGGAGACAAGTGAGCAGCTGATACACACAGTGGTTTCGAAAAATGGTTTGATACCCATCACCATGAAGAGGAAATTTTCCTGGAACATACATCTGGTCAGTTTGTGCTAAGTCTGTACAACGACGAACACAAGAAGACATTACTGACACCGTTGTAGACCTAACACTCCAGAATGTTCAGAGTGGATAATTTACATATATACACATGAAATCAACATGAGAAAAATACTGTTACTTATGATTTATAACAATACTAGAAGATGTAATGCAATAGAAAACCATTTTGATACAGCAATGAGTAAAGGACAGTCTGGATAACCAGGGGTTCTTAGTGGCAAACCATTCAAGGATACTATGGGGCGGTGCGGCGATACTTCCTCGGAAGGGTGTGATGGCCGCCTATTACACGCATAGTTATATATGTATATTCTTACATACACTTCTAAATTTCTGCCAGTGCTTAAAAAGGAGCGTTCAACTGGAATGTGGTTCCAGTTGCACTGAAGTTGCCACTATGCACCAAACTGTTGCATTTTGTTGCCCCGCCATCACACGGGAACTGAAAAACTTTGCTGCAATTAGAGCTTATTATTGCAGTAGTTTTAATTTGCACTTATTAGATATATTCGCTCATCAATTCTAAATAGCAGTTTCTTTTTTCTTCAGCTTGTCCGCCAGTTACCCCAATCATCAAAGCTTTGAGTCCGAATGAAGGATGGATAACTGGAGGTGAGACGGTGACGGTTATTGGAGAGAACTTTTTTCATGGCTTACAGGTGATTTTTGGTTCGACTGCTGTATGGGGTGAGGTAAGTGCCAATCACGAAGCGGCATTGAACCGTGTGTACTTCAAAACTTCATTCTCCATACCACTCCGTTCTTTCATACTTTGTCTCCTCAGCTGCTCACCCCACACGCTATGCGAGTTCAAACACCACCTCGTCATCTTCCAGGCATAGTGGATGTCACAATGGCCTATAAAAACAAGACATTCTGCAAGAATAATCCAGGCCGATTTGCTTACATGTGTAAGTCTGTCCGTCCTCCAACTGATCCCCGTCCTCATAGCCACGAAGGATATTTTGCCAGATATTTTAGTTTGGAAAATGTGTTGATTAACATAAACGAAACCCACTCAACAGAGGAGTTTGGAAATATAACGATATGATAGCGACACGCTAAAAAGGAGGTAACTTCCAGTTAGGTACAAGTTCTGGATCTTGCATATCCAGAGGCGTTGTTTTGAGTAAAACGTGTATAGTTCCGTAGAATACTCGAATGCCTAACGTAGAACATAGCCGCTTTCAGCCGTCACATCTGATACTTTATTCTTTCCTGCCCCCACATTTTATTAGCTATCACCGATCCGACAATTGAATACGGATTCCAGCGTCTGTGCAAAATAATTCCAAGACATCCAGGAGACCCTGAGCGGTTGCCTCGTGAGATTATTCTTAAACGGGCAGCAGATCTGGCGGAGGCACTCTACACAATGCCATCGAGAAATATCGCCTTTGGATCAACCCTATTCGCTACGTGTCCGGAAATCGACTCACAAGAACTCAAGGGTGCTGATACAAGGATTCAACGTCTGGCTTCATCCCCAAAACCTAACAGCTTGACACGAGGGGCAACATTTGGTGGCCCTTCTATGACAAACTTTCTCGCTTTGTCGGCACAGAACGGTATTGGTTTCCCTTACGCGTACGACAGTATAGACCAGCCCGCACTGCGGCATCAACTGGTCACACAGGACACTATGCTTAATCAGTCAGGCTATGGATTTGATCCAAAACATTTAGATTCGGGTGGAACATGTGGTAGTCAGATGATTCGTTCGATGTCAGATTCTACCTCAGTTATACACGATGAAGTCGTGAGCATGAGTCAGCACAGCGCCAGTAGTGTCGGCAGCAGTGGTATTGAAAGCGTTCAAAGTGAACGACATGATGACGCAGATAGTTGTAGTCCCGACAGCAACACTTGTAATGTTGCACAACACTCTCAGACACAAAAAGATCATGCATTCCATGGAAGTCAAGCAGAAGGGCATGCCGGACGCAGTGCGAAACGTCCTCGATGTGATTGGATCGGTAGTGATTCACGCAGAGGCTACCGAAAATCAAGCGGCTACACTCCGCAGCTGATTGGTTCAAACGTAATAAACCTCCCGGAGCACGAGGAATTGCAAGCAGTGCGGCACCAGGCTGACCAAACTCCGATTCTCAAGGCTCGCCCACGTCGAATATCAGATGTCCCACTTCGTGATGCAGTTGACGCAGATGATCACGATTCCAATGAACAGCCCAGCCCAAAACAGAGACTAATGTTGAAAGAAGACAGAACCACCTTGGCGGACAGTTGTGTGGACACTGATCTCTTAGGGAGAAAGGATGGAACCAAGGTAGAGTAGTTCAGTTATTAACGGTCTATTAATTTTGCTCTGGTCAAAGTTGACTACGTCCAACAGCAGACGGTTCTTTTGAAAAACGATTGCTAAACACTACGGATAAGGTTGATTAAAACCCTGAGCAGCCTGTCACCTGTTTCATTTTTCTTGGTGCCAATCAAGTAGGCAATATCTCCTAACTTCCTTAAGCCTATTATCCAACTAGAAGTCGAAACATATGTATGTTTTGACAAATATCCATCCGCAACTTCACTTGTTATCGATGGGAAAGGCAGCTAAAATTTACCCAAAGCTCCCGCTTATGAAATTTTTCAGTGTTTTCACTGACCTTACATATCTTAAATATGGTTCCAAATGAAACATGAAGCAATCCTCCTTGTACACGACATTCAGTTGAAGAATGCTTTAAACGGGAGGTTTGAATGAAATTCAGCATGGAATTACTTTGCGGGTGAATCTTTCCGCACTGAATTTTATGTTCAGGTACGAAACTAACTTTTTGTATATTTGGGATCTAGGCCTACCTGATGAGCCCCATGAATGAATGACGTAAACGATAGTGAGCTGTCCAAGGGTTTCAAAAACTGGTGACCCAAGTATTCTTCAACGAGTTTGTGGTTGGTCTACATGATCACAATATGTCACTGTCATGAGATTAGGTCAGGCATCTAGACTTGAGTACCCCAATTCATGTTTCTTGCTCGTGAAGTTTAGCGTGCCATAAATTCAGAAATTACATGGATAAGAGATAATTCTCTCCAGTTGGAATGAAATCAATGCAAGTTAAACTCTATACTGGCACAAAAGAGAACCCCGTGGAAACCCACTATGCTAAGAGCGCCACTCCATCGAAAATGATCATAAGGACCACTGTTCCAATGTCGTTGTTCTGTAATGTTACACCGTAGCTTGCAAGATATACTTGGCTTCATCGAGACTATCTCTGAGATCAAATTTGGATTAGTAATTGATCATCTCTTGCTCAAGAAAACTTTTGTGTGGTGGAATGATTTGACTTCAGTTCCTTTGCCAGCGCCCATTTTGATAGAGCAAAACGGTGCACACCTATCCGCGGCTACCCACTTGGATGTCTTTGTGCGTATTGTTGTCAACTTTCGGAACTAAAATTGTGGTAAAGGGACAGCTTCATCCTCCTGTTCTAGGTTTCACACTAATTCGGTCTTATTTATCCTTGACATCACCTCGACTTGGAAGAGAATGTCGTCAAGACTAGCGTTTTTGTTACAGCTTTCCCAAGCGTCTGTGGAGTCATCACACCTACTTAGACCGTCCCCAAGTTATAACTCACGGAGTGTACCATATTCTCAGCGACCGATTCCGGACTGTGGCGTCCCAAATGATGAAATGGGTGAAAAGTTGCCCTCAGACATGAGTGCCAGCTGGTCCACCACACAAAGCAGTTCGGTGAGTTGTCCAAATCGTTTGCCTCAGAAGAATCACATAAGCAATGTAACTGATACACTGCGTCAATACTCCGTATTGGACATATTCCAGTGCAGCAAACTTGGCTCAATAATCTTGAAATTTTTGTCTGGTCATCCAAAAAATCTGCATACCGACCAGAACTAATTGTAAATAACTTCAAAAGCTGCCACAGTTTCAAGGGAGCACTAAATCCGCCATGATTTTCTCTACGACATTGTAAAAGGAACGGAAATGTCCGTTTATATACTTTTCCTAAAGTGTCCTCAACAGCAACCGGACGAAAAGGGGTGGAGACGGTGTCCTTTCTCTTCTGAACAAAAGGTCAATTCAAACTACCGCGGAGCATTTTACTACCAGCCATTTGCGGATTTTTTCAACACTTTACCAGGGTGAATGCTGAAGCTAGTCAATAACCGTATACTTTGGGTACTGAGGTATATACCATTTCATGAAACCAATATCAACTTGGTTATGATGTCACTTGGCACTGCCCAAATAAAAGCGGTAGAAATGTACCTAAACGGGGGATTTTAAGTCGGTTTTTCGAAGATTTATTGGAAAGTTAACAAAATAGTTAACGAATTCGTAGTTTACCTGGTTTTATTTTCCGCTCCAGTGACCATCTGACACTCCTTTCAAACAGAATTTTTGATCGAACTGAGACAAGTGCTGATAATGTTGCGGCAGGGAAATCGTTACGGTCCTGACGGCAACAAATTAAAAAAATAGGCCACTGATTTAGTGCTTAACACAAGTGGGCAGTAGAATAGTCCTTTCAGGAACCAGAAGTATTTAATATTTTGATTCTGAAGGTGAGAATGATTGGCTGGACGATAATGAAGACAACTCGATGACGAGAAAATTATCTCCCCGAAGATTGTGTTTTCCACTTTTACCTATTTAGGGGGTGAAGTAGTGTACTGATACCAGTTTTTTAGGCTGAATTTTGTAGATTAATGTAGGTAGACTCGATGAAAGACGAATAGACTGGTAATCCACCTAAATCTCTCCTAGGTCATCAATCCAGGAAATTCTCCCGCGTTGTACTCGCTGGAAACATTCTCAAACAAGAATCAGGACCACGCCGAACAGAACCGCTTTCCTACCACGGTACCAGTGACTACAAATGTTGGTATGTCAGCGACAAATTCGGTATGTGGTTCCTCATTCAACGCTCCTATGAACAACATGAATACTCCTGTTTGAATTAGCTACTTATTTGAATGAGCAGTCAAACTGATGCGATCTTTTTGCAGCGAATTTCCACATTGTATGTTTAGAACGCATTTGAAAGATGGGGAGTACAGTAAAGCAGAAGACAGTTTTTCAACTGCCTCCACCGCCAATTTCCACAACTTACAAGCACGAAAAACTATTGAACATTATTTTGGAGTGTCTGATTCCACCGTTTTACCTGGTCGTTGGATGTGTATAAGATGCTAGACCGCCGAACGCGTGTAAAGTTGCAGTACCCCCTCGAAAATCACTTGATCCAATTTCCGCTCATTTCACTCCTATTTAGATCACGTCACAAAAGCACTTTTGAATCACAATCACCGTGACATATTAAGGCGGATCCGCTGCGTACCTTAGTCCCTCATTGCAACCCAGGTTACTGAGTACTTGCGCTGATATTCCAAAGTTCACATAAGACTTGCCTGTGGTATGCGAGCTAAAACTCGAGCTGAAGGTTTATGTCGGAAAGTATCTCGGCTATTGCATTTGCCATATTATGCTTAACATGTTTGACATCTCAGTATGGATCAAGACAAAATAAGGACCGCGCGACCTAACGTGTAGCCGTCTTCCAAATCTGGTCATTCTATTAAACCGCACTGCGCAGGAAAACTTTTTCGCACAACAATAAAAACCGCATAAGTTGGTACTAGACATCACACCACCGTAACTTCATTGAAACGGTAGGGCTGGAATTTAATAGTACATACCATTTGAAACCCGTCGTGCGCTGTCGAAGAACATTCAGCAGCCTTATGAGTAGTGTGTTACGTCCATACATGTATCGCGATATCTCGAATATCTTACTAACCGAAACATGGGGTGACCTGGTGCAGCACATTCAGTTGCTTGAAAACATCAACTCACGGTACAGCCAGCGAGAGTAAAGAACTGGCCTTTAGAAATTTTTTAAGGAAATGTGGATATGTTTCGTACTCAGAAATATAGTCTACTCAGAGAGTTCTGTTTAAGTTTTGTGTCATGGTTTCGAAAGCTGAAGGAATGGCTATTTCGCCTTCCAAACGAACTAAAATACCAACGTTCTTCTTCAAAGATATTTGTTTTTCTCTTTCAGAAGTGGGATCCCTACGCAAATATTTGTCCACCAACATGAGCTTTATATGAATACATCTATTATCTTCAAGGCTGTGCAACCGACGTGCGTGGACGATATTCCCTGTAGCGAACTGGAACACCAACCCACAAGTCTGTAAATTGAAGAATTACTACGTTACTCTGTGCTACCGCTGTAAATATAGCAATCGTTATTTAGTACAAACCTTTTACGAATCAATCCCAAATGGGACAATAAACCTACAAATCACGGGATCTCTCGTATTGTCTAGTAAAACATAAAGTGAAAACGGGTCAAATTGCAAGGATAGTGATATATGACTCGGTTCAATGAAATATCATCAAATTCTGCTCTTAACCCAGAAAGCATGTCTAACTTTGTCTTCACTCCTGATTATAAACTCACTTCCAGATGGACACTTTCCTGCCCAACTGTCCAACTGCCTTACCCATTGAAGAGAAGAGACGATTATCTCCAGTATTCTGGATGACTCTGTCTGGTAGACAAGATCACTGAGAATAAAACTGCAATAAATTTAGCGCTTGAGCGAAAATAAGACAGAAGTGAAGATTCTCGGGCCGCTGCTTTCACGTCGTTCTAGCCACACCAAATCTCTGTCTCACCAGGCACTTTTGCACATCGGAAGGTAAAGACTGAGGACGCAGCATGAAGGAAAGTACTCACAACGCGGTTGAAATCTCCTCACAGAGACACGATTGGTTTTAGCCTTATTGGGGCCCATCAGGTAGAACTAGTCTTTAAGTTCTCTGATATTCTACTTGAACGCAATTTTCACCAATTTCGACAAATACGCTCAGTTGCACGCCAATTTTGACTTCTTGGCTGACACCCGAAATCCAGCTGAATACCTCACATGTTTGCTGAACGGGTTGCAGTTTGGTTTTAAGTAGAACAGAAGGTTAGGGGAAACCTGAATACTGCACCTACCTGATGAGCCCCAATAAGGGCAAAACCAGTCGTGGACTATCGAAGGTATCTCATCACCTTGCGAGTGGCTTACTTCGTGGAAGTATGCCACGATATCTCGAATATCATACTAACTGAAACATGAAGCGGTTTTTATGCAGCTCATTCAGTTGAAGAATATCATAAAAAAGAGATTCGGTTGGCGTTCAGCTGAGCCACCGGTAAAACCGAATCGGTATCAAAAAGAGTGTATTCAGAGCACTCAACATATTACGCCCATAAGCTGCATTAGATGAGTTTAGCATAGCACAACACACTTTTGAGCTCACGAGTAATACGGGACACGAAACCCAATGGTTACTTATGAGCACAAATCAGTATTCCAAATTTCCCTTGTCACCAAAAAACGTAACACCTTCCGTATTTTTGTGCAAAAAGCATAATAAAAAGGTTTAAAATCGAATAGTCTATTTTATTTTGTGCCAAAAGCTAGTGGGTCAACTTTCACGGCAAGCAGATAGGGTGAAACAACGATTTTTGTTCACATCTTCTCTACTTTTGTGCACTTCCTAAAGGCCAACACCTGTGTTCTGGCTTCTCGATAAGGGTATAGGGTGCTACTTGTTTCGTTACGTTTCGTACTTCAGGACCACCAGTCATGCGTACTTGATACTGGAAATTTGTCTGCCACCTACAAGGCTGGTGGCAACTTCTTCAGACGATACACATAGTTACAGAGAAGAGGAGAGAAGTGGCTCGTTGCGCTTCTGTACGTCTCAATGCAATACTAAATCAGTCAAGAGGTGACGTATGAGGTGAAGCGACTGGTCACACACCTGGATCTAATCTGTTGTACAACTGTTTCAGTTGCATTAACCAGGATACAGACCCTCTGAAAAAGTGCAGTGTGAGGGCTGATCTTCTCAGCAGGAAATTATGCTTCAAAATAAATGAAATAGTATGTCTGACTACTATGCTTGCATATACCATCGATTGACTCACCTGGTATGTTACTGAAACATATATATATATATGTATATGGAACTGATATTTGTTCTTCAAAACAGATCGCTTACGTAATACACTTAAGACCATCATAAACATGGGATTGAGCTGGGTTTCCGGTGGGTCCCCCCGTCAAAATCAAGTTGACGTGCCGATGAGTGTATAAGTCAAAGTCTCTGAGCAGTTTCCACTCCATTTTAATGCGTACTGTGCAGCTGGAAAATTACATATCAGTACCAATTATGTGTAGGCTTGGACCATGGATTGCTAGCTACATGGCTGAAACAAAAAAAACACATTTCACTGGACTCAAGCTTTTAGTACGCAACACGAATCCAAAAATTTTAACTTCTAGCTATGCCATTTCAAGCAAAAGAAAGCACCCATTACCGTGAGTTCAGAATGGACTGATTAGAAACACATTCCATTCCATTGTTGTCATGAGACTTAGTATGAAGTCTAGCAATCAAAGGTAGCTGTTATAACCGTCATTTGCAAAGTGAAGAATTTTTTACAACACACTTGAAATGTATTTTCATGTTTATTGGAGACTTGACTGAGTTGCCCGTTTATGGCAAACTTCAAACAACCTTGCTCCAATGGAGTGTTTAGCTTCACTTAATTAAAAATTACTGTTCACTCAGTATAACACAGGATGGGCGTATCGTCCATTACTTTTACATTTGAAATTCCTCACGTTTCTTCTGTCTTTATTTGTAACCCCCGCTCCAATTTTCTATTTGGTTCGTGCGTATGAACCGGCATTTGCATTTGTCCCTACCACTTCACTCAGTTGACCTTGAGGTCATCCAGCCATTTTGTGGCCGACCTTATGCACGTTGGAGCCTGTTTGCTCATTTGGTTAGTACTTTTATTGTCTAAGTGGACCATGTGTTTTGGACGCGTATCTACGGTCGAGTTTGGTATATTTCGTGAATTGATGTCCTACATTGATAGTACCGTATCGAAACCCAGCTCCGACTTTGGTTTGCCTTCCCGGAGGTTCTGGTATTACGCATCACTCGAAAATACCATTTGGCTGTTACAATGGGTGCCAAAATGGGGGTTATCTGTCGGGGGTTTCATGGCACTTTTTATAACACTTTTATTATAAAAACAATTTGCTCGTAGACTGTGTGCAAAAGGGATATTATCACCCAACCGGATGACAAACATTAGATTTTGCATTTAACTAGCATTTTCTTGTTAATCTGGCGAACTCGAAGTCAACATAAGTCCACTGTCAATAAAAGCGCATATTTTCCCTACTGAGTTAACCAGCTAGAACCGTCTGGTCACTCACATAGTTTTTGGTTTTTGATACAAATCGGTCTCACTGAATGCAGAGACAAAGTATTCAACTGGGAATTCATCAACAGTGACAACAGTATACCATGTAAACAAACAACTGAAACACGGGAACTACTTGACAAAAGTTTCCATTCAGCTGCCACATCTAGCGTAAGCAGTGGAGGGTCCTTTGGCGAAATAAACCGTTTACAAACAACAATAATCTCAACGGTAGACCCAAATGAATCTCCAGTTTACAAAGCTTTTTAATGAATGTGCCATTCAAGGGTCGCCTCATGTTTCCAATGACACTATATTCGAGGTATCATGGTAAATCTGCTTGATAGAACACGCTACTCATACGGCCAGTTAAAAACTCCTCGACAGCCCACTACTGGCTTTGCCCTTAAGAAAACTTTTGAGTAGTATGCTACACCAAGAAGATATTCTGCGGTATCTTCAATACCACGCCAACCAAAACATCAAGTGATTCCTGTACAGCATATTCAACAGAAAGACAGTATGAACGAGTGTTTTGGTTGAGTTTCCCGTTAACACCAATGTAATTTGGAAGTGATTGTGATTAAGAATGAAACTGTTTTTAGCACGAGCTTGCTGGGTGTGGTAACAGCTAACTTTAAGTCGTCCGATAAAGCTCGGTGTTTCCGGTGTGACTGATGACACTTATCAGTCTTTAACTCGGTAGTTCATATACCATGAGCCACTTGGCAATGCTTTTTGCAGTGGAGAAGGGAACCACCGCAGTGAAACATATTGACAGGTCTGCTGGACATACAAGTTTTGGCTTTGTCAGCAAGAATGTTGTTATGAGGATGATTAACAACTGGGTGAAGGTAGAAGGCGAAATCTTGCTTCTCTCGCAAAGGAGAAAAAATTGTTGGCAGCAAGGAAACAACCTACGGTAGTGCACTGATTGGTGGATTATCCAAAGTTCCAGATAACACTGAATGCTGATGAATTTGAGCTAATTTGACTTCGGGTACCTACGCTCTTTCTCAGGAAAGCCTGACCGATAATCAGCTTGGCAAGTAGCACAGCCGCTGCAAAATGAAGCCAATATCAGGAACAGAGAAGGTTTTGTTGGGGTTACTAGAGTTCACTTAGATTTGCGACTCCATTAAACCTAGAACGGAAGGAACAACGCAAAACGCATTTATGAAACAAGCAGTAAACATGGGACTCCTCCCCAAAAAGTTCCCACGTCTTTGTTTATTCGTAATGCCTGAAAACATCACAAACGAGAGATTCAGCTGGGTTCCAGGTGAGTCTCTCGCGAAAACCAAATTGATTTGCAAATGAGTGTATTTCCCACGTCTTTCTTTAAATCTTTCCTCCTTAAAACAAACAAAAGACATTGCGTCTGCATTGACGTTCCTAGGCGACTACCATGCTCTTCCAGTTCCTGTTTTTTTGTTCGATCGTCTAACTGATGACTGATTCATAAACAATGCACATAGTATAGCAGCCGGTGAAAGTACTCGTACAATAAACTCGTCCCTGTTCAGGGCTGTTGACCCCCAATGTAGTCCTACCGACGCGTTACTTTTCCGGACTAACTGTTCTGAGAACAATACAAAGTGTATTTCATTGTGCAAAGAAATAGGAGAAAACGGGACCCTCCACTTCCTCTAAGAAGCCAAGCTACTCAAAAAATTAACTTTCTTCTTGAGTGTATCTTGCTTCGGTATAATCTCTACAAAATTCTTGGCTCAATATACAACTGTTCCGCAGTGATTACGTTCGATTCTAACGGGATCATTGCAAGAGATACCGAAATTTCTTCAGCCATATTACACGAATGCGCCTAGGGCTGTGTGGCTGAATATTTCACCGGAAGACTTTGTTAAGTGCCTACTGGGTCTCGCTGACCATTTCAAAACACGAGACACCGTGACAATCAATTTCAAGTTTTCATACGTAATGATATGGCCCTTTTTACGTCCATTTTATCCGAAATTACAGTGGGTTCCTATCTGAAGTTCACTTCGCTTGTGTACGCTGTCAGCTTGTATTCCCGGATTTACCAGGGTCAGGTTATGCATTCCGATACACCTCCACAAAGATCGACTAACCAGTGGAGTAAAGCAGTCGACGCATCTCTAATTTTTAGTATTAATTAGTAGATTTCCGAGATGTCTCATTCTAACCCCTCCATCTGCATCCGTACGGATGAACAAATACATCGTTTCCCACTTCATGTGAATGAGGAAAACCACTGAAGGCGTTATGAACAGCACTCACAAGAAAGGTTTTGGCCGTTTTACATTTCCCATAAAGCTACAGTGATGAACTTCCCTGTTTCTTTCCCCAAGTGTAGTATCATGTGATTGCAGCTGTTCCAACCCACCAGACAAATTTCTTACGTGAATATGTAAGACTCATTGATATGCTAACTGGTGTGGCTAGTTCAGCTGACTCTCAAAAAGCACTCGTCGATAAAAAAGTTTGTTGACGGAGTTGATAAGTCCAGTGGGAACCATGGCAAGGGCACTATTCTGAGTCCCAAACCTATTTTATCACAGCCCTTAGAACGTTTGTTTCTGAACAAAGTGGAGTCACAGAAAGCCTTTACGGTAAGGAAAGAGTTGAATACAAACCGAACCTGGACTAAGTCTGGAATTCTCAAGCCGTTCGGAAAAGCATTGCACTTTCATTTCTGTCCAATCTCCTCTAAACTGTTTGTCATACTTCTTCTGTAGTCATTAGTTTGTTTCTGACAATGCACACATTTCAGCTTAGTTTGAAGCACCAGGGAGCGGTCTTATCTAAGCCACTTCTTCTGTGAAAGTAGTGGCATTTAATTTTTCCAAACTGTGTAAGCAATCAGACCAAGGCGCCTTCTCAAATTGCAGTGTCATCAAATAATCTTGACCATCTGTCTTTCAATTCCTATGAGAACTAACTCACTTGGCCGCAAGATGTGACTGTTGACCGTTCTCCGAAACAAGCAGCAAGACCATCTGGCAATCAAACCTCCACCTCAAAAGAGATTCTATAACGGTATCACATGGGGAATATTGCGATGGCCAGAAAGCTTCCTCTACTGCGCACCAGACCGAGCTTATAATGTGGGATATGTACTCCGCCACATCTGTCCTATGCAAAGAAAGATGGTATCGTTGACAAAATCTTCGGTTTCCATAAAAAAGAAAATAATACGAAATTAAAAACCCCCGTGGACAAGATGCGCTGTTTGTCATAAAATAAATTTATTCCTAGTTCCCCCAAATGAGCTTATTTACAATGTTTTAATGACGTTGGAGAACTTTCTAACGTTTTCTTCAGTGAGATTTCTCCAGGGATAGGAACAACAAACTTGAATCTCCCGCGTACTGGATCAGAAAAACCTGTATCGCTTGACATTTGAAGGATGCGTAGTTGATTGCTAGTAAATTGGTGTACATGCCGTAAACTTTTGAGTACCATGGCCACGAATAATCATCTGTCACTCTATGAAGCGGGTTCATGCTTCAGGTATTCATGAAAATTTACTCCTCTCCTTAATTTCAGCGCTTAGTTCAAGACCTTGGATACATATAGTTGGATACGTACATTCTGTATGGATATTTCTATGTTGGAAGATAAGTCATACATTTACAATTTCTGTAACATCTTTTCCCAGTTTTGTAGATCATACTAAATCCGCTAGCACACTGAGCCGCTTCTACTCACCAGCGTATTGCATAACACGGTTGACTAATAGTAGTTAGGTTAGCTTGCACACACACTGCAGCTTGATTAGATGGACAGTCCACTGTCACTTCCTCAGGGTGTCTTAATGCTCTACAAATTGACACGTATTCACAACGGTCTAAAATTTGCCCGGGATTAGGGTGTCTGCGCATTCGGTACACTTCACTTATTTGGCGGAATTTTCCGATTTGGACTTTAGTAAATCGCTGCATAGTAGAATCCACATCGAGATGCATGCTCCGAGTTGGGAAGTGAAATTTTGATGCAGCCTGCGTAGAACTGAATTTATTTCAATCGAATGTCATGAAGCACTGATAATTGACTATGCACTTGAGCGCCTAACTAGTGGTATGATCCGGAAGACTTGTTATTCATCAAATAATACGGAACTTCTACCCTAAAACATTTGCTTTTTACAGGGTTCACCCTGTCCATTTTATCTGAGACGAGTGCTCCAGGTATTCAACAACACCATTACTTCGTGGGAGTTTGTCGGAAATTCGGCAGTACTATTGATCTAGATTAACAACTCGCTCGTAAACGTCTCGTCACCATTCGAAGAGATATCACCCGTGCGTGCACTGATTGCCGACTTTGTCCAAAAGTTTAGATCACACATGGTTTAAAATGCGACACGTTAGCACCAGCAAACCTCAAACACTCAGGTGCTCTTTCATCATTTATTGCAATAGTTTGATGAGTACGACAGCGGTCGACAAGATGCGCTCGGATGGCCTGGATAATGCCCGAATTTTTAGGTGTACGAAACCTACAAGCAACGCAAACAACTACAAGGAGACTCACGCACAGATTACTAAGGCAATTGACCTGCTAATCGGTTTTCGGTGAAACTGACAAAAACATTTTTTTCTTTGTCTGTTTTGTCAAAACACCCATAAGTTATTTGCTGCTGTATAGGTTGTGTTGCATTCTTTGACGGAACGAGCGTGTCTTAAGGTTCACACACGGTTAAAAATAAGGTGATGCTCTCCACTTATCAGCACTTATATTGAGCCACAGGTAGTAAAAAAAGAAGATGGGGTTACAACATTTCTGATTAGCTGTGGATCAGCAAAATTCGCATTCAGATCACTTCGTTCGAGTAGTCGTCATTCTGTCCTGGTGCAGTTATTCTGGTGAGTCTACACCAAACGGGGAGGGTGGAGAACTGGATTCGAGCTCCGCCCTTATTAGGGCTAATCAGCAGTGCATATTCTTGGTCGTACTGGGGTTTGACCTTCGCACGTCTGACGTGAAAGTAGAGCGTAGAACCGCTCCTCCACCAGCACGCGCTGAACGCACGTGAATTATCATGCCTGAACAGTCGAACGTGTTCATGCTTGAGTGATCTGATTGGTCTGCCTCGAACGATGACACAATGACTGTCCAGCTTGTGTCGATCGACTGAGCCGTCTATCAGTCAAGGAGAACCGTGGATGCTTGAAACTTGTTGGACAGTTATTGATACGTTGGGTGGTTGCCAAATCCGCAGCTTTTGTGTTGAGCTATGGCACGATCTGACATGACCAGCCACAAATAATTGAAGGTGGCTGGATAACTGGATGCTGTTGTCAACTGTTGTCCCATAGTTATTCCTGTGAGAAATAAACTGGATGCTGTTTCTAGGCAAGACCTCTTCAAAGAACTGATGAAAATGAAATGTGCTCTAAGAGACAGGTGATTGCCTAAACCCTGCCTTATACAGAGGAGGCAGCTTTAATATTATGGCAAAAAGAACCCCTCTACAAAGTTTCACTATACAGTGACTAGCTTTTTCTCTGAAAAATTTCGGTCCACCTGGTCAGGTTTCCATCCAGTCCCTATAGACTAAGTTCTTGACCATTCTAGAGGCAGCTCCCAGGCATACTATATCCGTACTCAATTGACGTTTCTCTCCAAACTGGGGGAATGATAATGTAAATGTAAATGATCAGAAAGGCGCCAAGTTGCGGCTGACTCTAATACATTCACTCCCGGGGAACGGCAGTTTTAAGCTGGTCCTTAAGGTAGCCGTTTTAGATAAATTTCAAGATATTCAGTTATTTAGTTGAAACTGATTTAATAAGCTTTTTAGAATAAACAAAGCTTCCCTGTAAATTATGTTTTGGAGGTATGACTGCTCGAAACCTAATGGCAGTTGATGGTCTTTGTTGGGTTCTAATGTGCCCGCATTTCATACGAATAAAATTGTTACGCCTGATCATCCACAAGGCTTTTATATTTGATAAGTTTCTTTGCTTCTGGCGCTCTACTTCCTGAAGTGTTTCAATGCTTGGTTATCCACCGTTGATCAGAAAATTGTGATTTTTATGCTGACTATCATTTTTGGTAGCGCTCTTTGTGCAACACGCACCACAAGGCTGTCGTCGATATTGTTTCTACCGCTACCACGTTGGTCGCTGTTCACTAGACACTCATCTGACAGCGAGCACCTCGAACTCTCCGGTTATGGACTAACTGAACGATTATTTAGCAAGTTGAATATTTCAAAGGCGAATTTTCTCTGATTATATCCTTTCACTTGTCTGAGAGAAGAGATAAGTATGTGGAGGCATTTTCTAATCGACCGGAAGTTAACCGTATTATGTGGTCCCTGTATTGGTCTTACCAATTTACGCTAAAAGTAGCTAGCATTCGTGAGTTTTGTGGTTATCTCCTAGGTATTTAGCATTTGAACCTTTCTTGGAACAAGCTCATTAAACGGCGCTTTTACCTGAACACTGTGCCTGAATCTGGGCATAGTACGTGCACACACACACACACGCACACACACACACTGTCAGGACCCAGCTGCCTTATAAACAATAACTTTCCTCCCTTACAGTACGTGATGAATATGGGAATAACGACGGCCAAGCAAACAAGAGTTTTCCGGTAGGAGGTAACAATTATCCAGAATACAAGAGTCGCCTGTTTTACGTGGGGTTTCGGAAAATGTACAGACGAACAGCTGGTTTGCATCTGGTTTCGAAGCACTTCTGAGGTTTGACATGGCAGTCTACACACCAGAGGTGTGGATCAGGTTCTAACAATGCGTGAGGTCCCTCATAATAATACCTCCATATCTGTGTGAAACAACACACACACGACCTTCACCGTTATCCGTCTCATGATCATGATAAAGGACGACTGCACAAAATCCGAAAACAGCCCATTACCAGTTATATCTTGATTGGAATTTATCAGGTATATTAGGACAAGCTAACTCTAAAGATCAGAGAGAAATGTTTGAACACCTTCAGTTGAGAATCTCCAAGCAGTCTGTTTACTGAGCATTTTGCTGAAGAGTATCATACGTATGGAGTAAAAAGCACATCATCGACCATCCAGCGGCAGGAATTCCACGTTAATTTTGGTTTTAACATTATTCAGAGACTTCTACCGGTCAGTACTCAATATATACGGTTAAATTTCGACTGAATAGGTCTCCAACACGTGTGATGGCTTCAGAGCATCCTTAAAATGTGTACTTTATTCCGAACAAAAAGACCATCTCAATAACGCCGAACACACAATAAAAGTCCGTCCATTTATCGAAGTCTAGCTTAGCTGACCACCACTTACAGAGTATAAAGTATAAATACCCTGGTAGCCGTTACAAGTTACTACCTCGAAAAATGTGCCGAACCCTCTGGAACCTACTTTCATAGAATCACACTTGCGAAAACTAAAAATATCTGCTCCTTACCTTAGGACAGAATAAAACGCAGGCAGTTTAACGAACTGCCCGCTAAATCGCTTGCTGGCAAGACTTTAAGCAAGATGAACAGGATACAGGGGCTCTTATCCGAGAGTGCAACTGAGGTAGACAAGTGTCGACAATCCGTGCACACAAAACTGGTTGGCTCGTCCTAATCAGCTTTCTCTTGCTGAATCATAAGATTTAAGGCAAAACAACTGCGTACCAAGCCTTTAGTGAGCAACAGGAGTACTTGCAATCAATACTCAGATGTATTCGGCTCCAGACATACGACTAACAACAGGTCGCTTTCATGCTCCCTCTTGTAAACCAAAATAATTGGAAACCCCCAGCTATCCTTTCGGAGGATGCTAATTTGTTACATTTATATAAACGCCGCTGTAAAAACCAAAATCGGCGTCATGCTTTGAAGCGCAAGGGTTAACTCAGGATAGATTGTCCCAGTGATACTCAGGCCATCAAGTTCCTGTTTGATGTTATCGTTTACAACTTTTTAACGTCTTCTAGTCTGGTTTGCCGGTAAGCAAACGGTTTTGCAGAACAAAGCAAAGTTCAATCAACGCATTGAAAATTTAAATTTCCTAAAAAGCAGTAAAAACTCGTTCTCCTTCAACTGGTAAGCCAGAAATCCAAATAAGTTAGCAACAAATTGTAAATTACAAGGGTGTGACTGAAAATTCATCCAAAAAGGTGTTCTCCTGATTTAGTCAAACTTTTTTGGAAGACCGAAACAATTAGTCCGTAAAGTATATGTCCTGTTTTGCACAGTGCCGCCAGAAAGTAAGTTACGTGGTGTGAAGTGATATCTGATCTCAGTAGATCGGTGGCGGTCACAACATCGTAGAAATTTAATTGCTTCATTGCTGCTCAAACGTTAAGCCCAGTCGGACTGAATCACAAGACTATAACGGAGATATCAGCGAATTTGTTGACTACAAGCTATCCACCTTTCCTTCTTATGACATTTCGGTTCACTTGGGCATGATCCACTGAGTGGACTCCGTGTTGTGGTGGCTTTAGGCCCATTTAGCGCGCCTAAGCTTGATACATGAATGCACAAACTTCATACCCATAAATGTTCTCCAACAGCAGATTTGACGTGAAGGCTTATTGTTCATCCGATTTCGACACTTCGAACAAACGTGCAGGTCTTCTCATCCCGCACAGTTTAGCGCCCATACGTACGGGCTTTTTGGGCATGCGTCGTCTAGTCACAAGCAACAGATAACACGCGTGTGAAGGGAACGAGTAATAAATACCTATTCACATAACCAAATGGTTGCCAAGCCAAGAACTGGGACTCAACTTGGGCTCGCACTTTTGAAGAACCATTTGCTGAACCCATTTGTTGAGATTTTAAACTAGGAAAGCCGCAGTCTTCCAAACCTCGGCATGCAAATTTCAAACAGATTTGAAAATAAATGCTTGCTGATCAAACTCACTGGTTTTAAACAGCCCAGCGCAGTTGTTCGGAATATCGTGTAATCAACCTCTTTCAGTGCGTCTTAGCGAAAGACAACAACAAGCTAAAGAAAATATAAAACGAGACCATCACTTCGTCAAAAACCTGCTATTGATTCAGACTGCTCGGATACGAGGAGCACGGTTTTGGCAACCATCAATCTGCGATGGCAAAAATTTGTCCGAAACAAACAAGTTGTTCTAGAAATCTGAAAAATTTGCCCGATGGAAAAACGAAATGAATTTTAAAATCCATTTTAGGGTTACATCTTTTAAAAAGTGGTCGGCCAAAGTGGAATTCTACAAAGGAAACGGTGTATGAGAATTTAATGATAAAGTGCTACGGGATCTTGGACAAGAATTTACTGCAACCCGAATCTCCGAAATACTCCGTTTTCTTTTTCCCTCTCGTTGACATTTCCCCCACTCACAAATACACTTGTACGGATCCCGGAATCAATGGACACCCAGGCCAGTGTTGTTTTTGCAAATCCTTCATTCCTAGATAATATTCAACAAAAAGTTGTTTCTACTTGACCGTCGTCCGCTGAGAGGTAATCTACGAAGAGTCCCTCATCGACGGGATGTAGATTGTTAATCGCTGTTCTTCTGCCACTTCCATGGCCCACGCCCCACTGAACTCGTCTCCTCCTCCGTCTGTTCGACCGAGGCGCATATGCTCCCTCAGTCATCCACGACCGAACAGAGCCATTTTCTTGATCATTTCTCCCCGAAACTGCTCGTGTTTGGGATTCTGTTCTTCGTTTTTGTTTTTTCTAACTACTATAACCCCCAAATTTTTAAAACTAGGGTTACCGTGCATCTTGAAGATTCTCATCAAATGTATTTTATTGGTGCGTTTTTATTTCTGCGCACTGATGTAAGTTAATCTGTTTTACTAGGTGCTTCATGCTTTAAAATAATTTGGTGTTCAGCATTCTTAAACAAGAGTTTCTGATCATGGGTCCTCCCTTCCCTACAAACCGCCTGGGCAATGAGAAAAGAAATATTATGCCATAAAATTCTTTTTCGGCTTGCTCTCCTGTAGGGTTTCCCCAGCCTGTTTCGCACGCCGCTACAGGTCCGTTGTAAGTTTTGTGCGACCTTGGTACAAGATGGGATTCCCTTCCATTAGGAAGAATATACAAAGCCCTGACAAGAAGGCCTTCCCTCGGGAGGCTTTGAGTTATTATGCAGCTGTAACTCAGTAAGTCCTGTCTGGTAAAATTTGAACTCCGCGTAATCTCTCGTGTTATACATCGGGTGGATATAGTTGTATATGTGTATGGGCATATAAATTTGATAATGCTAACCACCAAGAGAATGTCTTGTGGGATAACGATGGACACAACTCGCGCAGCACCAACGAACGCAACAATGCTGCTTTTTTGTTTATCTTCAATCTACCTTGATCAGTTTACTTCAGTGACGGTTGTCCCCTGTATAACCGGTTGGTTTGTAGGTGTCCTGTTGCGTACATCAGGCTATCTATCTGTTCAGCAGAATTTGTGGAGTAACTCAATTTCATTCTGATTTCGGCCACAGTCACCAGTCCACTTGATTATCGAATTTGTACTCCACAATTGTTATGTTTTTCAATATCGGGGTGGGAATGTCTGTTTTTTATCCTGACTTTATTCTCCATAAACATGACCTAGATGTACTGACCGGGATCTGTTTTGTGACATATAGAGGCCTTGTTCTACTGTCGGCGTCATAGCGAATTGCTTGATTTTGGGCTGGACCTTTCTTCAATTGGTAGCTCGGTTATTATTAACCATAACTCGATTTTGTGGTTGATACAGTTTTAAAAACAATCTTTTGGCTCTGTTCAATGCTATCACCAACACACCCAACCCCCACCAAGATTGCACGCTTGCTCTCAGTTTTGTTTGTTCGTGTGCGTTCACTCTTCGAGCTTCATGGCCATCGCTTCTTGACGTCTGATAACATTAACAGACACATGGAAATAAACAAAAAAGGGTTTATACCAAAGGACTTCAAGCTGGGCAACAATAATCTTTGAATATTTCGCGACTAAAACGGGTGAATAGTAAAGAGCTATACTTCAGCTTAGTGTTACAAAAGATCGTTCAGCCGTAACACCCTTTCGGTGCCCAGCTGCTGTGCTGCCTGAAGGAAGCACGGGGGCTGAGTTTCTACCAGGTTACCCAATCCTAGACAGGAGCAGTCGAGATGCTGTGGTCGAGCCTGAACCATAGACTTTCAGGCCAGCAAGTTTGCACCTTAGCCAGCGAGCTATATCTAGCTCTCCTGCGCTATAAGTTCCTTATTTTTATAAACGTGTATGAAGCCAGCTGTCCGTAGACTAGGACGGGAAAGTATTCACTTCTACTCGCAGTTCCGAAGTGAGTAGCTAGAAGCCCCGGGCACTGGTGGCGATGGAAATATCGCAACAAGAAGGATGTAGATGGACATAATATAGAAAGAATCATACTTGAATGTCTTACTTTGCGAGTAAACCTAAATGAACTTGAGCAGGTACCAGGAACAGGAGGTGCCATGGGTAAGTGGGTGCATAGCCTACACCAAGCTACTTCACCGTTCGTGAAGTAGTGGTCAGTGAGTGACAGGTAGAAAGGTGACACCTAAATTGTGCGTCTGATGTCGGTGATTCGGTGAGACTAAATAATTCTTATAGGACTAGGATACAAAGAAGGTTTGGGCTGGCAACCCCGAGAACGAGAGAATCCACTCCAGGTTGAGGGGATTCGGTGAGATTGCAAGCTGCTGCTGTTAACTGATTTCATCCAGGATATGCTTTAAGGAGGGGTTACGGCACACTTGAGAGATCCTAGGTTCATCTTTGGATGCACAAAGCTCCGCTTGATTTGAATTGGTTTAACTAAATTTATTGCATGCTTCCAGTTGTCAATGGTTATGAGAGTGAGCGAAAACTGGTAGGAGATGGTGGACCATTGGATACTATGATGGAATTTTACGGTGGCAGACAAACGCGGTTGCTCCAAGGCATCGACTGAGGTTCACTACTTTTGAATAAACAGTTTGGAAAACAACCAGTCTAGATTTTGTTTGAGCATACGGACATCCTTTAAAAAGTCTGTAACTAAAAAAACATGTTTCTAAATAGCATCAACATTATTGGAATAGAACCACGCCGGGCTCGGCCAATGCATCTCCTTTGTAAGACTGAGTTTGAGGCTGCGGAGTTTGGTATTAGGTATGAGGGTTAAAAATTAGATGAAGTAACCTTCATGGAATACATGGAAGGCATAGATCAGTCAGTCACGGAAACGCCGGTATTCAAGAGATAAGACTTAACTGAGATGATCGTTCCGGATTGGACAAGTAAGTAGAAGTTGGGATAGTACTTGTTGAACATTTTTTACGACGGACTTGTGACAATCAAGACAGGGTTTTCAAACTTAAACGCGGTGTTCCAAGAGGAGTCGGAAACAGACAGAGTACGACGTTGGGAAGCTATGCGGATCAATAGATGGGGGAAAGGGTAGACGAGAGAGATCGACTTCGTGAATTTGTTTGAAGCGTGGGAGGGCGCAGGTAGAGGAATGAGATCAGTGAATACCCGAACACCCAGCTCTTCTTAGTCTTCACCGAAAGAACTGGGATAAGGCCCGTTTCGGCTGGGCATATGGGGTTATAAGAAAGGGGTTGCGAAGAGCCACATACGCAGTCTTAACGTTGTCGCTTGGGAGGGACAAGCTGACAAGCTAACTACGAGAAGACGGATGGATTTCTGTAAAGTGGCTGGATCACTAGATTACACTTTGTGACCATCAACATACAGCAACCCTGAGCGTTCGGGTGGTTGCAGAGTACATAAGCGGCTAATTGAGATTATGAAGAAAGAAGGGTCAAATGAGACCTTTGAACAGCGCCTTTAAGAGTCTAAAAGTAAAGAAGGTCACGGATCCGAAATCAAGATGTCCAATTGATGAGGAAGACTGTAATCCTGTGAGGACGGAGACTAATGGTGTCAAGCTCTCAAAAACTCCGGATGAAACCATGGTTGGTAGGGCGCAGGTTGTTAGGAAGACAAAACACCGAAATGGCGTTATTTGGGACGTTCTCTATCAGCCTGCAGGACTTCTGGTGTTCCGTTTCGTTTGTACCACCTACCGTTGACTTTGCTGACTCAGACCCAACACTGGAATTTACTCGCAGTGACTTCAGTGGGTTACGATTCCTGTCTGTCCAACAGCTTGGCTGTAGTTCCTTCCCCCTGTTAGCACACTATTCCGCTTGAGTCACGAACCAGCGAAGAGAAATCGTCCTTCTGATGAATAACTGTCCTGTATGATGCTCTGAACACCTGGTACACTATCTCGGTTTTATAAGCTCAGTGTGCAAGCTGTGAGCTAGTTGTATCTAGAAGTACTGTTTAAGCTGACCTACTAATTTTTGGGGTCAGTGTAGTTTTCTAAGGAAGCCAGCTAGCGATTGTTTCTTAGTTTGGATAATTTTATCCCGTTTCCTGGCCATTCCAGTAGAACAGCGTAACGTTTTCCCGGTATTAAACCCAATGCTCGCTGAAATGTGTTTCAGAGAGTGCATTCTCGTGTAGGATATAGAAGAGTTAGAAAGGCAATTACCGGAATAGCGTTTTCCCTGTAGAGATTTTTACGCACGGTATGCAGCCTCCGAGGCTTCTGGTTTGTGACATGAGATTTTATGATTCCATCTAAACCACACCAAAGTTTACCACGCCGAGGTTAGTTTTGGACGTGGATTTATCCAGTTGGTCAACACCACTGTCACCAGTTTCCGCACCAGAAGCCGCTAAGTCAGTTAGTTGTTTTGAACATTTGACCACCGCTAATTTTGCAGCTGTATTCGCCTGTTGAAATTTTCACTGCAACTCTGTTATTCTGTAAGTAGACAAGTCAGTTGGTATTAAAAATCTCCACAGCATACTCTCCACAAATACCACCATGGGTTCCTAGACGTCCAACCCTTTCGGTTCATCTGGCGAATAAAAGTGCCAATTTTGGCCTCACTGCAATACTGGGAATTAGTAGGCCGTAATTCTTATCCCCGTCATGTTACGTTGACAGTGCTTGCACAGAATAACGCTTGTCATGTTTGTTCAAAAGCGCTTGAAATTCGAACTGTTAAACCAGCTGAGTGAAACGGGTTTTCAGACAGCTTATGTAGATATACAACGTAATTTCAATGGGACGCATTCGTAAATATAAAAAAACGCAGCTATCGTCCACTCCGTGTAGACACGTTTCGCCTTAACATCATCATCATCATCATCATCATCATGATCATCATCATCATCGACAGCATAACAATCATCATCATCATCATCATCAACATCATCATCATCATCATCATCATCATCATCACATCATCATCATCATCAATCATCATCATCATCAATCATCATCATCATCATCATCATCATCATCCATCATCATCATCATCATCATCATCATCATCATCATCATCATCATCATCATCATCATCGTCATCATCATCATCATCCTTTCGACTGTGGTGTGCACTGCGGAGCAACAAACCCGAACAACATTCAAGGCTTCTTCTGTGATCTGATGCCAGAGCTGATCGGCGTCGACGGCGTATAGTACACATGTGGTCAGCTGTCTTTGACAACTGTACTTTGACAGGTTCAACAAGGATCTCGTCCTGTATATTAAAGTGGTCTATGCTGAAAAGCGGAGAAGCGCTAATCAGCTGTTTAATCCTTGTTGAGAATGATCATCAGGGCGCATCTTGCGAAATTCCAGGGGGTTTCGAACCCGCGCCCTTCCGGTCAGTTTTTGAACGATTAAACTTTTTGCCATGAGCGACTGAACGGAAGTGCGACTAGCTCTCAATTAGGCAGGAATTAGCGCCATTAGTCCTCCAATCACCACATCACATGGTCACGTATTGACTGGCTCCTTGAGTAGCAACTTCTCAGAAGGAAGTTTTACTCGTCTTGTGAAACTATTCCCCCTCTGAGCTTCTAATAGATCGATAGTGATGTGAGGATATTTGGCAGTTTTTCTGTCTGCGTGAGAGCTAATCACAACACTCATCAGCCGCTCGTGACCAAACGGTCAATGGTTCAGCCATGGCTGGGAGGTCGCGAATTCGAAACAATCCCAGTAACCTGACCCCCTCGGTTAACACCAACTGTCCGTTCACTGACACCCACATTTTTCATTCCTTCTTTTCCCATTCGTCCCACAAGGTTGCTAAAAATAACCAGCATAAAAGGACAGAATAAAAAGAACCAAGACCTCTGAAATGAAGTACGGGAAAATATGTGTAGAGCTTGTTTCGTGTAAATGCTTTCAGAACTGACTACCTAGTATCAGCGTTGTCATGCAGCAACGTCCTAATTCATTGCAGTGAAGTAGCTTTTAGCTTAGTTCAAATCAGCTCGGCTGGTATTACAGAATGCCTTATGATAACCTAAAATTGTTCTCTTTCTTGCACACTGCTGCTCTGTTGGCTTCCTTCCATAAAAATTATCGTCCACAGGCAAACAATCTCATTCAGTTTGCTAAAAGCCCTCAGAATCCCTGATGACTGCCTTCAAAGAAGTTATATTGGACCAACGACGGTCTAAAATGAAATCCGGAGCCAAAAGTTGTTGAGTCATTGCATCGTAACCTAATGAAGGTGTTTAGAATGTACCGTCTGGAAGCAGGATGCTTTCTCAGGCTTTTGGTCTTACAATGGCTCCGATTGCTCGTCTTTACAATTCCTTTACTCCCGTCTACTAAACGCACGTACATTGCGTACATTATTCAGTCAGGAAGATTCCAGCATTTTCAGTGATGTTCAGCTACCTACAACGAGGAGTACTCAGGTGTCTGAGTGCTCTCAACTTACTTCCAAGGCAAAAGAAGCTTCAGAAGTTAACGTCCAGATTATAAACTAGTCCTCAGGGCAAAATTTTTGCTGGTGCTAATGCGACACAAAGACAACAGGTTTTTCAGTTCATAGCTGTTCCTTATTAAAGCGTGCTATCATCACGCATGTCTAACTGCCCATCTGGCTTATGCTGTGCCCATCGTTTTTGACATGTTATTCCGAAATCTTTTACAAGTCTACTTAAGTCTTATACAGCTTTGCTGACTATTTTCTAAAGAATGCGCGAATCAAACTGTTCTCTCTATTAATCTGCAATTCTACTTTGTTCAAAAGGTAAAACTTCTGTCGTAGTTATGCTCATGGCGTTTTTCTAGTCCGGCTTCTTGAGGTTACGAGTGTATTGCACGTTTCAGTGAGCTGTTCATTCCTTAGGTAGACGAACTGTTCTGCTCCAGTGGTTGTTGGTTTGTTTGTCGAGCTTGACGGTTTAGTTGGCTCGCTTCCTAATTTTAAACGATATCCACAACTCCTTTACTGAAACTCGAAAACTGTTTTCTAAGTTAGGGCGAACAAAGCGCTCCCCGGGATCGTTGACCTTTACTCCGACTACGGTTCATGGTTGCACCTGCAGATTGTTTTTTCAACCTATGTATTTTCAACCAATTACTCAGAGAGGGATGCTTGATAGTAGATTTTGTGTCCCCTGTTCGTCGGACTAAAGTGGTACTTAGCACTCAATTTAGGTTTACGTGTTTTAATCTGTTTCATAAGATAATTTTAACAATCAGCAATAAAGTAACCTTTCTCTACGTGTGGGCTTCATGTTCGTTTTTACAGTATTGTGAACAATCTACCTACTTTTGGTTGTAATCCGTTTCTACTCACCACCTTGATTGTTTGATACTGTTTAGTTTGTTCTTTCGCTCTACATTGACCCTCGTAAGTCCGTAATTGAATGCTGACATTCAACACCAAGCGTTCGAAGATTTGCCTTATCAGTGCTTACCGCCGGTTTGGAGCACCAACAGAGTTATCAAGCTTACTCTTCAGATGATTCAGTCTGTCAGTGCCGCAGCCGCATCCACTCGTAAAGGGACAGCTTACAATACATGAAAAAACCAACATTCACCTTGCCTAAAAAACACTCTTGTCTCATGGTAGCAGGCTAACACGCATATGCCATAGATGTAATGGCTGCAGTTTAAAGAGGTCAGTTCGCCTGTGCGTGTAGCAGACACAGTTGTAGTGCGTATTGATTCCCTTCTTGCTCAGTACTTATCGTGAAAATTCCTTTATCTTGCTGTGACTAAGATTCGACGTATATTTTGTTGTTTTGCGTTGCTGAATCGCAACAATATTACACGAAAACCACAGCGTCAACCGAGTGATACCATAACGAAAGGATATCAGAGTAACACATGTAACTCGGCACCCTGGTAAATGAATACATCGAAATTCGTCACAATCACCATTAAACGCTAAACGTTTGGACATATACTAATTTTCCGATAGGTATATGAATAGAACAGAGAAAATCAAGAGCATATATGACACACTACTCATAAGTTTTCCGAAGGCCCCTCGAAAGTCCACGACCGGTTTCGCTCATCACGTAGGTGCAGTCCCCAAGTCTCCATCAACCTTAGGTTCCACATGAACCCAAATGGCCAGATTTCGTCAAACACCCTCATTCGCACACAAATTTGGTTATGACAGCAGACTCAAGTGAATCTAGCTGAATCTCTTGTTCGTTATGGTGCGCTTTAACTGCTGAATATGTTGCACCAGCACGCCTCATATTTAATTTAGTACGGTATTCCAGATATCTCAATAACTGTTCTCTCGACGTACTATACTACACGTAAGGCTGCTGAAAACTGTTCAACAGCCCACGACCAGTTCCGCTCTTCTTGAGGCACATAAAGTAAGTACAGTCCCCGATTTTCCGTTTAACTATGTTGTACTTGAACCTAAATTGCACGAAGCTTGAAACCACTCATATTTCCACACGAATGTGGAATCAAGTATCACCAGAATCACCGAAAGCGGCGGTTATTCAAACAAACTTACTCTTTCGGCTACTGAAACATTGTAAGTAGTTTATAATCAATCGGATTGACATTCCGGTATGGGTGAAAATGTTTTCGAAATGATGTACTTGATAACCTTGTTTTTGGAAGTGCCCGCAGGTATCTTATAAAAGCGTTCCATGAGGTTTTTGCAAAACTGGCACATTAGCTGATTCATAGTATACAACCATAATATTCATTCCTCCGTGCATCGCGGATCATGTTGGTTATGCTGGCCGTCCGAAATAATCAGTATTTGTTAGCTTTTTCCAGCCTTTTTCGGTACTCGTTGTGCCCATCTTAAACTAACTCACTGTTTTTCTGCTTATGGTAAAACGGTTCAACGAAGTTCCTTTTGTCCGCCTTCCAAAACTGCTTCAACCGATGTTAGGCTCCGGTTAATGTCAAGATGTTCTGATATTTGGGCAAACATGTATTGTTTCGTGGGATGTCGAAGAGTTTTCAGTAAAATTGAGAGTAGCATGCTAAGTCTGTACAATGCATTGCGAGGCAGTCTTGCGTAGCCATCCAGTTGAAGATGAACCTCATGAATGAAAGATTCATTTGGGCCTCCCATGAAGGCCAAATTGGTATGCACACGAGTGTATTCCGCTAATTTTGTGCAAAATGAGGAGCCCAAGGCGATTACACAATTAAGTTATTTCAACAGCACGTAAGGTAGTTTCATTCCGCAAAACTGGCCTTCCTTTTTTGGCGGCATGCTCACTGGCTGAAACGTGTGCGTAGCACCACGAAACATGCCTTAGATTTTGCAGATAACTTTGTGGGGTTTGCGTCTGTCCAACAAGAAATGACGCCGGGTTCCCTGAACGATTTCTCTGGATAAGTTGGCTGGATAAATTAAATTAATATCAAGGAAATGAGTGACACCTATCGTGCGTGCTTTGTTTAAACTTTTGATCACATTCGGAGGGAAGTTTGTGGCTTACCTTATTCTAACCCTAATAAGTAGCATATAGAATTCTGATCTTACGATATGACGATTAGTTTTTATTCCTCTGAGATCTCAGCTACTGACGTGCCTTCGACTGTCAGGCAGAAAAACTTGCATTTTACTTTTTGTGTTCCTCCAAAAATGTAAATTTCCAACTAAAATCCAATTGGTATCATAGTATGCCTAATTGCTTAACAAAATACGTGGGTATTCGTTCAGTACTGTAGCATCCCGAATAACCCTAATTTTAGTTTTATCACGCTAATTGCAATAATGAGCTACACATCAGCGGTGTGACTAAATTCTTGGACTCTTACAATGACGCAAATAATCATGGCTGATTCTGAGGGCTCCGACCAGCGTTCTAATCGTTGCTAAATTTATGAGGTGCGGCAGATGCTATCGAACGTAGCCAGACTAAGTTGACCACTCGTTAAAGAACAGGACGGAGACTTTGGAATTTTAGGTTTGTATCCTATCATATTAACTCGTATCATCAACCTTGAATTGCAAAAAAAGCCATGTTCCGCTGACCCAACAAGACTGGAAACACAACATTTGATGGGCAGTTTGCGACTAAGTTCAAGAATAGGGACAACTGTAGCGTCTGTAATCCGTTGTCACATATTTACCATTTTTTCCTGAACTTAAACTACACTTTGTAACTGTCGTACATATTTTATCATGACGTTTGTTTTAATGTTACGAATACACAATTTTCCGGCGCGACTTGCTGGCTTCTTGCTGAACGAGTGTATTTACGCTCCGTTGGACTGTTTGCCGACTAATGAACCAGTGGAACTAGATCTCTGTGTTTGCATCAACTGTCGAACGTCACAATAAATCCTCGTGACATTTTTTTTAGCCGTGAATAACTTTCCTATCGTGGAATATATCACTCACACGTGAATCATTCCGTGGGAAATTGCTACGAGTGAATATTTCTTTCGCAGCCGGTTACTGCATTTGGATCGGTGTAGTGGACTATTGGAGTTACGCATTTGTGAGTCCTCATTTGACTACTCATTCTTTTCTCATTGTGATTTTGTATTGGTTACTTCGCTTGTTAATTTGTTCGAACACGCTGATAAGGTCCTAGTCCGCTACACAACTGCCAACGGATTGCAAATGCTTGCGTTATCGGATCCTGTCAAGTCATAGAACAGGTCGATACTGAAAAAGTATTGTTAACCAACGGAATGAAGACTTGTTCTTTTTTGCAAGTTGGCCGGTCTATGCATAGGAGGTCTCGCTTCGGATCCAAGGTATGAAAGTCAAATGTGAGACGCGTAAACTGAAAAACGATTGCCCGTTTGGTTCGGTAGTATTTTCTCCTGAAATGTTGACAATGAGTTCATAGAGCGGTCTCAGATGTCTGTAGAAACCACGTATACCCCCCGTAGTTTCCAAAGAGTAAAACTCTTCTCCCTGTTCGATATTTGGTTTGCTTTGACTTTAATTGTAAATAAGCAGCACTTTTGAGTCCAAGTGAAGACGCTTCATTGTGGTGTTCAGTATAACAAGAAAGTAATTTTGCGAATTACAGATAACAAATTTTTCAGCAGTAAGGCGAAAACTGGAGTGTGACTCTCTGAAAATAACCACTAGATATGGCCATGAAGTAGACTTTTCGCAGTTTTCACTTATCATGTTTATTATTTGACCCATCAAATTTAACACTGTACTGCTACCGTAAGGTTTTGAAATGATAAAGTCATCTTGCTTAAAAACGGTGGAAGTTTTTCATGAGTTTCAATATCCTATTTTGTAGAATTAATTTTGCGTCAGTCTACTGTGCCGTCGTTAGTAGGTCACATGCAAATCCAAAGGGGAAATTCTAACATAAAGTTATTGTGCCATCCAAAAAGCACTTAAACGAAACCACTGTGTTTTAAGCAAAGGATTAAATAGTCTTGTCTAATAATATCCTATGTGATCTCCATTTTAATTACAAATTAATTGCAATAAATTACAAGTAATTGCAAAGTTAAAATGATTGTTGTCAAACAAGGCCCAAATAACAGCCATACGCCATGCAGTAGAACGGAATTTTATTTTTGAAAAAACTAGAACTACGACTGTATTAGTAGACCCCTGTCAATAAAATCTAGAATAAGGTCATGAGGTTAGAAGGTAAGTCCTAGATATATTATGAAAGATGAGTTAAAGCCACGGAACAACATTCGTTGCTGAAGATCTGATGACTGTTACACCCATAGCAGTATAATGCCAGAGACAACAGTGGCCTTCATATTAACTGTGGTCCTATCGAAAGCTGCAAGGTAGTTGGCTCATGGTATGATCTGGAAATTTACCAATGGTTATTTTACCTTACTGGATGGAGTGACTTCTATTCACATTAACCTGATTGATATAAAATATCATAGAGGAAGAGAAAATAGGCTGATAGCAGTGTAACAACAGTTGAAAATTTTGATTGGAGATTCCTTTCTGCATGTGAGGCCAACCTATGTCGAAAGGCCGAGAAACACTGCACAGATGTATCATCCCCATTAGAAATAATCAGCAATGCGTACCTAAAAATCCCTAGAGTTTTCGGACCCGCTACTTCCCGGCCGATAGGTTGAACAATAAGTCGTCCCGCCATGAGCAGTTGATCAGCAATTTGTCTAATTCTCGCCGTCCATCCTTTATTCATGAAACCCACTTCACGTGGTCGAGTATTGACTGGCTTCCTGGGTGGCAATACTGCTGACATTTAATTCTGGGCATTGCATATCGTTCACTGCCAAAGTCAAAGTTTATTCTAAGCATGCTAGTTGCCAATTGCGGGCTACCGACCGTCTTGACACTGATTGCAATGTGTTGGAATATTGGTAGCCTAGGTGGATTCATTGGAAATTGACTGGATTCCTGTTGGTCTGTTCATCGAGCTTGACAATTGACCCGTAGTCTTTACGTCATTACTCAAATAGGCACCAATTTTTTTGCTGTTGGGTGGGTAGTCCCGTTTTTGTTCTTGTTTTACCTAGTTTGCGAAGTGCAATTTAAAGATTCCACCTGATGGACTACTGATAATTATCATAATCGGAGAATTATTGGTCCGATTCTGATCTATGTTGCCTTGTGGTCTGCATTTTCTGCTTTCAGTTGCTCGACTACATGCTGAAATTCGTATCATTTCCGGTCTTCATGTACAGATAGGAGCGGCAACTGGCCATGTCTTCTAGCAGCAAGCTAGCGTTCATTGACTCAGATTGACGGCTTCCTCTCCACCACTCTTTTTTACAATCCTTGCGCTGAAGTTTGTAGACAATATTTGTATTTTCCACTGCACTGATTTTCCCTCTTGGTAATAATTGTGCTGTGACTGCTTGTTTTCATAACAGAGCAACTTTTTTATCGCTTATTTGTTGGTGGCATATTCACATTACAACCGTTGATAATCAATAAAATACATCCATCGATATAGATCCCTCATTGGTTTTTGGCCGTCAGGGTGCGGGGATCACTTTTATATCAATATTTTCCTTAGTTTAATGCATTGATTCTGCGATTCTAACCAGCACCAAACGACTTAACAAATTTAGAACAACTCTACTGACGTACGAGATCATTGATAATATAACTTTTAATTCATTTAACATTTCCTCATCCCTATTGCTCAAATCCTTGGTTTGGGTTCGTGAAACGATCACATCTTTTGCTTCTGGGGGCTCCATTTCGAAGTGTTTCTAGCCACCTTGTAGGTAGTGTCGTATGTTTCTTACGTAACTATCTTTTATCATCGGAAAAAACAATGGCTTCGGCTGAATTTTGACAAATGGTACTGCTGAAAACTGTCTTAGCTGACTGTTTAGCTTCCACATCGCTATTTATTGGTTGAATGGTGTCTGCAGCGTCACAGAAACCATTTGACGTATTTTTCGCTGAGTTGAGTTGAAAGCTAGCGTTCCAATTAAAGTTTTACCACACTGAATGCTCGTAAAATTTTAAAAGTCAACTATGAAGGTACTTTCTAGTTTACCGTGTGGGTTGGCGCAAAGGCCCATATTTATAGTGTCTGGTTGAAAAACAGATAAGTTTCCTTCTTTTTAGACATAGCATTTAAAATAGGTTTGTCGAGAACTGTTCGACAGCGCAATAGCGGGCTTGGCCTTCTTGGGATCATCAGGCAATATCCAAAGGTTCCATCAGCCTTACATGCTACTTGAGCACCAAGTCCTACGCGATTGACCTGTTGAGTTTCCGTAAGGGGATTGTCTTTACTACGGTTAACTATCAATTTGAACACATCGAAATTTGACGTGTTATACTGCTACTGCTCTATTATTACGTGTTTAATCCAGCGAAGTTTTAGGTAAGAATGTTTAGAAGTGATTTATAAACAGAATGTTATTTTGCATGATTATTGTGTGTCGCTGCCATCAGTGTATTCAGTCTTCCACCTATGTCTGATGGCAATGCTGAGGCTGAGCCCAGAGATAATCCTGGCGTTACTTTCGATTTTTCCAAGACTTCGAGGGAAGATGAAAAACTGTTTCTTTTGCCGCCACCGAGGACCCATGCAGCGCCAATGATTCCTGGTATCGGAACCATATGAGCGCCGACAGGAAGTTGTTGATTACACGACGTAAATAATGGGGGACAGGAAGGTTTCTACGATAACGTAACTGAGTCCGTCCTTGTAATTGTCCGTTATGAGACAATTCCATGAGACGGGCCTTATGCAGTGCCTTTGGGAGACGCGCGTCGGTGTGACCTTTACGATTCAGTCAGGTTCTACTGGCCGAGCCTTAGATGCACACCCAAAATTTCTCTGAAACCATAGTTCGGAGAAGGACAACTTTAACACAAAGTTTCAGCATTTGATGGCATTTATTCGGTACCTTAAGATCATTCCATGCGGGTGCAGTTTTACTGAAAGTTGTTTAAACGTACTCCAGGTCCACCATGGGCGCGGGATTTATGTTTTAATGGCTGCCAACGGCTTTGCGTGGCGGCTCACTAGAAGCACACCCAAATTATTTTCGCCGAAATTATTGAGTGTTCAAAGTTGCGAATTTTACGGGGAGTTATTTTAATCTGTTTGCACTTTTCATTGATGCGTTACGCATAACGTTTTTTAGGTGCGTGAATTTTTAAGGCCACTGACTACAACTGATTCACATATGATCACCAGTTTACGAGACGCAACAAGAAATCAAGTTTGGGGCCATTTTAACGTTCTCTGGTGTTCCTCAAAATGAAGATAACCTCTACAGAATGTTCAACGTAAATTCCACCGAGGTGGATAGTTGAACAAAGTATGTATGCGTTTTACTCGTCAGACGTAACAACTGGGATGAATTTGTCCACCGAACTTCGGCACAACAGTTTCTTTGGAAGCTCACCTTGCGTCCAGTATAATAACTGAAGACAACTTGACGCATCTTGCAGCGTTGATGATGGTAGCATCTGTGTACATGATCCCTATTCTCTGATGTGCGCAACTAATTTACTAAAGGTAGCAGGGATAAGCGACTTCGTGTACAGGTGTGCGTGAGAGACAGTCGTTGGTCACTGGTTTAGGTTATGGTACATAGGTGAGGCCTCATAAGCAGCGTCGCACATGGAAGTGGGCCTAGCAGTTACAACGAGTATTCGAGAAGATTGAAAACGCGTAAAGTTATGACTATAAAACACCGTCATTGGCCATTAAATTAAGTTGCCGTGTATAGGTGAGACCTCGTAATCAGCGTCACACACAAACACGGGCCTAGCAGTTACGATACGGAGTGGAGATAGGCGATATTGAATATTGAGTATGACGGGTCGCCATCAGCCGTTGGATTAGGTTATCCCGTATAGGTGGAGCCTCATAATCTGCGCCGCACATTGCCACGGGGCTAGCATGCTGCATTGACGAAAATAGTCGAGGTGAGTGACAACGATTACCGTTATCATCATGACCGCTTTATGACGTATTCCACCTATGGTGAGTAATATTCCCAATAGGAATGATACCATTGTGTTGGTAATTTACCGAAGGTTACCTCCTGACGCTGTATTATCCACGGGCTAGTTATGCATGGCTGGGAAAAGCAGTCATCCACAGAGAGGGCCCTTGCATGTCCACTGCAAAATTAGTGCTGTTTTCTGACAATTTTGTACTTAATGGAAGCTGAGCTCCATAAGATAAAGTGTTGTGATGAAGTACGCTGAACAAAATTATCTCGTCCATTAAATCTGGGAAGTATAAAGCAAACAAACGTTGATGAGCGATTTTCCTGGGTGGAATCTGCACAGGATATTCTGTAGATGTTATTTTAATCTTAAATAACGCCGAAATATGGTAAAGTGCGATTTCGTGTTTTATCTCTCGTATACCGGTAGCAAAATGCGAATCGGTGATGGGAGGCGACCTTGAAATTTCGCCCACTTAAACAAAATGCCTTGAGCAGCATATCACCTACGAGTGTAAATGGATTAGACTAACTCCCCGTAAAAGTCGCAACCTCAAAAACCCTATAGTTCCGGCGAAAATAATTTGGGTGTGCTTCTAGTGAGCGGCGGTTCTGCTGTCTAGAGTCCTCACCAGAAACGAATGTGCCGAGATCTCCTCAACAGGTGGGAAGACTTGCCTGAAGTTTTACGGTGCAGCATAAATGCCGAGTTATTCCTTCACAAGCCGCAGATTAGGTCGGAATGGTTTAAATGACTGAAAATAGTCAGCTCGTTTTCCTAAATATCCACAAATCCCCAGTTGGAATATGGTGAATGTCAAACCGTACTCCTTGATCTCCCATAAATTTGTGACGAAAATCCTAAAGCTTGGCCAGTACGAGACCACTGAGTTCTACCGTCACGCAGCTCGTTAATACAAATTGTGAAAGAAACCTTCGTATAAGCGGGGCTTTCGGCATTCCAACGTGGTTCTAAAATGACTTCATACGGCAATATTTGTCGATATTTTCTTCTATTCTTATTTTGTGGAGCATGATCTCCGTTTTGCTGCTCCCGTTTAGAATTTTGAACCCATACCGCTTTTCTAATTCTGACCTGAACGTAAACCGTTCACTGGCCTTGCCATCATATGTCTTGTTTAAATCAAAACGTAAGTTTCACCATCACGTAGCCACCTTGCCTTGAGTCGGTCTGCACTTCGATATCCGGTTTGGAATTCACAGTTCTTAGACCGGCATGTAGAAGCCGGCGTAATCCCACAACTTGAGGCTAGTTAAATTTCATTATTTTATAACTGTATTCATAGTACCGCATTTATTGATAAACCTCCATTCGAATGATCTGACCTCAACGAGGCCCAACTGATTGCTGGAGACAATCAATAGTACTCAAATCCCAGGTACAATGCGGATCCCAAACGTTTATCCGAGGTAGAATCTTGGAACTTTTGGAATCAATATGGCCAAAAGACGAAGTGGTGATTTATTTCAAACCTTTTTGAGCCCGGAACTTAGTAACTCGGTGAACGATACTTCTGGTAATTTTGTCAGCCGTAATATTTGCGTCAGTTTGTTAAAAGACACGTAGCTCGAGTGTGTTTA
Source organism: Clonorchis sinensis (assembly GCA_003604175.2). Lineage (NCBI taxonomy): Eukaryota > Metazoa > Platyhelminthes > Trematoda > Opisthorchiida > Opisthorchiidae > Clonorchis > Clonorchis sinensis. Next base: position 140,896,412 of record CM030370.1, on the reverse strand, counting down.
CTGGTGCCTGTTCAGGTGGCAGTTGATCTGTTCTGGCAACTTGAAGCCAATTGCCAAGCATGGCGAACAGACCAACTACCACCTGATCAACCACCAGTAACATTTGCTTTCCTCAACCTCCTCTGTTCTCTTAGCACTACCCGTAGGTCGAGTGTGGCTAGTGATTTAAGGTCCAACAGTCATATGAGTAAAAATTCTGTCAAAATTGGGTTAGAAGGTAAGTTAATTGAGGAAGAGGTTGAGACAGGGATGAAGTTAGATACAGAAAACAGAAGTTAGAGTTTCGAAGGCAGATGCTGTTAGATTATAAGTTCTCTGACGACAAAAGATTGAGTACTGGTAGCTTTGAAGGTGGGTTTTCATCTATTTGCTAGAAGGTCGAGGAGTTCATTCTAAAAGTCAACCTAGCGGAAGCAGATGCACACGGCCGTCTAAGAAACTGCCTAGAAAAGAGGTAGCTGCCGGGGCTCAAACCACAATGAGCGAAATTGACGGCCCACATTTTGACAACTACAGCACGACGCTATCTTCCAGTCGCCGGAAATTTGTAAGGTAATGAAGACCTTCTATCTGAGTATGACCGGTCCAGTGTCTGACAATAACAGGGAGTTAATTACTTTCTCCAGTACTGCTTAGGGAGGTGAACGAGGCTATCGAGCACTGCGGGTTCCGTCCTGTTAGAGCGGGCTATCAAAGGACCCTGGATATCCTCGGGACAGTTGGGCAGGACACACTACATAGCACAGTAGTTCATGATCGAACTACTGGTTGGTCGGCCCATTGCTCCTGCAGACGCAGATGCCTTATGAAGGCTGATCAGAAAAATGGTATACTGTGACCTGGCATTGAGTTGCTAAACGAAGCTCATTTACATGGTAGGGTGTCTGCCGAATTGGCAGACGACGTACTGCTTTCGAGCTCAGAGCCGGGAACTGATCACCCACTATCTTTCCTTGACAGAAATGTATCCGTTTCCTTGAGCTGCTACGGTTTTACTTTCAACCCTGGAAGATATATTGACCAAGTAAACAAAGTAGGCTTGGAGCGCCCGTCTTCTAGAGGAGTCCTCATCAACATCGTGGCCATAAAACCGCGTAGTGCTTGCCCCCAGTGTACTCAAACTCGGCCTTCCAAGCTGTGAAGTATTCTGCACCCTCTCCTATGTCAAGAAGCTGGTAAACCGAAAGGTTCCAAGTTATATTTCAACTGCCTGGGACTTAATCATTGAGCATTTGAGTATCGCGCCTCTTTATGTTGTGGCGTCTTTAATTGTAACCAGCGGCATCACCATCTGGTTCACAAAACACGGCGAAGGGCAGAGAAGGCTGTAAAAGGTTCTAACGTCAACTCGCTGGTGATTATTGTCCCTGGCAGTTACCTTGGTTTCGTTGCAGTCCGCTTGGAGCAAGGAGCATCGCGTCAAATCGTGCCCTGTTGGACAGCGGTTCCGACCCTACCCTACCGTCGGCCGACTTAGAAAATTAGTATGAAATAGAAGAGGAAGCGGCGTGTGCAGAAGTATCGCCCGTAAATATCTCCGACACTAAAACTATCACAGGTGTCAGCTTTGCCAAATGGTCTCCTTGATGAGTATGTTGCAGACGTCAACTGTGCAAACACTGTCGGGCAACCCCTTATCATTAAGGCCTCAATCCCGGATGGTCAGGTTTCAAGGAAAATAAGCGCATCTTGTGGATGTTCATTCCGCACGAATTCATGGGAATAACATCTCGATTTAACGGGAACTAATGTCTAAGGTGTTCAGTGTCTTTTGAAGCAAGGTCTGGGTTCGATAAAGCGTCCTTACGCCTATCTAAAGGCCTCAAGATGGACAATTTTTGAACCAGTCGTCTCTGCACGACCAAAACGGATATCAAATAGCCGCCTCAGTGTTAAGGATTACATACTGATGATGTTCGAATCGGATTGCGACAGAATGAAAGCACATATTAATTGCTGCCCCCTAGGGAACAAGAAAACTATAATAGCCACCAAGCAGTCTTCTTGCCTGATGGACAGCCTTCATCATTTTCATTGCCTTGGAAGGGAAGCTGGAAGAACCCACCTAGTAACTTGTGTGTAGAGGTGAAACACCTCAGTTGTTTGAAGGGTTATTTGCACAAGCGGGTAACCTCCTTGAAAACTGCAGCGGGGCTTTATCTATTTACAAAAGAAATGGGCATGTAAGTTGATCGATAACTGGTTCAGTAGACGGCTTGCGCTTCATCCCGCATCATCCCATCTTCAACCATAAAACCCTGGAAAGTTCCGTGTAGTTTTCTACTGTGCTGCAAAAAGTCTAGGTATTTATTGATCAGGTGGTGTTGATCTGTTCACCGAGCTTGGCAATTGACTTGCAAACGTTTCGTTATCAAACGAGCTGTCATCATCAGTGCGCATTTGGATGGGTACCTCCTGTTTGCCTGTGTGCGTTTATATAGAATTTGACGGCTATCTGTTATCTCTTAACGTTTGCGTCGCGTTGCGTTCCTTTGAGTCGATTGGTATCCTGATACCTTTCTATTTTTAGCAGATTCCTCCCTCGTTTTGATTGGCTCCCTTCTTCATGTCCACTGCGTTATGGTCTGATCTTTTCAAGAGTCGCTGGCTAGCTGCACTGCCGTATATCCTCCGCTGTATTGACTGGCGTCCTTGCGTCCGCCGGTTATTTTGGTACGTTGGTTAGGTGACTGGGGGCCTCCTCCTATCCAAATGATGTGTCCGTTTGGATCAGACCCGTCTTCTTCTCTTTACATGTTCCTCGTCTAGCTGCTTGTGCAGTTCAGGGCTACGTGGTTCTTGCGTTCTCTTGTTCTTAACAGCTGATAAATTGGGTCGATTTTAATCTGCTTGTTGATAGCTTCTTCGGTGGAGTACCACGTTTCCATAAATTTGCGTTTCTTCGTTCCCGCTTGAGCTAATATGCGAATGCCGCATAGTCCAGGAAAAGACCAATAAATTTTCTCCCATCTCCGTGCACAAGGACACGAAGGACACGAGAGAAACGAAGGAGACTGGAGCGGCGTTCGCATATTAGCTCAAGCGGGAACGAAGAAACGCAAATTTATGGAAACGTGGTACTCCACCGAAGAAGCTATCAACAAGCAGATTAAAATCGACCCAATTTATCAGCTGTTAAGAACAAGAGAACGCAAGAACCACGTAGCCCTGAACTGCACAAGCAGCTAGACGAGGAACATGTAAAGAGAAGAAGACGGGTCTGATCCAAACGGACACATCATTTGGATAGGAGGAGGCCCCCAGTCACCTAACCAACGTACCAAAATAACCGGCGGACGCAAGGACGCCAGTCAATACAGCGGAGGATATACGGCAGTGCAGCTAGCCAGCGACTCTTGAAAAGATCAGACCATAACGCAGTGGACATGAAGAAGGGAGCCAATCAAAACGAGGGAGGAATCTGCTAAAAATAGAAAGGTATCAGGATACCAATCGACTCAAAGGAACGCAACGCGACGCAAACGTTAAGAGATAACAGATAGCCGTCAAATTCTATATAAACGCACACAGGCAAACAGGAGGTACCCATCCAAATGCGCACTGATGATGACAGCTCGTTTGATAACGAAACGTTTGCAAGTCAATTGCCAAGCTCGGTGAACAGATCAACACCACCTGAGCAACAACCAATAAACTAACCCGAGCTACCGATATTTCGATGCAGTCCAGGTATTTCTCTAAATGACTACTTATCTTCCGGCCCAGACCGTACTGATGACATCGCCGACATTTATCTGGGTTTCTGACTCCATGAAATTGCGTTGCCTGCAGATATAGCAGAGATGTTTTTAAAAGTTTGCTTATGATCGTAGGATACTGCAACTTTCAGTTTTCTATTGTACACTGGAAGCGATCCGGAGAACTCCCCCGACGTCTAACATTCTGGGGTACACCCGTACGGGGCTACTTCTTCCACGTTTTGCACCGCCTTCTCCCTGCGCAGGGTTGTCAATGACCAAAAGGCTAGTTTTGTCGAAAGAACAGCAAATGAAGACTTTTACGTACATTATTGTTTTGCGTGGAATCTGTTGCTGGGGCCCAAAAACTAGTTTGTGAACTCAGCTTGATGTTGAACCCGGGCAGATTCTGCTTGCATAAGTGGGTAAGTAACATTATCTAGGTATTGGACATCGTCTCCATCAGCAAGCAGGCGCCCAAGATATTGGACCTCAACATTTCAGATTTCAGACTGCCCAACACATTAGAGCTGTGCCGGTGTATTGAAGCCAACTGCTTCTGTCTCAAGGTTGATTGGCCAGCACGCCCAGTGACCAAACGTGGCATACTTTCTTGCCTAAATTTATGACCCTCCGAATGCGTGATTCTGCTTCTAACTCAACCAAAACGATCCTTACAACGGCTGCGCAAGAAGAAATGTTTTTGAGACAAAGGCACTGATACAGCCACAGAAGCCGTGCGGGGGAGCTGACAGCTCGACACACAAAGAGCTGAGGCATTGGAAATACCTCAGTGCATCAAACCTCTTGAGTATGGTGTATGTCAGTGTTGAACACTGATGTCATGCTATCGATGATAATGATGACGATGTCACACTGAACTGTGTCTTGTCCGATGGCTCAGAATTTGTCAAGGGATCTGTTGTTTATGTGCGTTGTATGCACATTTCTCAGACATGGTGCTGAAATTTTTTGATCAGTGAGTCCCGTGTTTCTCCTATATAACCTGTTACCGCACCACTGCAAGTTGCTGTCTTATCTATAAGGTTAAAGTGCCACTTCCTGGGGAAATTTATTTTAAAAAAGATAGTGCCTTCTTGTGGACTGATTCTATGACCTCGAAGTTAAGGAGTCTAATTTTATGGGTACCGCAGTTTTGGAAGACAGCATTCGATAGGCAGCTCTCGTGCAGTTCTTCACGGACCAGGTTGAAATGAGTCATCATGCGTATGATGCAATTTGAATTGTTCCTCTACGTAAATTAGAAAAAAAGAAAGTTTGTTCTTACACTTAACGCCCTGCTGATTGATGAACTTAGAACAGCGGAATATTCACTACTGCAACAAGTTTAATGTGGCGTCTTGCAGTAGGTATAGAATTCGCTCACAAGTGGATCACGTCATGATGAGACCCAAAATTTGAAGCCACTCGACTATTTACGTAAACCTTTTCCAGTTGTTCTTGAAGAACCGATACGTGTCGGAGGAAAATTGCAAAAAAATGGTTCGTCCGAACCTCGCTGACATCTCATCATGCTGCCTAGTCAACCTCCCTTGACTTATTGCTTGATTAGACATTGCCATGAATCGAAAGGACATTAAAAACAGCATTTTTTTTAGCTGTTACGCGTCAGAAAACTTAGGTTGTCAAAGGGACGACCGCAGTTAAAATATTGTACTTGTTCTTCATACAAGGTAAAGTCAGTGAGACCAACAGAACGGTCGATTGCTAGCTCAGGGGATTAAGGGGCACTTTAATCCACCCTATGGTAGTCCTCGAGAAGGCATTTAAGAGCGTCGGGCGCGGTTTATCCGCCAAGTGTTGCAAACAGTCTCCCACAAGCAAGTGACGACCGTCGAATCTTTGTCTACTTTCCACACTAACGTGGAGCGTATGTTCAATAACCGTCCACTTGCACCTGTCTACGATGTTCTAGGCTCATTAGACTTACTGACCTTAAGTAGCCTGTTATTATTGTGGGGACGACTCGGTTTCTCAGTGGCCAGTATACGCGACAACTTACGCGATGTTAGAAAACGAGTGAAGAGTTAACCGACATCTTTCGGTACCGATTATTGGAGGAGCACATTCCGCAAACTGATGCGGAGCTGTCGAATGTTTTGATTTGGACACTCTGTACTATTCAGTGGCCAAAGTCCAAATCTTAGGCTTTGGGGGGAACGCACCCTGGTAGACGCCAAACCAGCAAGTGATGACCGTATACAGAAGGTACTAGTAAGCACTACATCCGGCGAGGCTACACACGATTTGCATCGTATCTGCCTGCTGGAAGAAGCAGAAGTCAACTGGTAGCTCATTATGCCTAGGCGCCTGCACCGAATTGGGGAATGCGTTTATGGATAGAGCAATTTTGCCATTCCTGTTGATCATATTATTACATGCGGTGGATTGATTTGGTAGATAGGGGAAAGCTCTTTGAGGCTGTGTTGATTCCTTGCTTCTATGGTTATTGTGAAGAACGTGATTCCCCGTCTTGATGTGTTTTCTGTTTTGCGCCATGCTACTTTTCTTGTTCTGACCTGAACGTAAACCGTTCACTGGTCTTGTCATCTTACGTTTCATTTCAACCAACACGTTGGCTTTGGCATCTTGTAGCCACCTTACCTTGAGCCGATGTACACGTTGATATACTGTTTGGAATTGACAGTTCTTAAACCGGTGCGTCGGCCGCCCCGAGCCAAGGACTTCCTGTTGGTGAGCTTAACATGTTTTGGTCATTAATGCCTGTAAACGTCCGGAATACTACAACCAAACTACAACCATCTGGCTCGAACCACCAACAAAAAAATCAGGAGCCAACCCAATCAAACTCAAACCTAATCATGCGGCCGATACACGATTCAAAAATGCGTCCCGGAAGATTGTTTCCTTTCTAACAAAACACGATGAGTTCCGATTAAAACGGATTTCACAAACCGAAGTCTCTCCTTGGTCGATCACGGGAGTCATAAAAAGCTGTTATTACCAACGTAAAAATATTTAACAAGCTTCAGGCCTTCCAAGTTTGGTAAACATGGGATCAATCTTTTGAAACCATTGGTTTGAGAATTTCCGTTCTGGCACGCCTACTGTCCAAAATGACTTAACACGCCGTAGTGCATGAAATTGCACGAACCAAAACAAACAAGCTCGTGTAAGCCAGCAGAAGGTTTTCGCTTATGTGCACCAATTGTCTCGGCCCATGGCGCGCTGTTTGCATGCTCTGATTCATTTTTACCTGATAATATATACTCTGCTATGGTTTAGTGCTTTCTTTTTACTGTCGGATCACTGGCCTGGTAAGCCTAAAGTGCAGTTGGCATAGGTTTCAGATTCGAAATGTCAATTATTCGAAGAAGTGTGCCCAGATTTACGCGGACTTTCCCCCAATATACATGTATGTTTCATCGTCAGCTTTCTTCTACGGCAAAAACCTTGATTATCCCTTTAAAATTTATATTGTGGGTGTCAGATACCGTAAAATACCTCACTCCTGGTGGAACTTCTGAAAATCACGATAGCCCCCATGTGCACGAAGGGCGCATAATCCGCATCGAACGATTTGAAATTTTTGGTTGCACAAAAGGAGCACAATCACTGCAGCAATTAGGGAGATATTGAAGAGATTAAGGATGAGAGTGGGATGTCCGAGCCACCAGCTATTAGGATGAGCGGAAGGATACCGTCAATGCCTGGCAAATTGGAGTTTCTAAGGCGAACAAATGAGGATGTTAAGTCAGACAAAGTAACTGAGAGTGTGCAGATGGTGGAGTTTGTCTCGTCAACAGATGTGTTCACTTCGGAGCCACATCTACTTCGGAGAAATGAGTAGACAGGGTCTATGAGGAGGGAATAATAATAGTGTTTATTCCAAACTTGTGGGTGGCATGCCGTCAGGCAGCTGGCGAAGCAAGAGTTTGGGAATTCTACAATATCAGTAGGGTCAGAAAGAGGCTTGCCGTCAGCGGCTATAATATTTAGAATTGCAAATGAATTAGAGAAGCAACGCATCAGAATCTTAGATTGAAGGGAACGGGCTGCGACGGTAGATTCCTCGTGCTTTTCAAGAGCTAGTTTGGCAGTAGTAATCTCAGTCATGAGTTTTTTAATTGGAATAGGGAGTGAGGGACCATGGGGTTCACGAAAGAGAACCACGAAAGGGGGAACCAACCCGGGAAACTTGGGTGGAAGCTTTGCTCAGCTAGTCCGTGAAATACTCGTTATAATGGCTTGCTTTAACTGACTGAGCTGCACCAAGCCGCCTCATATATCAGTTGGTACACTCAAAAACGAGAAACTCTACCGGATCCAGTTCAGCCTCCAGCCAAAACTGAATCCGTGTGCAAATGAGAGCATTTTTTCAAATCTGTATAACTGGGTTTTTAGAAGGGCGCGAAGTTGGCGGACCCTCCAGCATTGCATCTATTTGATGAGCCGTAAGATGAAAGAAGCCAGTGGCGGGCTTTTGAACAGATTTTAGTTACAGTATGACTCGTGGGTTACGTCCAGTTAGACCGTCAATATTGTTTTTAGACGTGCGCAGGCTTGGCAAAGATTTTTAACCCAACAATGGTTTTAGAACGGTACATTTTGAGGAAGTCCTCTTCAAGGCGGCTAGTTTGCCTTCCGTATAAACCAGGGTCAGGACGATACGCGTTTGTATGGCGGTTAGGTTTGGACGGGGGTTGTTGCTGCGGCTAATGTACGTGTAGGTAAGACGGCGGACGGGTTGATGTTACCAGATGGAGTAGAGGTCAGTAAACTGCAATAAACCTGGGGTAAGTTGGAACGTACCTCTGCGTTGGAAGCTGTCAATGTTTTGAGTGCACTGAAGCGCTCGACTGCACAGTCCGTTGCGACGTCCTAACATATGGAAAACTTACTAAGAGCCTAAACAAAAGGGGAGACGGATAAGTGGCAGTTATTATGCAAACGCAAGATGCTTGTGGAAATCCAGGAGCATAATTCAAAATGAGGCTTTCCGGAAGGAAAAAATTGGGCCCTCGTTTTTAAGCAGTGTTGGCGGATGTGAGGACAGTTTGTGAAACGTTATACACACAGTTTCCTCCTTGCTATTTCGTATGTTTAACTGCTTTACCAACCGGAGTTCGAAAGTAATCCGTAATGATTTGAACTGTTGGCTTAGCGCGCATCTGAGCAGTGAGGAATGGGAAGCAGGGAAGTTAGGAAATTAAACCGGGGGTTATGCGACATATCATTGATTGATCTCACTGAACACCCCAAAGAGGAAGGAAGAACGACAAACTCGGCCCCGGGAAAATTCTTCGGGGAAAAAGGATCTGATATGTAAGAGTGGACGATGCTGCACAATCGCACCATTATAGGTTCCAGCGACAACTTTGGAGAGATCAGGAAATGTAGTGGACGCTAGTTGTGGATTATGCCGCATCGGCGAGCTCCCGGTTAAAAAAGTAGGCCAGTAAACCAGGAGCAATATTAGATAAACTCGTGTTTGTTGGGGTGCAGAAGTTTATCCAGAGAGAGGAGGAGTAAGATGGTAGCCTTCCCCTTCAACTGTCGGCGTTTTCTTGCCAGGCCGATTTTGAAAGCGTTTGAATAGATTCTGACGATAGTTGGGTTAGGTGAGCGCTAGCCTCTGGGTTGCAGAGTAAGTTGTACATTCTTCGGGGGCTTTGGATGCACGCCATCACAGCCCGTGGAAAACCCCGCGTCGTGGAGACAGAGAGACGGTTGCTTTATTGGCAAAGAAGCACAACGCACACGTCGGACTGTCTTTTGAGTGCATTTGTCAGGTCTCTACATGTATCTAGGGTCCAGGTAGATTTCGACCAGTATTGGAGCTGCTTCGTCGGAGAGGATATTATTTCGCCTGAGAAGTACGATGGAAAGAGCTTGACCACAGCTTGACTGTATACAGTGGTAAAAAGAACCTGGAAGGGCTGCCGGGGGCCAAAAACCTTGTACTAAATTATCCCGCCTGTGAGATCTAAATAGCAATACATGATATCGGCGTGGGACTGAATAACGACGGTGGGGAAGCCAACGGCGCGTCTGGGAGCATTAGAGTCGATTAAAGGTGGACATGAAGTGAGCGCAGGCCTCGGATGTAGCGGAGGATAATAAAGCATCCAATTCATCCGTTAAGTGCAACCAATGATGACAAATCGAGGACTGGTGACTGGTGACCGGGGACTGGTGACTATTTCTTTTGTACATGCTTTCTCTCCTGGTACTGTCCAACCCATGTAATAAATAACAGATTGACCAGTTATCTCGGAAGTTCACTCCCGTCCGCCCTTATACATCTGATTTCCACACCACCACTTTGCATGCTTATATCGGCCTTTACTAGATCCCTTGTAGTTTAATATCGTATGTTAGCAAACCCACCCCCTTGGTCGCTAGTCTATTAAGTACAAATTCATCTATATCCTATTCCATACAATCACTTGTCATCACCCTAATCGCGGCAGACGTCAAGTTTTTCTTTCAATGTATATTAATGCACATTATCCCATTTGTTGTCTTTTCAAACTCACCATGCTTTACTAATTTCATCCCACCCCCTCATCTTCCCAAGCTTCGAACTTCGGCAATGCCTGGTTTGGAGGACCTGGTTGGCTGTTACCCACTCCACCTGGCCGGTGATCTTCAACCACAGGATCCCAAAACGGACCAAAAGAACCCTGCGATTCCATATCGGCTTCGCTCCACCTTGTTTCCTCGGCCAGCCTGAAATGAATCCCGCTGCCCAAAGAACTGCACACCCCAGCCCACTCACCTTAAAATGTGACGTCCGTTACGGGGCTGTCCAAAAACTGAAGCATGTCAGGCCAATGATGGCACGGCACTGCCATACCCAGTTTGATAGCACACCCGCAACCATTCCATTCCTTCTCTGGACCGTGCCTTCTTGCCCACTTGTTCCATTAACTGCAAATACGACGAACTCCCCAATCGACCCCAGCTGACTCCATGACACATTCATTCCAACCTGCTGAACTGTTGGTTGAAATTTAACCATCTCTGTGTTACTGTGCTTCCCACCAAATCCAATAACTTTCTATACAGTTCGCGTTCCGGCTCGTGTGTTGCCACCATCTCTCTCTTCCAAAGGAACTATTATGCCCGCCTCCACAACAGCGACACCAGTGAGTCACTACAGTTTAACTGTATACCATGTCTCTGAGATCCCTGCTACCATTTACCCGCTTTGCTGGTCCCTCCATTTCATCATCCCCACTTACGCTTTTGTGACCCTGGCCACGAGCCCAATAGTCCAAGGCCGCGAGGCCTCAGCGGTTGTTTTTGGCTTCAGTTCAATTTGATCGGCTGGATGATGCCAACTTTGCTGCTTCACCAGATCTGATGTTCTGGTTTCTGATTTTCCACAGCTTACATTTCTCTTGTCATATTTCAGGCATGAAGCCTCTTGTTTTGCCCTCCCTCGCTTTGTTTTTGCCCGCCACCTTCAAATCCTAACGATCTGACCTTGCTTGATGTTCTCTTCGGCAAAAGAGCTTCCCTGCTCTTGCCGGTTTAGTGACGACCACGCCTACATTGGATACAGCTCACCGCCTATGGCGCTGTCCTCTTTTCCCACCCAAAACCCCCTGTACTCACAGTCCCACCAGTCATACCTTTATTCTGACTGTAACCTTATGATCATGCCTGACGGCATGCCCCCAAAAGTTGGGAATAAATATTATTATTATTATTATTATTATTATTATTATTATTATTATTATTATTATTATTATTATTATTATTATTATTATTATTATTATTATTATTATTATTATTATTATTATTATTATTATTATTATTATTATTATTATTATTATTATTATTATTATTATTATTATTATTATTATTATTATTATTATTATTATTATTATTATTATTAAGTTTGGGAACCGATTCGTCCCGAAAATATGGCTTGTGGTGAAGTGCGCGCCTTGAGGCCATCGTTCCGAGGGAGGATTGCCAAGAGTGGATGGGGCTGCACAACAACCGCGAAACCAGAATTTCAAGGTCAGCTGTTGTAGACATTTTCTTAGGATTCTAGCCCATCCATAGGTTTTTACGTATTTTTTATACTAGATAACTATTTATTTACGGTAGTTCCTCGACTAGCCACGATCACAAAGGCTGTTAACTCCCCCTTCATTAGGCTTATTCTTATCAGTGTCAGTTTCCAGTTTGTCGAGAACGTTTAGTCCTCGTCGGCATAATCCTCCCTGTCGACCTGCTGCCACTGTCTCACTCTTCCACAGTCCTGCCCAGACTAACAGCTCGCATAGGTAGCTGAGATTGACTGAGACTTTTGCAATACTATTTTCCCTACTTTCCATACTACTACTAGTTTCCCTGCTACTGTAGAGCTCCCTCATTTGTATTCCCTAAATCAACTATTCGTTCAACCTGCTCCGAAGTACCTCATTATGACGCCGCTCCTGTCTTTCTCCTCAAGGCGGTTGGTAGACCCCGAATCCCCACCATTTATCTCCTCAGTATGTTCAAAAAAGCGCCTCATAGCCAGAAGACCCAGCTCCCGACCACCTCACATTTCGCGGTCGATAAAGATGGAACTCCAAGCAACCTCAGATTGTTCAGTAGTACCAACTGACATATCTTTGTCTCCTTAACCCGGCAACACTCTTCTCTCCCCGTCACCAGTAGGACCTCAGGTCCTGAAAGACCTGGAAAATCTTAGAGCACGTCTGCACAAAAAACATACAGCCCATAGCATTTCTTCTAAATCCTGACGCAACATGCCATCCAGCCGCCCTGGAAAAAGCGTCAATTCTTGTTGACACGATTGCCTTTGAGATTTGTGAACGCATTGAATGCCGTCATCAGGTCCTAGTATTCAACGAGCCTGATCGAAGTCCACTTGAACATACCAAGACTGCCATCCTGACTGCATTTGGCATGCTTGACACCATGTGCACAGCTCGCCGGCCCCGACAATTAAAACCATCCTTGTGCTGCCCAATAATACTCCAGTTCCGGGATGAAAACGATGCCGTGCGTCTGCTAACATCCCAGGCTCTTCTCTCCTCTACCGAAAGTTCCGAACCCTGAAAGTTAAGGCTGCCCGCACTAGAATGCAAAGACAACTTACCAAGAAACCGCTACCTTCTACGCCTCCCTCTGACGCTCTCCTAAGCATCTCGTCAACTCATATGATCAACAAACCGATCAACCCCCCAATCTTGCAGACTACTAGCGCATCCATGAATGAAGCTCACAGATGTCCCGGCGCAAACCATCGGCCACCTTGCCCCACTGCTGACTCGATCACATATGCTGTCGTACCTAAGCCTGTTGCGCCATCAACCGCCAGTACATGCGTTGAAACTCCCATAGTCCCCTTCAACTCTCAGTGCTATTTGATTACTCCCAGCACTGAACCAACACCAAACTATTCAGCACTCTCTAGCTTTATAGCCTTACAATACCCTGAGTCCTCCACCGCTCCTACAAATGGACTTCCTGCCTTTCCACCCGTGAAAACTGTAAATGCCCCCATCAGTCCTGTAGAACTCTCTCCTGGTCCTGAAGCGTCTGATGTGGCACGTCTCCCAGCCAGAACAATGATTGAACCAGACGTTGACAGCACTTGTGCTCGTCGCAGACCACCTGATCTACAGTCTCTACGCGTTTCACCTCCGCCAAAATACACCTTCGGACTCAAACATTTATTGTCGATGCCGCGATACGTGACGCACCCTCGAGAATCTGTCCCTTGTTCTTCACAAGATAAGTGTACTTTGCTCCGGCCTCTCCATAATTACATGACAAATACGTCAAACCACACGTACCGCAAGCTTAGTGAAACCTCACATCCGCAGATACCGGCGGCCAGCCCAGACCCTTATGTACCTTCACCATCCACTTCCGTCCTAACTGTAGACCATTTTCGAATGCTACCCATCCCCCATACCCGCCGCCTCTGTCTGCACTATATCAATCTCCACATCTGACGATGGGAAAACACTTCCCAACTCAAAAACACTCCCAGCTGCACACCAGCCTTTCAGAGATATTCCCCATCTCATAACGAACCTCATGGTCCAACTTTTGCCGTGGATTCAAACCTTCCTCATCAAATATTCACCCCTTACCCCCAGTGCTGAATACACCCGGACCTATTCCAGACACCCGCCTAGTCAAATGTACTTTATGTACCATTACGTCACCCACACATTTCCCCCTAGTACCGAAATCCACCATAGGCGAGGTTGGTAAATTCCCAATTAGTGTGGTGTGCCCCCTAATGGAACTATCAATGACACTAGTTAACGCACGCTCGCTGCTGCCAAAAGTCCACAATCCCCGTGCCATTATCGCCGTTGCACAGCCAAGCCTGATTTGTGTGACTGAGACATGGCTCTCAGTTGAAACTCCAGACACGGCTGTTTCAAGTTATAATATCCACCGGTGTGACAGGAGAAACTCAGGAGGTGGAGGCTGTGCCATTTATTCCAACTAGGAACTTCGTGCAACCCCCATTGGTGATTCCGGCCTAGAAGGGATTCCAGAGGCCATCTGGATCTCCACAGAACAGACCAAACGACTTGTTATGGTAGGTTGTACCTACCTACCACTGGCTCCCTCTCCAGCCTCTAAAGCTGACTTGTCCCGTATTACCTCCACTGCGCATGCCCTTCCTCATTCGTCCAAATTTGTGCTGGGTGACTTCAACCTTCCGGATATTTCCTGGTCTCCCACATTGGGCCTACACGTTACGCCCCGTTGCTTGCCCAACTTAATGTAGAGGGTCGGTCTCAGGTTGTACGCAGCCCCACTCGTGGCCTACATGCCTTGGACCTGATATTCTCAAATGAGGGTCATCTGGCTACGTCCACAGTCGGTCCGCGCTTCCCAGGTAGCGATCACTGTGTCGTTTTGTGCAACGCAGTCAGGTGTGGCGCAACTATTCCTTCGAGTCCTTCTGTCTTTCACCTCCTGTTTCCAGATATCTTACTGGTTTTTTCATCTTTGATAGTCTCCCGGGACTGGAACGACTTCGTTCCCTCATCAAACACACAACGCATTTGTGACATCTTCTACCAAAACCTCTTGAACTCTCTCCACCTTGCTTCTCCCATCAAAATTTTTCGCCATGGTATCTCGGCGTAATAAGTTGCTAAATGCCCTCGATAGTAAAATTCACCGAGTTGGCAGAGAACATCGGAAATCTCGGGATGTCTCATTAATACTCTTCATCAGCGAGCTCTCAACAGACCAAGAGTCCTTACGGGCATCTCTCGAATGCCTGAAGAGAGCAACACTCCCAAGGGGTCTTCTCGCTGTAACTTACTCAGTCGCCTATTCCGTAGGCGCTGTACCCAAAATTGTCACTCAATTACTTGTCTGCGTTCAACCGATGGTAGTTTTATCACTGATCCTGTCAGTATAGCCGAGCACCTGAAGGCTTACTCGGCCAGCTGCTACTTGCCCCTCCCTCCAAAATGAATCCCGCAATCCCCGCCGCACATTTCACATCTCCACAACAGAGTAACCGCCCGTCTCTTAGCAACGTGACCGTCTCCATAGTTGATGTATCAGCCCTTCTTCAAACCCTCAAGGACTCCGCCGTGCCGCGGGCGACGGCATATCATCACGTGCCCTGAAACATGGCGGTCAAGAAGTCAGAAACCTCGTCTTAAAGCCTTTTGATCACTCAGTCAACTCTGGCATCGTCCCATTCCAGTGGAAACAATCTGTTGTTCACCCTCTTTTCAAATCCGGATCGAGGCAAACTACCTCCAACTACAGAGGGATCCATCATACCCCTATTTTAATGCGAACCCTTGAACGTCTGGTCAAAGGCCCCTTAATGAGGTTTCTACTAGCTACAAGCGCCATAGCTGACCAACAGTATGGATTCCTTTCTCAGCGATCCGTCAATGGCTGTCAGCTTCACTACTTTGAGACCATCACAGCAGCCTATGATGCCGGACACTATTGTAACAGCCTATTTGGATATCCAGAAAGCTTTTGACCAGGTCGCTCATGCATCTCTGTTGAAGAAACTCAATTCTGTTGGCATCACTGGATCCTTATTTTAGTGGTTTACCTCCTAGCTGTCTGATAGGTCACGGGTAACCCAAACTGGTGACAAACAGTCATCCCCACCACCGATCACCAATGGGGTCATTCAAGGGAGCGTGCTAGGCCCCATCCTATTCCTGCTATATATCACATGACGTCTTCGACGCTGTATCCCATGATAAACCCTTCTTATTCGCGGACGATATAAAAGTCGCTTACACATTTCCTCTCTCTGCTAAAACTTGCCTTTCGCCAGATCCAACAAGACTTGAACTCTCTGACCCACTGGTCAAGTGTCTATGGCCTAAGCTTCTCTTCTTCCAAGTGCCATATAAATTCCTGCCGCTGCTCCAAACAAGCTGATACGTTCACAGTTAATGGAAACCCTGTCACTCATTCAACAGATATCAAAGACTTTGGCCTCAGATACTCTTGCACCTTTACTTCTTCTCAGCAAGTCCAGTGCCAGGTTGCCCGGGCACGTAGGCTCTGACTTCCAATATTACTCTCCTTCTATCTTCGAGACACAAAAGTCGCAATTTTCAAGCTATGAGTGCGACCGATTGTGGAATTATTTCCTCCTTTCTCTTCTCTTTATACCCAAAGTTGTAGGCTGGCACTCGAGAATGTCCAACGTTCATTCACAAAAAGGTTATTCCCACAGACCAGCCCTCTCTTCTACCGCTCCCGCTGTATAATCTTAGGCCTCGGACCACTTCCGCTGAGACGATTAAAGCTAAATTTAACACTTCTACACCGTTCTTTATGCCAAAATGCTTTTATAGCAGAGGCTATGCCAAGCGTAAAATCATATACACGCTATAAATCCCGTAACTCCGACAACCTCTTAGTGTGCCCTCCAGAGCGTACAGACCTACGCCACTACTTCTTCCTGGTTTACTACACTCTAATTTGGAGCAGTCTCCCCGATCTGTTTCGAAATATCACCCACCGACACACGTTTTCACAGCCTGTGGATGACTTCCTTACGTGTGAGACCGCAACCGCCCTACTTAATACCCACCTATCCCCTGATCTCCTTTATGAACGACCTCTAAGTGTGACGAGGTTACATTTGGTGGACGAAAAAAATTAATTTTTTTAAAAATAAGCCACCAACTTACCACACCTTGCTACTTCTTTGACTTCCTTGATGCAGCTTATACCAGGTTGTTCCCAGCTAGGTCTCTGTCCTGGACTACTCTATCCATTCTGTTTAATGAGTGGTGCCTCGTCTTGCCTAACCCTAACTAACATGGACCAAGCGTAAGTCAGATTTTCTCGTTCCTGAGGACATATTATGCGCCACACAACCCATTCAGCACGCGCACAAAACATTGCGGTACGCCTCTGTTTGGCTCAATAGCTCGCGCGCCGTCGTCGTTTAACCATGTTCACACGCTCTGGCCATTTCCGTCCTGTTCCTGTTGTCCCGCCTGTAGCTACTGCCTCATTTGCCTCCGCAAATTGCTTTTCCTAGCAGCTGCTTGCCGTTTGTTTGTTCGAACTGACTGAGCTGTTTTACTGGTCTGGCTTTTCCCCGACCGGATAAAATATCTGGTAGCTGGAGTTCTTTTTTCAATGCACAAGCCGCAATAATGACTGCTTGGTGGCACGCCACCTTGCAGATCTGGCAGCATGCACGATGGATGAAAACCTCGTGTGGTGGTCGGTACGTCCTTCAGGGAGGGCCGCCCTATTGCGTTGCACCATTGCGCGTTCGTATATCCGCCGCCCCTTCAGTAGCATGGTGCTTCGACGATCGCCGGTGGTTCTGAACGTGACCGTTAATTCAGGAAATCAATAAAAGAACACTGTCGTTTTCTGTTTTTTGCCGCTGGGCTGGACTCGTCCCGGTTGTGTCATTTAACTAGCAAGGCTATAAACTACAGAAAAACTAGGCTTTCGTCTGTTTAATAAAAAGTAAAAGAAATTCGAAAATAAAGATGGGATAGCCTGAAGACTGCGATGCCCATGGCTCACATCGACGCACGGAGCTGTAGCTGCTTCCGTCATAACTTGGGTTGTACCGTAAAAAAGCGCACTTAATCAACCAAAGAAAACGCACGCACCTACCTACCACTCCCAGGAGTGAGCATACAAAATGAGAAATATGTGCATACAGAGGTTCCGAACCCTCCACTACCAACATGAAAGACTATTGCCTAACGACTATTTATTCGCCATGCACCACTTGTTGACTTGAAGCTGATAGCAGTGCTTCGGGGACTGGTAACTGTTTCTCTTACATTACTTTCCCTCCTAGGTTGTGATACTGCCCAACTCAGGTAATAAATATCAGATAAACTAGTCCATCACCTGAGAAGTTCATCCCCGTCAGTCCTTTTATGTTTAATTTCCCTAACCCATTACCTCTTTGTGGGCTTATACCGGTTTGCACTAGATCTATTGTACTTTACTATCATATGTTAGCCAGCTCAACCCCTGCTTGGTCCCTAGTCTACTAAGTACAAATCCATCCCTATCCCTTCTCATATAATCACTTGTTGTCCCCACCATAATAGCGGTAGACGTCTAGTATTTCTCTGATGTCTCCTCAATATCACCATGCTTTGTTAATCTCATCCCATCCCCTCTTCTTCCCAAGATTTGGACTCCGGCAAAATCAGGTATGGACGACCAGGTTGGCTGTTATCCACTCCCAGAGGATCGCACATCCCAGACCAATGACCCTAAATGTGACGTCCGTTAGGGGGCTGTCCGAAAACCGAAGTAGGTCAGGCCAATGATGGCACGGCGCTGCCGTACTCAGTTTGCTAGCACACCCGCAACTGTCCCCTTCCAACTCTCAACCGTACCCTCTCGCCCACTCGTTCCATTAACTGCAAATAAAAATAAGTCCCTCACCTGGCCTCAGCTGCCTCCATGTTATGTTCATTCCAAACTGCTGTACCTGTCGTTTGAATGTAACCATTTCGGTGGACATTCAGTCTGTTCCCCAAGAAAAACAAAAATTTTCTGTACAGTTCGCGTTCCGGCTCGTGTGTTATCACCATCTCACTCATCCAATGGAACTATTTTGTCCGACTCCACAACAACGACACTAATGAGTCTCTACGGTCTCGCTGTATACCATTTTCTGAGATCCCTTTTACCATTTACACTTTGATAGCCCCTCTACTTCACCATCCCCATATACGTTTTTTGTGACCCTGCCCACGAGCCCAACAGCCCAAGGTTACGAGGCCTCAGCGGTTGTTTTTGGTTTCAGTTCAGTTTGATCGACTGGATGACGCCAACTCTGCTGTTTCACCAGATCTGACGTTCTGGCTTCTGATTTTCCGCAGCTTACACATCTCTTGTCATACGTCAGGCAGGAAGATTCTTGTTTTGCCCTCCCTCGTTTTGTCTTTGCCCGCCACCTTCAAATCCTAACGATCTGATCTTGCTCGATGTTCCCTCCAAAGAAGAGCTTCCCTGCTCGTGCCGGTTTGGTGGTGACCACATTTAATTTGAATAAAGCTCACCGCCTATGACGCTGTCCACTTTCCCAAAACCTCCTGTACGCACAGTCCCCGCCATTTTTGTCTTTACTCTTACCGCAACCTTATGATCATGCCCGACGGCATGCTTCCCACAAGTTCGGAATAAACATTATTACTATATGGTAACGCGGTCACTATGGTAAAAGAGTGCGGGGCCTCTGAGGTATCCCTCACTGAAGGGCAAGAGCTCCAAATGGATTGGATTCTTCGTTTTGTTGATACTCTTCTTTCGGGGTTATATTTTGGAAGAGAATAAAATGAAGGCGTACCCACATGACTCTCGTGTGAACAGTCGTCCTCCTGTCGCAGCGCAATTATTCTGGTAAATCCACGTGAAAAAGGATAGGCGTTAGACTCGAGTTTTTTTCTCATTATAGCTCATCAGCAGTGAAATTTCAATGGCTGTCCCGGTGTCTGAACTCCGCACATCTGACACGTGAGGCGAGCAGGTTACCACAACCCCACCAATGCACGCTAGAGTCATCCGGCTTTTACGCCTGAACAGGCAAATATAGACACGCACGAGAGATGACATCAGAACATCCGATGCCTCGAACGGCTACCCAGTAGCCTACTTTGGTTGTGTCAGTCGCCTGGCTTGCCAGCCGAGCCTTCCCAGTCAGATGGTTACAAAGACCCTTGAAACCTACTGTACACATTTTGTTTAACGTTTCCGTGGTTGCAGGATTTTGTACTGCTAATGAGTTCTGACAGGAGAGAAACTCGAATCCAGAGATACTTCACTTTGGTGTGGCCTCACCAGAATGATTGCGCCAGGACCAGAGGACGACTGCTCAATCGAGAGTCATGCGAGTATGCATTCTACAAAATCCTGCAACCACCAGCACCTGAAATAAAATGAATACCGAAGTGCTAAAAAATAGTGTTCGCCAGTGCGCTGGCTTTATCAAAGATTAGAAAAGGAGGTTGGAATGCGAGAGAAAAGAGTGAAAATAAAGGTGTCATTGTTAGGGGCAGATAATGGGAGACACCGTATGGTTTTTAGTAAGGTCTCGCTCCCACGCAGCCTGAACAATCGACGAGGAGGAGCAATGGGTGAGATTTGGGCTCTAGGGATAGGGATAAGGATACAAGCACAAATTTCAGCTTTGGAGGGAAGCAAGCCGGTTTACGCTCTAACCACGTCATGATACTACGGAGACGTTTACATCATGCTGGGGCCAAGGTTTCTTCGGACAGGAACTGCTGAGGGACTGTCGAGACACGAAATCTAGCACTTCGGTCGACTGTTCGGAAAAAGTTGGACGGTTGATGTACATACACGTCAGGAAAGTCGCGTTGACAACTCGGCTTTTTAATTTTAACCGAGGAAAAGCGAACCGAGGGTGGAGTGTGAATTAATGGGCCTAATTAGCTGTCGATCAGGTGGCATATAACCCACTCGCAGTAGGCTTCCGAACATTCATCGTTACATTGCAAGGAAAAATAGCGCGCTGTCGAGCTGGTGGTACTTTCAAATCTACCCGCACTTGGTTTCTAAAGCGCAGTAAATATGCGCAAGGTGATAGCTTTTGAAGGTTGTGCGGCAGTCAGTTTGATTGGCCACTTCAGTAATTGCGTCCTTGTGGTTTATCTTGTGTACTGTTGGCTCATTGTGTGGCGCTGTGACACTAGTTCTTTCGCTTGACGCAGATTGTTCCATCGTGTCCTTCATGTGCTTGGTCATCCAGCCAGCCTTCGCGCTATTGGAGTGGCCGATCAGATAAAAATCAATCTTCAGTAGTTTCCCGTTTTTGTGACCCTGGCTGCCATTATTTGGGCACACTGCCAACAGAGCCAATGTTCCAAGAAAACGGGGGTTTAAAGGGGTATGAAGGCAGGTGAAGGAGGGTGTAGCCTGCATGTGATTGGAATACCTCGAGATCTCTTGTGAGCCTTCAGTTCGTCAACACTTGCGGCAGTGTCCGTGGACGTTGGGTGGGTCTGCCCTGGTGTGTGTCGAGTTGATGCATGGAGCATGGGTCGGAGAGCCATGATAAAGTTAAATCGGTGACAGGCACCATCTGTGCCTTTTGCATTCTAGCGGAGGGAAGCCGTTAGGTTCGAATTCTATCGTTACTGGGACCGTAAGAGCGACAGCCCGGTGGATATCTGGAGGGCCCTTCGCACGACCATCTTGTACCGACATATATATATATATGTATATATGTATACGTAAT
The DNA here is from genome assembly GCA_003604175.2 of Clonorchis sinensis. Classification (NCBI taxonomy): domain Eukaryota; kingdom Metazoa; phylum Platyhelminthes; class Trematoda; order Opisthorchiida; family Opisthorchiidae; genus Clonorchis; species Clonorchis sinensis. The sequence continues at coordinate 140,874,983 of CM030370.1, read as the reverse complement.
AATGGGAACGAGATAAGGGGTAGGTGGGAATTTCGCGCGGAATGCGACATCCCAGGTGATGGATAATGTCTAAGATGGTTTGATGCGGGCTGGTTTCCGTGGTGCCGGTGTTGTGGTTCCAGTCGTGGGTGTTTTCCTTGTAGAGAAAATAGCAAGTCTTCTGTTATACAGGCTAGGGCGCTGGGAGCGTGGCATTACCTTGACTGGTGGATCGGAGTTGGTTCGTCTGTGGATGCCTTGCAGGGGTGACCGATCAGAGATCTTTGCACCCAGATCCAAATCAGTGAATGCCTACGGTGCGTTCAGGACGGTTTTCCTCTGGTTCACGGTTGCGGATTCAATGATCCGCAGGAGGATGGGAACCGGTTTTCTCCAGCTGAAACTAGGGAGTGATACTACTTCGAGCTTAAATGCACTAAAAGAACTGAGTCCCAGAGAAGGTTTTTCATTCAGCTGTTTCGGTCACAGAATTTATACGCCCAAGAAGAGGAATTTCATGGATTGCCGAGTTGCCAAAGATTGCGGTCAAAGCCGTGACATTAGTTGAATAATTTGACAGCTCATCCGCGATCGTTTTAGCAGGTGGGTAGGGCAAAAACCCGCGGTTACCTTCGATCTCTAAAATTTCGTGCTTTGAGGAGCCGAGCCCACCATTAGCTATAGAGGTCCAAATGTTGCTGCCCTGTTCGAGGATCTTCCGGAGGAAAGGACGGTTTTATTGTGAAATCGGAGGGTTTTGTGCGTGTCTTGGCAGGGGTATGGTGAAGTCGGAGCGACCAGGTTTTAACGTGACGCGTGAGCTGGGTCATTTTCAGCCCCATGCAAGCAGAAGAAACTTGTGCCAGGTAGCAGGTTGAAGAATTCATGCAAATGGGTTGGATCGGACGAAGACGAAAAGCGGGACAAGTGCCGGTGAGCTCAGAAACCACTTAAGGTTGTGCCTGGTAGGGTTCACCATACAGCAGACCTCTGGCACGACTTCCAAATGGCGCCATTCCGGTTATCAGAAAGATGACTAAGGTTATCTTGGCACAACCCTTGGGGTGCATCACATCAAGTTTTGTTAATGGCTACTTTGTCAGAAGCTTTTAAATTGCAGTTGTATGTATTTTTATGATACGAGATAAAAAGGGAAATTACCATTATAGCCTGCTTTATTATACATACACGAAACAACAACGGAAGTTCAGGTAGCTCTGGCATCACCAAGGCCGACTTAGGAGAAGTTATTAGTTGTGCGCGAGAATATGTGATATAAATAAGTCCAAATAAATGAGACCATTCGGGAGTGGCAAAATAATTTGTGGAAAAACTGGTGGTTACTTCTGAAGACCTTCACTGCAAGGTCGAATATCTGGAGCAACTCTGTAACACCTAAGGTGTCCGTAACGGACTGTGTTAAGTACTCCCACGCCCAAAGGACTTTGGTATCGGCTTCCGCTCACATATGTCCCGGTATTCGTGTTTACACTGTTAAAATCGCTCGAAATGCTAGTCGATTCGGTCCCTAGGTCTCCGGTCTTGAAGGGGCAACCGCTACACCGTACCCGCCCAGAAGTAGACGAAATGAACCTCACCAGTCGAAAGCTCATTGAAGTAGACTCAGCTGGCAAAAATAAGGGAATTAAAAAGTCGGCCTACTTCGTTGTTCTTCACATTCATATGAATGTAATACCAACTTGCTGAGTAAATATGACAAGGTATTTGATGTTTTATATTACGTGGAATGCCGTTTCACCCACAATCCCTCGGGTCACCGCTAGCCTTCGCGAGGAAAAGCCTACCATACTCTAGCCATTATTTTCAGGCAGATGATGCTTAGCGATGCATGCAAATCTGACGACAGATCCATGCCCTGATCGGCACGGGCCAACTCATTGAAGCAATAGCTCCTACTGTTTACAGTGTACCTACCTGATTTAGCCCTCGGCTTACATCCTCCGCTTCGTTTATCCCGATATTGCTAAACCTATGGGGAACTCTCAACTGGTAGGTCCCAATAGGGTCTAATTAGAGTAACAATTTTACAAAATCTGGGCCCTGACACATAATGCAATTAAGAGCCTCCGTTTACCCAGGCAGAATATTGGCAACGCACTATATCGTTGCGGTGTGCATACTCAGGTAGGTGTTACGGAAACAAAAGACTTGGGCATCCTTGTCTAAAGTGGCATCACGAAATCAGGAGTCAGCGTGCCTCTGACGATCAGAGGGCGGGGAGAGCAATTCACCAACTCCAGTGGACAGTATATTCAGGAAAAACAGTGGCGTTATTACAGCTTTCCAAAGCCTGTGTGCTCACTCACCCAGAAAACTGTGCGGATGTTTGACCTTTGTTCCTTAAAAAGAACGTTGTCCGTACAGAACAGGTACATTTACGGCCAACTTGGGGGAAAATTGAGACGAGAGGCCGAAGCTACACGTATAGTCCACCGGCAATCTGTGCAAGAAGGGCGGCTGACAATTAACCTAGGATGAGCCATCAAGGCTTTTGGGATTTCCACAGTTGCCTACGATCCAGGGGCCCAGGATAACAAGGGGTACCAATGAGCCCTTACCAAACCACGTGCTGCCACCATCTGCGCAAAAATCACTCTCCTGGCAATCTGTTAGTTAGCCTGAACACATCAACCAAGCAATGGAGAAAGGGAACTGAACCAATGAAAAATGAAAACCATGGGGAAAAATTGGCAAGAAAAATGGCACGAAGAGCAAACGACAGTCAAAATGAAAAGGATCCTCACGCAATGACTGCCCGCGTTGGCTATTGGCCTCTGTGTCTTAGGAGGAGCCTAACTTTCTGAACAAGATTCTGAACAAGCCCTTGTCAATTACCATGACGTCCCACAACCCCCGATTCGGATTCATCCCTGCACGTCCAACTGCAAGAAACCGGAGAAATCAGTCGCCAACTTGCATCCCATTGCAACTTGGTTAAGTATAGGATGAAGCAAACAAATAGCTAAAGTGCTTGCTCTCCCCCCTGTGCTCTAGTAAATGTGTTAAGGGTTTCTAGATCTCAAAGTAACAACTTAAGCCCTTCATGTTTGTCACTCTCAGGACTACACGGATTCACGGATTCACGGATTGGTACACAGGATCGAAGCTTTCGCCCAAGCTTCCCAGGTCGGGTTTGTTCTCGTAATTCGGCGGCTTTGGTTCATCTGAAATGCAAAAGAGAAAAAAGGGTGTAATAGTGATCTTTAAAATCTCAGCGCGGGGCAATAATCTTGCTACCGCGAGGACTCAACAAAAAGCCGTCTAAAAATACATTGATCTGGGCAGTATATACAGCGTGAACAACCGTCGGAGGAAGGTTATTGCACACATCAATTACCCGAAATGATAAAAACTGTTGCCTATTAATAGTGTGTGCCCCGAGCTTGAAACCCCTCTTACCATGTCCCCGCCGAGTGTTAGGTCAACGGTGAAAAACCTGTTGGCCAAACCTTGTTCAAACAGGGTGTAAGCACTAGGTATCCTCGGGGGCGGCGATACTATAAGGGGAATAAGCGTCACTAGACGCGTCTTATGATCAACGTATATAAGGCCGGTAACCATTCTCGCAGCAGCTCGTTGGGCACGCAGAGAATTGCGTGCTCCATCGTTCGTGCTCCTTGTGGCCCCAAATTTCTGAATTGTAAGGCAGAATATGAATGACCTGAAAACACGCAAGCTGACGTTCAATAAGTTCAAGGATAATGGATGGGGACGCGATGCATAACCAACTATTAGCTGTCTCCCTGTATTCGGCATTTTTTGAATTCGGGTCGGATTTGTTTGTTTTAAATGGTATACGGTTTTGGTTTCCTTCTTTGAACGCGTATGGTTCGTCCAAATGTTGACAGGATTATTATTAATTCCTGGATAATGGTGAGTCGTCAGCTATCAGGAACTGGATCTAGGTGTTGATGTTCGTCTTACCCATATGCCCTGAGTGTCTGCATGAGCTATAGCACAATTTTGTCTGAAAATTATAACCCAACGCTCCATCGGAATATGCTTGTTTCAGGCTTGCTTCTGATTGATAGGTCGCATTAAATGAACGTAATTCCTCTTGAATGTTCTCAACATACTCAACACATCGGTGACACTATACGGACCTGTTCTATGTCTCAATGAACACTAATCGGTCAGAACTCTTCGTGCCAACCCCCCCATAAGCGGTTCTGGAAACAGTGCTGAAAACGGTCCCAGTATGGTACTATGGTATGCACAAGGGACACAGTACGGAGTCTCGCAAGGGCCGTACGTCGAGCTTGTTTGACAAAGATCTTGTTTAAGCTATCTGGTAGCGTGCTGATCAGCACGATGTGTCCTCCTGTACGAGCCCTAATGGCCTAGGACACAGGCCCGGGGATTCTGTACTACCGTCCAAATCTTTGTATACTGTCAAAAAAGCACTCGTACACCATCACTCCCAGTGTCGCGTTTTCACACTTTGAGTGGGAGGAAAATAACATTGCCTGCATATCGGTTCGGTTGTCAAGCGAAGCAGTACGATGTCTTTACTCATGAACTAGTTTCACTGGATCCAAAATTGTTCCATTTCTCTCCAAGTACACGTAAGACTAGTGCGGGATATTTCAGTGGACGGCCCAAACTATGCCCGGAAGATTTGCCGTTCGAATCTAACTCCAGCATCTTGACGACTACTGTCTATGTTTGAATTAACCCGGCAGCATCTCAGCTCACGTGCTTCCTTAATGTGGTATGGCGGTTGAGCATCGTGAAGATATTAATGTGACGTAAAAACTGTGATCAGGAAGAGCGTTCCAATAAGAGCAAACGCACTTGTAAAAACTAATTTGCACTGTCAGGATGACTGCGGACTGATAATCTGGGGGCAGTTGCTTCGTAAATGGTGTTTTTGGGATCCTAAGTACTGATTGACACGATTGTTCGGTAGCTCTCAGTCCACGATACTTCATGGAAGACAAATGAAGTCATGATTCCTACTAAAGTTCGCGCTATGTACCACAGACCAACCTAGTAGCTTATCTCTGTGTTTGCTCCAATAATTTTGTACATCGCTCTTGCCAAGAGCTCTAGACATCGGCCGCATATTCTGAATGAGGGTCGATGTACTCCTTCAGTAATCGGAAAGACAGGCTGTTGAAAGTTCTGAGCGTTCATCCGAGGAGATCCAATTGTTTGATGATAGTGACTGTAACTCGAGCACATTTTGACTTGGGTATAACTTCGTCTCACAGCATATATGTGTGAAGCTGTGGTTGACACAGAGAGCGTGGTACAATCTTTTGACATTGAAAGATAGTCAATTTTTTTGGATGATGTCAACGTATTTGTAACGAGGTGATTAGAATATGGGTATTTGCTTGTGTAACAAGTTCTTCAGTCGCAGAAAATATCCAGCACCATTGACTACGATGGCTCGGCCGATTGCTGCGCATTCCGAAACACCGCCTACCGAGATTAGTGTTGTCTTCCGTGGTTTCTTCAGAATGGCGCAAACCGCGAGGTGGACAATGGATGGCAGGAGGGCGTGAACGAGATTACGGAGAGTGGGTGTTGTTGTCGATGTATGCCTTCCAGAATGGGGTCCCTGTCACCGCCTACTTTTGGAAGATGTTGCAAGAAATGGCGGCTAATCGATGTCAGTGGCGTTCATGCTGACCTTCTTTCCAGGTTGTCTCACTGAGCGCCTCAGCCACGCTTTTTCGCTTCTTGTCACTCTAAGGCTTCAAATATAACTAGATGAACTTTATGGTTGTACGGCAGCGAAGCATCAGTGTCAACACTGATGGTGATGTCTTACACACGTCTAACCTTTTTAAATAGAAAATGACAGTTAACGCCACTGATACCGATGAGCCGCCATATTTTCACTGCTCCCGGATGGTCTTGCACACTCGACTAGAACTCTAAGGGCGTTGGCAGCCTCCGACAGAGCACGTGTGATACTGGTTTTGTTATCAGCGATGGGAATCCTTATTTTAAGGAATCCTTCAGCTGTAGCACCCTTTCGGTGCCTAACGGTCATGCCACTCGAAGGTTGCACGAGGGCTGGGATACTGCCAGGTTGCCCAAGCCTAGACAGGGGAAGTCGAGAGGCAGAGGTCGGGTTCGAACTACGGACCTTCCGGTCAGTAGGTTCGCGCTCTAACTATTTGGGCCGTCTCGCTCCTGAATCCTTATTAACAACGTTTGTGCAATAGAATTCTCCATAATTTCGCCACAAGCGTCTGCTCCGTTTGTCGATTCTGTTGTGACCAGTACACTAATTCCAAAGGTCTAGGTGGTCTGTCCAGGGCAATTACCTCGGGTTATTCTTCTGACGGTACCAAGTGTGATTTCGCTGGTATACCCATTTCCGCCCTCTGCTTAGTAGAAATCCACTGGTTATGCTGGTGGTCTTCATTATTGCTTTCTGACGCTGCTGCTATAAGCTCATGCATTCGACCAATAAATCACATCCACATCTCATCTACCTCAGCGTACTCCAACATTGTTCAGTTTGCACTCGTGAGCTCGAGATGGGTCAGTTGTCAAGGCACAAACTTACTGACGGGAATCCACCGATTGTTTATCAAACCTCTCTGAAACGATTACTGACGGGAAGGTCCGTGGTTCGAGCCAAGTCTCTGCATCTCGACTACTGCCTAGGCCTAAGCAACCTGACACTATCTCAACCCTCGTGCTTCATGGCATGACAGCTAGGCACCGAAAGGTGTTGCAGCCGAACTGCTACAATCTTCGTTCATTTTCGAACAGCATGGTCACAAAAATTAAATCTAGGCGATAGATGTGAAAGGGTATACGGGAGAACATTATATAAAACGAGGGGAGCGTCCCATTCGAAGTCTACCAACAGTTCCAGTGTCAGACAAGCTGAATCCAAGCATGTGTAAGAATGCTTGGTATAGAAGGACGCATGTAAAGACCAGCAACTGAAGAATGGACAAAGAATGGTAAATGTTCTTCAAGGCGCGGTAAGCGCTAGCACAGTCAAGACTCGCACATCAGGCACAGTGTCCGTCATACTGGGTCTGATGTGAGATTCAGTGGCGAGAATGTACACTCAACGCCATGCACCACGCATAAAAGTGTGCAGAGATCCCACAATTGCAAGCAAACACAAGTCACTGGCTGTTACTTTAGGAAGTCCAAGTCCGATGACAGCCTTGGCGGATTGAGGAAAGCAGATCTGTCGATATGAAATGATCATCGGCTGATGGACTAAAAAGTCGACACTACAATCGGTTGCATGTAGGACTGAGATGATTGCGAGGAGACGGTCATCATCTTCATACTTCTGCTTATTCTCATTCCACACAGTCACTCCACTTCCATCCGAGCGCATGCTTACGTCTACCACAGTTGCTCGACGATTGAACCAGGCTTGACAAAAGACGACGCAGGTGTTCTCAACTCCTCGAAGACGGTGTATCCCAGGTGACAGACGTTTCACGAGTTCCCTTGCAACTTGATTATGACGAGCACATCATCATGCGTGATCCAGCAGTACTGCAGAATATGCACCCAATGCTCCAGTTATCCACAGTTTCTTCGGCAGATCGTCTGATCATTTTGACCATACCAGGCGCTTCTAACTCTCGTCCTAAGCAGGGTGCACCGGAGCTGGATAACTCGGGTAAATATCAGGGAAAACACTTTTTCTAGAAACAAGCCATCGATTTGAGAGAGGCGAAGCGACTAACTCGTAAACCGCGACCATCAACGCTATTATGCAGACTATCGACCCAAACGACTAACAGATCTTGGTGTTTACGCAGTTCATGGTTGCATGACCTTACACTTTTTGGGTGCAAAATGCCTACCAAAGGACTGGATGACTTTGGTCACTTCATCCAAAAATACTTGCGCCTTATCTTCGACGAGGAGAAGGCACAAGTGTTTTTGGATGAAGTGACCAAAGTCATCCCGTCCTTTGGTAGGCATTTTGCACCCAAAAAGTGTAAGGTCATGCAACCATGAACTGCGTAAACACCAAGATCTGTTAGTCGTTTGGGTCGATAGTCTGCATAATAGCGTTGATGGTCGCGGTTTACGAGTTAGTCGCTTCGCCTCTCTCAAATCGATGGCTTGTTTCTAGAAAAAGTGTTTTCCCTGATATTTACCCGAGTTATCCAGCTCCGGTGCACCCTGCTTAGGACGAGAGTTAGAAGCGCCTGGTATGGTCAAAATGATCAGACGATCTGCCGAAGAAACTGTGGATAACTGGAGCATTGGGTGCATATTCTGCAGTACTGCTGGATCACGCATGATGATGTGCTCGTCATAATCAAGTTGCAAGGGAACTCGTGAAACGTCTGTCACCTGGGATACACCGTCTTCGAGGAGTTGAGAACACCTGCGTCGTCTTTTGTCAAGCCTGGTTCAATCGTCGAGCAACTGTGGTAGACGTAAGCATGCGCTCGGATGGAAGTGGAGTGACTGTGTGGAATGAGAATAAGCAGAAGTATGAAGATGATGACCGTCTCCTCGCAATCATCTCAGTCCTACATGCAACCGATTGTAGTGTCGACTTTTTAGTCCATCAGCCGATGATCATTTCATATCGACAGATCTGCTTTCCTCAATCCGCCAAGGCTGTCATCGGACTTGGACTTCCTAAAGTAACAGCCAGTGACTTGTGTTTGCTTGCAATTGTGGGATCTCTGCACACTTTTATGCGTGGTGCATGGCGTTGAGTGTACATTCTCGCCACTGAATCTCACATCAGACCCAGTATGACGGACACTGTGCCTGATGTGCGAGTCTTGAATGTGCTAGCGCTTACCGCGCCTTGAAGAACATTTACCATTCTTTGTCCATTCTTCAGTTGCTGGTCTTTACATGCGTCCTTCTATACCAAGCATTCTTACACATGCTTGGATTCAGCTTGTCTGACACTGGAACTGTTGGTAGACTTCGAATGGGACGCTCCCCTCGTTTTATATAATGTTCTCCCGTATACCCTTTCACATCTATCGCCTAGATTTAATTTTTGTGACCATGCTGTTCGAAAATGAACGAAGATTGTAGCAGTTCGGCTGCAACACCTTTCGGTGCCTAGCTGTCATGCCATGAAGCACGAGGGTTGAGATAGTGTCAGGTTGCTTAGGCCTAGGCAGTAGTCGAGATGCAGAGACTTGGCTCGAACCACGGACCTTCCCGTCAGTAATCGTTTCAGAGAGGTTTGATAAACAATCGGTGGATTCCCGTCAGTAAGTTTGTGCCTTGACAACTGACCCATCTCGAGCTCACGAGTGCAAACTGAACAATGTTGGAGTACGCTGAGGTAGATGAGATGTGGATGTGATTTATTGGTCGAATGCATGAGCTTATAGCAGCAGCGTCAGAAAGCAATAATGAAGACCACCAGCATGGGCCTTATGCTCTCGCTGCCTATTAACAGTAAACAAATAACACCCTTCTAAATCCACGGGATGCTTTCTATATAGGAGCTTTTAACGTCCGTACTCTATGTCAACTTGGCAAACAGGCAGAGCTTGCTGAAACTTTATACTCCCTTAAAATTGATGTATGCTGTGTCTCCGAAACGCATACAAGACCCAAGCGTGGTTATGCATCTCAGAACGCCAAGGATGAACTCAGCTCTTTCACATTTCTCCCTCCGTGTGTCCGGTGACCCAGAAGCGATGACTCGTGGACTATATGGCGTGGGAGTTGCACTCAGCCCCAGAGCTGAACGCGCTTTGCTGGATTGGATCCCAGTGAACAGTCGGCTTTGCGCCGTCCGGTTATCCAGTTCAATCAAGCTCAATGCCTCTCGGCATAAAAAGCGCTGCCTGTTTGTAGTGTCGGCTTATGCCCCAACGGACTGCAGTTCTGATGTTGAGAAGGATACCTTTTATCGAGAACTATCCGGGCTCATTCGTCAGGCAAAAAGCACTGATATTGTGATCCTTGCAGGCGATCTGAATGCTCAAGTGGGTCGTCTGAGCTCCTTGGAATCACATTTGGGCGGTCGATTTGGAGTCGATGCTCGCCGCACAGACAACGGAGATCGACTCCTTCAGTTGTGTGCTGACCATGAACTGTTTCTGGCAAGTACGAACTTTCAACATAAGCGTTCGCATCGCGTGACCTGGCGGCCACCAACTGCAAATCAACCGTGGACCCAGTTGGACCACGTGGCCATCAGCTACCGGTGGAGAGCCACAATTCAAGACTGCCGTTCCTTTTGGGGCACTCCACTTGATTCCGATCACGCCATGGTGCGTGCACGCCTGACAGTTCGCTTCCCTTCAGGCCCTCGCAAACTAGAAAGAAGCATGCCAATCCAGTATCTTCGAAGATCGACCATAGCTCAACAGTACCGATCTGAGCTAGCCCAACAACTCTCTACATGCACTGGCAGTGCGAGTGTAGATGAAGCATGGCAAAATGTGAAAGAAGCCATGTTAGCGGCGTTCAGTGCTGTCTGTCCAACCTCCCCGATTCGACCACAAAACCACTGGATATCGGCGAGGTCGCTATCCATGATTGATGCCCGGAAATCCATACCAGCAGGCAACGCGTACGACGGCGCACGCAAATCCCTTAAACGCCAAATAGTGAAGAGCCTAAGGAAAGACCGAGAGCTCTGGTGGAAGTCGAAAGCTCGAGAGATGGAGAAGGCTTTTGCTACGGGAAACAGCCGTGCCCTATATCAACTGATACGATCGACTGGTCCCAGGAAAACAATGGTCAGCGAAACGATAAGTGAAAAAGACGGCTCATTAATTCACTCCCAAAAACGTCGACTGGAAAGATGGGCCGAACACTTCGAAGAGCAGTTCAGCTGGCCTCCTGCAACACAGCCTGTGGAGATAATGCATACGGGCCAGTGGAATGTAAACCTTGATCGTCCTTCGGAAGAAGAAATAAAGTACGAACTATCCGTACTAAAACGTGAGAAGGCACCAGGACCGGACGGTCTCTATCCAGCCCTCTTCAAAGAAGGCGGAGAATCCCTGGTGACCCATCTGACAAAGCTTGCTGGTGCTATATGGAACGAAGAGAAGGTGCCTGCAGAATGGGGCATGTCGACAGTTATCCCTATTTTCAAAAAGGGTACGCGGACGCTGTGCGAAAACCACCGTGGCATCAGCCTGTTAGCTGTGGCATCGAAGGTGCTCTCTGGTCTTATCCTTCGAAGGTTGACTGAACACAGGGAGAGACAAATCCGTGAAAACCAAGCTGGGTTCCGTCCTGCAAGAGGATGCATCGATCATATCTTCACCCTCCGACAGATTCTTGAACAGCGACACTGCTTCCAGCAACCAACAATGGTTGTGTTCCTCGATCTGAAAGCTGCCTTTGACTCTGTAGACCGCCAGGCACTATGGCAGTGTCTGTGGAGCAAAGGTGTCCCCCTTAAATTCTTGACCCTTCTTAAGGCGCTGTACGCCAACTCCCGCGGCCGTGTGAAGGTCTACGGGAAGCTCTCTTCTGAGTTCACCACATCAAGTGGTGTCAGGCAGGGCTGTCCTCTTTCACCTTTCCTGTTCAACTTCGTCATTGATACGATCATGGAAGACTCACTGTCAGCCTCTACTGCCTGTGGGGGTCGAAGTGCTGCCGGGGCTTCTGCTCACAGATATCGAGTATGCAGACGACATAGCTCTTCTCGGAGCTGACACCGTGCTAATACAAAGAATATTAAATAATCTAAATAATTCTGCCTCACGGTTCGGCATGCGCTTCACACCTGCAAAGTGTAAAGTGCTACTGCAAGACTGGGTGGGCCCGAACCCTGGTCTTATGCTTTCGAGTCAACCGATGGAGGTAGTAGACAAGTTTGTCTACCTGGGCAGCTGTATCAGTCCCGGTGGTCTCGCGAAAGATGATATTTCCATCCGAATTGGGAAGGCCCAAGCAGCTTTTGCGAACTTGCGTCACCTGTGGCGTAGGCGTGACATCAGCTTATCCGTCAAGGGTCGAGTTTATAATGCTGCGGTGCGCTCCGCATTACTATACGGATCAGAAACCTGGTCGCTGCGCTTTGAGGACGTCAAACGACTTTCAGTGTTTGACCATCGATGTCTTCGGAGCATTGCCCGAATCTGGTGGGAACACCGGATCAGCAATGCTGAAGTACGTCGAATGGTATTCGGGAGAAATAACTCACCCTCGATAGATGAACTGATCACACTGCATAGGTTGCGCTGGCTTGGCCACGTGCTGCGCATGCCAGTCGACCGACTTCCTCGAAGGGCGCTTTTCGCACAACCACGTGAGGGGTGGAAGAGAGCCAGAGGCGGTCAAACAATGACTTGGCAGCGAAGTATCAAAGCCATTACCAGCAAACTCACTACATATACGACGTGCCACACATGTGTTCTAGACTCGGTTTTGGGCGTTAATGTGCGCTGTCCACTTTTAGTGGTTGTTTCTGACAAGAGCGTTGGCTTGGGAGGTTCAGACTTGGAACTAAGCTGAGGAAAATACCGTTTTTGTAGACAGGACCGACGACATAAGCGGAGGCATCACCTACCACGAAAATTGGCAGCTTGGGATCGTAGTGCGTCAGTAGCAGCTCGGAGCTGCGCATACACTTGAACTGACGGAAAACATCTTCATGCTCTTCTGACCAAATTCAAGGCACGTCTTTTTTCAGAAGGCGATGGAGTAGCGACCGCACACTGCAGTTTAGGTAGGAACGCCGAGTAGTAACTGATGAGACCCAAGAAAGAGCGGAGCTTAGTAACATCCCTGGGAGTCGGCATCTGTTGAGTTGCTCGTATTTTCTCGGTGGTATCGAAGATGAATCCGAGATACTTAACGGCTGTCATGAAGAACACACTTTCCAGGACGGATGCAAAGACCGTTGTTCTGGATATGTTGAAGCACAATATCGACTTGCGTGCGAAATTCATCGAGAGAGCCGGCGACAATTAGCACATCCTAGCTGCCTAGCTGCCATGCCCCCCGAAGGAAGCACGAATGCTGGAAGACTGCCAGGTTGCCCCAGGCTAGACAGGGGAAGTCGAGAGGCAGAGGTCAGGTTCGAACCACGGACTTCCCGATCAGTAAATTCGCGCTCTAACTTCTGAGCCATCTCCCCCCATAAGTCCTTGTGTCGGTGGACCCATGTCTCAAATGTGACGCCAGCGTTTGGTTCCTAGTTAAACTCCGCTATGCTATTCGCAATTCTGTCGACCTGCTAACCTGGTGCCGGATCGGATGTAGCACCATTAGTGGGAACCTGTAGCTGCGTAATCCGTTCGATGAGCTTAAGCTGTTGCCCAAGCGGTATCACTACTTTCGCGGGATCCATCACGAGAAGGCCGAAACGAACCTCGTTGCCAAAATGTAGCTGAGTGGTTACGAATAATAATAATAATAATATACAATATAATTTGAGAACGCACAAATCCGTACATGGATCACACAATACTGAAAACTTGAAATATGCGTATGTTGATGTTGTAGTGTTAAAAAGCAGTGTCCAAGGCTGAAGCTTTGTGCTGGACGGATGCCAAAGTGATTTCAGATGACGACGGTAGTACAGGCCACTGATTACGACGGACCGCATTTTCGGAAGTGAAGATCCCAGATGTTTGTCGAGTCTTGAGTATTGGAATCGCTATCCAAACGTTCAGGACGTGAGAATTTATCTGTTGTCCGATCGGACTTTTTGGACGAATAAATTGTTGAGTTTGACGGGAAATGCAGCACAGTGACAACCAGAGTAAGGGGCCAGGGGGACCTTCAAGGAGTTGGGGACCGGAGGAAAGAAAAAGGTGTCAGCGGAAGCCTGTTTTCGCTTAGCCGCCCTGCTGTATGCGGCAAGTGAACCGACTCGGCTGATGGCACCACGAGCTTGGGATAGCTCAGTGGTTAAAGTGCCAGCTTACGGACCGGAAGGACCGTGGTCGGAACCCAACCTCACCATCTTAACTGCTCCTGTGTAAACTTGGGCAACCTGGCAGTATCCCAGCTTTTGTGCCTCCTTTCAATGATACCACGCGACGGCCGATTTGGCATTAGAGTATGTTTGATTGTAGGAGTCGTGGTAGTACATTAGCTGAGATACTGTCAGGACGCCTAGACGGGTCCTTGTTGCGAGAGTCGATTAGTTCCAGGTCGAGATTAGAAGGAAGACAGAATAGAAGGGCGTAATATACGCTTTACTTGTCTAACAACGGCACTACATGAGCTGAGAATATTGAGTGAGGATTACGAGTTGATGATGTATTCAAAGGTATAGTTTATACAGTCATGACATGACTTTGCTGCGAATGAGTGTAAGAACAATAAAAGCTGTGGTAGCTACGTGGAGTCTTTTGGGGGCGAGATAGCTCAAGTGGTTAGAGCGCGAATCTACTGACCGGAAGGCCCGTGGTTCGAACCCGACCTCTGCCTCTCGACTTCCCCTGTCTAGGCTTGGGCAACCTGGCAGTATCCCAGCCCTCATGCTTCCTTCGGGTGGCATGGCTGTTAGGCACCGAAAGGGTGTGCTACAGCTGAACAGTTTCTGAACAGGAGTCTTTTACGCCTCTGTTGCGTAGATTATTTGGGTGGGTGCACTGTTGTTGGATAAGAATGTCCAAGTGATTTCCTGAATCTACACTAGAATGGGATGATGAGGCATCGTTAATAGGCAAGAGTTCACTTCCTGAGCAATCACGGTGGACTGATGGTGTTGTTTGAGGCTCCTCTCGTTCGGCGATATGTACTGGTTCCATTTCTGTGTCCGATGTCATGTCGTTGCCTTTGGAGCCAAGCGGCGTGTTTGGATTACAAGAGGCGAGTTCCACTTCCTCTACCAGAAGGTCATATTTAGAGACTCGATCATTGCTTTTTAAAAGGATCGTGCAAAAGGAGCGTAAGCCAGGTTGATAGGGAGACACCGTTGGCTGATCGTCGTGTGAACGTTATGAAACGTTCATGTGGGGTATAGTTGATACCAGTACCTAACGGGGATCTGATGCAGTGGAGAGCGTCAAGGACACCCTCCCAATGAGTGACAAGCAATCCGCGTGATTTTAGAGCCAGGCAGGTGGTCTTCCACAGGGTACCATTAAGTCATTCAACCTGACCAGCACATTGTGGATTATATGCAGCGGTGTAACTAGTGGCAACGCCTTTATCGAACAAAATTGCTTGAGTTTCAATTGACATGAACGCAGAACCGCGATCTGAGTGAGTATAAGCAGGCATACCAAACAGTGAGAACAGTTGACTCAAACAACGAATTACAGTGGAAGAGGACATATCGGTGCAAGGATAAGCAAAAGAGAGTCGAGAATACTTGTCAACGATTGTTGAGAGGTACTTGTTACGAGTGTTCGAGGAAAGTGGGCCTTTAGAGTCGATACTAAGGCGTTCAACAGGTTGTGTGGCTTTGATAGGTTGGCCACGAAGTGTCACAATTTCGATTTGAGTTCGGCGCATGTGGAACAGTTAGACACCACACGTCGGATATCACTGACTGAAAAAGGAAGGTGCTTAGAACGAACAAAATGTGCACATCTGGTGACCCCGGGATGGCATATGTTGTGATGCTCCTCACGTTTTTCCGTCCCCGCAATGTTGGCACAAAGGTTACGAGATAGGGTATCAGCAACGCGGTTATCCGTTCCTGGTCTAAAGACGACGTCGAAGTCGATTCGATTTTCAACCGTTCAATCTTGTCATTCTTTATTTAATTCTTCTGTTGGTTCCCGTACATAAAAGCGAACGAACGTTGATTCGTAATCAATTTGAAATGTCTCCCGAGGAGATAGTGGCTCCGTTTGCGGATCGGCTTGCCGATAGCACATGCTTTTCTTTCGACAGCAGAATGATTTTTCTCGCTTGCAGTCAAGGTTATGGAGAAAAAGGCGACTGGCCGGTTACCCTGGCTCAGGGATGCGTCAATAACGATGTCGGGCGCATCACTTTCGACGACGAGAGGAATATTGTAGCCAGTAGTAACGGTTATCGCATTCTCTAATTCGTGCTTAAGGTTCTGTTGTTGTTGCTGTTCGGACATTCTCCGGAGGCGGAAATATTTTGTTTTTAACCAATGGGTGAATATTGTCAGGAAACGCTGGCATCTAGTGTGAACAGTAGGCGAACATACCAATGGCTCTTTGCTGCTATTTCCCGTTCTGTGGAATCGGGAGTTCTCTTATAGGGCGCTTGCGTTCTGGGTCAGTTTTGCAATACGTTTGGAGACCTTGTAACCCAAAAGAGTAATCTCTTCAGTTGCGAAGCTGCTTTTTGTGTCGTTCAAAGTAATGTATGTTTTGGCGACATCGAGAAAGTGCCTAAGGTCACGGTTATGTTCATTTCTCGTTTTACCGCATACGGTAACGTTATCAATGTAGGCGAATGTGCCTTTCACCTGTTCGGCTTTGAGTATATTGTTTAACGTCTGTTGGAAACGAAGGACCCAATTTGTCACTCCAAAAGGAATGCGCCGAAACTGGTATAGGTTCCCGCCGGCTTCGAGTGCGGTGAGCGGCTTATCTGACTCCATTATTGGAACCTGATGATATGCACTCCGGAGATCCTGTGTACTGTAGACGGTATAGTGTGCGATAGTTTCAATCATTTGATCCAGTCTTGGTAAAGGGTAACCGTCAAGGTAGGTGGAGTGATGTATGGTCTGGCTGTACTCTATCACCATACGTCTCTTGTGATTAGTATTGCGTGTTACGAACACTTGTGCTCTCCATGAGGAATTTGATGCTTCGATTATGCCGTCGGTGAGCATTCGGTCTACTTCGGTTAGTATGAATTCGTCTTCCGGTGTATGACGGTGAGATTTCGTGGCGCTCGGTTTGTAGTCCGCAGCAAGGTTAGTGAATAAGGATGTTACGCCACAACTTACGGTTAGGGTGCCCCACTGGCCAACGAATGGAATTTCGACTTTACCATGTAACCCCAGAAAGTCGTGTCCGAGAAGGACGTCTACACAAAGGCTCGGTAATACATAAAGATTGAACCGTTCGTATGTAGCATCCTTGTACTGAATGGACACAAGGCAATAACCTTTGGTAGAACATGAATGTATCGTCGACGCCATTGTTATTACAGAATCGTACGGAAATAGTTTCCGGTTATGAGTTTGTAAGATTGAGAAACGAAACTTCTGGAGTTCCCGGTATCAATAAGAGCTCGGACAACAACGTCTTTGGCGAAAATACCTTTTGTAGTTTTGGATAGGCAGTTGGGAACAGCGGCACAGAATAACGAAAAGATTAAAGAGTCTCGAGCTGAATTCACGTGATATTTCGAGGTTTTGGACCTACAGACGCGTTGAAAATGCCCAATTTTCCCACAACTTTTGCACACTGATTCTTCAGCATGACACATAAGAGGGTGCTTGGGGTTTAAAGTAACATGTTTGTTGTGTAGCGGCAGAAACTGATGTTTCGTGTTTAACAATGGACGAAGCAGTAGACACAATTAACGGGTTGTCTGTATACATATGATCATGGTTGTTTTTGGTGCAAGTTCGAGAGCTCGTGCGGCTTCGTGGGCTTTGTCAAGGTTTAATTCATGCCACGTTAACAGCTTTTTTTCAGAATGGTATTCGACTGCAGTCCGGTTGTTAAGGCATCCCGGACTGCTTCGTTTGTATGTTCCACAGCAGATACTGCTTTGAATTCACAGTGACTTCGGTTTTTGAACGAACCGGTCGACATCTTGACCAGGTTTTTGTTTGTATGTAGCTAAAAGGTGGTGTGCGTAGACCATATTTTTCGAGCGAATATAAAGTTTCTCCAGCAAGTTTATCGCAGAATCTTTTTCGCTACATTCTGCAATGAAGTCATACGCTGTATGGTCAATGTCACGTATGGGAGTTTCCAATTTATTTAGACCTTCAGATTTGATTGAGTTAATGTAAGCTTTGAAGGTACGGAACCAATGAGTCCATCGTTTCGTGCCATCTGATGGGTGAGGATCAGCATCAAAAACCGTGGCTCAGAAAATATGGTCCATTTTCTTATTAGACGATTAAATTGTTGCGAGAGTCGCGTAATTCCAGGTCGGGATTAGAAGACCGAATAGGAGGGCTCAATATACGCTTTAAGCGTCTAACGGTTTGCAGCTGAAGCTGGTGTATCTATTCTTACTGGTTATGAACGCAACCTGCGTCGTAAGCTGCTGTACTTGTAACAGTGAGGCGTGGTAGTCAGACTCCGGTCGGTAAAAGAGCTGTTGGGAACTCATTAATATTTACAATCAGTTCAGTTTATCAGCTGTAAGCCATGTACCATGGGTTCCAGCTGCTACAGTTTCGATCACCGGAAAGTGGGAGATATAGCCACGCATTGGAGGTGGCGCGTTACCTAATTTGGGGAACTGGGTGTCGGATGCTCACAAAAGCTGTCCTGACCTTCCCGATTCGAGAAGTAATCTCATCTCCAGCCGGTCCACTTGAACTTACACAACTCTCCAGTTAAACAAGTTTATTTACCGCGTCGATTGGCTCTTCTGTAAGCCTGGTGTTCGGGTTGAATCCCACCCAATCGTGTAGCAGCACTTTGCTGGTGTAAAGCGCATGCCAAGCCGTGCGGCAGAATTTGTTAGGTTATTTAAAGTGATTTTCAGCGAGGCATCAATGTTGAACACTATTGTTATGCTGTCCATAATTCTGACACATTTTTGAAGGATCTTAACAAAGGAGAGCAATATCATCTTCCATGAGCATTTTGACCCCCGAGGTTTCAGAGACATGCAGGGAAACTTCAATCGACGCATCTACAATAAAGTTGAAGAGGAAAGGTGAGAGAGGGCAGCCTTGTCTTATGCCACTGAATGTGGTGAACTCAGGTGAAGGCTTGCCGTATACTCGTATGTGCCCACAAGAGTTCGCCTACAAAGCCCTCATAAGGAATATAAATTTGGAAGAGATATCCTTAATCGCCAGTTTCGGCCGATCGACAGCGTCTGAGGCTGCCGTTAGAAATTGGCGCTTTTCAACTACTGGTTTCAAGGTAAAAATGTAAGTCAGGGCGAAACCCAGCTCGGTTCTCACAAATTTATCTTTCTCGATAATCGATTAACCTACGCAAAATAATGTTAGAGGGCACCTTAGGTGCGACGGATACCAGGTTAGTGTCACGTAGGTTTTCACATGACGTCCTTGCGCCCTAGGATGATGGTTAAGGAACTCTTTTTGAGTAGCATTATTTTTGTCCCAAATCTTCTGCAGTATGGTCATCAGACTTCACCAGAACCTCCACCTTCGAAGAGTGCGGGGTGAAGATCATTCCTACGAGGTGCCTTGTCGTGTTGAAGGAGTGATATCTCACGATGGATTTCTGTTGTTGACGACGGGCTGGTGTCGATGATCCATTCAGGCCCACTGGGTTTTTCCAGCATTTGCGTTGAAGGAGATCAGCCGTATTTCAAATATCAGGATAATCAGAAGAGAACAGCCCAACACATTCGAAACAATCAAGCAAGGAAGCGGCAAGTTCACCACCAGTCTGCGTGACCTCATTGGAGAATACTCCGAACAATTCAACAAGTCTTTCGTGTCGGCGGTCACATAGTACACAGATTGCCCGTCGCCTCCAACGTGTGCTTCATCCCCTTATTCTCTTTATTCTCGGTGAACCGAGATGACCCAAGTGGTTAGAGCGCGAATTTACTGACCGGAAGGTCCGTGGTTCGAACCCGACCTCTGCCTCTCGACTTCCCCTGTTGTTATGTATCGGAACCGGGTACGATCAACAGCTACACGCGACCTGAGAACGAGCGCACGAATCCCCAGCTATGACGCGAGCCCCACCACTCCTAGCGCAGAGAGAGAAGAGAAGACCAGACCTTCAGAGGAGGACTTTTACTGCCTCAACCAAAGGCGAAGTACAGTGGGAGCACCGTCGAATATATATATTTTGGGCGACCTTGGGGAACGATAAATCCGTTAGCGCACACAAAGTCCAACTGACCAATAGGAAAAAGCCGCGGTCTTTTTGGATTGAGGAGCAACATGGCGGAAAAGGCGCGAAGTTTAAAAATTCAAAATTTCAAAAATAATTTTGGTGATAACTCGACTCTTTCCAAACTGCATCAGCTTTCTGTTCAAAAGTATCGAGCAGTATGTCCAACGGTGCGTTACCCGAACACACTGGATTTTCCGGTGTAATCCACGCATCGTGACCCGGGCGATAATCACGGACAAGTACGGGCCTTCTCATCTTGAATGGAGCTCCAGCTGCCACCGGTATGAACCTTGACTCAGTAGACTGTGTTGGCAACACGGAAGAATGCACAGCTCTCAGTTTACGGCCCATGAGTGTCTGCAGGTGACTGGTGGTTCGCCAAAGCATCATTCGGGGTTCGGTACACAAACAGGAATCTCGCATTCTTCTGACCAACAACAGGGGACCTTCTTTCCAAGCAATTGATTTAGTGGGGATCGAATGTCGTGCAGCGAAGGCAAGAATGCCGAATAATAGCTGATTAACCCCAAAAAGGAACGTAATGATGGGACGTCCTTAGAAGGTGGCATCTGGTGTGTAGCTCGAAGGTTCTCCAGGCCAGGGTGACGAACAGAGGCGTCGAAGATGAAACCAAGATACTTCACTGTTGTCAAGAAGAGTTGACACTTCTCAGGACGGAAGTGGAGGCCATTGTCCTGAATGCACAGCAAGACGGCATTGATCCGGTCAAGAAGCTTTCCGGGTGAAACAGCAACGATCAGCGCGTCGTCCAGGTATGCGACCACACCTGGAATGCCAGAAAGAATGTGGTGTCCATCAACTGCTGGAAAATTGCTGGAGCAGTTTTGACGCCAAACGGGAGACGGGTGTATTGATACAGCCTGCGGTGTGTTTTGATTGTCAACAGTGGGCGTGATTCTGGTGCGACTTCAACTTGAAGGTACGCTTCAGCAAGGTCGATTTCGCGAAGACTTTCCACCGTTTAGAACAGTGAATAGATCGTCGGGCACTGGTAGTGGATAGTGGTGCTGCTGGAGAGCGGCATTTAGGCCGGTTGAGAAATTGGCACGTATGCGGATGTCACCGTTGGGTTTCTTCACCACGATGATTGGCGCTGCCCAGGCGGAGTAGGATACAGGGGACAGAACGCCTTGTTGTTCCAGCCGTTGAAGTTCGGCATCTACCGGTGAGAGGGAAGCGTACGGGACTGGTCTCTTTGGACGGAACACTGTTGTAGCACTCGGTAGGAGATGGAGGACTGCTTGTGTCGCAGTGCACTGACAAAGACCGGGTTGGAAAACAACTGGAAGTCGCTATACAAAGTCGGGTTCATGATCTGGATGCGCCGTGGGAGACTGAACTGCATTGCAAATGATACTGATTAGAATGTCGACTAATCCCAAGCGATCGAACCAATCAAGACCCAATAAGTTCAGCTCAGCTGGCGTTACGTAACATGACCCCACGAATGTAGTTCCCCGAAAAGATACACAGCATTGGAGCTCATCGGAAAGTCTTAGTTCTCCACCGCAGGCACTGGTAGCAGTTCGAGCGGCTTGTCTGATCGGAGGTTGCCCGAGAGTGCGCCAAAGCTTCTCCAAAATGATGGTAATGTCCGACGCAGTGTCCAACTGCAGACGGACTGGATGACCATTGATGGTAACTGTGAGATACTTTCGGTGACCTGGGGTGTTGACCTGGAAAGTAGCCAGCAAACTGAGAGAGGAGCCAATAGGGTTCGATTTCGGTTTGGGACGGACGCATGGTGACGGCTTTGAAGCACCAGTGGCCGTATGCATCCGTGACTGACAATACCCATCTTTGTGTCCCACGGACTTACATTGGCGGCACCGATGCTGCTTGTATGGACAGAACCTGACGAAGTGCAGGCCTCACAGTGCCAACATTGTGAAGGTGGTGTCTTCTTTGGGCCTTTGTTTCGCTTCGGACCAGAATGCTGTGAGGCCACTTTGGTCGGGCCGGAATTGACAGGGCCAGGCTGTTGCGTAGCCTGATGGATTGCATGAACTTCGGAACCGCCATGACCCCCAAGTTGGACCATCGCGGTGTCATGCTTCAGGTTGAGCAATCGTTGACATTCCGAAGTGATGGCCTGCAGTGTCATTGATGGGTCCTGTTCGATGCGGCTGAGGAGTCGGGTACAGATTTCTGCATCCTTCGGGGATTGTAGACCGCGTACAAAAATCAGCGGCTTGAACTGATCTTCCGTTAACGATCCGAGTTTGAACCGTTCGCATTCCCGGTTCACGATGCCAGAATAAGTGAGAAGGTCGTCTGCGTCACTTTTCACCAGCTTCAGGCACCGATAACGGATGTTGAAAATTGACGTCTGCTCGCCAACTATTTTTGAAAGTGTGTGAACCGTTTCGTCAAAGGTGAAATCACGTGGATTCTTTGGAAGAATATAGTTAGCGTACTTGTCATGGTCTGTGGGTCCAAGTTTGCGTAGCAGGAGGCGAACCTTCCAACTATCATCCTGGGTTGCAAAGTCGACCCTGAACGGGTCGAACAGCGACGAAAACAAACATCAAACGTTATGCCAGCCGAGGGTTCATAGCAAAACTCGTTGATACTGCCAGCGATTCCGTCAACCGACTGTGGGACGCTCGACGCAGCCGGTAAAGCCAAAGATGTAGTTGATGGTCGCTCCGTAAGTACTTTTGTGAGTTGCGGTTGTTGCTCAAACATTATTTTGAGTTTGTCTGCTTCCATCTTGCGTCGCCAAATATGTTACGGTTCGATAATGCAGCGAGCAACGATAATATGCACGGACTTTGACTATATGATATCCCCAGCTATGTTGCCTAATTCCTACTCCTGGTACAACGGAATAGTAAGAAGATGAAAAACCTGAACACAAGTGTAATGCTCCGAACAACAAGCGATTTACAGGCGATAACGGAAAAATTGCGATGCATATATATATACATCCATATTTTGACCTTGAAAATGCCAAAAATTCGTTCGGTTTTTGGGGGATATTGATATCTCCAACAAAGAAGGTTTCTGAGACTAAAAACAATCGTACCCTAATTCATTTGACTAATAATAATGACAATAGTGGTAACTAATCGTTCAGCTGTGACACTTTCGATGCGTATGCCGTGCAAGTCGAGGAAAGCCCGAGGAGCCTGTAGGAGCATTTGAAGAACCAGGATTGGGTTCGAACCACGGCCCCCTCGGTTGATAGCTTCGTTACTTATCCGCTGAGCTATTTCGGGCCTATTTGGTCGAATGGTCCATGGAAGGTAAGTGGTAGCAGAACAGTAAGTAAAGAGTTTTAGTAATTCACACGAAAAACCTCTGATTGGAAGGATAAGTCTAGTAATCTAAAGAGCACCGCCCTTTGAAGGCAATACATATAGGTAAACGGAATGTGAACTAAAATACAAAGCACCTCTTGAAGCACTAGTTCGCACCAGGAAAAAATAATGAAATTAATAATCGTTCGGCTTTAGCGCCCTTTCGGTGCCCGTCTACCATGCCACCCAAGGCTGATGTACTGTCAGGTTGTTCAAGCCTCAGCAGGAGTAATCTAAATGCAGAGTTTGGACTCAAACCACGGGCCTTCTAGTCAGTAATTTTGCGCACTAACCACTATGTATGCAGCGAATAGGCGGCTGATGTCGCCACTTGATTGCCAATGTGGCATGAAAGCACGTTTTGTTCGTAAAATTTATGACTTTATGAGGGCTGATATACTGTCAGGGTGCCCAAGCTTAGACAGAAGGACGATTTGGGTCCTCAACCAAAGCCATTGGTTCAAAAGCCTAACCACGGGGCAACGGTAGGCTGCTTGAGACTAATCAAGTGGCCCAGATTTTAAGGCACAAATCGCCACGTTGGTTCCAACCCGCAACGTAGAGGGCCAGGAAACTGTATTTGTCAGACCCCTTTCCATTGACCAACCTGGCATGAGTGAATCTGTGTACTGAGGTCGCCTATTCACTACGGCTCTCTCGGGCACCAGGTCCAAACGAATGGTATCCAAATCTATTCAAAAAATGACAGAGAATTTCCAGTGACCTACCAGGGTATGAAAGGAACTGTAAAATGGTACTTCAACGATTATTGCGGTCTTCAAAAGGGATACGTGAACACCGTGTGAAACACATCGTCGCGTTAACCCGGTAATCACGATTGCCTAGGTACTCTCTGGTCTTACCCTTCACAGTGTGACAATTCAGGAAGGAATGTGTCCACGGAACTCAAGTTGGGTTTTGTCGTGTCCTGTGACAAGTTGACTACGCTTCTGCTCTCCAACATTCCTTTCGGAAGCCAACAATGGTCATATTTCTCGATTTTTACTTTTGCTCGTCGGGCCCTGTGACAACGTGATAAAAAAAATTCAGTAAATTTCCAACTCCCCTCAAGGTGTTGTACAATGATGCCCATGGACACCTGAGGGCTTGTGTTAAGCTCTTATATGAGTGCATTGGAGGCGTTAGATGATGCAATTGATGCGTATATACAGGGTGGTCAGTGAACTTTTAATTGGGGAGATTGAAGTATCTGAGCAAGAAATTCTTTCGGTTTTCGGAGGTGATCGAAACAGTATCATTCGACCTAGAAATAGTCTTTGTGGTCGTCCATAGAGCATAGTGTTAGAGCGTGTACTGATCACGGTCGCTTGAGTGTGGCCTGTCAATCCCAGCACAGTGAATCAAGACAACTGATTCCATGTAGGATGTGTCCAGAACCAGCTTCACGAAAAATTCCTTGGTCATTCAGCCGTCTCCTGATGAGTGCTGCGACATCGAGCCAAGTTACAAAAGGTGATCTGCAACAAACTGCAAGTGGTCGTGGTTGGCGACGACCGTTCGATGACTGACTGCGACGAACCACCTAGTCGCACGGAGCGATCTGATTCCCACGTAGGATAATTTTCTATCATTCTCAGTTCTCAAATCTTGGCAACTGTTAGAGCATCATACTTAGTACCCAGTTACCATAATATTTCTATGTATTAGAGCTGCATTTTTTCCATCGTGGATGGGACTTCGCTGTAAAATAACCTGATGCAGCTGTAGTGCCAGTAAAATTTGCGAATATTATCACGATAATTTAGAAAACGATGTGCTATCATTTCCAGGTGTTCCCTTTTGCCAATAAAGTTCTGAAAGGTTGTCCGCTGTCCCGTTTCTGGTTCAGTTTGATGATAGACCACCTTTATAGTTTGCCCTCATCGGAAGTGAGGTCCAGTTTCCGACTATGCGGGCATATCCACCTTATGGTAAAATTATAGGGACATCCTTGTTTTTCGTAATATCTCACCGTCCAGCCGATTGAATGGCACAGTTTTCCTCAGTAAGGAAAACAGATCAGCAGGCTAATGAGTTTTGGCGAAAACAGCAGACAGGAAAAAGAGGAAACAGGTGCAACGAAAATGTGGGACCACTTTTTGTTGCTCGTTACGAACACTCGTCGACGATCCATGTACGCGTCTCCGATACCAAGGATAATGAAGATAGTGCTCGATATATAAATCTAGTAACTTCTCTGAAATAGAGCTGAAATCCTATGCATCTGAAATGGCGAAATTTCATAAGGTGATGTCTGACGGCACAGTTCCTTATAATGGGAGATGTACTCTGGTGGATGGAACAAAGATGCTTGGAGATTATTGAAAATCCTGGCTATGTAAGGGGCGAAATGATTAGTACACGATGAATTTACTTGAAAGTCAACTGTGAAGTGTTTCAACTTATTCTATTGAAACTGGTTCCGAGTCAGATAAAGGTTGGCTAATTTAAAGCTTTCCAACTTCTCTGTGAAGATATTTTCTATACTATTAGACTGTATGGTATCTCGTGATACAATGAGTTGAGCTGTCACTATCGTGTGTTGGGGCATGAACACGGGCTGTAATCGTTCAAGGTTCCTTTCAGTACCCATATTCCGTTTTCTCCCAATGGGCGTCAGTGAACAAACAGACTCTGATTCTCTCAGTCCCTGCAACAGACGTGTGTAATTAGGGTTGCACGCAATCATTTCCGCTTACCTGGTTAAACGGGGAGTGGTCCATCCTGAACCTACCCTGGCCCGGAGTAGTTATCCACGCAAGGAGGGGAAATCCACGGGTGAATGAGCATCTGCATATGTGTGGCATTTGTGGTCGTAGACAAAAGGAACAAACAATGTAATGCATCCAGTAATGCTTGTTCCCATTGGTTAACATGAAACCCTCGGGACTTTAGAGTCAAGACGATAGCTTTCCACGGAGTACGGGTCATTGGGAGTGGTTCGGCTGTTTGATATGTGCCTCCTGTTTAGGATCTCTAATTGGGTGATATGAAAGGTGGGCCTTGTCGGAGTGGATGTATTCGAATGTGAAAATGGCTAGATGCCTTTATATCTAGCCAGACGAAGGTGAAAGGGCTACAAGAGTATCTTTTTATTAAAAAAAATTGTTCAGCTGTAGCACCCTTTCGGTGCCTAGCTGCCATGCAACCCGAAGGAAGCACGAGGGCTGGGATACTGCCAGGTTGCCCAAGCCTAGACAGGGGAAGTCGAGAGACAGAGGCAGGGTTCGAACCACGGACCTTCCGGTCAGTACGCTCGCGCTCTAACCGCTGAGCTATCTCGCCCCCCTATTCTGATGAACTTTGCGAATTTGAAGCAGAACAAGTCATTCAGTATCACATCGAAGGTACTCCATGGAATCATTTTCGCTCCTGTACTTTTTCATATCTCGCCACGTCGCGCGTGCTGAGGTGCACCTCAGAATAGACTGTGTTTCTCTGTATTAGTTGAGGTATTCGTGGCAGGTTACTCTAGTGCTTAACGCCAATGACCCCTAACTTCTCGTGAAGTTTTGCTAAATCAAAGTGCACATTACTTGTCGTGGAAGCAGCTGGTCTGCGTGCGCATCACTTGGGGCTTCCATGGACCGGGTGGTGCCACCTCCCGGACGATAGCGCAAGCGATCACTTTTATCGCTCTAAATTTGAGGCTTGTTTACTCTGACCGAGATGAGGATGTCATATGTGAATGACTTCTCTATCCCATACTATGGCCAGGTTGGTTCGTTCGTATCCATAGTCGACTAAAAATGACGTCCTAAGCGATTGACCTAACTGATGAGTCTTGTCGTAGACTGGTAGCTGAAAAAACTCGGTATATGTCAATTGAACGGATTAAATCCGTCCAGTTGATTGTGACCTTTACAACAAACTAAGGTTCCGTTCACCTATTTTATGGGACATAGAAATTGGTACGCATTATAGATGATTGCTTCTATCGACTCAACGTAAACAATGTGTGAGGACGATGTCGGTCACCTGTTCAATATTATATGTTGTCCTGGTCTCCTCAACCGAGAAGCGAAGTTCGCCAACGTAATCTACCAGTTGGCCCCTCGTTGCTAGATCATAGTCTGGTACATGGGTGAGAAATGAATATGTGCAGGCAATCATACAGCTTGATAAGTACGTGTCTTTGAACATGTGGCCCGTGGAGTATGGCCGGTTGGTTTGTTGCTTCTCCAGTCTTTTTACAATGCTTAGTTCCTTTTTCAAGGACAGATCGCTATATACACAATGTCTTCATTCTTTTCTGCTCACATTGTCTGCGTTTGTGTTCTATACAACAAAATCGGGTGCATTACACTATCGTGCCTTTCACCTTTGGCCGGTGAACTGATGGCCATAGGTATCCTGTGGTGATAGGGCTTATTGGTTCGGAAGCTGATTCCGTCTTTCGCGTCCACCTAAGCAGACGAATTTTTGAAACAGGTCGATTGACTGGTTTGCGGGTATATATAAAAAAACTGTTCAGCTGTAACACCCGGTGCCTAGCTGCCATGCCCACCCGAGGGAAGCACGGGGCTGGGATACTGCCAGGTTGCCCAAGCCTAGACAGGGAAGTCGAGAGGCAGAGGTCGGGTTCGAACCACGGACCTTTCGGTCAGTAAATTCGCGCTCCAACCACTTGAGCCATCTCGCCCCCCAAAAAAAAGCATAGTGAGGTATGACGAGGTCAGCTTCAGATCCTTGTCGTTGTCTACCACGTATCTCTCTTGTCTGACGGATGGGAGACGCGGTATTCATTGTGCTGGGGTATGAAGACCAGTTCGCAAGAGCATCCTCGAATGCAGCATACTCATATGAGACCTATTTGTGTACACACACAGACTAGTAGAATTGTGTCACACCTCCGACGATCAGTTTGTGAAAACGTTCTCAGTCTAAGCTCATCGGGCTTAACGTTCTAGGTAACTCACTGCGCGGTTGTCTGTCGCCTAACTGGACGCTGATCGGCTTGTCCTTCTGTCCATCTCTGGAGCCGGACTGGGTCCCTGTCCATTTAGATGTTGTTGTTGGGCATGGAGTACGGTCAGATATGATCCGTGATATCCTTGATCGTGGCTTATCCGACCGCGGAACCTTACGCACGAGAGCTGAGTGACTTCTGGCAGATTCATGTGTCTATGGCGTTGCGTAGGTAGCATCCATTTAATTATTTGGCCCTGTGGCTAGGCTTTTAGTCTACGGAGTTAGTAGTAGTCAATAGTAAGTATAACTAATTTAAATATCCTTTTTTCAACATGTGTTTGGATCTCACCGATTGGAGTGTCACTAGCTTCTTAACCTTGTAGGGTAATGTCGGGGGTACTTTGTATTAAACTGGTGCTACTACGGGTTTTACACGAACTGCCTCCGTCCCTTTTGAAAACTTTCATAGCAGTAGATGCGCACTCCACTCCTGTTTATTTCTTACACCTCCACGTTCTCCCCGTCAAGAAATATTGTCCACTGGATTACTTAAAATTGTCTGTTGGCGTATGTAGGTTTGTGGGCTTCTGGATACAACAATTTGGTCCGAGCAATTATAATAAACACCGAACGGTACGGAAAGCTACATGGTTTCTAGTGAATGATAATCATCGTACTCCAGCAGTCCAATATTTTTGGGCCGGTGTTATTATGCACGTGTTCGGTATTTTCACTGGACTGTCTTATGGATGCTGCGATTTTACCACATCTAGTCTGTTTCGTCACTTCGACAACCGAAATCTTTAACGTTACCTAAACCTTGCATAGTGCCACCTCTGTTCATAGCTCTTCTTATTTATCGGTATCAAGACCTCCAAGAACTTTACGAACGACACCTCACTGAGTGGCAGCTCAGAATCTGGTAAATGTTCCACCAAGTTATCATTCGTTCCTCATCCTGCTTATGAGCTCGTCGTATGTGCTTACGCTCCTAGATTTTCATCTGATCATTTCGCCATTATTTACTAACTCACTTTGCAGAGCCTAGAGGAGCATGGTTCCCAAATGCTTTTAAGTACCCGCCACCGCATTCTCATTGTATTTCCATCAGGCTGACAGCTTCCCAGTTCTGCCGCTGAAGTACGTGCTTGGTTTTACTGACGCTGTGCTGCTCAGTTTACAACCGCCAGTCGTAATATTCATTTGCACAGTTTTTGTTGCGATCGCTGTTAGCTTTGTGGAGGCGCTTTTGGATTCGATTCGACACACGACCACCCGGTCGAGTAATAAAGAGGATCATGGGTTTGTCAATTAACTAACCTTTGGTTTCAGTCTTTGTCGCATGTATACTTCCGTCACTTTCTCTTACAAAGTCATGTAACACCCAAATGTAGCTGATTCGAATGACAGTCTCTAGTGATCGCGTTTCCTGTAGACGACCCTACCTTAAGCTTTATCATGCACTGGACTCGTCTCAGGTGGCTCGCATTGCGCAGGATACCCAAAACGACCTATAGGGACAATTTTTGGCTACTTCCCCCTATCACTCGACAGCAAATGCTTCAGTTGCCATTAAAGTACGGCGTGTGCACAAAGCCTTTCCAACACGACTAATCTAGTTGGTTTCTTCGTGGGGGTCCGCTCTTGAAGACACCCTGTCTCTCAACGTAAGCGATTTTGGGATGACAGACTTCCCTCCGCTTTTCGGAGGTAAAACTGCAGTCCGTGATAGGATTAACTCGGACTTCAGTGTTGCTGGAAGACGGCGCTTATTATGCTCCTCAAAGAATAGGATTTTTGCTACTCGACCTCTACTCTTGAATTAAGGGGTTTATCCACTGTGTAATGTACTAGTGGGTGGAGATTCTTTCGAATCCGTCACTCATCTCGGGAACTATGGGCATTATAGAAATGCGTGAAACCAAGTATGGAAATTCCTCTTTTAAACCGATTTGTACGCAGGTGCTTTCACGAAATTCAGCAGCTGCTACGGCAAGGTGATTGTCTTACTTTCCCTGTCCTTTTGTTCTGTTAAACCGACGATGCAGTCCATTCATATCAATTTTCGTCGATTGGTCAGACAAAACACCCGGCTTCGTGCGCGAAATATCACAGATAATATTTATTCCCTACAGGTTACGCCTCAAGTATGTGCCGGAAGGTTCCGGCAACAGGATAATTTGCTTTCCCCCAGGTTTTCATGTTCTAATCATTTCTGCGTGCTGGCTTAACGGTCATCTCTCGCATTTTCGTATTATTATACCAAACTAGCGCTATGAGGTTATAGCGGTGGTACTCGAACGTAGTATGAAAGAAACAGCCCTACGCCATAGCTACAAAAAAATCGGGGGTGAGATGGCTCAGTGGTTGGAGCGCGAATTTACTGACCGGAAGGTTCGTGCTTCGACCCCGACCCCTACCTCTCGACTTCCCCTGGTTAGGCTTGGGCGACCTGACAGTATCCCAGTCCTCGTGCTTCCCTCGGGTGGCATGGCAGTTAGGCACCAAAAGGGTGCTACGCCTTTGCAGTACGCATCTGTCTACAGGTCTGTGTTTTTGAGCGTACGCGGACTCCACGAGCGTGTTTTCTTATCAGCATTGTAGTATACTATGGTATTCTTGCGCTTTTTGCCAGTAAGTCACGAATTCATATTTTCTGTTTGCCAACTGCCACACCATCCTCAGTAGAAACATCTGTGTTGAGCACTGGTTACTCCACAGTAAACGCGTTCCATAATAAACTGAATTTGTATTTGCTTATTCACTGTTTCTTTTTTGCAAGCAAAATGGGGCTGTTGTAGGGTTTGCCAAGCTCTTGCGTCTGTCCTGCATTTTTCAGAGGATTGTACAGCTGACATCTATAGATCAGAACACTAGGCTAGCATTGTCATCGGATAATAGTTTGCGATCTAATGTTCTCCATGTTACTCAGAAAATGTTAGGCATCGGGTCGATTTTCTTGGTTACTCAGCTGCTTCCGTGTCATTATCGCAGTTTCAAAAAAAAAATCTAGGACCACAGACTCAAGCTTTTGTCTGCCTGGGTGTTATATCCTCTTTGATAGTGTATCAGTCAGACACGTAGGGTCACCGGAATGGAGAAGACAAACAACTTCGAGGAAGTTATACTGCAAACAAGTGGATCGTTCCGTGGTATGGAATTCAACTGAACCAGAATATAAAAAGAGCTAACAGTCCAATAGGATGTCAGTGAGAGGCTGAAATGTAGAAACAAGGTTTCATTATACAAGACAAGTCGTTAGTAACATGGATTTGTTCGTTTGGAGGTAGTCCTCCTAACACCTCCCCTTTGAAGTGCTCGATCGTAGGACTGCTGCTGAGGGTTGAGTTGCATTGGTCTGACGGGCCTTCGTATTCGATCGGTCCATCTTCTAGGTGCGCAACTTTTGGAAATTGCTGGTTCATTCATCGGCTCTGGAGATTTTGGCTTTTGAGCTAACTCAAATGTGTCGAGAAGAATCTCCAGTGGAAGAACAGGGTCGAGTGTAGCTGTCGCTGGAAGATAGGAAGCGCGTAGCTGATTGGCATGGCGGACCCAGATAGAGGAGCCTACATTTACCTCATAGACAACTCTTCCAGCGCGGCGCACAATTATGCCTTGTGTCCACTTTTCCGCACCACCACGATAGTCTTTTGCTAGCACAGATTGGCCGGGTATAAATATGTTACTTACAGCACCGTGATGTCGGTTGAACTGAACTTCCATATTTATGTTTCTACCGGTTGGTGAATGTGGTGTTGGACGGATGACGTCAACGGGTAAGCGGATCTTCCGGTTCATAAGTACCTCCGCCGGGGACTTACCATGTGGAGCGTTAACATTTGGTGTCGCCCTGTAACTCAGCAGAAATGTCTCGAGGATTTCCGGTGTGGTCCCCTCCCCTGTGAGTTTTAGAAGTGCGCGTTTGAAAGTATCCACAAATCTTTCCACTTGGCCATTTGATTGTGGATGGAACGGTGGCGATCGCACATGTTGTATGCTATTTTCTTGACAGAAATCGGAAAATTTAGCGGAAGTGAATGCACTGCCATTGTCAGAAACAATGATATTTGGAACGCCAAAGTGGCTAAAAACGTGTTGTAGTTTTGAAATGGTAGCACAAGCAGTAATATGGTCCATGTTAAACACTTCTGGCCATTTGCTATAAGCATCTACTAGGATGAGATATTGTTGGCCGTTGATTGGTCCCGCAAAATCAACATAAAGTCGTGACCATGGAGTTTCTGGAACAGGCCATGAACATAATTCTGTTTTCCGAGGGGATTTTGCAGATAACTGGCATTTTGAGCACTTGCGTACAAGTTCTTCTAACTGCTTATCCATGTTCGGCCAGTAGACATAACTACGTGTTAGCGCCTTCATGCGGTTAATACCGGGATGTCCAAAGTGAAATTGTTTAAGGACATCATTCTGTAATTCCGGGGGCACAATTACTCGTTCTGCGAAGAGTAAGCAACCATCAACTTCGGAAAGTGAGGATCGACGTTGGTAGAACGGTTGAAGTTGTTTATCGGAACATACTGCAGGCCAGTGTGTGCGGTGAAAATGGAGTACCTTTTGAAGTAACGGATCACGAGCAGTGGCGCCGCGAACCATGGCAGAAGTAACTGGAAGTGCACGGATTGTAGTAGCGAGCACTGCGTTAACTTCGGGTTCCACCGTTATTGAGGCAACAACAGCATCCTCGGGTTGTTGACGTTGAGAATCCATGAGTCTTGATAATGCATCAGCTTGGCCAATAGCATCAGTAGACTGGTACTTGATGGAGAAGTCGTAGCCTAGAAGCATTGTAGCCCAACGTTGCAAACGGTTGGCTGTGTAAACAGGAATGCCTTTCTTAGATCCGAAAACGGCTAGAAGGGGCTTATGGTCAGTGATCAGCGTAAAATGACGTCCATAGAGCATTTTGTCGAACTTCTTGATGGCGAAGATTATTGCTAAAGCTTCTTTTTCAATCTGACCATAATTGCACTCGGCAATTGTTAGGGATCTAGCTGCGTGGGCAATTGCTTTTTCGTTTCCGTCGGGGAAAACGTGAGAGATGACAGCTCCAATACCATAGTTGGATGCGTCTGAAACAATAGTAATATCCAGGGCTGGATTGTAATGTGTGAGTAGCAAATCAGAGTTGAGAAGTGACTTTACTTTGTCAAAAGCGGACTGGCACTGATGTGACCAGTTCCAAGGCACATCCTTTTTTAAAAGATGATTTAGTGGTTCACGGACACGATGCATGTCTGGCAAAAATGAACTGTAATGGCTTACTAAACCGAGGAAGGAGCGCAAGGTCGCTACATTCGTCGGTGCTGACATTTGTTGTATGGCAGAAATATTTTCTGGGTCTGGATGACGACCATGTTCGTCAAAAATAAATCCAAGATATTTGATGGAAGTGAGAAAAAATGCACATTTCTCTGCACGTAGACGAAAACCATATTGTTGAATTCGTTCAAGTACACAATGTAAACGATGCAAAAGTTCTTCTTGATTAGAACCTGTAAGAATGATGTCATCCAAATAAGCAGCGACTCCTGATAGCCCGTTTAGCATGGCATCCATTGTTTGTTGAAATATTGCTGGTGCAGATTTTACCCCAAATGACAGACGGTTAAATTGAAATAACCCGCGATGTGTGTTAATTGTCAGAAGTTCTTTGGAGTCATCAGAGACTTCTATTTGAAGGTAAGCATCAGCGAGATCCAGCTTTGCGAAACATTTTCCACCATTGAGCTTGGTGAACAAATCTTCTGGTACCGGTAATGGATATTGGTGAGAGTCCAACACTGCGTTTAATCCAGTGGAATAATCAGCACATATGCGCACCTTGCCATTTGCTTTTTTGATGACAACAATGGGAGCTGCCCATGATGAGTAGTTTACTGGCTGGATAACTCCGGATTGCTGGAGACGAAAAAGTTCATTCTCCACAGTTGCGAGAGCGGCAAATGGTACGGGACGCTTCGGTCTGAAAATTGGTGTGGAACCAGGTTGGAGTTTGAGGCTTGCCTTGGTTTTGGTGCAGCATCCAAGGCCACTTTGGAAGACATCGTTGAATGTTGTCTTCAGTGTTTTAGTAAAGTGTTCTGCAACGTCTGAGGAGGATGAAAATTTCAGAGCACTGCACACAGATGATAAGGGTACGCTGAAAAGATTAAGTTTCTCAATCCAATCGAGTCCAAGAATGTTCAAATTAGGGCATTCAGTGAGATAACAAGTTCCTGAAAACTGTACATTGTTGAATGATACATTACAGGCTAACTTGCCAGTCAGCAGTAGGGTACTGCCAGATGCACTTTGGGCCCGATGATTAGTGAGTGACACAACAGGTTTTCCTATCAACTCCCAATTGGAACGTGAGATCAACGTAATATCTGAAGCTGTGTCGAGCTGCAGACGGATTGGAACTTTGTTGATGGAAACTGTAAGGTATTTCCTTCGGGACTCGAATTCAACTTGGAATGTTGCAAACACAGATCTGGACTGCGGACGTTTCTTGTACGACTGCTTTTTGACCGTGTTGCTGATTGGACTGTCGAAGCTCTTTTGGTTTTTGGGTGCGGCAGAAACCTTCTTTGTGATCCCACCGATGACACGTCTGGCACTGGTGCTTCTTGAATGGACAGAAACGTGCATAATGCCACTCGCCACAGGACCAACACGATGTTGGCGATTTTTCCCATGTGTAACAGTGGTTCGTTTCAATGCCATGACACCACTGGGATTAGTAGGTCGTGACGTCTGCTGTACCATTGCGGTATCGCGTTTAAGATTACGCAAACGTTGGCATTCGGTAGTGAGTACTTTCACAGTAATGTCCTTCTCGTGCTCAAGCTTGGAAAGCAATCGAGTGCGAATATCCGATTCCTGCGGAGACTGAAGACCAGCAACAAAAATTAGACACTTGAACTGATCCTCTATAAGTGACTGCAATTGAAATTTTTCACACTCACGGTTGACGACACCGGCAAAAGTGACGTAATCGTCGGCATCGCGCTTGGCCAATTTGAGACAATTGTATCGAACATTAAAAAGTGAATGTTGCTCACCGAAAATTTCACGGAGTTGTTCCACTGTTTGTGCAAAGTTTAGATCCTTTGGATGTTTGGGAAGAATAAAGTTCGTGAACCGATCGTGCTCGAGGGTTCCAAGTTTCCGGACCAAGAGACGGGATTTCCACGCATCATCTTTGTCGGTAAACTCGTTCTGAAAAGTATCTTCCCAGCGACTGTACCATGAATCGAATGTGAGACCAGATGCTGGTTCGTAGAGAAACTCGGTAACAGTTGCTGCGATAGAATCGGAAAAGGATAATGAAGTACCAATTTGAGATGGAACCGATGTCTGAAGACTGATAGCTTGAGTAAGAGACTGAATAAGTCGCAATTGCGATTGTTCGAACTGCGCTTGTTGCTGTTGAAGGATTGCTTTCAAATCCTCAGCTGAAATTGACATGTTTGTGTTCGCGTTGGGTTCCCGTCGCCAGTGTTATATCCTCTTTGATAGTGTATCAGTCAGACACGTTAGGTCACCGAAACGGAGAAGACAAACAACTTCGAGGAAGTTATACTGCAAACAAGTGGATCGTTCCGTGGTATGGAATTCAACTGAACCAGAATATAAAAAGAGCTAACAGTCCAATAGGATGTCAGTGAGAGGCTGAAATGTAGAAACAAGGTTTCATTATATAAGACAAGTCGTTAGTAACATGGATTTGTTCGTTTGGAGGTAGTCCTCCTAACACTGGGTAGTTCACGCGTGTTTGTCTAACTAGAGACCTAATCTAACTTGTCGTTACTCATCGTCTGTACATAGTATCAGGATATTTTATAGAGGTATTCTGACAACACGCCCAGGTGCAATTCGATTGTAGCTTATTAATCGCGATGTTCACTCTTACTTGCTTACATGTAAGTCTAACTTGGAAAATTATCGATGTTTCGCTGCTCGTTCGTGAACTCTCCATTTAACGGTTGTCCAATACGTTGTTTTTGATGATGGTTGATCATGTGATTATTTCCTTCTTTCAGCCTTTCGGTTGCCCCAGCAGCGTGCAAGATGCGGTATGGAACTTAGCGGTATGAGCAAGGTTTCTGAGAGTACTTTGATCAGTTCTTCTGCGTCATGCCAGACTCACCTCTATGATAGAATTCCGCGCAGCCCAACTGCGGTGGTGCAGCCCAGTTCACCGATACCGTCCGCACATAACTCTGCAGGCACCGATGGATTGAAGTTTACTCTCGTGGACGAGTCGCCGTGTTTAGCGGCGTTTAAGTCACAAACCGACAACAACCATCATTCCATTTCGCCAGAGATTTCATTCGCCACTTTCTCCAATAATCTGGAACGAACAGATGATCTTTCAGTAACCAACCAGGCGACGTCAGGCCCTGACCTTTCCCAGTTTCCAAACGACGATTCCAGCGACATCAATAGGTCATCTAACGTCGGAAAGTCCCACTCGACCCCTCTAATATGCACATCTCCTGCTGCTGCTCCTGGTTCAACATTTTTTTCTCCTGATCACCAGTTATTAAATGGAGGGTCCACACCAATTTCCTTTGTTTGCCCGGCAGATTGCACTACCCCTACCGCTGCCGATACGTCGCTCGACGTTAATGGATTGTCTGGGTCCCATACTACAGCATCGCCTAACGATGTTGATCGTACAAGAATGGATCTCACAAAGCTGGATGAAACGATTGATTATGTCCTCTCGGCGGCACGTAGCGATGATCCATGTGAGGGGCTGTTTGTTCTTCCATGCCGCACCCGTGAACACACAACATTGTCGTCACCAACCTTACGGGCTAACACTCCGACATCAGGCCATCTGTTTTCTCCTTCACCATCACCTACTCCATCCTCACCCCAGTCTTGCCATGCTACGGCCTCCCCTCTCAATTCTACTAATAAGCAGCTACATCTGTACGTCAGCTCCTCGAGTGTCTCCAGTATCGCTACCGCAACTTCCATGCCCCGGTACGTTGTGGACCAAAGTTCAGGACTAGTACAGTTGTCCACAGGTGTTGTGAATTCACAATGCCTTCCAGCAATGTGTAATGGCCAGCAGTCCCTATCTTTTGTCCAGGTCTTTTCGGATCCACCAAGTTCATCTAGGATACCGAATCATGAACGCTCCACCGTACCTCAGTTGGGGTCCTTGGTTACTTCTCCGCAGGTGGTTTTCCATTCTGGCTTGTCTCACGCCGTGCAAAACCACTCAATCGCGCAGGTCAATCACACGCTTTTACCAACGGCTGCGGCGGTTAGGGGCTGTGGGCCACTGGTTTCTCCTAACAAATCCAATTTGTTATCCCCTGCCACTGGTTCCCGTTCCACAAAATTATCAACAATCCCTTGTGCTCCCTTTTCCTCGATAGACCCTCTCCTCTCTCCTAACAGAGCTGTAGTAATCAGTCCCCCTATGTGTGTTGTACAAAACCCCAGACTGGCATCTCCAACTCGTAATGTACCCGTCTTTTCAACCTCCTCCAATGATATGCCAAACCAATGTCCCCAATTGCCGGGTGAGCGACGCCACTATGTGCACTCCCAGGTTCCAGTTTCTTTTCGTCAGCCCATTGTCCCTGCACAAACATTCACCCCATCATGCATATCAGCTGCCAATACAGTATGCTTACAACCTACTGTGCCTGATCAGAACATTCCACTTGTACATCCTGGTCCCACGACTGCCGAATCCCTTCGACATATTACACAGAACCACTCCGCAGCTTCGAGAAAACGAAGCAATACGTCCGGATCCGGTCTGTCGAAACGTCGAAAGACAACTGCCGCTCCTCCCACGTCGCTTGCTAACGGATCCACGAATCTAATCAAAGGATCTTTAATCGAACCTAATTCTCCCTACCGAGCCAACATAGTGGCACATGAATATTTTGAGAAGTTAAAGCTGGGTGATCTGAAATCACTGGTTTCCGCACCTGTGTTACGACCTTACCCTTCCGTATTACCACCTGTTGGGGGCTCGGATATTGTGACTCCGTTTTTGAAGGTTGACGACGAACAGTCTGTTTTATGCAGAAAGGGCCTGAAGTACATTCATGGTTCAATGTCTGTCCATATCCCGAAGTGTTCTCTTTCAGAGGCTTCAGACCGAAAAGTTGACAGTTATATTCTGCGCCATTTACCAAATGCAACCTTTACCGGCCCCTTGGTTTGTGGCTCAAAAAACCCCACTCATGCGATGTCCCCAACGTCTCCTGTTTGCCCTTCCCCCGAGCCTTTAACGTTTGAAAACCATATGTTAGCTCTGTTCTCCACATTCAATCGGTCTCCGAAGGAGGAATGTAAGTCCACGTTGGTAGTTGACCGAAGCGTCTCGCAAAACACGTCAAATATGCCGTCTTTCGCATCCAGGTTACTGCCAATGCTCACTGAAGTGACGCCGAACTCTGGAAAACCTGATCCAGAACGATCAACACCCCCACTTCCGCTTTTCCACATGCCTAATCCAAGACTTGTATATGATCATGCACGGTCGGGTTCTACCGACCGTGATGGCGTCGAATTTAACACAACTGCTCAATCAGAGACTTCTCGATCAAATTCAACGTTTATTTACAATTCTCCGTCTCGCGAACCAAATGATGTGAAGCCGCCCGTCAATACTGCACCTGGAACGGGTCCCCTTATCGATTCAGAAACGGGCGAAATTGTTGCTGGACACCGCTTCCGACCACCTGCAGAATCAATGCATTCTGACAAGTTACATATCACATTTACCATCAATCCTTCAATGACTGGTGGCATTCCCAAAATCGTACAACGGATAGCTGAATTGCTGGGGGTTGAGCAAGATTCCGTCTCCTATCAGGTTACACGTTCTGGAGCTCAAATAACTTTAGACCAAAAACAATCTCAGAGCGAGGGTTTGATGCGAAATCTCGAAAGCCAACTTCGGGAGCACTTCACTCCCCTATCGTTACACGTTGAAACGGCTTCAGTTCGGCCAACTGATTCCAATATCCATTCAGATTTGCAGACAGTTGTGGAACGAGAGGAACTTTCGAATCACCCTGGGACAGCACGGCCAGAGTTGAAACAGAATGTCGATACCTCAAATCTCTTAAAATTAGACGGTCCTTGTATAACGAACTCCGAGTGGGCCAGATATTCGGAGGAACCCGTAAGCGTCGTTTCGCTATTGGCCAACAAGAATGGGGTTTCGAAACCTTGTCAAAACTGTGATACGCTTGTCTCTCCGTACAGTGGCCATCGTAAGACCCTCGACGATATTGCTGCTTTGACCGGTCTGACAACGCGCACCGATACAAATGGAGACTTCATATTTTGCTCTAAGGACTGTATGTTGGCTTTCGCGCATTCGATCTCTGTTCGCCGGCTTTCTCTGGAAAGTCCTATTGCCTGTCCAACTTCCGCCACCACCACTGGATCAGTTTCAGATTCTCGGCCTCAGACATTGGTATGTGATTTATTTTCTACGGTTCCTGTCGTCTTACAGAGCTCCTTACCAAAGTTAGGAAAGTCTTCAAGACGCCACCTGACTGGCGTACATATTGTAGCCTCAGGCCACAAGAGGCGACAGGTTTCAGCTGTACATGGAACGGCAAAACACAGAAGATGGCGTGATTCGCGTTGGCGCATCTTCTCACCGGAATTCGTCCCAACCACAACTCCAGCACCCAGCGATAAGCTTATAACATCAGGACCGATAACGTTTTCTCGTGATGACGGTCCGTGTCTGCGCCCCCCTCCTTCAGCCGACCCTCGACGTTGTACACTATGTGGTACAAAAGGAGATGCTTCGGAGAATGGTTTGGGTCGATTACTTCCGATGAATATCGACAAATGGCTCCACGTTAATTGTGCTCTTTGGTGTTATGAAGTATACGAAACAGTTGGGGGTTCTCTAAATGATGTGGATATCTGGATTAAGAAGGCAATGGAAACTAACTGCACACACTGTGGACATTTAGGAGCCGGTCTGCCATGTTACAACCCTCGGTGTACCTTTTCTTATCACGTTTCTTGCGCTATCGCCATCGGCTGTATGTTTTTCACCGATCGCGGTATGTATTGTCCTCAACATCAGCCAAGAGAGACACACCCGATGCAGCTCCCTTCTCTTTTGGTGAATCGTCGTGTGTACATAACTCGTGATGAAAATGCGGAGGTTGGTGGGGTTATCCACGAGGAAGACAGAACCAAGATTGTTCGAATAGGGAGTGTTTGCCTCCATAATGTGGGCCAGCTGTTGCCACACCAGATCGAGAGTGGGTACTTCCACACTCGGCGTTACATTTATCCAGTTGGATTTCACACTACAAGAATATACTGGTCCATGCGAAGGCCTCATCGTCGAGCGCGCTATGTTTGTGAAATCGACGAAGCAGATGGACGACCATCTTTCCGCATCACTGCGTTAGACGATGGCTTGGAAGATGTGACTGTTGTGAGCGACTCGTGTACCGGTGCCTGGCAGGTTATTCTTTCGCGCATCGAAGGTATGCGTAGGGAAAACCACATGGTTCAGTTGTTCCCAAAACACATCAAGGGTGAAGAACTCTATGGGTTATCGGAACCACATATTGTGCGGGCGGTTGAATCTCTTCCCGGGATGGATGGTCTGCGC
Source organism: Clonorchis sinensis (assembly GCA_003604175.2). Taxonomy (NCBI): domain Eukaryota; kingdom Metazoa; phylum Platyhelminthes; class Trematoda; order Opisthorchiida; family Opisthorchiidae; genus Clonorchis; species Clonorchis sinensis. Next base: position 140,834,253 of record CM030370.1, on the reverse strand, counting down.
GATTATGTATTTAACTTCGGACGAATGGAGCTTATAGCGGAGATGCCGCTGGCAATTAACCCTTCCGGGTGTGCCCGCACAGAGCCCAAAATGCAAACCTACGTTAAGCGGTCCTTCTTAAGCTCTCACAAACTTACACCGACAACTAGTTCGCCCGTAGGGTTTCGCCGATCCGTGCATCCAAGTTTATCTATTTCGACGCCATCAGACTATTCGAAACAGTATCAAAGCAGTCGATCTCAACAGTATAGGCGTCTGAAAGGCGAAGCCTCCAGTAACGTTATACTTGGTCGATCAAGAATCCAAGGGTTGGGTTTGTTTGCTGCTAGAAATTTGGAACCGCAAACAATGGTCATAGAGTACATAGGCGAACTCATCCGATTGGAGCTGGCGAACAAGCGTGAGAAAGACTACGAAGCACACAATCGGGGGATTTATATGTTTCGTCTGAATGATGACACCGTGATTGATGCTACTGTCTGTGGTGGACTCGCCCGGTACATCAACCACTCCTGCCAACCAAACTGTTTTGCGGAATTCCTCAACTTCGGTGATCATTCGCACATCGTGATCATAACCAATCGCTTGATAGAAAAGGGCGAGGAGCTTTGCTATGATTATAATTTCGATTTGGAGGACGGCGGCAGCAAAATTCCCTGTCTGTGTAGATCGACAAATTGCCGAAAATGGATGAATTGAATTCCGCTTTCTGCATTCAGCCCTTGTGTACTACGCTTTGATGTCCAGTCTTCTGCACCCGGTGATTATATCTGGCCGCTTACACCCTTTGTTCGCGATAGATCCCTTCATACGCAGTGCCTGTTTTCTATCAGATGTCAGTGCAAAGTTTTTCCGGCTGTCCAGTTTCTCGATGTTTGCTCACTTCGCATCATGATTTCTCACCTGTATAGTTTTAACACACTTTTTATACTTCACTACTTTCCGTCAAATGTTACTTCCCTGCTTTCACTCAATTGCACATGCACAAACAGACAGACGGTGATATGGGTTTATGGAATTGTCGTGTAAAGTGATCACTGCTTTAATTTAGTCTCTTCCCCTTTTGACCTGTAGAGACCCAGTGTTGTGTACATCTCCCTTTGTTAATTTTTTCTACTAATCTCCCGTTTCCTGCATCGTGTCCCCCTGTACAGCCCAGACTTGCCGATCGTGTATGAGAATGATTTGTTCCACATTCCTGTCGTTTGTACATACTTTAACGGCCTTCTTCTGACCGCCACTATTTCCCGGCTATTCGGCCAAACCCCATCCAGTGCAAACAAAACATGTTATATGGTCTGAGGTCGTTTACTCTTTTGTAGCGTTTATCAATAGCACTTTTTTAAACAAACCCACTTACTTTCCAGATGTAACTACTTTTTACCTTAGAATGGCGCAGATATTGGTTGAGTTCCCATTGCATCCTGCCTACACCCGTTGTGTCTATCGTGCTTCTACACGCATGCATTTGAATACCGAAAAATATCGTATTCACACTTTGCTATGGTGTTGTGATCTTTCACCATCCAATCTAGGCACTGTCCAATTCGTGTGTGATCTCTGCGCTAGACGGGCTCATTGCGCGTAATCCTGACTACTGTAGATCCCTTCGACAACTTTACTTGCTGTGAAAGAATCATTATGTTCTTTTGGACACTCATCTTATGTGGCATTATCAGGATATCCTGAGCGCACATCAGTTGACTAGTTTCGGCCTTTCAGTTGATCACACGGATACGCCCTTTCTTTGGCGTTTTATGTGGGAAGACGCTGATGTAGAGCTCGTTAGATTGTGATTTGTACGCATACACTTCGAACCTTCCGCTGAACTTCGGTTAACGAAGGGCTCCCAACATCTCAACGTAATAGATATCAGTTAGCTAGCTTTCGAAAACAGTAGGATTATTAGTGGTACTGATTTAAGTCTCGTCAGAACGCACAAATCCAACGCGATTTTTGTCGGGGTTCGATAAGCTGGGATGTATTCTCTGTATTGAAACGTATTCAAAGATGTCTGGCTTGCAACCAGTTTCACCTAATCCATCACATTAGGTTGTTTAACCGTACCAGCTGATGTCGTTATTTGCAGGAGCCGGGTCCAAGTCGCTAATGGGTAATGGTGAGCTGATCCATAGTACATTTAGAGAGGGAATTAAGCAGGTGGGCCCCTTTACTGATGTTTTCATACCAGTTATGATTTATTAGTACTTCATGGTCCCTTCAGCTTTCGGTATGACGATTGCCTGAGTGTTGACACTGTTCATTTTCTTAATTGAGTAGGGATTGGGCTCTGCGCTCTGGTCCTACGGCGTGCCGATCCGAGTGTAAGCTTGTTAATGTCCTAACGTGGTTCCACAGCTCAGCTACCTCTTGGCTGCATCTTTAAGGTGAATGCAGTCGCCACGTCAATCGATGTAAATACAGCGCTGGAGCGGATCACCTGTCGTGGCGTTAAGTGGGTTTATTTGTGGGTTGTATGTCGCTTCAGTGTATTCCGTAAAAGTTGCATACATTCTTCAATCTCGGTAACGCATTTTGAAATAAAGTCAAATCGTAACTGACGTTCATAGGGACGTTCTGGTAGATTCTTTCAGATACTGCAATTGTCCTGGGATGAGGCAAACCACCTATTGTCGACATATATGCGTTTAGGGTGCCATAGATTGTGCGGCTGCTCCATATTTACTACTCATTGGTGCGTAAATTGCGAAGCAGTTTGTGGTCTGTCTCTGTGAAATGAGCTGTTCATCGGTGGTCGTTTATATTGAACTGGACATAAACGTGGGAAGTGAAGTAACTAGCCCATCCGAGTAGTCATAAGTGCGCGGAAGTTCACGTTGAACTATCTGGGTTTCATCAAATTGAAACACCTAAAAATGGGAGCTGTTTGTTTCGTTCGGATTCACATGTATGATTTGATGGAGTTTATTAAACACAATAGGTTTCCAACCTCTCCCGTCCTTGACACTCGATAGAATTTGACCCAAGCATTTTTTGCAAAGCGGAACAGCTGATATTTTGGTCTCTGCATTTCGCTCTAGTTTGATCATGAAGATGTCCACTCTGAGTGGTACAAAAAAGCTTCCCACTAGACCACACAGGTGCTACCTTGAGAATAAAACATTGCATGTTTAATACGTAACAGATTGAGATTCCTCGCTTCCCGCGTTTATGTCCAGTGCAATGCAAACGACCACTGGTGCGCTGTATGTTACAGCCGGACTAATCTGCACCCTGGATGAGTACATTCACGTCCTCAAAATTGTGTTGCAGTTTATCGGATAGTTTTATCAAGAAACATCTGAAGGCTTGTGACCAGTTAACCATACGGAAAGTCATCCAAAAGAAACCGGTTTTCCATGAGCTTGAGCAAACAAAGTTCTGTTACAAACAACTTATGGTGTTGCAATTGGCATATGCCGCGCAACTCAATTTGAAGCAGTTACGATCTAACCTTTATCGATAAATCTGATGAAAGGTTTGGGACGCAGGCCAAGGAAGGTCTGCCTAAGCAGGTTTCTGCGCCGCCTACTTTTGCGGATGCTGACCTGGTTTCGGTCGATGAGATGTTCGAATCATGGATCACGAAACACTTGGTTGCAAGCAGGCATGATGTTGACCTAAACTCCACGTCAATGCAATCGGTCACACTGAAATTTATCTAGGAATTATTGACCGGCCGAAATCAGTGCTGTGCGATCAGGAACATTTGTGTGACCCAGTGTTTATCATGCTTTTAACGGGGTCACGGTATGAGTCCTGCTTGTTAATCTACTGGTAGGTGCAGGTCGTGATTTTGCCTACTTAAGCATTTCACACGTTTTGCGGCAGATGACAATGATGATGATGGAATGATTGCAATCCCCAATTATGCTGCTTCCAGTTCATTGTTCAAATGGTCAGGGGATACTCGATTTGTTATCACGTTTTACCAAACGAGTAGTCGGTCACTCAGTAGCACACTAGTGCATGTAGTGATAGCTGGTACATTTTTAGTGCAATATCGGTCACCGGCTTCATCGGTTTCACTGTCTCTGCAGAGTACTTCCAACTGCGGTTGGCACTGGAGATTGTGGAAAATTTTACATACCTCGGTAGTTGTATTAGGTCTGACGGAAGTGTGTCTGATGAAGTCAAGCTATAAGCAAAGCGGTAATGTTTTCATGAGAAATTCCTTGGGATCAGCCTGGGTAGACATTAGCGGGACTCACAATCTTGCCTACTCCAGACTATGTTAAAGGCACATCTTCCTCTATGTTGGCTTCTGTACCGTGCTGGGCTTGTCGGTTGGCTTGACGTTTTCAGCGTAGGCCTCACTATCGTGAGCCGGTACAATTATCAGTCAGGAGCAATACCAGTTCACGATGTCATCGAACTACTTAATCCCCGGCGCTACATCAGACTTGGTGTGCGTTAAGCACTTTCACGCCCAAGCACCAGGGCTATATCCGCTGGTATTGTGCCCAAATCTAGTGTTTAGTGACCAGGGTAGCATGGTGTTGTATCGTTAGGTTTCGTGTGTGATCCTTTTATTTCGTAACACCCACCCCACTTTTGCCGCAGCTCGAATCTGACGAACACAGCTTATCGCTGCTTCCATTTTTGAACAGATCCACATGGTGATTCCACAGCTATCCATTGCCATACCCCTCCTTAATGGGGCCACGCGTGGGTGCTTTCAACAGCTGTCTTCTGGATTCACAGAAGGTCCTTACTTCAACTATAAAGAATACCCAACATCCCACTTCGTACTATGAAGACTAGTGTATCAACATGAACAGTCGTTTTCTTTCAACTGGATCACCACAACCGCGTGTTTTGCATGTGCCGCCTCACCATACTCGAACAAGCGTATGAAGAAGAGAATTTAGATATGTAAACTTAATGCCTGAAATCCAGCACGTGTTAAGGCATTATGCGTTATCTAATCCTGTTTTCAGACTTCATTACGTCCAATCCGTATTGACATTTCAAACCGTCATAGTGGTTAACTGATTGTCAGGCGGTTTGTTTTTTAGTCTGCCAATGTTATAATGACGGTGTCAGTTTCGCCCGTTCCGCGTGACTGTCAGGCGGTAAGTCCAGGACAGTGTCATTTTATGATCCCCCCCCCCTGCAGGATCAGTGAGTTATTGTGAGGGGTGGAAGCGGATTGATTTGGAAGGTTGAATTTTCCGAAGATCTCTCCTCGAGAGGGTTACTTTTACATGGGTGTGCACTGTATTAATGCCCCGCAAATCTTTATTTCTGTGTTCTATAATGTCTTCGTGGAATACTGTGCAGGACTGATGTCAATTCTTCTGAAGAGCTTTATCCGTTAGAAGTCTTTTGATAACCTGATGGCCACTGCGAAATTTCGCAACCGTTGGGCTCTATCCGTTCTACGTATCTAGACCTGGTGAGAGTTAAAGGAAATTATCAAAACATCCCAGCGCACCCTAATAGCCTCACATCAATTATGTGGAGTCATTCAGTCCCTACATTCGTTTTTTGCAACGCAACGCGTACAGGTGGATATCCTGAATATTTACGGAAGTCAGCTTCACTTTTCCTTGATGAATACAAGAAATATGTTCTCTTTGACAGCAAAACTGTTCTATCAAGAAATAGCGAATTCGAATGCCTATCGACGACCAGACGGTACGACTGAAAACGTCTAAATGGCGTGTCCGTCCATGTGTCTATGCCCATCACATTAGTGATCGGGCCATCACATGGAAGTACTGAACAGCGTTTGTGGGCCATTCAGTACAACTTTGTTGAAAGGCCTGTTATCAAGTTGACGAAAATCTACTTTCAGGTTCGAATGATCTAAGTAAATTAACCTAAAACCCTACTGGGCGACAGCCAAGTATTTCGAATCTCCAGAAGTGCATAGCCATGAGAACTAAGCAGAGGAGCATGAGTTTTTCAGGCCCCATGCGATTGTCATTTTAGGGGTGAAACCGTCGTGGAGATGGTTGTCAGCCTTTTAAAGGGCCCACTGTACACTTGTGCACCAAAGCGGTTTAATTCACAAGGAACGAACGAGTGATTTTTCGACTATTACTTTACACAGCCTCTACGGACATAAACTTGGGATTCTTGTGTTGTGCACAATCCACTTCTTGTTTATCAGTAGTATGGTTAGATAGGAAAGCTTTTGGTAGCTGCAGCTGCTTACATGAATTAGTTCTGGGTATCATTACCGATCAATGTTTCCAGCACTTGATATATGGTAGACCTCTGGTGATGTTAGTTAGCTTGGCAACTTAAGTGTACAGGTAGATGCTGCTTGTCCGTCTGAGGTTAGTAGTCGACGAAGGCCGTGTCACAGAACACAAAAGAATAAAGCCATGATAATTTGAAGTGCAGCTCACCGTCAGTATGCAGGGCTTAACAGGGAAATAGTATGGCTTCCCTGATGGCTGTTGTGTTCAATTTCGGCATGTGGGACATCGTCGGCGTCTTCGATTTTCTCAAGCTTCACTGTCCACCTTCAACAGGACTTGTGTATATGCGCTCACCCGAAAACGGCTATTGGTTGCTCATGCACAGCCTTGTGCAACGCACAACGGCTTAGTAATAGACGCGCTGGTTGACACATCACTAGTAGTTCACGTATCAGCTTCAAAGTAGTTCCAGATCGGTTGATGAGATTGGTGTATATTTCTGAACCGGTTGTGTGTATTCCGAAATAGATGGGGACGGTGTGTGAATCAGGCGATCAAACAGCGTCATATGGATTCGGGACGTTTGTCTTTGCAACAGTGTCTAGTCAAACGAAGACTTGAATTATTTACCACACCAATGGAAGTCACCATTGATTTTCCAATTTCAGGCCTAGGGTTATACTCCAAACGGTGACAACCCGTAGGGTATTGAAACCAATTCTGCTTGCGGTATCAGTTCATGTGGTGGAACAAACCAGCTAACTTGCCGGCGAGTTTAAGGCTACTCATACAAGACTGCGAAATCCCAGCATCCAATATTAGGGTACCACCTCTCGGTAGGTGGCCGTCCTCACCTTGGTTGGAACTTTTTACCTTTCATAAGAGGTAACTACAGAATGTTGTCCGGAATTCACTTATTCTGTTGGAGCTTTAGTAATCCAGAGGGGAAATACCTCAAATCAATTTATTTTATTCCTTACACAGCAGTTCTGCATACCTTCTGCCCCAGTTCAGCAATGCAACGAAGTCTAGGACGGATACATCAGTTGTTTACAAACGTAACGTAAAAGAAGCTTGAAACGTCCCTGGATGGTTGTCATAAGGCAAAACGTATCCTGGATACTCACCTATCTCTGCATCAATTAATAACTCAACAGCCCGAACTTTTTTCGATTGAGGTGTGGCAACTAATACGAGGCATACCGTGTCTGCTCAAAACTGTTCAACCTGTTCGTTTACCAGTAGCGACAGGGCAGGGCCACCATGCCACCAGTTACTGTCACCTTCTTGGTCCCCTGACTCTAAAGCAAGCGAACGACTTTATTCTCGCCCCCAAAGATGACCCTTTAAAGTGATTAATATCATCCCACCACGTAATATGAGTTTTACACCCACGAAGTGCAAAGCCTCAGTTCAGGATTCTGAACAATCCCGCTACAATTTACCGAAATACCTTTTGCAGCCTTGTAAGCTGGTGAATAATTTAGTACCTCAGTGGACGTGTATCCAACACAGTGCATGAATCCGTGTCTCGAGTGGTGTCCACCGATTTACACCACTGCTGCGTCAAAAAGGCATGTCCGCAACAGCTAATTGTACGAAACTAACTACCTGTTGTACTGTTACGAGACATGTTTTTTGCGGGCTGAGAATGTGGAACATCTTCAATTATATGACCGCTGTTCTCTAAGGCCCATAGCTGGTGTGAAATAATATCGGCAGATTCTTTACGAGTGGTGAACTAAAGGGTACTTGACTGTGTGTTGACCCTTCAGCTCCACTCGTTGCGGTGAATGCCGCATTGTACGCAAGCTGAGGATGAAACCAGTGCTGGGTTGTCTTCAGCGACCTTATGAGTAGCACCATGCCGAAAATGGAGATATAATAGGTGTTGAGCTTTTAGATACGGAACTTTAAGTAGGCTTGACGATCCCGAATAGCACAAGGAAGAATTGCGTTCGAAAGTCTACGGTACTGTTTACACAAAAGTAAGCGAAATTATACAACAGATCTCAAATGTCCACGTACATGGTAGCGTCAACAGGTACGCAAGTCTACCACCGACCCGCTCACCAGAAAATGGTGAGTGGAATGTTGAGTCGGTAGTGTGAGTTGCGGTCGTGATTCTGATTGGTGTTGTGATAACGCGGAAATCACGCCGGGGTAGGCCCAGCAGACAGTTCACGAACACGCATGGTCGGCTAGGAACACGTGCTAGCACACTATTGTCGGACGGGTTGGTGAATGGCGGATACGCATGAGAAAAACAAGTGGAGGTCTCAAATGTACGCGGGCGGATTGAGTAAATGAACGGGGGGAGTTGCCATGATGTCACGCTAGCTTCAATAATCAGCCTGGGTGATGTTGGTACTGGCTGTCTTTTAGGTTACAGCATTCCATATGCTTGGCTAGGCCGCTGCACCCCCCTCGATGAAACGCCGTCAAGGATACGAAAGTCTCTCCTCAATTGAAGCATATTTTTGCGAGACTCTGACCAGTGGCCGCTTGTTCCCCTCACTTGCCTTGTGTGTTTTCCAGTGGCGAGTGGAATTCTCTGTTTAGCCTTAATTGCTCACACTAGATGTTCAATAGTTATACTGTCGCAACGTAAATCCGCACACTGGTCTGTTAATTTAGGTCATTAGGAACTGTTGATTTTCCATTTGACTAGACTCTAGTAAGAACCATTAAAGTTATCGCGAACACTTGTTCTTACATAAAGGGTAAATGATAGTTATCGCCGAAATATATTGCGTTTTTTTTGTTTTGTCTCACCCTACACTTCCTCGGTACTTTATCCTTGAATTATTCCAGCAAATGGCTCTGTGTGCGTATTCAAGGCCAAATTATTGACCAAGTCAACTCCATCCCAGTGATATAGTGGGTTAGTGAATCAGCTTTGTTTGTAGCGTAAACTCTTTTGTACGATATTCAACTACTGAGTCTAGGTTATGGTCTCTTTTTTGGGAGCAGAGCATCCAATTGGGAAATTAAAGTTTTTTTTCTATTCGAAGGTTTTGCTTCCTCTGCTGGAGTTGCCTTAAAGATTTAATCCTGTTGGAGTTGCTTCCTCCTACAGTTTTTCGGTAATGGTAACGAGTGCTGTATTCCACAATCATAAGAATTGTGGTTTGCAAAGTGAAGGCAGCGGGGACCCAAAATGCACCCAGTAACTGGTGTCCACACGTAAGGTGACAGCAATAGAGGTCACGACTGTCAAAGGACAGATGTAATGTGTGGATGATTTGGCTTCAGTATAACCGTCGCATTCGAACGTATTATCCCTGAATCTTAGCTTAACTTAATCAGCTTAAACTGCGTGCAAACGAACTGACTGGACCTGAGTGGATGGGCTTTCAGTCCAGGGTATTTCCAGGGCACGCAGTTGGTCTGTTAGTCACTGTTGGTTACTGAGCTCCGAATTGGAATTTCATCGATTTCATATGGTCAGCTGACGCCCACGAATTGGCATATGATCTAGAAAGCAATCCTAACCGACGGATGTTATTTGCCACACCTGGGGGCTTATCTAACGAGTCAACACGCACTCCAACACACAGATCTTACAAGCTGGAAACTTCACATCTGCCAGAATTGTTCGATTCATGAGTGTTCCCCTCGATACTGTCTCTTTGGTCTAACTAGGGCTAAAAAATGTAATGGCGAATCGCAGAAATGTGAATTATGTTAAGTAAGAACTTAAATTACATTGCAAATTTTATTTTTCTACCGAAAATCAAGGTAACTGCTGCCTCTGTTGATTGATCGTGCACTGGTGACGATGACTTCTCCGGAGTGATCCAATCAAATGCTTGGAAGTATACCGCCTACTATGAAAGTAATTGCAATAAGTATAGGTACTTTTTGTGTTACCTATCTTTTTGGAGAGTCCACGCCACTCTTTTTACATCGTTGCTGAAAACCGGCCGCCAACAAATGTCAATAGTATTCACGCTGTCATTTTCAGGCTGTTCCGCTATCAGCTTTGATAAACAACTGTGGTCGGTGCGTTGGTTGTGGTGATATACGACCAACATCAGTGATAGCGTTGCCAATTATGGTGACGGGGATGCGGATTCCTTTCTTGATGTCATGCTACAGTCACGTGATCTGCTGAATTCGTTGAAAAGGCTGTATATATTCACACTGAGTTTTTGGTTCAAAATAAATTGTCGAACTACTTACGAGTAGGCAAAAGGGCAGATGCTTTGCCTTTTTTCATGGAAGGCGCTTTTTGGCGTTTCTTCTTCTTGTTTTCACTTCTTTTGTCTTTTCCGGTGACACAGTTAGTCGCCATGATCATTGGAACTTTTCTATCAGTCCAAAAGTTTTACAGGTCGGAGGTTAAATTTGTTGCTAGAATGAGCACGTTTGTTGCCCTTGCCGTGTGGTCTCAGTCAGTGGCGACGGAACCGGATCTCTCCAAAATGTGGAGTTAGAAGAAGGGATCATGCATAAATGTATTGACCAAACTAGTAGCGTTGGCCAAGATTTCTAAACACACCAGTTGCGTCTGACCTTTCAGCTTGGAACATGTAAATAAATTGGAAGCTAACGAAAACGGAAGAAAGTGCACATGCTTGATTGTTCAGTGTTTGTTCACAAGGCAGTTTTAGCAAGCGACGAGTAGCTTCGCAAGAGTTTTCGTGAACTATGCAACAAGTGACGGCTCTTTACGGTGTTTTCTGCCCTGATTCCGAACCCCGTACACACAGATTCACTTCTCAGGATGAGCAGTCGTTGTGTCTGGTAAGAGTGAGGTTAAAGTCATGCGAAGTCAAAGGCTCAGTTATGTACACGGTCCGAGGCAGTCAGTTGAATGCTGGTGAGTTTTTTGGGATTTTTTTTGATAATACCGACGGTTTGGACTGACCGGACTAGCTTACTCGAGTCCCACAGAGTTGACTCTGGCTGATGATTCTTCAAAACTACACCATGGGGAGGCGGACATTTATGCGCTTCTGGTCTTCTGACCTTCAGTGGCTGTCGGCGTACATTATTGTGGTCTCTGCAGAGAAGTGGTACTTCGTCGTCCTGGTCCCGCTCAGGAGGGGTAAATGCATCGTCAGTGAGGAACCAGGTTTTGGAGAGTAACGACTGAGGCGTACATATCGCTATGAAGTGCAGTTATGCCTGAGCATGGTAAGTAGAATGTTCAGGGATTCGCCCAACCCCATTGCAGTGTGGCCGGTCAAAATGGCGCTCCTCCTACGTATATATAATTTTAGTGAGTATAAACTAGAATGAATCAATGTGGTTTCAATGGCTGGCCCGAATTTTAGCACGGCAAAAATAACAGATGAAAAGTACACGTAAACTTTTTTCATCACCGGTTTATATTCTGACAGTGTGAGGTATTTGTGCTTGATGGTGTGTATTGCAGGGAGCTGCGTGATGAATGAATAAACGATAACTATCAAGTACTATCAACAGGAGCTTCATGCAACCGAATGCTAGTGTTGATTGATACTTTCTAATTTGTTCTTTTCTTGCTAGAAATTCCCGAGTTCTTTTGTCAAAGTACGCGCTGCTTCATGCTCAATGCCCAGGCGCACCTCCGTTTTGTCGGTATCAAAGCTGTTATACAGGACTATGTTTGTCTGTTGCTTGACATTTCTCTCATGCGACCACTATCGACTTTACTATTACAGAAGAAAATTGCTCTTTGTTTCTTTGTACCGTTACGCTTACTGAGCCGGTGTCTCAGGCGAGCTGAAAAGTGCATTCGATCGTGTTGCATGTGGGTCACAAACGAAAAGACCAGTCATGGACCTCGGCCCGGGCTAATGCGACCTGAATTTGAATGAAGCGAAACAGTGTTATACTCTTACGATGTCGTGAAGTTCGGGCGTACAAACGCGAATGTCGTTGATCAGCGCCACCACTGAACTAAGCAGAAGTTGCGTGAAACTGACTTGCGTGTACGATATCCAGGAATCCAGACGCATATCTATTACCTGGTTCTTCGGGAAATCGATCTTCGTTCCATTCTGGGAGGCGAATACATTTCTACCGAAACTAGCAGGCCTTCCAAGGTGATACAGCCTGCTTTTCGTCGTGTAAGCAGTTTAGGAATGATCTGTTTCGTAGTCTTCTTGAAACTGCTTCAATTCTCTGGAAGCACTACTGGTTGCGGTATCTTTATAGACTATTGCAGTAGACGTCGAAAATTGTGTACACAGTCCAAAAATCGATTCTTATGGAGTCGGTTATTTCCACTCTTCTGCAGTTGAATACTTTCATTTCAAACGAACCTCATCCTCTTCTTTGATGAGCTATTACTGGGAAGAGAGGAAGGTGGGGCATGATGAAATAGTAGCAGTAACCTTTGCATGAACTGAGGTATCTGATCTGTATACGGTAATCCACCAAAAGTACTCTCGAAGCATGACTTCTTGCCTTATGGGTCCGAGGCGTTACTATCCTCCTTCGCGAATCAGGCTGAGATCCCTTCAAGGGTGGACAATTCTCAAACAAGACGGAGCACACTCCTTGCTCCTCTATTGTTGTTAGGTTCATATAGATGGTGAAGTAATAATAGTAATAATAATAATAATAATAATAATAATAATAATAATAATAATAATAATAATAATAATAATAATAATAATAATAATAATAATAATAATAATAATAATAATAATAATAATAATAATAATAATAATAATAATAATAATAATAATAATAATAATAATAATAATAATAATAATAATAATAATAATAATAATAATAATAATAATAATAATAATAATAATAATAGTAATAATAGTGATAGTGACATGGAAAAGAATAAATAAATAATGGGTATAATGTATACACTATGAGAGTGTACTGCAAGGCTAGACCATCTGGAATCTCTGGCTTAAGTTGCTTTCGTTGACGAAGTCGTTTGTAACTGTAAACTAACTGGTAGTCTTGTCGCATGCATCACTATTCTCGTTATTCTCGACACATTGGTACCGTGCCAACAAAACTTAAAATGAAGCCATTATAAATCCGAGCCACTCCGTTACGAATTGAATATAGCTGAGATGTTTTGTTCTTTTTCAAAGGACACATCGATTTCAACCTCAAAAAAGTCGTTCAGCTGTAGCACCTTTTCGGTGCCTAACTGCCATGCCACCAGAAGGAAGCATGAGGGCTGAGATAATGCCATGTTGCTCAAGCCTAGACAGGGGAAGTCGAGAGGCAGAGGTCGGGTTCGAACCACGGAACTTCCGGTCAGTAAATTCGCGCTCTAACCACTTAACCATCTCGCCCTTCAACCTCATAGGTTAGGGTACACTAACTGAAACCTACCGTCTTCAGTAAATTCTACTCGTGCTATTTACAAGGAGACGACCGAACGGGACTGCACCTGAATTCCAACAGAGTTAGAATAATAGAGATGGAATCGAATGCGAACGGTCATGAGGATGAATGGCGTGCTATCTTCGATTTTTTAAGGATAGTGGACTGATTTTGATCGAGCAGCACATAACAGAATAAGTAGGTTCCAAACAATAAATATATTTTAATGATCAGATGACCGACTACAGGTTTCGACTCGGACACCGGGGACAAAATGATTTTTATAAAGTCATGTTTATTCCAATATTTTCTGTGTGCTCTACTTAGGTTAGTTTATCTGACTACGGTGTTCAGAAAAAAGAGAAGTGTATTTCACGTTTTGAACTCAGGCAGAAAATTTATTCATGGTTAGAATCAATCTGCGTAGTCTAATAGATTTTGTATTAGCAGGCTAGGCGACGCCCAAACTAACTGTACGAAATCCTTCATTTGGTATATTCGACTCGTCTGAGCACGTTTTGCGGGCTTTCATGTTTGAACATCATTCAAGAAATAAAGGAATCGGATTCATTTACTGTCAGCTTGGGCTGAAAATCGATACTCCCTCGTTTCACTCACCGATTCGTTGTTCGAGGCACTGGGAGGAGCACTGTCTCATTGTGGATTTGCTTCCCCTTCAGCTTTGTGCAATGCTGAAACCGTGTGACATGCTCACGAACGCTACTCTGCCATATCGGTGAACAAACTGAATAACATGTCGCAGGCGTAAACACGTTCGTCCGCCCAGACGAGATAAGTCAGGTGCGTCCAGCATGCGCTAGTGGATCGGCGGTAATGCGACGGTAACATGTCTCGCATATCAGATAGCCGGGGTTCATACTCGAGCACAGCCAATGATATACAGTGTTTGTGAGGTCTATTCAGAACGGAACCCCAGTCCAATACTCCACAAGCCTGATTAGGACTAAGGGGAATCACTTTGCTTAAGCAGATCAAACATTGTTCAAACGAGAGTGATGTGAATACCAAATTTATATGTTCTACCCATTGTATGCGAAAAACACGGGCAAGACCATAAGTCTTATTTGATTGTATTAGAACAACTTAACTTCGGACGTCCAAATTACAAGTGCCAACATAGGTTTCTAGTCAGTTTATGACCTGTCAATTTCAAATGCAAAGTACTCAAAACGATGGGCAGTTTCAACCTCAGTGAGCCAGTCTACTAGCAGGTCTAATTCGCCCTCCATATGAGCTAAGTACCCAAATGAAAAATTTGCTGTTTACCAATACAATGTCACTTACAGCTTATCTGTACCCCTGATATAATTAAGCCGAATTTGCATTTGGATTAGATGGGGGAAGTAGTAAAACACACAACATAGATGACACGAGAGTAAATAACGGATGTGTCGTGAAAACATCCACCCGATAACAACTGTTGGTAAGCCATTTTCCAGTCAAAATCTCTGAATATAGTTCATAGAAAATCGGCATGCAATGATAGAAGACTGATAAAGCTGCGAGCTGTCGAATGGACTGCCTCAAAATTTGGCTTTGAGCCTGGGTCATAAGTACGAATATAGTTCTTCAGAGTTACAAGCCGTACCAATGAAGAACGCTGATCGGCGGACGCCGATTTGGTACAAAAGGAACATAGTAGACTCTCTTACTTTATGATACAAAGAACGGAAAACAGTGGTATTCGTTAATCAAAAAAGACTTCTAGACGGCTCAGACGCTACATTGCTGACTAATCTCAAGGATGGGTGAATGAATTCACAATCACCTCGGAATCAACAAATATTTTTGGTAGTGTGAGAAGATCTGGGCACTTTAGTGGAAATTTTGTTTTGTGAGGCCAGTCTATGCTGAATTGTTTTATGATGTGTATGCGGAGGAGAGTAAAGGCACCGCGTCCAGTTATTGGATCAAGCCATCCAACAATAACCTCTTACTATGCTGCTGACAGTGCTAAATCATGGCGAAATTTCACCGTGTGATTGCCCCGAATCACGCTGTTCACTCAATGGTTTTCGTTTCCGTTGCTTCCATATGTCTACTTGTATCAGTAGGCACAAGTTTGCTCCACAATCGTTTTCGCGTTTTACGGCGTTAACCAACCAGCTAGATGTACTTGCATGTACTCAGTGGATTTACATTCCTAGTGCAGAGCGACTAACCGAAAACAAGTATAACAATAGTCCAAATGACCCCTCGAAAACAGACCTGTTTAACAAAGGGAACTACGCCTGAAAAAAATCGCTTTTCAGCTCAGCACACGTTTTCCGATAGCGTTATAAAGCATTCCTGTAAAAAAATCACTACGGAACCTGAAGTCAAGTTTCCGGCAAATGGAACCGCCCAATAGGGGCTGTGTTCCTTATTGAGATGTGGGTGCTATGTTGACAGCGATGCAAAATGCCTATTCCTAGCAAAAAAAGTAAATGGTCCACAATAAACGCGTGACTTACGTCTCATGTAGTTTGGGTAATTGGACGTGATTTGTAAGGATCCTATCGATTGGTACTACGTAGACCAGTTAGACCAGCATCCCCACAGTCCATACACGGAACTGCCTTCAGTACTGCACTTTGATGGTCTGAGTCAATGATGCCAGGAGTGTTCTTCACAAGGACCGTGCCTAAGTACTGTACAAAAGTGCCATCCACGCACCCGTCGTCCCATCCTATGGCTGTGTGAGATAATTTGTGACTTAGAAGCAGATTATCGGTCATTGACGAGGCGTTTGTTCATCGCACTGCTTGCGTGAGCCAGTGACTTGGCCGGACAGGCTACAGATCCGCACTCGACATGCTTCTGGGGATGCGTCTTATCATCTTAACGCCATAGTCATGCATAGTGTAAGTGTTTTCCTTGCAACAGTTTTTCGGATCCCCTTCACCTGAATGAGAGAAACAAACAGCTGTCCATGTGCAAAATCTGTGGATAGTTTTTTTCCTAATTATGCTTCACAGCTGCCACCTAAGGCTACCGGTACAATGAAAGCGGTTTTCCGATCTCTGTGATAAAAACAGAAATATGGTATATATTCCGCAAATATGCGAGAGGACTATTCCACTTTCTGTGCAGTAAAATGTATGCTCGTTTGTCACAACGTTCCTGCCATGAATGTCTAGTATAGTGTTCAGAGGTTCTGTAGCTCGACGTTGTGTGAAGTTATCCTTCTGTTGATAAAAATGACGCAAACATGTCATATATATATATATATTGGCGAATCAGCTGAAATAAAAATGCGCGGATCGAACCAGCTGCTTTAAACTCTATTCACAGAAATCATGAAGCTGTTTGGCCCAGTGAAAACGGAGGCGTTGTGTGTAGTTTTGCAACAGTTCGGATCTCCTGAAAAAGACTGTCGGCACTGTTAAACCTTTTCAATCCTTTATGAGGTCCTCAGTATAGAGCTTTAAAAAAAAGCACTTCGAAATTGGCTTGGAAATAAAGCAAGGTTGCTTCCTGCTCAGAATATTTGCATTTTGTATATGTTTATCATTTACCAAGAAGCGTTACATGATTCCAAAGGAAGCGAATTGATCCAGTAATGTCTAGGCCATTTCAAACTGAACGGAAGGAATTCTAAAGTCAAGGGCCAAACTTCGAGAGCAGGAGCAATAACACCAATAGTAGACATAATTTCATGGAAGAGAAAGCCAGTCGTACTAATGTTACACTCACACATGAAAAAATGTGTCGAGGTTCAGACTGTCTCTGTCCGAGCGTAGGGTACACGGGAAGCTCGGATGAGTGTAAAGAAACCCGTGGGGCCAAACACCAAAACATACTGTACAAACTCACCCGTCGATTTGTATTATCTCATTTCGACTGAACAGTAATTAAGCGTTGACCATGACTTAGGAATGTTCCCCGGATAGCTATCCTGGGCCAAATAAAAGAAGAAAACACGTGCTAGCGGGGTCAAACGAGGACACGTACCCTGTGAAGTAAAAGGAACCGATCATTTAACTGCTGGATGGATGTCCTGCTGATTCGTACTCACAACAGCAACGAATGTAAGCACATATCAACGAAGAGCATATAGCCGTGCTGGACAGGGCGAGAACACTGAGCATGAATGCTTAACCTCAGTCAGGTTTTTCGAATAGTGTGAAATTAAGTGTATTTTCGCTGGTCCCATTCAGCGGTTCAGACGCGTACTTCGCTTTGTCACTGTTAAATTAATCCATCTTGTTCTCAATACAATAATAAGATGTCCACTTGACCATATCAACTTCCGGAATGATGACCGGGACAATTGGATCGGATTTCTACCAAAGTTTATCCGACTGGCTTTAAAACTTTAAACAAGAAAATCAAAGAAAGTTAGGTCAGATCTAAGGAGACTTCGGTCGTAATTAGATGATCAACCATGGGTTTAGGAAGGATGTACTAGAATCCAAATAATTATGGGCCTTCAGATAGCCCACAAATTATAAAATCGTAATGCGTGGGTGTACTGATTTTTGTCACAATTGACCGTTGCCTCTGGCGTTTTACATCATATAAGCTCAGTCCAACGACAGCTGAGGATGCGCAAAAACAGAATTATCCTACATCTAAAGTGAGCATCACAGAGAGAATTACAGACTGTATTTCTTGTCTATTGGCTGTATGAACTGGTAACGACGCTGATCAAAGCATTTAAGAAAGTCAATTTGATGTGAAGCATCCAAAGGGTGCTTCCGTCGATGATTCGATGGCTTTAACATAGCCAGCCCATGTGTATCCAGACTTGGCTTTACTTGGAAGTGGTTATGCATAATTAACTACTGCGCTTGATCCTTTGATTCCTACGGAGGTTCACGATGTGCAAATTCACTTACCTGGACACCCTATTAATGCACAAACTTTTATCACCTGTGACAGTTACTCAGTTCAGTTCCTCATCGTTTCATCAGCTGTGTGTGAATGGTAAAGAAAACTGTGACGCTGTAAGAGTTACCCCTCAAAATTGGTACGTTGGTCCGCTCTCCAAAAAAAAACGGGGAATACTCACCCTCAATCAAATTATCGAATAGGTAAAGAGGGACCGTCCGATATATCCGGGAATTGTGCATCCAAACATTTCTTTCCAGGTAAGGAAAGCTAACTTGCCGTGCAGTGTATACATCTAGCCTCTCCTTAAGTGATTCAATACCCAGATCCATGTGGCCCTACTTCATGAATTACCCAGGTATGTAAACCGCAGAAAGAACACAATGACTGTTAAACACAAGTCAGTCGCTTGCGAAAAGTGGATTGCCTTAGCACAGTTAGGTCCCTTGATTGTTCGTGGACCTGTTGAGTCCTGTCCCGTGTGTACGCGCGAGTGCGTCAGCCGAAGCGAGTTGCAGGTGTATTTTTTGTAAGTAGTGTGAAAATGCTATAGGAAATCACATTCTCACAAAAACAAATTGACCTGACATGTACCAAGATTGTACACATGGCACGTGATGCAGGTGGTAGGAGCGTAAACAAAACCGATGGAAAATGTTAAGTGAAGTGGTTGAAAAGTTAATTAAGAAAAGTTAAGCCGCTACAAACCCTTATCTCTCAACGTCTACACCGAAACAGGGACGTGCACGACAACCTTCCCTCAATGAAGTGGACAAAAGTAGCATCCTTGGGTGGCCCTGCCTCTGTACCCCAGGTCATTCAAATTTTTTGTCACAGTGATTTGAATATTCTTCCGACGTTTGAGCTGCACCCGATTTCAAAAGCTACTCTTCCAGCAGGCTGACGAAAAGCAACGTATTTTGTGTAACAATTTAAGGTTCTGGTGTGATTCGACCATCCAAATGCTGTTTTGTCCGTAAGTTCGCACGACTGAACTAGGACAACACTTACATTCCTTAGTATCGTCTACTCTGTGAATTCTCATTCGAACTCCGGTGTGCATTAAACCAAAAAGTATACCAAGGCGCTTTGCAAACCGATGAAATTATCGGGTACGAGAATATCGAGAGTTGGGTTGTTCTGTTCTATTCTGTTGGAATTTTTTAACTACCACCTGGATTTCGAAATACTATTTTCTAATAAAAATATCGGTCTTGGAAGTGTATACCATTTATCCTTTGAATCGAATTGCAGCCTTGTCTCAGAAATCTGCTTCGAACTGTGCAGCAAAACAGATAGCTGTCCATTCGCTTTGAGGTATTTCACGAATGTGTTTCTTGCACCCTGAGACACAAATCAACATCTATTTGTCAGTTCATCGTTTCCTTTAGCCAACCAGTTCATTGTCACATGCAAAGTAGAGCTGCATAACTTGTCTTATTAGCTATACAGATCCTCTTACCTAATAAGTTACTGGGATACGCAGAACCAGTAACGCCTTTCAGTGTCTGCTTGGAGGCTTTGCCCGTTGGGTGGACTGCAAGAAAATTCGTTTAGTTAGATTTATCGAAATGATGTTTTGTTGGTCAGCCGAACAATGAATATTTTGTTCGATAGTACGTGATGAATGTCCACAGCTTGTTAGGAAGTCTTTGTCGCAAGTTAAGCTGGAATCGGTCTTCTATGAAGTCTCTCTGACGAGGAATTTGATACTCTGGATATCGGACCAACGGAATCCAGTGGCAGTGTATACTACACGTGTGGTCGGAGATGAGCATTTACGAGCGACTTATTCGTATCTAAATCCAGTCTCTCGTATGGGTTTGGCTGATTGTTCAACGGTAACTATGTGGATAACCCTGAGCCGCACTACCGAAGCCAACAGGAACAACGTGCCAGGTCCGTGAGTAGCTTACATACCCTGTGCACAAATTGTCTTGTGATAGCTCAACCACCCTTGCACCGAGTACACGCATTAAAGGCACCGGATGAGGGACTCACACTTCATCAAACGTAACAAATTCACACGGGGATGCATAGCAAACATACGCCAACCGATCATGGGCTGAGAGCTTAAATTCCCTTTTACTGGACGCATGCATCCTCCATCCCTTAAGTCGGGCAACTACCACACTAAAAGACGAACAACAATCCCTGTGTTTTTTGATAGACATCAGTTGTCTATGGTCTCATCAGTGACGTCTGTAAAACTCCGGATAAAGCATAAAGTGAACGCTCTGCAAAAACCGGAAAAATTCCGGTAACGTTACACTGATTCAGAGCTTTATTTGACGTCAATTGGTAGCGCCCCTAGAAAATCTGCGGAACACTCAAAATCACGCTGCCATCCAATACCACGGATTGTCATAATATACTTATGCAACCCAACTACGCCACTAGAGAGGAATAAAACAGCGAATGCCATACAACCATTAGGTATCTCCAAATAATAAGACGGAATTTCAGCACATCGATTCAGCACCTGGATTATCTGCTTTCTGGTTCCATAGTGCAGCGGGCAACATGTGATCCAGTGAACGCGTGCTTTGTTTTGCTTAGGATAGCCACCTTATAAACATTCCTAAGTTATGATTGACGCTCGAGTACTACTTAGCCACAATGAGAATATAAGTCGACTGGCACTGTGCAGTCATTTCTTGGTCGTTGCGTATCCGGCCGACCGTTTGGGCTGAATTTTTGCCACTCAAAAATAAACATGCAGACGAGTGTTGTATTTTAGACTTCTTTGCTACGTCAGCATACGAGTTGACACGCTGAAGCATAAGGCGCACTGGAATGTCCAACTAGCCAGTCCAGGCGCTAGAGTTCTCACTATTATCTGTGTGAACGTGCATCGGTCGTACCTGATTTCACAGGTTCATTGTTGACAACTCACCATAGTAAACTAAGCTGGCAGGTAAGCAAACCGACGGATCGGCTGGCTACAGCATCCACTTCTGCAGACAAGCCGGGCTTTGGTAAATAAGATGTAGACAAGCTTAGAAAAATCACTAGGTTTTTGCGTGGCAAAGCATTCTGCTTCTCATGGCTGAGTAAGCAATCGCGTAATATAACGATGGAGATGCCTAGTGCAATACAAAAATGGTTCAGTCGGCTGAAGTGCAACACCGCAAAGTTAGTGAAAATGAAAAAAAAATGAACTTCAGGCAGAAAGAAATTGCAAAGACCCAACCAAAACAAATTGCCCCGGTAAAAATTGTGGGAGGTCGAAGACCAAAGTAACCGTATTGAATAGTGCGGTATGTCTAAGTCTTGTGTCCAAGCGGATGAGTACCGGCAAAACCCGCACACTGGACACTCCAGTTCATGCGCCTCCAAAAACTCGGAGGTGTTACCGTAGCTTTCCGGTCTGCCAGTCCACACTATGCGCACACATACCTGCGTACGGCGCACACACCGTTGAATGAGAAGCCATCGATGTTCATATCTCTTCAGTTATGCGAATGTGACACACAAGAACTCAATCGCCCCAGTGGCGCCAACGCAACGGTTCAGCTGATTCACTCAGTCTAGACAGCATGTTGACGGCAGTTTTAAGGTTGATCGTCAGCTGGACTGCGTTATAATTTGGCAACTAACTTAGATATTTCGTGGGAGAATAACAAGTAGCACATACTTTGCGGTACAAATATTTAAGCTCTTTTGGAATACCACAAATGCGGTCTGTCAGCTTCAACGAATACTGAAAGACCATTAAAAGTAGTCCGCGCAAACTTCTCATTATAGAAACCTGGCAAATTGTTGGTTTCCAACGAGGAGATTTTTCTAATTTCACTTATTGGATAATGCGAAACCTAAGGCAACAGTAAGGTTTTCATCATAGGTTGCTCCACGTCTTCACCGTACGCGTTAAATTTTGTAGCAACAACATGGAAAACAATTAGGACGAAATTTCGATCGACTGACGCCAGTCATTCTCGTCCGATCCCGTGGCGAGGATCTACACATTCACGGCTTCAATACTTCTACTTACTGCTTTGGCCTAAACAAACAGGGCGTGCTGATGGATGAAGCCGGCGGTGTTGAAATAAATGAAGTCGCGGCGAAGTGTGCCAGGATACGGCGGAATTTTCGGACCTGTTTTCAGTTGATAGAAAGAATATGCGATGCTTATATAAAAATTCCTAAATTATCAGCACTTAGACGAGCAAAAACCTCAACATGTTTTCGTCCAGAATATAAGAGTGGATAACAATAGAAACTAAAGTGACATAGGGCTGACAACAAGGGATCTTTCCTCCGCAATGAACAACCATAAGATTAAGCTAGGTCAGCAGTGAACTCGAGTATGAATTGTAATCCCAAAGTACAGTTTTATGCGTCCTAACCTGAACTTACTCAGGGAACTGATGGTGAAATTCTCCGCCTCGAGTCAGATCACCCCTTAAGTAGGAGGTGATCCGGTGGTTGCAAGTTGATGTACTAACTCTTTCCCACTTAATTCGACAGGCTTAAATCTATAGCTAGCTTCATGGTTCAACAACGGGATGATATGTTTGAAGCTTGCCGGACCGATCATCGAGTAATTTTTTGTCTACATACCATTCATGCTCGCACTCATCTTGGCCGTGACGGACAACGTGAGGTCTGCCAAGCGACGAAGAAACCTGCGGTCATCTGCTTACAGAATCCAATCATCCAGATCAACCGAACTGTGCGGCCAAATTCACTCACACCGACCCTCCCGGCATATGATTCAAATTCATCTTCGCAAGAATGCTCGTTCACATGTGAATGAGCTGAGCATGAATGTTTGCACACGCGGCGCACGTGTGATTCGTGTGGTCTTCGTACTCTGTACAGTGCCTACGCAGACGTATCAGCCATACGGGCTGACAACGACGTGTTTTTATGAGTCTCTTTGGACGCTCAGTTACTCTCACAAAAATGATGTTTAGCGCAAGAGTAGAGAGAACAGGAATTGTATTCACATACCGCAAATTGTAGCCAGTTGGTTGCGGCACAACCAACTAGTGGAAGTATGAGCTGATGTCACGACGAACTCCGTTTGTCTGCTCCACTTGAATAGAGATTTTATATATTCATCTGCCGACAATGCCAGATAAAAGAAAACCCAAACCGTCATTTTGGTGAATGATCCATTGTCTTTGAAAGCATGTCGTCGTGAGACAAACAGTGACAAAAACAGACCTATTAGGCGAACCATAAATTATGGTGTATTTTTCTGACGGAAGAGGTAAACACTGTTCGTATTTGGAACTCACGAAGTGAAACGGCCGTTTTTCTTGCAATGAATTTCGATCACAATGGTGCACTAACATTCCTAAGTAAACCTGGTATACAGTCGCGAGAAAAGCCAATAGGGTATGACATTCCCTCTAGAGTAATGAGGAGATTTTTTCAAAAACAACTAGCTAGCTTTTTTGCCTAAACGTCTTAAATCGCAAAACAGGTGGGCATTTCCAAACGAAACCAGCTATCTCCTCAGGTCTGTACGCAGCTCAACGTAATACGTTTTACAGGTCGTGGTAGTGGAGGCTATAGCTTTGGCAGTAGGGGGGCAACACCCAATCCCCAAATTGGCAACTTCCAGGAAGATACGATGTGTCTGAATCGGACACTTTTACAGCCGGAAGCGTTGTACAGAAGTTAACATGTTTTCCAACCCAGAAAATTCCACATAAAAACACAGTAGAAACAAAGATGGCATGGCAGTTTGTGGGATTCCGCACTGAATCTGTCACCCTTCCCTCCCGAATTTCGTTGGTACTAGTCGATCCTCTCTCTCTCTCTCTCTCTCTCTCTCTCTCTCTCTCTCTCTCTCTCTCTCTCTCTCTCTCTCTCTCTCTCTCTCTCTCTCTCTCTCTCTCTCTCTCTCTCTCTCTCTCTCTCTCTCTCTCTCTCTCTCTCTCTCTCTCTACACACACACACACACACACACACACGCAGGCACGCACACATTACTCAGAACATTTGCATATTCTTAGATTCCACCCTACCTCAAAGTTCCGATAGTTCGGTGCTTGGCCAGATGCATTTCATCTGTTCACATTTAGTTGACGTCACATCAAACGCAGTACACTCGACGGTTGCTCTCATCCGACTGCCAACGTTATTACACTCCACATGTACAATGTATGCCACCATGACGCAGGAGAGTAGGTTCATTCGACCGGCACGTGCTACATACCAATCCACACCCACGCAGGAGCATCAGGTAAACAATTTGATAATGAAATATTCCATACCGTTTTTGAACAATGCTTGTGCTCTAACGGTTTCTGTGAAACAGAGGAATCTTGCTCCCATCATCACACACCATCACAATTTTGTTAGCGCAAAATGATGGGAGGGCAAGTTGATATATCTAAACATCTTTATTGTTTGGCTCTCCCAAACGGAACATTTGTGTGTTTCTATTTCGGTTAAACAAGAGGAGTATTTAAAAGTCGTTGTTTGAAGGAAAAACACCATTCCACCAGGCACAAATTCATCAAAATGACTGGCTGGTTGGTTTCAACTCCAGTCGAAAGAAACGAGTAGAATCAATCAAAGCGATTAAAATAAAGAGCTCGGAAAGTCAAAACAAGGTTAAGAAAAAGCTACTGTGCGACAGCGGGAAATATAATTTTCATTCGGTTGATGACTAAGACCTTCTGGTGTCCAGACGAAATTTTTGATTTTTGGGTGAAATCAAAATGCACAATACATATCCAGCCGATTAGCAATTTGAACCTCATCAACTCGGTGACTGCACCTTTTGTCAATCAGAACCAATGATAATAAGGATAATCGTTCATCTGTAACACTCTTTCGATGCCTAGCTGCCATGCCACCCAAAAAAGCACGAGTGCTGGGATACTGTCAGATTGCCCAAGCCTAGACAGGGGAAGTCGAGAGGCGGAAGTTGGGTTCGAACCACGGACCTTCCAGTCAGTAAATTCGCGCTCTAACCGCTGAGCCAACTCGCCAGAACCCAGCACTCACCCAGAACTCGCCAGCATACACAGAAACTAGGGGAAGTTAGTCATACTTGAACGGGCTGCGAGACTTGAGGAAAAGGAAGAAAAATACCGGACGGATTTCGATAGAAGTTCCATCGGGTTGATCCGAGCCGCCAAAGTGAAAACCACACCGCTCCACTTCTGAGTTAACGAATACGTGGTGTACCCTATAAAACTGAGGTCGCTGCATGACTCGGGTCTTTAAAACATACACACCGCATTTAAATATATGGATTTTTGGGAACGACCTATGATCTATGGCCACAAACCATAAAACAATTTTAGTGTTTCACTGCATCATGCTTAATCTTCGATTCGTTGGAATGAGTGAGAATAAGCGCCATCGCGGCTCTGACCAGTTCGTAATAAATTATTCGAATTCCTCACAACAGCCCCATCATGAAGACGTGAACACAGTCTCCTGCAGTGAAAAAAACTATCCAGAATCAAAGGAAAATTTCATTCAGCTAACCTCTATATGTTGAAACGACCTTTTCCAGCTGGTTTTGTCAACATAACTTCTCACTGCGATCTCACCATTGTCTGTGACAAGTGTAGAGAGTATATCAGCACTAATTAACTGACTGGTTACATCATCCTCAGTGGCGTGATCTTTCTGGCATACCAAATGGTGTCCAGACAACAAGAAACGTGCGCACAATAGCACAGTTCACGTGATCTACAACACGCATACACCCTAGAATTTAAGCAACCTCAGTACACGTAGATTCAGCAGTATAGGTAGAATATTTTCGTTCTGATCCACTGTAATTTACAAAAAGACTAAGGCGAACAAAGCAAAACCGGTCAGTATGATTAACTGAACAAACAGTGCAAACAAGCACTGTGTAAACAGGCACAACAAGGAATCAGTTGGACGAAAACAATCAAGGTTACATGTCTAGCTAGTGAGTCCGGACGTGCACAGATGATCGATACGCGTGTAGCATGGTAAACAGGACCTCCCAGTTACAGCCTGAATCATGCCGGAAAATCTATCACTACTTCGACTTCCCAAAACGAGTCCAGTAGATGGTATGACTTTATTCATGGATGTACAAGAACCTTGGGTTGGGCGACAGCTTAGTCACTCGGTCCGCTATTAAATGACCCTTATAGTCACCTTCAATACACCTACTAAGGATCAATAAGACCAAAGCTGTCTGCCTGCAAAAAAGATCATGCGAGTGATGGTTTGTATTGCTTATTCCACATTAGGGACGATTAATGCTGTAACTATCGGTTCCAGAGTTAATTCCACAGTCTTTATACATTTGCCTCAGTATTGAACCGGATATACGATAGCTTCATTGAAAAGTGTCCATGACAAGTTGCTGCAGAGTACAGTTTGTATTAGATTAGATTACAAAATCAAAAGGCAGAGTGAAATGATAAAGTGATATGTTTGGACCTTACGTAATGTCATGCAGTTAAATCTCATACACGTGGTGTACAGAATTGATAACTTCTGATTGGTTATGTTGAACATTGAACGATAAAATTTCTTGGGCATGATGACCAGGCTCCCCATTTACTCTAATGTTTAATGGGTTTGCACACCATCTTGGTGGCATCAAAGTTTGATGTGAAGGAATCCGATTATCTGGCTCAACACTGGGCACGCTCTAAAATTCAGTGGAAGTTCATTACGCTCAAGAATAAAATTAGTTGAATAGTTCGTTGAAACATTTTATTGCCCATCATGGAAGTGGCAAATCGTCAAGGTTCTCTTCCGCCATACTTTTGCACAAGTAATTTTTGGAGAGCAGTATTCATCCCAAGAATGTTTCTAATCCGACCAAGATAATCCGTTTGCACTCCTCATCGTCCATGAACTGATGAATATATCGTAAGAAGTATATCGTGTATATTATATATTATATTGTATGTAACATATTTTGTATTGTATTATGTTGTATTATAACACTACATCATATTGTACTGTATTATATTATTGATGTTGTATATTATTGATATTGTATGAAGTATGTTATAAATTCTTGAGTTTGTAGTCATCAGATACTGAGCCAGAATCAACGACCCACCAGATAAAACACCCTGGCTAGTTGTCAGTAGTCAGATGATTGTTCGAATACCTCCATGGCATGGTAGGAAGAGAATCGCACCTGATGTTTTCGAAATACACTCATTTGCGTCCCATTACGGTTTTAACGGGATGCCCACCTGGATCCCAGCTAAATCGCTCATTTGAGGGCATTTAAAGAGTTTTCAACAACCTTTCAACCTTTTCAACCTTTCATCCTTTTTCAACAACCTTCAAGAAAACACATCTGACGTCGTCCTTTTTTGATATTCCATTTTTTCTACTTATACAGATGGAACTTCCGCTCCAGCCAAAGAACAGCCAAATTTGAAGTACAATATCCTCAGCTCTTAAAAGACGCTGTATAAACTGTGACTCACAGTTGGCAATAATCTCTGAACAGTTTACCGGTGGCTCGCCCTTGCACGCCATACCATATTGGGCATCTCTCTCGAAGCCGGCTGGTGTGAACGTATAGAGCTGTTTTTAGAGTGGGGCTTAATTCATTATTCTGGTTTATCTAGTATCTGCTTATGAAAGCGGCATATACACATTGGAGTGCGATCTCAGCTGTCTTCAAAGGATATAAGTTTTGTGAAGGAAATAATCTAGTACCAAACAGTCCGCCGTGGGAATAATCTGTGACAATGAGATGGCGGTTCATCGCGATGACTGTTCCCTGATACCCACGAACCTATTTCCAACTATCGGCGTCACGCGTTCTGAAAGAACCACGTTGCTTCCAACTCAATGCATGCAATCACAGTGGCATCGGATCAGGTTGAACATGGTCTGAGGTTGAGAGAGTGAGATGACAGACTGGAATGGAACAACCGGGCTCAGGACAATTAGAGCGTATAGAATGGGTGTTGCGACAAGTGGGAGCGACAGCTCACACTGAACCAACTAGTCCTTTACATTACATCGCTTCGCCTAATGATCTGCTGAAGCTATTCAATGTTATTCTTGAACCTGCGTTTGGTTAGTGCATGAAGGCGTCATGCAGAAATTTCACTCAGGTAAGTCGTTCCCAGATCTGAAATGCACTAACAATGAAACAGGAAAGAATAGAGTTACGGAAAAAGCAGGCTTCACAACTTTACTTTTTTCATAAAAAAAAGCTTCATCATGGAGGTGCGCGTGCTTGACTGTGTGTGGAGCCAGAATCTTAGGTAAGTTTCACTTAAGCGCGCCTATTTTTTGAGTAATGTAACCTCGACGAGGTTCTAATCATACCGCTTTACTGACTATGGAAGTAAACATGTGAAACGACAATAACTATCATTTCTGTGACAACGCATTTGGAACACCTTGAGTTGACAGACTGCATTTATTTATAGTCATACCATAAGTGTGCGCATGTGTTTGGAACTTCGCAGAAAACAGATCTATTGTTGAAAAAACACTCCTCTCAGGTTACAAGTGTTTTCTGTGGATGAAATTCATTGTAGGTAAATTGTTTGTACCAGTTGCCTTTTCTGTATACGGTTCGAACAACAGATTCTGAGAGTGACAATTCAGTTTGTTTTAACAGCCCACTACTCGGCTGTTTTAAGCTTTGAAAAAGTTTCTGCTGTTTATGTATTAGTTACTCTGGTGTGCTGATTTCGGAGAGGGCTCGGTCAGTTAACCAGCACCCCAGACAAAAACCAAAACTAAGATCAATTCAGCAAGATTAGTATATATGACCAAATGAACGAAGGCGCCGACCGCGCCAGTATCAGACAGAGAGCCAATGTTTTCCTGAATTATACGCAGGACAAACACACTAGATCGATACGCGTACAACAGACTGAACAAACTGGACATCTTTTCACCACAAGGGATCGATAGATCGACATCCATTAATTTTCATTAAATTTCTTTATTCCAAGTTCACCTCGCCCTACGTGTCGCTGTCCAGCATTTTGAAAATGGATCTGTCTTTATAGCTATTACTTGTCCACAGCGTAGTATCTCAGCCGAAGGTACGTTTTAATCGTATAGCTGTTGAAAGTCAGTGACACATCTGCGTCATTCGTCTGGCAGTAGATTTTGCAATCAAATCCATTAATTATACATTCCGCCTGTGACAGTGTCCATACAGGGATTAGACATTTCACAAAGTTAAAAATGTCTCTCACTTTGTCCGAAACTTTCGTTATGGTTAGTGAGTAATTTATGACTCCTATTACGCATAAGGTATTGGTAGGCGCAGTATCATTTTCACATGGTAATTTCCTGGACTATACTGGTGTTGAAAAGATATGAATTACGGTCTTCGCTCACCAAGGGTATCCAAGATGGAGGGTTACAGTGCAATGTATGACTGCTTACTAAGACACGTACTGTTAGTTTCCGTCGGATTTTAGTGTTAACTGAAGGACGATATATTTGAAATGGCCATCTTAGAAAGCTAGTTACATGGCCTTGATGAGTATTGATCGAGCAACTTCCATATGAGAAGTCATCAGTTGTGGAACCAGTCAGTGTGTGTGTCCACGTGATGTGGATTCCGGTGAGTGTCACTATATTTTGTCTAAATACGACATAATCACACGGCTGATCAGCTGCTCCCGGCCGAATGGTTAAGTCTTCAAACTGCTAGCCTGGAGATCGTGGGCTCAAAACCTCCTGGTGTTTCGTGAGATGCTCACTGCTGATAATTCCCAATAAGAATGAAACAGGTGTATAGTGCTTCTAGGCTGTTCAGCATAGACTGACTTCACTTACAGGATGAAATATTCATTGGGAATTCCCAAACCCGTTCACAGTGCCAACGAGAAATGATTACCATGTGTTTTTTAACCTGGCAGGATGCATCTGAATTATTTTGAAAAAGGCCTAATATCTGCCAAAGAACGCACCTCATTTGTCATTTTTACGAAACGTCACAGTTTATCGCAACCGATTGTGAAACCCGAAACTGCAATCGATAGGATTGTATGACTTGTGGGGCATTTGTGGTTCCAATGCAGGGTTTCCATCTTTCTAGTGCCATAGTGACAAAGGCTCTACGCTGTGGCATCCTTGCTGCATGCGCATCCCCTCGTAAACCATCCATCGTTCGGCTGGCGATCTCGGTTTCGTGAAGCCTGATTGTCTTTTTGCACTCACTCATACTGATCGATCCGGCTCAGGTGATCTGTCTGTAAGTTGAGCCGATACGCAGTACTCTTTGGGTGGCCTGACTCGGCTGCGCCGGTGCACTGTTGTACCCGTGTGACAGAGGGTGTTGCATACCCATATGCAGGATGAGAGAGTAACATCCATCACTTCCCATCCCATGGTGCGTGAATAAGCGCGACGAGACCCAAAATACGGAACTGAATACCGGTTAGCTGCGCTATCGGCCCAAATTGTGTAGAGGCACCGACCGCGTGAAACCGATGTGCTAGTTTTTACCGCTACTTGGATGATCAATCCAAATTTCAATACAGTGACTAAAGGGGATACGCTGACGACCATATGGGACAGATGCATAACAGAACGAATGGAATTCCACTTAGACAGTCTCCCATTAAAAACAAATGAGTTTACAAAGGAGTGTATTTCGCGTGGTACACTTAGACATTTTAGTGTAAGTCGGACTGGTGGTGACTGTTTGAATATAGCAACGTAGTAAGTAAACATAGAAAATATCTTTCAAAGCAGTAAAGGATGTAGACAATGTACAAAACGACCGTTGCCTCATCAGCAGCAGAGGCATCTCTGGAAGAACCCACCCAATGAGTTTTGAATACAGAAGGTGCTTTGCTGCTGGTGGTCTTTTGCGAAATACGACGATTTTTGGCAGGCGTAAAGCATTTATTGTCGGATTGTAAGGTGAACTGACTCGTTCCGAGGGCTAGTGATCCATTCCACACATCGGATGTGCTTTTGGTATTGGATGTCGTGGATCCCACTTCTACTTCCGAAGTGAGGACCTGTTTCTGAAAGACACCGAAATACTTCTGTGCTCTGCCAAACCTCTACCGTCGAGATTAAGGCATGCTTCAAGAACCAACTGGTTTCACTTTGAAAATGTTCAGACATTCTCACGTACTGGGAATTTTCCTTAAAACGACGTGTCGTTGCCGTTGGAAGGTGGAAGTTATGTTTCATTGGTTTTTCTTATGTTCATTATCAGTGTCTTTTTTACTGGAACCATAATTCCTCTAGCTTGTATGGTGCATTCTATGATTTGGACCATCAGTCAATCTGTCAGTCAATGCGTGCGTGGTATCTGTTTATGAACAGATTCGTCCAAGCAAATGAGCGTGTTCCCCTCACATGATTCGTTGGTTTTCCTGTCAACTTGTGTCGCGCTTTTGTACCCGCACGGGTGTCAACATTATTATTCAGAGAGTCCAGAGTCTGGCCCATTTTGACACCACTTTGGGTCATAATAAGAATATGCGAGATTGTAGAAATCCTTGAAATAGTTTGCCCACGGCAATATCTTGTTCCACCACGCTGTGTTTTGACTTAAAACATTCCATATGCGGAAAGTCTTGAAAATATAGCAGACACTCATCTCAGTCTGAAGATATCAATTTTGTTTCACGGTGTGCAAGATCGTTCCCAGTTATTTTCAATAGATCAGCAGAACTTACACATCGTTCCCGTTTTAACGAGGTCATTTTACACGCTTCATTCGCCTTCGCATGAACTCTTAGTTATAGCGTGCTGTTCATCAAACTCGTTATTTGTCCCTCACTGTAAGTTTTCTCTATGTCTTTCTAATGTTAAAAGCCACAATAATTTATTGAGACCCCCTAAACTTGCTATTTTGCAAAGCTTGAATTTTGATTGAGATTTCAGGCTGCAATTAAAGTCAGTCCATACTGAAGGGCCGAGAAGCTTTGTACAACCGCTTCGTTCTTCTTGGGAATTATCATCAGTGCGTTTCATACGAAAGACTTGACTTTTCACGGGTGCGACTGATTCTCACTAAACATCGTTTGGTTTCTGGATTATTTTGACCCGTTTCCAGAGGAGTTCAGTTCGCGAGGAAAGCGTCTGAACGTCTTTTGGTGTGAATAAAAATTCATGATGTTTCTCACTTTTGGTGGAAGCATGTGAAGGACAAATATGAAGCAAGTTGGGGAATTGCGAGCATTCATAAAGTACTAATATTCGGCGTATTTCAGTTTAATTCGACTGAAAGTAGAAAACTTCACCATACCTGTTTTAATTTTATTTTTGCCTTCATATACATGCGTTTTTATGGAGCAGGATTTTGTGTTCTACTGAACAATGTGTCTGGTATTTGGGCAGCCGTCCAAATGTTCCCAGCTTTGTTCCCAACAACCTCACGTTGGTAGATTTTCACCCCATTGAACTAAATATTTGAGATATGATATCTGGAGTCACCGTTAGATTGTTAACCATTACAGCCAAGATGTGATTTCGAAGGTGATTTCAAAATCTGCTCATTCATAGGGAAGTAAACGGAATATAACCAGGGTGGTCTTTGTGAATGAGTACATACAGCGCACATCTAAGTCCTTCCTATTGGCTTTATACAGTAGTGAATGGTACTCAGTAGCTTAACCGTAAACAAAAAGTTCCCTTTAGGTCAGATGAAATAGTAAGGTAGAATGGCTACTTCTGGCCCTATTGAAGTGCGCACTTCTTGTGGTATCCTAATAATAATAATAATAATAATAATAATAATAATAATAATAATAATAATAATAATAATAATAATAATAATAATAATAATAATAATAATAATAATAATAATAATAATAATAATAATAATAATAATAATAATAATAATAATAATAATAATAATAATAATAATAATAATAATAATAATAATAATAATAATAATAATAATAATAATAATAATAATAATAATAATAATAATAATAATAATAATAATAATAATAATAATAATAATAATAATAATAATAATAATAATAATAATAATAATAATAATAATAATAATAATAATAATAATAATAATAATAATAATAATAATAATAATAATAATAATAATAATAATAATAATAATAATAATAATAATAATAATAATAATAATAATAATAATAATAATAATAATAATAATAATAATAATAATAATAATAATAATAATAATAATAATAATAATAATAATAATAATAATAATAATAATAATAATAATAATAATAATAATAATAATAATAATAATAATAATAAGATAGTTGCACCATATGTAGCGTCTCAGTAAAAATGAACCACGCCCACTCATATATGTCTGCATTGTCGTTCCACGGAAAGTCTCTGATTAGTAGATCAGTTGAAGCAAGTCAGGTAACTGCCCGGCCTTAAAATTCTGTCGAGAAGCAAATAAACTTGAGCATGCTGTCTGCAATGTATGACCCTTCGCATTGCAATGTCGACGCTGGCAGTGCGACTCGGACCCAAAAGGAAGGCGTGCTCTTGGATTGAAGCGACGTCTAATCGAAATAAGCCAATTAAACATGTGCATTGTACGGGTGATCCCTGTTAAAGTACAAGATGCAAAGGCGGGTCAACCGAACGTTTTTAGGATAACTATGTTCCATCCGGTTGTCATTTAAAAATTTCCTGACTTTTTCCAGAGTAATTCGTTTTCATAACAATGATATACATCGAAAACGAAATAATTTTGCAACCAATCACGATGTCTGCGACACTCGGGTGGAGCGCTTACCAGTGCCTTATGTTTGAAGAGGTGGATGGCTAATAACTCCTGGTGGTTGTTGCCCTTCCTATCGATGTGTGGTGCCCAGTAATCCAGTCAACTGTAGGATGGAAACCTAAGTTGCTAGTGATCCCAACTAGGTAGCTTTGGATTCAATCTTGACTACAGGATTATAACATGCAAATTAAGCTATCCCTAGACCTGTGTAGTAAGCAGCCGGTAGTAAAAGCGATTACCGGACTATTCTCCATTTACGCGTCACAACTCGAGCTGATTTTCGTGAATTCTGCGATGTTCTGTGAGCGCCATCGTGAACAATCAACTGGAATCAAATCCAACTATTTTATTTCAGTTTTCTTCATCAAAAGAAAATGTTTTCAGTTTGCGATTGTCTAAATGGTTATATGAAGCAGTTTAAGATGATTGACCTCATAAATAAACAGCCAAGACAGAAAGTTACCTACTTTTTCAAAACAGTTCGAAATTATGCACTTGGCAGCGTTGGATTACAGTGGCAAAGAACACGGAACTAATGATGCTTTTCTTCTCAGACGTACCAATAAAGATAAGTATTTTGGCACCACATAAAGGCTGAACAACACAGGGGTATAACAAAAAAAAGTGCGCTACTAGGCTACAGCAGTAAATCGACCACTCCGTGGGTCCCATGAATATATTTTGGCTTGAACCTATGCATTACTTTTAGAAGACGGCTTTTATTTCAGAATTGGGAAAGACGGTTGTAGGAACTGTCGATTTCTGTTTGAAAGCAATAGAATACGTTTTAATATGCATTACTGGAGAAGAGCAGACGGAAACAAGCTCAGAAGGAGAAATAATTTACACGATGGTTGAAACGTACCCCTGAGAAGTTGTCACTAGAAGAACCAGTAAACACGTGAACAGGTGGTGTGGATTTCGTGACTGAAGGATGAATGGCGCCATATCCCGTTTAAATGAGTACCAATCACACTGCTAGCAGCCACCCGTGGCCACTCGTGTTAAGCTTTGAAACTACTAGCCGGGAGGTCGAGGGCTCGATACTCCCTGGAACTGGGAATGGGCGCACTGCTGATGATTCCAAATAAAGTTGAAAAAATTCCCATCTTTTCAGCATAGCTTGTTTCCACTTACAGGACAAAATTTCAATTGGAAATGAGCAGGCTTAGAGTAAATTATGGTGCTCATGCCGAGTACTATTGTGTACAAATGACAACGTATAACGGTAATTTACCACTGCTGATACAGTCTTGAGTAATGCGGATTGTGCACACCACTCACGCGCCGAAGTCTGTGCATGTATCGAAATGAACTCTAATCATGGAGGTGAATAGCAAGTACGTGCCACAGTGAAAGCGGTCACACCAGTTGGAAAAGTTTGGAACCGATTGAGAAGTCATCGTTTCAGAAGAGCTTTAGCCGGATTCCCAAACCCACCTAAGCTATTCTGGCGTTATGTAGATAACAATTCCGTCGTGATGAAACGAGACAAGGTTGGTGAGTTTTACAACTATCTAAATTAACTGAGTCCACACATCAAATTTAGAATGGAGATAGAGTCAGCCTCGGGTACATTGGCCTTTTTAGACTGCGTGACACGCAAGGTCGGGGGAAAAATAAAAACCACAGTGTACGAGAAGCCAACCGACAATGGGGCAGTTTTGAGCTACTCGTCTGCCCATCCAAAATCGGTATTCGCTAGTATTGCCTCATCAATGTTTAGGCGTGTAAGGGCCCTGTGCACAGATGAAGCTGATCGGACAGCGGCCCAAATTGAAGTAAAGAACAAACTTTGGGGTAGTGGATATCCAGCTAGCTTGATGAGACTTCAATTGAGGAGGGTTCGCTACCGGTAGCGAAACCTAACAGGGGATGGATCGGGGCCGCTGTTATTCCATATAAACAAGGACGTCGGAAGTCTAACACGGTTAATATAAAAGTAGCTTTTCAGAGGGGCTACACTCTGTGTTCCGCACTGGTGCAATTGAAGGATCGCCTCCCGACAAACAAAACCAGGCACTGTGTGTACAAAATCACGTGTAACGACTGCACTGAGGTCTATAGAGGACAGACAGCCAGAGAATTTCACATGAGAATCGGAGAGCATAGTAGAAAATTAAACAGGCCGCCGAGAAAAGCGGATGAGTATCAAGCATTACTCAAAGACTTGGCAATTGCGGAACACGCACTGGAGACGGGACACAAATTGATTTAGAAAATGTTGAAGTTTTGAGGCGAGGACTACGGTCCACGTCCCAGAGACTGATAGCCGAGGCGGTAGAAATCACCAAGCGTTCCGGTGATAACAAAATAAAGGCGTGGAACCGGCAAGCGTGTGGAGAACAGTTTTGGATCAGTCGAGCTGACACTGTTGGTGTGCGGTTATCAGAAGGAGTAGTCATCGTCTGAATTCTACTTGAACTCAAATTGAAATGATTTCTACAAATACGCTCTTTTACAAATCAGCTTGCTGTGAGCTTAGTTCACTTAATGGAAGGTCTTTTATCACATGCTTGCATTCATTTACTGAATCATTTGTGTTCAAAACTGGCATATTTTCAGCGTTACAAAAATGCAATCGACAGAGGACCTTTCAAGCTGGAAGAATTTGATGCCGCTGCGGAAATTCGGGCTTACTCAAAGAAAATTAGTGACATCGGACGACTTACTGATTGGTTCTCCGCCTGCCTTATAACGTGGCCAATTTGGTGGCCTGCTCATTTGGCCTGACGAAGCTTTTGTGTCAAAAGCGAAACGCTGCCTAATTAAAAACTACCGATTGTTTACCAAGCTCTTCTAAAACGGGTCACGCCAACTCTATTACAGCGCGAGTGAAGAGCACACTCACTTACTACATGCAACAAACATCTCGCCCGGTACGTAATGCGGATCGAAAGTCTGACCAAATAGAATGATCAAATGCTCCCTGCGATTAGTTTTACTTCCGGCTGCCTCTCCAGGCAGATGCAAGCGTAGTTTATTGTAGTTTCTGGACTAAGTTTCCTCATTAACCCATCTCGATGATCGAAAATTTACTGGAGTCGCATATCAAATCCGTATTCACTTCGGTTGTTGAAGCACTTGACTCCTGCTTCCATCTTCGGAACATCTGCAATCTACAAGTGTTTTGTCGTGGCCGATAATAAGATTACACGTTTTGATACCTTTGGATGATACCCAACCAGAAGCTGCTCTTCTGAAAAAATCCAGAAAACAAGCTGATATCTCATGTAACTATTAATTCAGGCCTACAGTCACGTCATTTTGTTCTGCTCAACAATCGTTAGACTCTATTCACTCGACACCATGTGCTTTGCGTCCAGTGACCGCAATAGCCTTAGGTTTCACTTCGCTCACGCTATCTTACGGACTGAAAAAAATCGAACCCGTCAGCCAACGGAGCAGTTTGGAAAACGGGTAATGTTGGGATAATGGTGAGTCTGTGGGGTTGTTCATTCGAGGCAGCTTTACGCTAGACTTGCGTCTTACGCCAATATGAAAACATCAGTATTCCCTGGTGGATCAAACCCAGGGTCTGTCCAAAAATATCGGTTCTGATAGGACAAAGAATTTACGGAAGCGGAACGGAAGAACACCTTTTCTACACACAACATTCCAACGGGTTAGAAACCAAACGACTGACATACTTTACTAGAAAATGAAAAGTCAAGAATACGATATATGGGAGACTGCAAGAATTGAGGGGGGAAGAGGAGGTCTTTCTCATCGCAAAAGCTAAGACAGTGTTCTCCACGAGTTGCCAGCTGCATTGTTCTCCCACTAAATTCAACTAGTAATCGCAACTTTCACCAGGATCCCCTAGTCACAATGCCTCCTGGCCCATCCACTTCACCGGAACTTCTGAAACTCCCATTATCAACGTCACTGGTCGTTGTAGAGAGGTCCTACTTCAAAGAAAGATAAAAAACGCTCAGTTTCAGAGTTTTTCATTTGCCGAACATTGATGCCGCACCTTTTTTTCGTGTTTATAAGGTAACTATTTTATTAACTAGTTGGTTACTTATTGGCTATTCATTTATCTAATCGGTCTACTCTGGTCCGTCATTCAATCTACACAGCTGGCGCATTCTATTGTGTGCTCCACACATGCTCCTCACTAGCAGGTTGGTGTGTATGTGAAAGGATGATTTAAACGAGATCTGATTCCGACTAGATTCAGTGGGCGGAGAAAACACACATCGACATTTAAACACTACTTGAAACTGGCAGATACCGCAGCTCAAGTGCGGACATAGTTGGCCGCATTCGGCGTAGTTAGTACTTCGTTTCAGTGTAGATTTGCACTTGTAGACCGCGAAGGACAAGGATGCAATTTTTTGTGGATGTTGCAAAAACTTCAGGACGAGGTGTCACGTAGCAGTCTCGCCTCCAGTGTAACCAGCTCAACACTCCTTATCCAACTTGAATTTAGTTAAATTCAAGGCCAATGTCTGACACGTTATCAGGCCTCTCGAGAAGATCATTTCCTGGTTAGTAAGAAAACGGTCATTGTGCCGTCTCGAAAACAGGTCACACAAATCAGGTGATAGATTTTTGGCTTTTCAGAGGTGGATTTCAGCGAAGCTTCGCTTCAAAACGTGGTCTGAAGTTTTGAGCTGAGGGTCAGTCCTTAGGTTTAATAAAAACTCAAAGAGACAAGCTAAACTTAGGTACCATAAGCAGTGCATCTCCTGAGGGCGGTTTCTCCAGAGGGATGTCTGCAGTTTGTCTTCCTTGTCTTGTCTGGTTTAATTGTCGCACGCGCAAAATCGAAATTCTACATTCACCAGCGGGTACATAGAGTAGAGAAAACCATTACTTGGGAGCCAAAGTCCACTACGTGAGTTTGTTGGTAACCTTATTTGCTTACGGGTGCTTTGATTTTGTCCGAACTAGAGCAATAAGCCTATGAACATGCACGCGTGGATCCACTTCGAATTCAACTCAAATTTAGACGGAGATACCCCTAGTACAGGTACAGCCCAGGTACAGCCGGAACAATAGCACACCCTAAATAATATGGTCTCTGTGATGGATGACAGATATCAAGGATGTGACCCTATAACGAGGAACTCAGTAGACAAGATCGTTTGTGCAAGTTCAAGGGCGACTTAATATGAAAGTGCAGTTAGTGTGGGTGACGGTATAAGGCAGGCACGCTGTTCGAAGTGTTACCTTTGAATCACTTTCGCTCCAGATAATCATTTCTTCTACTTATGTGTCATTGCGGACACGCTTCCGAATAGTGTGCCTCCCCGGAGGCACAGTGTCCGTCTCCCAAACTTCCGTCCAGCAATCGGCGGTCCACTGATCTACGCCAAGTAGCGCCACACCTTGTTCCGATTTTCATTCCCCTTCCTTAATTTGGTGAACCATTCTTCATATTTAAACAGATTATCGGAAATGAAGGCCCCATCAAGCTATCGCATAGGTTTCACGCCGCAGGTGATCCGGGTTCTTCCAATTGGTCCCTATATTAGGTTTCTGAGGACGTCAGGAGTAGGATGCAAGACAATTGCGTCGAAGTCAAGTTCCTCCTAAAGTCGCAGCTTGACTGAAAATCATTCAGGAATCCTGTCTTGCACACTGTGGGGGTCAGCTTACTAAACTGTGGCTGTGCTGAGTGTAATGAGCGTGAGGCGAAACAGTTGGTAAATAAAGACGACATGATGAATTTAACCGTCTTCGCACCAAATGTAACGTCCATTTTAGGGGTATCCCCTCAAATCACATCAGACACTGATGCGTTCTCACGCTCGAAATTCCAGACCAAAAAGGTTGGTAAATGTCCTAATTTTAAGCTGTCACACGGATACATTAACCGGATGACGTCCAGCTGAGCATGCTGTTCGCTCTCCCAAGATCTATATTTACTGGCATGATGTGAACTGGTGTAGATCGTAGTAAACATCCATAAGCTCAGATTTTGCCTTGGAGAATATTTGCTAAGCTACCTGACCCGTGTCACTGCATGATTGTCCTGTTCTTTGGTTTCAAAACAGAAAACCGAGAAAGTGTTTCCGTCGAACGCACGGACGGTCGACACAAGCTGAAGTGAATTCGATAATGTTCTGTCGCAGCCCAATCTAACATAATTTGCCACCTGAGGGTCTTCGATGTCTGTTCCAGGTAGC
This sequence comes from Clonorchis sinensis, assembly GCA_003604175.2. Classification (NCBI taxonomy): domain Eukaryota; kingdom Metazoa; phylum Platyhelminthes; class Trematoda; order Opisthorchiida; family Opisthorchiidae; genus Clonorchis; species Clonorchis sinensis. Next base: position 140,794,183 of record CM030370.1, on the reverse strand, counting down.
CCGAAAGGAAAAACACAGTGCTATGGTTGAAAGCGGTACTACATCTGCCTAAGCCATGAATCACAAGGTGTTCATAATTTTCGGTACCAGTCGTCGAAATGACCTAGCTGATGAAAAGATGAAAACGAGTGATCAATTGCTGCGCTCTCAAGCCGACCTCGGTCATACCATGATGGTATTTTTGCATGGACCAGTTCACTCGGTTGCAAAACCGCGAGGACTTGTTGACCATGCCACAGGTACCAGTTAGACCGGTACGTTTAGTGCACTCAGGTCAGGATGGTAATTTCTCACTTGTTTGAACCAGACATTTTCGATTTGCCGAGAATCGAGCTGAAGCTTCATTCCACTAAAATATGTACTGCAACTTGAAAAATTAATTAATTTCAAGCCGGTCCAAGCATAGGAAATATGTTTTCCAAGATCCCGAAAAAGGCCGTCAAAATAGGAGCTTGGAAGTGTCAGTTTATTCGGCTGATTCACATTTGCTTTGTCGTAACAACTGGTTTGGACCTGTGGGGTGACTAATCCACTCGCGCACACAGGTGGGGTAATGCACAAGGTGAAACCTCTTCGGGTATAAGTGAAAGGGGAACATTTGTAAAATCTAAGACAGTCCTTACTTCACTACTGTCACAAAGATGATTTTGCCTCTGTGATCTGAATGCAAAAGTTTTCACTCGACTGATTCATCTATCGGTCAATTCGTTGGTGATTAATTGGCCGATTCACACCTACTCGTTTGACGACGCTTGTTAGACGCGTGGTTTGAACCCGCACAAACTAACAATGCCACTTAGATTAGTTGAGTTACACTTACGATAGAAGTACACCGGTTTCATTACTTTCTAGATAATCTGATCGACCAGTTATTCACGTTATTGCAACGTGTGGACTAACTGCGACCAGTCTAACAGTGTTTCCCCGAGGTTCGCGCTGGCTAGATGACAGTCCAGCGAAGTTACGCGGTGCCTCGGAGAAAAAGAGATCGGGACACAGTCATAACCGGTCCAGTGTTATTAACAATGTAACAACAATTGAGGCTTCGTGTGCTGTCGGTGGTGTTGCGGCGAATCAATGAGTATAGGCCGGTATATTCGTATCAGCCGGACGATGAATGAAGCTTTGTGTTTCTCAACCCATCGATCTCCGACGATCACGCTGAATCCGATCCAAACATTCCAGGTCACCAACGCGCACCGCTAGACTGGCCGGGAGCCAAATCACGTGTCCAAAACCAAGGAACAAAGAAATAACGCTGAACTGTCCGATTTGGCCTCAACTAAACGACCGATCCAACAAAACGGCAAAGTGAATGAGCCAGCTAGTGTATCCATCGATAGATAGTTTATCTAGGCGCACGCCATTCTAAGAGATTGGAGGAAGGAGTACATTGGGACAGTCAGACTGCTGCGTCTCATTGATCTACGTCCAATGCAGTGCACTAGCTGGTGGACAGAGAAATACACAGGTACCATGGTCAATCTGCTGATTCGTGCGGTAGTCTTACGTCAACCCGATGGGCATAAGCGTGAGACAACATTTTCCCATTATTTGATTGATTTGACTGCCTCTCTTCGGACGGAAAATTTGGCCATCAGGGAAGAAAATGTGAGCAAAGTGGTCATTAAAGATGTGGTAAACTGAAAGATTTGCTAACCACGGAGATGGCTTATCTTCGGAACTTGGATTGATGCGCAGGCTATCTCTTTCTGGAGGAGCGCAACGAATGTAGAATTTTTCTCATACTCGAGCTGTACCTGATAACTGAAGATTATATTGTTTTCCCCTAATTTAGTTATCCCACTTCCTTGAAGACCTCAGGAATTTTGGAATCTAAGATTCAACGTCCTGACTTTGCACATTCCTAACGTGAAGCATTCTCAACCCAACTAATTGCAGCATAGAGGCAGTCGGCTCAAATTCACTGCACTGTCACTGATTGACTTTATCATAGCTGACTTTCGGCCACTACGTGGAACGGTACCATGGAACGGTACCCTTGGACTTCTCACTGTTTGGTTACATCGACAGTCACCATTCGCAGTGACAACAACAACGCGTCAGAATCATGCGGAAGATGGATACAAACTGAACGCATTGTTACAAAAGCCTGACTAATATGCGCAGCGCGGTCGAACTTGGTTACGCAAGATGCACTTTCGGTAAACCATTACCAAAGACTAATCGCTGAAATGCATGCACACAATAATCTCTTACTAAAACGAAACAAGGATGAAGGTTATGAAATGTTTTGATGGTGAAAGCGCCCGATGTTTTTGGAAACATTTGCGTTCAAGACTTGTTTCCATCCAATAGTGACGACCTTGGTAATGCTACTAGACAAACAATTAGCCGAATTCCACCTTTCACAACTGTCAGGTGTGTCCTTAGAGCTGGTCTTCCGGTTGAGGTCATCTCAACATCCCGAGCTCCTATATTGCGATGATGACTTCACAAGTCCAAAGGTCTCGCTTACGCAGCCCATCAATGGAAAACTTCGACCCGAGGTCAGAAGTATCCTGCCTTCAGTACTTCGATGTCAAGAATGCGGGTGTATTATATGAAAATCAGTTCACAGTTTGGTGATCTGATGCATCAGCATGCTTCTAAATCTGGTGAACCAGCACTGCACTGGTAAGCCGCTGCAGCACTCCGGCCATGTCACAGCTCCCAAATATCCCAATGTAGATGGGCCAATTCTAGTGTTTCATGGCCGGATACACTTTTTCCAATATATGCCAACGAAACCCAGAACATCTGGAATTAGGACTTTTTTTGACAAACCACGCTAGAAACTACCACTTCGAAGGCTTGATTTACAGTAGGGCCGGAACACTAATTGATTGCAAAAAACGGACCATCAGCGGCCAGTGAATCGCAAACTGGTGAACCACATCCTAAACAGTGATTACCGACAGTTGCTGTCCCTCTACCCAACCTGCTAATGAACTTCTTGTGGGTAAAGCCACTGATGTTGATACAAACAGGAAAAAGCGTGTCAACGGCCGTCAAAAACACAATTGGGTGACAGTGAACGGACGTGCAGTTTGACCACAACAGTTTGATAATCTACGTGTGGATAGAGAAAATTGCCCTAGTAACATAAGTATGATCCTTGGAATTGTGGAAGCGGAAGGAAAAACATGCAGAGAAACCCAAAGCATTGTAAAATGGAAGGTGTGTTTATATAGTGGTCTCTCAATTTGATTCAATCAAACAAGGGCTTCACCCCGTAGAAGCAACCTTACGAAGCCCACCGATGGGCACACAATGGGCAAAAGGTCATCCCTGAAAAAGGACCGGAGCATTTCGCTTATTCGGTTTCCACTCTGCAGAAGCAGTCTTCCCAGAAATCAGCGAATGTGAGTACTGTTTGGTGCAACAGTCAACTGCTGGTCAACCTTGATGGATGGAGATGTCCAACAGCCAAGTATAACCTTACTGGTTTCCTTCGGTTCGCATTTTGAATGCTGTCTACATAGCTTGATACAAGAATGTTCTGTACGATGGCATCGTACCGCGATTCGTTTGGGATATAGTAAATCATGGGATGTAACATAAAGAATGAATGAATGAATGAAGAATGGTTGATATAGAGGATTGGATTTCAACGGCATACTCATGAATCCATCTAAATGGTTCGTTTATTCTGCTATTCTGCAGCTGAATGTGTTGCACAAAGGCCGCCTCGTTTTTCAGTTCATAAGATATTCATGATTTCGCAGCACCTTGTCTAGACAGAAACCTCTCCAACCGCCAGCAACCTTTTTTGCCCTTCAAGAGGTAGCTTTAGTCTCCGAGTTTCCGTCAACCGTATGTTTATTGGAATGCCAGATTCATAGGAAAAACTCTGAAGTTAGGAATCTTGGGTGCATGCGATATCCAGTTGCTGGAAATACTAAATGCAATTACTTGGACTTCGAAGAATTTTCAACAACTCTGTCAGTAGTCCATCTCAAGGAAAAAATGGTTGATCTAGTTTTCAAGTTTCGAAGCCTTCGCTTAATCAATCAATGCATTAATAGGTCTATTCGTAGATCATGTTCATCTCAGTTCGCGCGTCCTTAAATCGCATCAGTAAACGTAGAATAGATAACTCTATCCTCTTCTAGCCTTGAGATACCACGTGATCTTAATCCACTCCTTAAAAGACAAACCATTCAGACAAATAGTTTCTGATCGAACCCTCAGGCCATAACTTAAGGCTTCGCTTTCAGTCCGGTTAACCAGTAGGCTCTGTCTTCAGTATAAACAGAACCCCGCCATTCTGATAATCCAACGACGATAAAACACCCAAAACACCGACATTTTAGACTAGTTTCATCCAATTTATAACATCAGCTGTAAATTTCATAGGTATATATGGTTATAAGTAGAAGCCGTTCCTCTTGTTGTTCGGTCATGTTCGCCTACAAGAGGTGTGACAACCGTTCAAACATACCAAAAGTGGTTTATCAGGGATTTTGTTTTTACTGCATGTTCATAGTTGGATTCATTCGCTTTTGAGGATTTCACTTCCTTGATGGCGATCAATTCAAAAGAAAAAAAGCAGATGACACAATGAAGGATGACTAGTAGCAGATTGCTATCAAGACCAAGTGAAAAGTTCTACAGTACACTCCTCAAGCAGTGAAATTTCGTGAAAAATCAGACATGTGGTAGTTCATTACTAAGATAATAATATAAAATATAAACAAGCATGATATATTTCTCATAAATCATGTATTTAATATGATAATTGTCTGGCTGTTGCTGAAACGTATGGCTAATATCCCTTAAAAGGACCTTTCGTAGAAGAGACAAATTGGAATAGTTGTCACGGGTGGCTCACACTTGGGGAACAGTTGCGTGCAAGTAGGCAGAACACTCGACTTTTTATTTGTAGATTCCATGGTACTGTGTTTTTAATTCCTTTCAATATTTTTGCATCTTCTGCTTGTGCCTATGTATAGCTTGGGTTACAGCATGCTTAGTTAATTCTAACATTCAGTGATTGAGATATGGTGCTCTCAGAGAAAAAAGTTTGATTGCGGACCCCATTGTGGTGCTTTCAGTATCACGATATCATTTTATGAATGTGATTTCTGGCGTAAACTGTGGTAATTCAGCCGATTCACTGGTTCCACCGTTCTGACCCGGTTGGGTTTTCACTGATCGAATCAGCGAAATGTTTCATATGGTAGGATTAGTGTACATGAAGGTACGGAAGGTGTTTCTCCTTGGAGGACCTGGATTACTAGTTCCGAGGAGAACGGTGTTTCAACTATCATGGTGGTTAAATGTCTGAAGTGTGTTCAAGTACTCTCGCTTCATAAAAAAATTCACGGGGAAATGAAATGGTGTAATATTTACCGGTGTCGATATGTATACGTTCTTTGAATGTTTACTCATTCATCGTACCCGGATTTATAGGACTCTGAGATGGGACGGAATTGTAGACGCTAATTACATACAAATCACTTATAATGGGGGGGGTTGTGCTACCATGCAGGAAATGCACAACATATCACATCGTCCAGTAATGCGGAGGTCCATGTTGCGAAGTTTTCGTCTGCTCAATTGCCACTGTGTGGAATTTTTCAACTAAAGGTCAACAGAGGTCAACAGAGGTCACCCTGTGATGGTAACTCGAGGTCTCCAGCGTAAATAGACAAGGGAAATACAATGCGACTGGATTGCAGGTTTTAAAGTGGACTTGAGGACTACGACTGCTTTCCATCCTTTCATCAGCCGAGATGATTCTTTTAGTCCCAGATCACATTGCGATCACCAGTTCACGTGTAAATATGGATGAAGCCACAAGGTTAGGTGTCACAGAGCAGTTTATTAACCAACGTCCAAAGCTCATTAGCGGTCGCAGTCTTCCGATTCCGTCTGTCTGCAGAAACTTGTTCACGCTAGGTCATTCACTATTCTGCAGTGCACTGCCGCTTCCATGCAAAGGCCATTGCTGCAAATAGACTCAACCGAACAAGTGCGTTCGGAGACACCTGTTAAACAACCATTAGGCTTCCGTAGCGAAGTAAACTTCAACAGGTGGTGATGTCTTTTCAGTCCGTGAGGTTGACTTTTGCCTTTCCCATGCACTAGCCAATAACATCTCATTTTCAATTGACCATTTGATATTGCGGAACCAATAGGAAAGGCTTGTATTCATAAGCGAGCGTCCATTTTTAATCTGTTACGTTCCAGTTATCGAAGGGAATGTGGTTCTTCAACCATCCCGAATCAGAAGTGAAGCAGAGTCGCAACAGATACTAGTACAAACCAAGTCTACCAATATGCGTCATGGATGCACATGGTGCGACCTCAGGCACTCCGCCTACACGTAAATAAGACCAGCCGCAGTTCGTGAACACGTGTCTTCTTCAGCATAACGAAACCGGAATTGGTTACATGTAGCCATGCAGATAGTAAATTTTTCGCGGTGTAAAAGGTCTATCCTAAATTTATGCCATAATTTACCCCAGTCCGATGGATTTCACACAACTGTCGTTTATTCCATGATGCCATGGTCGTTCAGCTGATTTCGGCTTTCTTATCCTGGATCTCAATTCGGGCATGGTTGGACCAGTAGTTCTAGAAATTGCTTATTCCATCGCCCTCTCAGCTACTTGTGTGCAAACCTATCACACCATATGTTCAAATGTGATACAGTAGTCTCTACATAAGTAACTAACTGATGTGCACTACCCCCCCCCACACACACACACCTGGAGGTAGGACATCTGTCACAGAAATCTCCTCCTTAGTACATCCCCAATAAGTAAAAACCTCTGACCTCTAGTAAGCTGATTTCCAAGGAGTTTCTGACCATCACTGTGAAATGCCTCTTCCCAAGACACCCACTCAAATTTGCGACAGTCTAAGTGGAAACGTGCAGCTACCGAGAACTAATCACTTGATTTGCGGAAAGACAACAACTAGACAAACTCACAACACCTGTTTTGTTGCAGGTTGCAGCTTTAGTCGGTATCAAATGGGCAACGAATGACCGACCAGCGGAAAACAACAGCTGGGGGCTGGTTCAAGTTTCGGGGTGGTTGTTGACCTAATTGGTTGATTTGGTATCATCCGGCCCCTGAGATGTAGGCACTGAGAGGCGTGCACATATGGAAGGGCACCGCTTGGCTAGGTAAAGGCCCATCCGCCAGTCGATGCGCTCAGTGCATTTGTGGATGGAGATGATTTTCCCTCAAAAAACCCGTCTCTCTTGTGACTGTGCTTCAGCTGATAGAAAGTGTATTCTTCGCCGCTTGCGAGGTAATGGAGGAGAGCTGGGAGTTCACAATCACTTTACCAATTAGCTGGATGTGTGAGTTATTCGGGTAATTGTTGTGTTACCCATGTTGATGGAAAATCCATCCTCTGCCCAGGTCTGGTAACACGATTTTCGTTTATTCGCACAATAGCGTCGAAAAAAACACTCATTTGCATACAAATTGGTGTAGACTGGAGATATAATTGGGGTTTAAATGAATCGCTCGTCTGTTATATGTTTCAGACAAAATTGCAGTGCAAATTCCGTCTAACGGTTCAGCAGGACCGAAGTTCCACGCTTCGATGCATGTTTCCTCTCCATGAGCAGTACACACAATTGATGTTTGATGGTAATTTCGGAGGATGGATGGATCCGACATCAGCGTCCCGTTCAATGACATTATGACCATTGAAAATAATACTCAAATGACTGCTGAATAGTGGAATATCGCTCTAGAACGGTAAGTCGGGTGCGATTTACTAAAGTCTAATTCGTACGCAATACCCTCGAGAAAGTAAGGAAATGTGATCCAGAAATGCAATGTAAGAGTAAGGACATTTACTGATACCCGTAATCGGTACTTCCACACGTCATTTCGTATCAGTAAGAGTGAGTTCTATCCCAGCGTCCTTTGATACCTCAATTTCTCTTATAAAAGAGCAAATCAAGCAGTTGGCTATGCATAAATGTTTTATATGGTGTATCGTGAGTCGTCCAGTAAGCAAGAAGCCATTAATTGCGTTTTGCATTGAACAGATAGTACATGCACACAGATTGCTAGGATCCACGCGTTGCCAGCCATGAGAATGTGCAACGTATGGGCCCTCCTACATGAGAGCATCGTTGTGTGGAGCTACCAGGCTGTGAAAGCCTTCTGAGTGTACTTACAAACTGCTTGTATTGAGTACGTGTAACCGGTTCTCTGAAGGCAAGCTGCGTTACGGCAATTTCTGTAGATAGAAAAAGAGGGAGATCCTCATGAACCGAAGCCCAATAACCAAGGCAAGCCGAATCACCAAAACTTGCGCAGAAATTATGCTGTGGCCGTGGTGTCGTGCGCTACAATGGTATTCGTTCATTTTGCGTCATTACGGTCCGAAAGACAAGTATGAGTTTATTCAATCGGTCCGCCACCCATTAACGGACATTCATACTCTAATCTACAGTCAGCAATGTTGTGGAATATAGCTAGCTCGGGTGCGCTGATTGATTGTTGGTCTTTTCGCCGAGCTTAGCAGTTGGATTGCAAACGTTTCATCACCAATCGAGGTGACAACATCAGTGCGGGGTTGAGTGGGTTTCACTCACCACCAACTCACTCACCCACTCAACCCCGCACTGATGATGTCACCTCGATTGGTGATGAAAAGTTTACAATCCAACTGCCAAGCTCGGCGAACAGACCAACAATCAATCTAATCTACAGTCCCTGCATTTGAGACGTCCAATAGTTCAAAACATTGTACATAACAGTATGAAAAACTGTTTCTGTAGGGAGTTGCCAGTTAACGAGATTCAATGAACAAGCATGGGAAACTCTATAGACAAGGATTTCCTCATTATGGGAGAATGATGGTGTTTTTCGTCTTTATGCCTAGTGATGCAATCTAGGTCCATGTACTAATGTGTATAGTACTTGTCCACCACGGTTTGATACATTTGATTTTGAAGGCTTTCGGTTGGTGTACGTTGCAAAGGGCATACAGGTCGAATTAGGCATTGACCCAGAGGTACAACAGTGGTTAGGGTGTGAAATTATGGATTCGTGATTCGAACTCAAACCCGACATCTCCACTGCTTCTGTCCAGGCTTATGTAACCTCAGCCTTCGTGTTCCCTCTGCGTGGCACGGTAGCTAGGCAACGAAAGGGTGGTGAACGTTTACTGTATTTGTTTTTCATCCGTTAATTTGCTCCTAAATCATTATTTGATTGTCAGATGACTTTCGGAACACTAACTTTCTAAGTGGAACCTTCTTCGCTCTCTACAAGCTCCTGAAAATATTCCCCAGATCATGTACACTGACCCCATTTTGCAGAATGCTCGGTCGAACCCAAAACCAAAGTGGCCTAGCTAATGAAAATAATGAAAAAATGGATCATTTTGAATCGACACATCTCTTAGAAAAAGTCACATTGGTTAAATCTTGAAGTAAGCTTTGAAAACCAAGGCTTCTTTTGAACTCGCCATATTCCAGTTACCTACCTACCATAAAATCAACCAATCAATCATAAGTAGAAGATGTGAAAAGTGCTGAGAAAACCTAAAAGTAAAAATCTTAGCGGTTTAAAGTCAAAACGTAACCTAAACAACTGTTGCACCCAGAGCGTGATGCTGGTGCATCGATCGCTTGTCTTTGTACTTCCATGGGATAACCGAATGCAAATTTAGGGCCTGAGAAGACACAGTGGTCACGCTAGAGGTCACTAGCGACGCCCAGTCATACTCATCACCTCATGTTTTCATCCACCAGCTCACAACCAGCATTCTTTGGGAAATTCACATACCGTTTCTGTCGATAGAGGATTTTTTTAGAATCCTCAGTGTCACACTGTGTGACAACTCGTTTATGTACAGCTACCTTTGTGTCTTTTGCTTTGCGTGGTGCAATTTCCATTTCCGAACTTTGACCAAGCTTGAATCATTTACACCGCCTGCTTTACTAAACTAATAGTGTTACAGAGCATATCATTTTGCGGAAGTGACTCTGGTTGACCAGAGATGGGGCTGTCGTGATCAAAAAGGAGTTGATATGCAAAGAGAAAGGCAGCAAACAGAAAGTCACAGTACCCCAGTCATCCGAACATAACTTAGCTACTAGGATACATAATAAAGGCACGCACATAAAACGTCCGTGCGTGTGAACAGCATAGGTTCGGATCACGTTTCGATTGTGAGAACGCCTGCGATGAAGTTCACTTCACACGATTGTGTGGCTGGTGTCTGTCCATGAGATTTTTGTCAGTTAGGCGTGAAAAAAATTCAGCAGACCAACTGGTTTTGTCGACAGAGAAGATCACTAAAGTTTAATGGTGTGACCTAATAGGCTGACGAAGAAGGAGCCTTCCAAAGTTTTGTTGGATTGAGATCCATCCTGATGGATTCGATGGTAGGAAATGGAGCAAATGGAGCAAGAAGCGCTAATTCAACTTAATAATATGAAATAATATAATAGAATAATATGAGAATGAAGGTTGTTTTTATTGCATTTTGGGAGGACGGATAATCATTCCCAACCAGCTTACTACACGTTTCGTTCTGTCTGAGGTTCAACCTATTCGTATAACCTCCAAATTACAGCCATTTCTTTCCTTAACTGGTGCGTTAACTGAAGGAAGTAACAATGCACACGAGCAGCGTCATGTCTGACTTAGGTTTTCTTTCAGTTCATCTATTTCCCTATCCACTAAGTAGTATATACAAGTATAAGATGTGGGGCAGCTGACGATTTACAAGATCTCATCAGGACTGTACTTCACGACCCTATTGGCTGGACCATTTATTTCTCAAGTAAAAACTCGCTTTCTTCACTGTAACACTCCACTCACTGTAACACCGTATCTGTGAACAATAAAAAGTAACCTGCGCTAGTACCGAAACGAGAAGAAACACAAGACCATTGGTTCGTTTCCTTGAGCTGCCATGCAGGATAGAAAGTAGCCATCTGGCAGGAGTTCATTCGGGAAGTAATTTCTGACTTTACGCTTGCTTGCTGTAGCAGGTGGAACTAGTTAGTTTTTCGAAGAATATCGGTTGTATGTCCTATGTACATAACACACATATGTACTACTCATGATTAAGAATCTGTGGTGTCCGCAGAGGAACCTACAAGAGCTCGACAGTCAAGAAAACCACGCTGAAAGTGTTGTTGACTTTTGGCTGTCTGGCATTCTATCAACAAAATGCGGCAAAGTAAATCGGACGCTTCGTTCGCCTGAGCCGAACAAAACTGGACGCGTTCCTAACCGAATAGTGCATCTGAGCGTTCATCACCTTTCATTGACTTCATAGCAAATCCAACTCCTACTGCCTAGTTGTTATTCACTTCTACAATGAGCTCTTTGTGTAAGGTATCGTAAAGCTACTGTCTGTCCACTGATTCTCTCTCTAGTACGACCTACGGAACACGAACACTTCCCTAGTGTTATGATGGTTTTGCCGAACCACCAACCCATTGCTACTCAGCACTGCGTTCCCTAATAACGCACTGATGATGTCACCTCGATTGCTGATGAAACGTTCGGATTCAAATGACCCGGCTCAGCGAACAAACCAACGACCATCTAAGCTACCAGAGCTATCAACTTTTTCCTATATAGGATTCATTTGAGTTTCCTGTCAACACCAACTTTGTACGTAAATGGGGGTGCTTTGGAGAATCCTATGTTCTGAGAGTAGTAGCATTCAGAATAGTGAGTGCCGGGTTAGACCCCTGAGATCAACCACAAAGGCACTATGACCGGTGTCCTCGTGAGTGTCACACATTTAGCTGAGGACCACATCACCAGCCAATTTACAACCTTTTGAAAATCCTAGAAAGATCAGGACAACAGTATATCGAGATAACAGAAAGTTGGAAAAATGAGTTATTTCTTACTGTCTGAATGTATGATGGTTCAATGTTGTTACAGCAGTTAACCAAACCGTTGAAACTACATAGATTGAGATCGTATTGGGAATGGGGATAAGTTGAGGTTAAAACCGTTTATTTATATAGCTAGCTGTTATTGGAATATCTTGCCACTTAGTTCTTGGTCTGTGGCAAAGCTCAGCGAACTTGGCCTGATAACGGTTTTATGCCAAAAACTGACTGTTGCCCAGGAATAAACGTAACGGTTGTCTTTCAAACTTTTAGAAGGCGATGAATCCTCAATAAGTTCCAAACTTTTCCAAGTTGGTTTGACCACAAAAATTTACTTTTTTGGCCCCGATAACTTATGGTTAGTTGCTCCTAGAAACTACTTAAATAGGCAGTGTTCCTGGTCGGAATCTTCACGTCATTCCTAGTCGCACTAGGCTGTTGTTTTTCCTACTAGCGCATAAATAATATTCGCATGAGAGGAAATGGCAAATTATTCCCTTTAACACTACAACACTCATTGAAAAAGACATCCAACAGGCGGAGCAGCACACAAGAAAGTGATAATTTTGCCTGCCCAACAGCCGTAATAGGGTTGTGCACCAGATTCAAGTGACCGGTTGTTCTCTGGTCACGATCAGCGTTCTGGCCACTTGACCTCTCACTTGTAGTATGCACGCTATGGAAGCACCAGGGGACAGTGATTCTCCGGAGGCAGGTGTGCACGACAATTTCTGTGGATGGAAAACAGAAAGAAAGCTCATGAGCCGAAGCCCAGTAAGCAATGTTGTACATAACCAATACTTACATATAAAGCAATCAAACTGGCAGACACTGTATACTACACACTGCATCTCACTGCACGGAGGCCACGTGATAGTGGCAGTCACGCCTCGTCAGAACGCTGTCTTGCCCCGGAAAAAATATTGGTACATATTGATAAATGAAAATTGCTTTGTTGTTAACGGGAGATTGGACTGCATCTCTCATTTATGATAAGCTTCAAATGCTGCCTCATGTTACAGTGGGTACGATATTCGAAATACCACAGTATATTTTCCTAAAGGAAATTACTCACAAGGTTGCTGAAAACGCTTCGACAGCCCACGACCAGTTTCATCCTTCTTGGGCTCAGCAAGTAGACGTTGTCGAAGAGTTTTCGGCAACCTTGTTAGTAGTTTCCTTTATGAAAATACGCTGCGATATCTTGAACATCGTACGAGCTGAAACATGAGGCGACCTTAATGTAGCACATTCAGTTGAAGAATACCGTGGACAAGAGTTTCAGTTAAGTCCCCCTTGAAAACACAGTTAATATGCAAATGAGTGTATTTGTCGAAATCATTTTAGTTTAAGTTAAAGTAGAACATAAGGTTGACGGAAACTTGGGGACTGCGCCTACCTGAGGAGCCCCCGAGAAGGGCGAAACCGTTCATAGGCTGTCGAAGAGTTTACAGTAAACTTATGAGTAGCGTAATAAGTCTATAAAATAAGCAGGTATTTTGAGGGGAAACTGTACGCCAAGACGTGAGGAAAAAAAGTTTCGAATGGCAATAACAAGTTTAACCGATCTAATGGGAGGGTACAAAGGAGTAAAACCACCTTGGTTGTTCGTCATTTTCAAATCTATGAGGTGTGCCGTCCAACATAGTTGGTACACAACCTTCCAGACAGAATCCATCAGTGAACAAATTAGTTGGAACGAAGAACATGCTTTATTACGTCACGCTGTCGGATGATGAATACAATGATAAAATACAGTAGGACTCGTCATCAAAGGACCCTCACTCGAAATGACTCTTCCCATGAAATTTCAATAACTACCCCAAAATAGCATGGCATCTAGAGTGCTGTGAATTATGTTGGGAATAGTTGTGTAGAGATCACCCCGGTTAGAACATTCACTGCGTTCTCCCCGAAAATAAACGACGGTAATAGCTAGCTTTGGAAAAACCATAAACCGGGGTTTTCGACAAGACTCGTAAAATAATGACAACTAAGTGTCCGGTTACATCACTCCGGTATTGGTGGTACATGTGAGAACTATGAATTGGTACAATATTCTGTCAGTGGCCTTTGTTTATTCAGGGGAGTACTGTGAACTTATCGACGAATTACTAATAGACGAGTTTTCCAATACTAGGCGCAGTCAAACCAATGAAAAAGAATTGTGAGGTCATTTTACCGTGTTTATACTGTAGGCCTTCTAGGCAGTCTGGAGAACTATGCTGTTATTGGTGGACTGTCCCGCACAATCCTTCAGTTTAACACAGGTCCACGTAGTATGATTACAGTCTGTAATGCTGGATAATTTCTGTGAACCGAAAACACGCCTTTGCGGAAGCAGAACAGATTGAACTTGTTGACTTCATTTAGGGAAGTTATGTGGCCATCATCTTGTGCATCCACGCAAACAGGAAGTAACAATTAAGCCACAAGTCGAAGATGCATTACTACCGTAAAACTGCATTTTTAAATACTATAAATTGCGTATGTGTTGCAAAGTGATCTCGATTATCTACCCACTGGCACGTTTCCTTCAGGTTCTGTTCGGGTTCAAAGAATATCTTTCACCAGTCGAGATGAAAACAGTGAATGCTGTAGGCCGATTCACCAGTGAGTGATCAGTCGGTGCATCGCTAAGTATTCAGTGCAAGCTTGCAACTGTTAACTGAGGCCGCAACAAAGTGCTGTGGTACGTACAGCATGATTGACGGTGCAAGCGCCCCTGTCGTGACAAAACCCTGGAGATAAGGCCCACCGGATCCTGCTTTGTGGATGACGAAATAAATCTAAATTGGACGGTGGAGGACTGATACAGATAAAATGGCGGTATGACGTCAGAGAAACTAGAAAAAGTCCACGTGAGCGCACGGTGGACGTCACGCATTAATGAAGGTATGGCGAGAGTATCCTGCAGTTCAGCTCAGAAAGCCTTGTTTTTGTTTTTACCTACCGCATCCAAATTAGGATTCTGTGTAGAGAGAAGGCCACAGGTAAGATAATTAAAAGTTCATATTTAGAGATTGTGATTTTTATTAAGTTTACTGATGAGAGGCCCTACGTATCCCATTGTGATACCCGATTTATATAGTGTCTTTAATTTCCACCGGCTAGCAACTAATGCCTATCCTGGATACACATTTCACTTCGTCTGATGGCACGTCGTTTTCTCAAATAAACCGCATGCACCGCCGAGGTCATGTGAGGATGAGTCAGCCATTGTTGTCGCCTCGTATTTTTCTACCTGTTTTGTCTTGTAACCTAGGTGCAGTAACCATGGCATTGTCACTAGAGATGTGGGTACCGTCGCACGTAGTTTTACATACAACTCACTACATACTAAGGCCAAGAATAAAGTGACTGCATGGCTCTGGACAAATTTTGCTGTGTGCATATTGATATTCGTATTGATAATCATGATCCTTTTTTCGTGCACAAAAGCCAGTTTGACCTTATAATATGTAGTACTACATTGTATGACAATATAACGTGATATCTCGAATATCGTACCAACGGAAACATGAGGTGACCTTTGTGCAGCACATTCAGTTAAAGAAGAATATCAAAAACAAGAGTCTCTGTTGAGTCTCCCGTGAAAACACGGGAGTATATTAATGAGTATATGAGTATAGTTGTCGAAACTCCTAGGAACTTTGAAACTGTGCTGACCCACAGTCAGCTACTTACCCCGTGTGTTCCTGACAACAATCTCACTATTGTGGCACACGGAAATTGTGATCCTCATCCCACTTTGTATATTGTGGATTAGATCCTATTCCAACATGTCATAAATTGCGATATTTTAGCCGGTGACCAGTCGCAGCTAACAGGCTTTGTTCGCTACAATGCGTCATCCAGCGTTTTGTACGGAAATTTTCTACAGCTTAAGGAGTGATTTGTGGTCATTTGGGTCTAGGTTCTTGGAATCCACCATGAGTGAAATGGCTGGTCAATCACCAGAGGGTTCAATAGATCGTTTACTAAGCGAGTATGCCACATCCTACATGACTATTAACCAAGTTCCATCTGAAGAAAAGGAACAGTTGAAAAAATCAACCCAATCCACTATTCCGTCTGTATGAGTTGGTGCCTTATATTGTCTCTCTTCGCGGCCCACCAATTGTACCCTGGAAGATGTTCGATCCAGCTCACTACTCCGTGTTCACAAAGTACCCGTTCCCCTGACTCCATCCCCATAATCCGCATAGCGGTTCGTTTCTCTACTGTTCTTCAGAGAGCAATCACACTTCCCTTATCCCATCTTCTTTCTCAATACTCACAGCAATTTGTCCAAATGCAAAGCACAAATTAAGACTCAGTGACGTTCAAAACGAGGTCTCCGTGGACCAATCAACCATTTTCTTGGTGAAGTTTACTTTTGGTGTGCTCAATTCCAGTGTGTCGAAAAAAAGAGTCGTAGCCACCAGTTCATGGCTGAAGGAAGCTCGTTTGTTAACTCCACAATAAAAATTTGTGATTCCTCTGCTGGCCGTCTCACGCAGTCGTTTTACCGTTGTCGTAAGTCAGGATTTCACACCTCACCAAGTCAGAACAGAGGGATTGAAGGCTTACATATGAACAACTGGTACATTTGCCGAAGAGCAACACCGTAATATTTGAATATAATAGTGACTGCATACAGTTCTTCATTTTAGTTGTTGACCTGTTCATTAAACTTGGACTACAAACGTTTCATCACCAATCGAGGTGACATCGTTTGTGCCGGAGTTGAGCAGGTTACATTGAAAGATTGTGCGTATGATTGTGTATGATTGTCGAATTGCAAAAAAATCGAGTAGTGAAACCTGATAAGCTTTTCCTAAAAAGGGTCAATGCTGTGTTGACAATGATAGAACTGGAGATTTCTAAGATAGTGGTTTCTTGACAATGCACGCCAACCAGTCGGCTATTCGCCACATCCCAGTATGGTCGTTGAGCGCTGAGTTTGTCGAACTTCGAAAAGGATATGTAGAACAGCGTATCACAGAGTAAGTTCTCCCTCAAACAGACCAACTGAATTTGGGTTGGCGATGGGATGAGGCAGAATGTTATCAGGAATTGTCTGTTAAATTTCGGTTGCGACGCTTGGTTAATCGTAGAGAATTATTTCCTGCCACGAGGGCTGGAGCTTTCACGCCACACTCAAGCTTTCTTTTAAGTCCAAGGCCTCATATTCCCTACCCTGTCCATCGAGCCACCGTCCATTTTGGTTACTACAAGCCACTATAAGCCCAATCAGACTCGTTCAGTCACTTTATTGTGGCGGACGACAACACAAAAGAATGCTTCATCCCATAACATTTCTTGTGACTCGAATTTACATAACAGCTATTGCCACGTGTAAGGATTCTTGAACTTAGCTATAAAAAATGCCTTTGCTTTTGTTGGAATTTTTGTAGACATCCAGTGTGTCCATAGCCTAGCCATTTTTGTGTGGTGGGATTAATAAAATACGCAGCGCGAAGGAATTCACTGCTGACACAGACGCAACGCTTACTTTGTATGATCACTATCATACTTTTGAGAGGCAGACAGACCTACTTTGACCGGACATCATCAGATTGATAGAAAGGTCCAAAACTGCTACACCTCCACATGTGTTGAATTTCCGCAGATTAGTTGCCCTTAATAGTTCAGGATGAGCTGCTTCATATTCTCTTGAGTATTAACCACTGATCACTATTCTGACAAAAGTTTATATGCAAAAAAATGAAAAGCAAAACACCAACTTGTGCCTCGCTCCGTAGTCGGTAACTTTGTCATTCGATGCCAGTCCTGCACTAGCCCCAAATCACAAATAGCAAGTTAACGGTGAGATAAAAGTTAGTCCCTTTCCTTCGTTCTAACTCGTCATGCTTCAAGGTGTCAATCTTCTTTATATTACATAAATCAGACAGGTCAATTTGTCACGTGAAGTCCTCGTTCAGCATGGAATCACATAATTGAGGGATTTCACCCCATTTTCAAGGCATTTGCTGGTTTACTACGCTGATCTATAGGACATATGACCTCAAGGCTCATGCATATTCCAGGCGGTGACTTGATCCAACCGGGCTACTGAACTATTGATTTCGGTTCAAGCTCAACCAGTTAAGCCTGAATTAAGCCAAGCGTTGCGGAAATAGTAGCGATTCTGATTTTTCATGATGTTTAGGCGGAACACGTTAGACTCCAGTGTAGAACGTTGCTCGGGCGCAACATGTTCTAGAGTGACCGGCTGTCTGAAGTAATCACATTTACGCAGACTTATCAAGCTCCCTTTTCAAATTATGAGATATCAACTAAAGCAGAGAATTTGTCCTTTTTCACCAGCTAAACTGCACAATGAACTGAACATGTGTTTTTATAAAAGTAAATACTGCTTGAGAAATACACTCATTTGCATATCAACTTGGTTTTTGCGAGAGACTCACCTGGAACCCAGCTGAATCTCCCGTTTGTGATGTTTTCAGGCAACTGAATGTGCTGCACCAGGCCGCCTCATATTCCAGTTGCTACGATATTCGAGATATCGCGATACATGCATATACGTAATGTACTACTCATAAGGTGAGTCTCTCGCAAAAACCAAATTGATATGCAAATGAGTGTATTTCTCGATAACAGTGCAATTTGGGTTCAAGTAGAACATAAGGTTGATGGAAACTCGGGGACTGCGCCTACCTGATGAGCCCCAAGAAGGGCGAAACCGGTCGTGGGCTGTCGAAGAGTTTTCAGCAACCTTATGAGTAGTCCATTACGAATATACATGTATCACGATATCTCGAATATCGTAGCAACTGGAACATGAGGCGGCCTGGTGCAGCACATTCAGTTGCCTGAAAACATCACAAACGGGAGATTCAGCTGGGTTCCAGGTGAGTCTCTCGCAAAAACCAAATTGATATGCAAATGAGTGTATTTCTCGAAAAACAGTCCAATTTGGTTTCAAGTAGAACATAAGGTTGACGGAAACTCGGGGACTGCGCCTACTTGATGAGCCCCAAGAAGAGCGAAACCGGTCGTGGGCTGTCGAAGAATTTTCAGCAACCTTATGAGTAGTGCATTACGTAAATACTACTTGGTTAAAGTTGGCTAAACATGCTGTTCTTGACCTTTTAATTTAGATGCAGTTCACCCCAACGATTAGCACGTAATGCTATAGAGTATTGTCTCTGTTGTCTGGCCTGTAAGCTTGGGGTCTTCATTGGATTGATCTGGGTGAATGAAAAAACTCGTGAAATTCATGGAGAGAATGACGGGTAGCAAAGAAGTTTGGTTTTCCGTGACTGGTCCATTCGGTTAATCGTTCACAAATTTATTGGCTACTCAACAAATTTGACGTGTACACTTAGACAAATTCTCGGTACCTGTGTAAAAGAGAAAAGGTGTAACAAGAGTCAAATGAACCACATGATGTCTGTGGAAAGGAATCTCTTGTGGGCTCACTCAAGTTCAAAGGTCGTAAAGCTTTCTTTTGAGTGCGGGTTTTGAACTTGAGTTGGCTCACAAGCCAACAAACTTGTCGGACACATACGTAATTTTGACTACATACGTAGCTTTGACCAACTGACCCTTGCTCTTCCTTCTCGTATTTGTCACACATGTACCCGTAAAGAAATCGTCCAACTATATATCTAATTTCGGTTCGTTGTGGCTGACTGGTCCAAAGATCAATTGGAGAAGCTTCTCCTATCACATTCACTCTCTTCAACAGCACGCATCATGTTGAGCCCTTTTATAGGTACATCACATTTGATGTGGAACGACATTTTATTGAAATTAATCTGTTTACCGAAAGAAAGTGATGAAAAATATGTGAAGTTTATTGTGCTCATCGTGTACACTTCATGCTAAAGCCTGGAGAAACATTGGGGTATGTTGCACAAATCCAGGGCACTACTCAGCAAACAAATATTAATTTTAATGTGACTGTGTGAAATTGGTAGGGCTGGTGGACCTGGAGTGTTGTGCAGCCTGATAGAACACCTAATAAACACCCAACTGAGAGTCCAATGGAAACAAACACGAACTGCCTGGAATAGTCACGTGCTGTATTTGATAGAGCGACGGTTGACACACAATGCTCAACCCTTGATACAATATTACTCCTAAAGTTGATGAAAACTCTTCGGTAGCTCACCAGTTAGTCTTCCTTTCCTAGAGCCCATCTGGTAGGCTTGGTCTCCGGGTTTTCATTAAACTCACTAACTAGTTGAACAGCCATTTGAAAGAAAGCGGAGGTATACCCACAGTTGCAAACTAACTTGATGTTACAACAAACTCAGCTGAATATCAGTTGAAGCTCTTGAATATGATACTCTCGGATTGAATGTTCTTCACAAAGGTCACCTAATGGTCCAGCTGGGATCTTACTGAACATATAGAAATATTTTTATCGGCACTAAAATGCCCCTCTTTGAAACCCCTCAGGCTTTCAGTCTCTATAAAGAAGCCTGGTACTTTTAAACCACATTTTGGTAGCCATACTACATAATAGGACGGAGCTAATAAAACGCTTGCAGACAAAGATGATACAACTCTGCAGTGATTCTCAACTTTTAAGTTTCCTTCACCACAGCCCAGTCGAAACCTCCAAATCTTTCCACCAACTCTGAACAATGATACACCTGCTGAAAAACCTCACAGGGCCTCCCATTTAAAATTTTATGAACCGTCCAACGGGGATCAAGTGATGCAAGATTCTTGATCACAGAACAATAGGTTCTGCGTCCAGACGAAGCGTAAGGCGATCGCGTCGTTTATCAGCCACTCGTGACCGAAGAGCTGCATTCAACTACTAACTGGACGGTTGTGGCTCAGAATGATTCTGGAGAATAGTCAGGTTCAAACTGCAGGTGATTCGTGTGACTTCCTTTTTACCCATCCGGATTTTTCGCAACATGCACTTCAAACCTCGTTATAACCCACTCTAATTATTTCCGCCTCATACTGTTCTACAGAACTAGGGAATTAGCTATGATTGACAGGTCTGAACCCAAGAGAGCTAATGCAATGAATTGGGTGCATTTTAAGCTCAATAGATCGGTCATTGCTCCTCAATATCTGGACACCTAAACATATCCATCCGACAGTGATCTGTTTTGGGCTTTGTAGAGTCCGCGTCACCGCTTGACCAAGCGAGCACATACTTTCTTCTTTTGCCCTTCTAGGATATCCGTCTGCTTAACATTTCCATGTCACGGCCTACGCTTGAATGCCATTCAGTCGCACTGAGTTAGTGCTCTCATGTGCTGGGTTATGGCCCTAGTGGCTTGCCTACTTGCGTGTGAATGTCTTATGGTGCTACTCTTGGAAAAGGAATATTGGTATCCCATCCGAGTGCTTTTTCTTCACAATCAGAACTAATCATTAGACCTTGTGAAAGTGGTGTATGTGAGGTTCTTGTTCTTGCAGTTATTCTTCCCCTTCTTGAATTGTGTCTGCTTAACTTTGAAGCCACTATTCCTTCGGTTGAATACGAACTGTTATAGCGTGTAAAAGTGCAGTCAGGCAATCGACGGAAAGTCCACATATGAAACCCACTGATCAGTCCTATTCACTCAGTTAGACAGTATCACTGTTCGAAAATGTAGACGTTAAAGTTAGTCTGACAATGCTGACGTTTGAACAGTAGGGTATGCATCAGTGACGTACTACATTACCCAATATTCGGTTATATCATGCTCATCAGAGGGGTTTTGTTAAAATCATATATGCGCCAACTGTCAGTATTTTATTGAGTGACTCCTTGCAATGAAGAATGTACAGACGTTGTTGCCTGAATATATTATCCGCACGATAAACAGTGTTTTACTCCTTCCTTAGAGTAAACGGAAAAACTATCTTTGATAACCTCTTGCATGCCGAACGTTTATGCTCGATTTTTGTACGCTAGAGCTGTACTCGTTTATCGTGGTACGATAAGTTAACCTGAATAGTCTTGCTTATCCAGCTTAAACATCACCGCATCCCCAGGGTATGTGATTTGCGTTCTGGCGCAATGGGCACAACGTAAGTACATACGTACCTATTTTAAGCACAGGCAGCTATCTCCTGGGGTGTTCAGATAACCGGTGGTATCCATGATAGAACAACCAGTGATTCAAACGAATTCCTCCGATCATGCTCGTTCCTTTATGCTTTCCCAAGCAAACGATCGTAATTGCGTGCTTTGTTGTCGAAGCGGGAAAGAAGACGGGATGAGTGCAGAATCAGTGCAATAAGTCCGGGCTAAATGATACACTGTTTGTTTGTCCGTCTGCCGATTCCAGCGAAAAGCTGCGTGTGATTAGAGCTCCAGGGATCGAATTTTCCAAACAGTTTCTAGTCATACATCGAACCCGGTCAACCGATCGAACAACATGGAACTTCCTATTCATACACTGCGGCACAGTCACTGGCCTGCACCATCTATCAATCTAACCAATGTCCTAGCCAATACCCCATCTCGTTGATTACCATAACCCATTTGACTTGGATTGATTGTTGGAACCATTGTACGAATGCTTGATGTCCCCACATCCTCACTTACTTTTATCCCGCTTATCATATCAGGAAACTGCCATTTTCGGGTGTTTCCATACGCTTTCTGCATAACATGTGGAAACCTAACCTACAAATCCAGTTAAGTACGATTGCCATTGTATTCTATTCGCTGGTAAAACTGGCAAATTTCAGATGACTTCCTAACTTCCCTGATTTCTCCCTGAAACTGCCTCAACAAAGCACCACTCTAGGGTTTATGAGCCATCCAATAATTACATAGATTTACCTATTCTATGATCATCCGCTTCGTCACTCCCACCTATAGTTAGTGTGATCCGCGGCGATTACGGGTGAAGATAAGCTAGGCAAGCTTATCTTCATCCACTACCTCAATCGTCTCATTTGCAAGCATGAGGTTAGAGTCCACCCAGTCTTATAGCAGTATCTTACACTTTTCAGGTAGGAAGCGCATGCCAAACCGTAAGGCAGAATTATTTAGATCATTAATATTTTTTGCCCTATGGTGGTGTCAGATCTGAGATGAACCATGCCGTGTGTGCTCGATAACTATGGGTAAATGCTCTGAGAGTATTTCGACCCCACTGACATTAGTGGTTGGAAATGAGTTTTCCATGATCGTGTCAATGGCGATGTTAAACAGAAAAGGTAGAAGAGGACGGCCTTACCTGAAACCACTTGATTTAGCAGACTCAGACGAGAGCTCTCCCTAGACCTTCACGCGTTCACGGGAGTTGGGGTACAGCGCTTTACGGAGGGTGAAGAATTTAATTGGGGATACTTTCGCTCTTTCGACTCCGCCATAGTGCCTGAAGGTCCACAGGGTAAACGGCAGATTGCAAATCATGTGACACCACCATTTTTGGTTTTTGGAAGCCGTTTTGCCGTTTCAGAATGTGTCGGAGAATGCGAGTGTTATTGATGCATCGCCTTCCACGACAGAACCCAGGTTGGTTCTCACGGGTCTGTCTCTAGATGTGCTTCATCACTCTTCCAGGGATAAGACAAGAGAGCGCCCAGCTACCATACTGGTGGCGCGTTGGGTTTCAGAGAGTTGTGGATCACTATCAACATGACCCATTATGCAGGCACTTTCCCTTCGCTCCATATGGAATCATTGAATTTGTCAAATGATTACCAGGAAATCCCCGCCTTCGTATAAGAAGACTGGATAAAGACCTTCCATTCCTGGTGTTTCCGCACTTTCTGTAAGGATATTCCGTCTTTTGTCTCTTCTGACGGCTGATTAGGGTTTACATTACACTCGCCCGTATGGACTACCTCCAGAGTCTCTATTGAAGGAGGCCAGCTAAACTGTTCTTCGAGCTATTCCGCCTATATTTCCTGCCGGCGTTTTTGCGAGTGAATGAACGAGCCGCCTTTTTCACTTACCGTTTCACTAAATCTCGCCTCCTATGGCCAGTCGGTCGCATTAATTGACTGTTGCCGGTAGCGAAGGCCTTCTTCAGCTCCAGAGCCTTCGTTGTCTACCAAATCTCCTGGTCTTTCCTTATGCTCTTCACAATTTGGCGTTTGAGGGCTTCGCGTGCACCACCGTATTCTTGGTATCAGTCATGAATAGCAATCTCACCGTCATGCAGTGGTCATTTGGTCGTATCGGAGAAGTTGGACACAGAGAGTCCTGAACGCCGACAGCATAGCTTCTTCCGCATTATGCCATGCTTCTTCCACGTACCTGCCACCACTACAGTGTTGGTTTACTGTAGAGAGTAGTTGAGCTAACTCAGATCACTACTTTTGGTCTATGGTAGTTCTTCGAATATGATGGACTGGCATGTTCCTTGCTGTCTTGCGAGGCTTGAAGGCAATAGAACTGTCAGGCGTGATCGCACTATGGCGTAATGGGAATCAAATTGTACTCCAGAGGGAACGGCAACCTTAAACTGTGGCTCTCCATCCTGATGGCCTGGTGATCCAACTGGGTCCACGCTTGATTTGTACTTCGTGGTGGCCAGGTTACACGATGCAAACGTTTGTGCTGAAAGTTTGTACTGGCCAGAAATGATCAGCATACAAACTTGGAGAGTCAGTCTCCATTATATATGTCACAAACATCGACTCCAAAACGACCGTCTATATATGATTCCAAGAAGCTCAAACAACCGACTTGGGCATTCACTTTGCCCGAAGCAAGAAGCACACTGCCAGTGTCTCTTGCTTAACGAATGAACTCGGGAAACTTTCGATAGAAAGTTTTCATCTCGGCTTCAGAATTGCAGTCCGTTGGAGCATATATCGATACTCCAAACAGGCACTTTTTTAAGTCGGGTGAAATTCAGCTTGATTGAACTGGCTACCGAAACTACGTAAAGACGGCTGTTCATTACAATCCATTCCAGCAAAGCGGGTTCAGTTCTGGGGCTGAGTGTAACTCCCACGCCATATATTTCAAGAGTCATCGCGTTCGGATCACTGGACACACGGAGGGAGAAATGTGAAAGAGCTGAGGTCGTCCTTGGCATTCAGAGGTATATGAACGGGCTTGGGCCTTGTATGCATTTTTCAGAAATACAGCATGAATCAATCTCAAGGGGGTATAAGGTCTCGGCGAGCATTAACTATTTGCCAGTTTGACATAGAGTACGGACGTTGAAAACTTCTTTGTAGAAAGTATCTCTTGGAACTAGCAACTTTTTATCTTGTTTATTGTTAATGGGTAGCAGGATGTATAGGACAAATCGGTCAGGTAAATGGCAACCGAACGACTCACCGACATTTGCTTGTGTGTGTGGTGGGGGGGGGGAATAAGTTGTGTTTCAAAGAACTGTGAGAGTAAATCCGACTTCCCTCTCGCCCAAGCCCGAGGAACGGGATCTGGCTGGGGTACCACATCTTGAGACTTTGACTCAAAAATCTGGCCCAATAGGCTGTGGGAGAATTTAGGGGTCTGTTTGGAGACCCTACCCTTAGCCTCCGACTCAAAAGTCCGAACTGGCAGGCAGCTGCTTGTAGGGTTTCTTGGACCCTAACCGGAGCCTATGACTTAACAGTCTGACCTGCTTGGCGGCATGGTGCTAGCCTAATCGGACGGTGCAGGTTGTAGGACACAACTGTCTCGCTCATAATGTAGCTGTGCACAGCAGGTGCCTTTTGAACAGCACTAGTGTCTGGGTTTTAAGAGTATTTTGACCGTAGTGACCGTTTTGGCTGTCGCGGTCAACCATTGCACGCTCTGAGTGTGAGGTTTCTGGGCTTGACATTTTCTACCCCTCCTTCCTCAGGAAAAAGTAGCATGTCTGGTTCCATGAATATGAACTATGGTCGCCTGGGGGAAGAACCTTACTGCCTTCACACTCCCATTACACAGGACAGTGCGACTTCACCTCCCAGAACGCCTCGCAATACGATTACTCTTGGTTCAGGATCTCGCTACTATTGGTCTGACCGCTCTCATTTAACATTCCCGGCATGCCTGCACCTTGAGGAACAGCGTTTCAGCCAATGTTGTCCGCGAGATAATTGGAACACTCAAACCCCACCAACATGTCAAGGTGGCAGCTTTAGATCGGACAGCTCGAACGACGAAACAGTAGTTGTAAATCGATTAATCCGCACTTCCGGACTTCCCGGGTGGGTAGCGCCACGGACGCCTGAAACCTGTTGACAATTTCTGATCAGCTGATTTTGGTCGCGTTACTTGTAGAATTTACGTTTATATCACTGTCTTTTGAAGAGTCCTGCCTCTGTCCTGACGCATTATTTCTAGTTATTGTGCACAAAATAGGGTAAGCACTTGATCCGAGTTGCACTTTTGTTGGACCTGATTGCCAGTCCTTGTCCTTGACCCTGGTTAGATTTCGAATCCAGAAACCCGACGTGTCTACTTGGGGCACAACTAAGTTATCAGATCTGAAAAGGCGAACGTGTTAACTGACGTACCTGCTCTATGGAGGTGATGATAACACACCAGTCTAGAATACCCTATGTCCGCAAGGCCAGGAAGCATATAGGCAAGTGGTGAGCTTTAATAGGAGCGAAGCTCGGTTCTAGCGCCACTGTACTTGCTGTGGGCTTTGGAGAATAATTACGTTGGAACAGGAGGAGGACTATTCATACTGCAATAATGTGCATGTAACTTCTAAAATATCCCAGTCACCTACAACTAAAGGTGTTCTTGTTAAAGGTTTTTCCGTGCCTTATATCAGCACCGTATATATCCTGAACTGCATGAACTCCAGCATCCTCGTTTTGGTTACATCAAATCTGGATTTCTCACTAGATGCTTTGTTTAAGTGCTCTGGTTAGGTTGGAATTTCGGGCACACCTGAGATGACCGTTTGGAGAAATGATGTGGACCGTAATTGTCAGTTACTCAACGATGTTGTTTTGTATCTCAGAGTGCGATGGGAAGATGCACTTAGGCAAAGCATGAAGAAGGCTGCAAATTTATTAGATCTTTTGAGCCAGCTATACGAGATGAAGCTAACACCTCATACATCAGTCTGTTGTTGGCTGATTAGAAAGGGGAGCTGTACAGGTTGGGCACTTCCAGAACAAGATCGATAAATTTATATTGAAATGACAAAAAACAGTGAATAACAGTTTGAACTTGGGGTTGCGTAAAAGTTCCCGAAATTCCCGAATAAATAACAATGAACATACTAAATAAAACAGTGCGGTATTTTTATGGCGTCTCGAGAGGAAAGTTATTGGTAATTACCTAATCCCAAGAAAAAATGCGCAGGTAAAACACTCTCAGTCTTGTTTTTACTATCGGCAGTATTGCAATATATCATATGCCACAAACTGCATGACGCACGCTATATACTACATTCTACGTATGATCATATACACGTACGTATATATATATATATATCATTAATGGAAAGCAGTAGCCAACTGCATTCTTCAAAAGGATGTTTCCAGTATCCGTTTCATTTGTCCATCCAATTGCATGCATCAAATAGAGTGCTAAGGCTGATGCCATTAATCGATAACTGGTGCAGTATCAGATTGCGCTTACTAAAATAAGTCGCATTTAGTGATGACTAGGCTACTGTTGAGCTGTCTACCACCGGAGAGAAAGACAAATATTTTCCCAAGAAAAAACATTTCGACTCAAATTTCTCACTCCAAGGCAAAAGTCATCTGCGCGATTCCACCAGAACAGTCTATAGCGTAAGAGTCAAATCGCTACAATGCTACCCTTGTTCCTGAAAGATGGAGTGTGTAACTGTTTAACCCAATGATCTCAAAAAAGGAATAACATCTCCCAAGGGACTTTTATTCCCGATACATCTCAGAATCTCTCTATCAAAAACATGTCTCGACAAATTGCTTCCTGATATACGATTCGCCTCATCGGAATTTGCTTCCATGTTCATAGCCCCATCCCTACATACGGTCTTTTAGCTTTTCTCTCCTAACTGCATCAGTGAACCTGTGTGAGATTCAATTTTCGACATTAGTACAATCCGTACACTGACGACTATATTAGGTTGGCAGCGGTGAATATATGGAGGCAGGAAAAACTTCTATAGTAAAATACATTTAGTTGAAGTCAAGGCACAATTAATGTCAGTCACTGTATCACTTAGATGACTAGATGACTAAGCAAAATTTGTCATGATTGTCTCTCAAAAATAAAATTGTTTGCGCCGAATTCCGATGCTCCAATATTTAAGCTTCATAGTCCTTCCACCAAGTTCCGGCTGTCCCGAATGTGTTGCTGGACACAGAGTCACAAACTGGTTTCAGTATGCCAGTTGTCAGTTTGTGGTGGGGACACGTACGAAATTGAGATGGTCAGTCGGATGGTGGAAATATGTTGGAAGATCAAGCTCATAAAGTGGGGAAATCAATGACTGAAGTCATACTTCTAAATATTATGATACCATCTGATACAGATATATATTGGCGTAAATGCTCGTCTTTCAGACAGTGGCTCAGAATACTGTGATCAGGGGAGAGAAACGGAACGCGTCGTTGAGCCGTGGATATACTGATGTTGTTTACAAACACTCAATCCAGTTAAGCCTTCAGTTTTGTGGGGAAATTCCCGTTTCAGTTTAAGCCCAACGAGGTCAGGTAAAAACACTCATCCTGTTCGAGTTGCAGGCTAGTACACAAAAAGACCAATTCATATGAGTTTTACTGACGAGAGAATAGAGGTCAACCAAATCGGATATATCTAGAAACGAGTACTAGATGCAATTTACAAGTATGCAAGGACAGTCGATTGGCAGTTACTCAAAAAAGAAGCAAAAATTCACCGCTAAACAAGTGATTTATTTCGCCAAGCATTGCTATCGGGCCGGTAGGTGACATACATCACCATACCAGTTTCCCAATGACGAGAGCTGACAAGGTGATCAACACTGAAAAAATCGAAACCCTCGAGTTGGATGGCACATTGTTCAAATTTGATTTGATTAGCTTTCTGGCGACACTACAAATCCATTATTGTTGCACTGTATCCCGGACAAAAGCTCTGATGCCGAAGACATTACCAGAGATTCCCACATCCTTTCTGAGCATTTGCTCCCAAGTGCAACAAGCCAGCCAGCACGGTATTTTTTTATTCAATTGAATGTACTCCAAAGACTTGTGTTGAATAAGCTGTGCTGTAGGAGAGTACCCTGATCTTGAGATCGACGTCATAAAACAACGATCCAGCTTCAGTGAAATAATAGA
The DNA here is from genome assembly GCA_003604175.2 of Clonorchis sinensis. Classification (NCBI taxonomy): domain Eukaryota; kingdom Metazoa; phylum Platyhelminthes; class Trematoda; order Opisthorchiida; family Opisthorchiidae; genus Clonorchis; species Clonorchis sinensis. Next base: position 140,765,199 of record CM030370.1, on the reverse strand, counting down.
TGATCCGTTCTAAAAATATGCAAAAAATAACGTCGGTAAGTACGGTCAACGTGAATCCCTTGGCAATGGATTGAGCAAAACGGCATATTGGCCACCGGAATGGATTCAAAATGATGTTATTTCGGTTGATCTGTCGGCTGACAAAAGTAATTTCTGATTTACAGCTGACCACTTATCGAAAGGAATCTGATCAACTATAATCTACAAAATTACACTGGTTCGAGGCGGTTTTTACGATTGGACAATCATGTCGCTGTGGAATGAGATGCAGCGGAATAATTTTCCTCAAGGGAAACGCAATTCAGCCTGGCATTGGCCATAGCTCATTTATTTTAACGGCGCTGGGCTGAAAAGATTCCACATTGTTATGCAAATACGCGAGAATTAATGCACCCAAAATAAGTGTTCCAAGTAGGTCTGGTTTTCATCCGTTATATCATTTTGGTACTGCGGATTGTCGTTTCCTGTGGACAGTTGCGTTGACTTGGTTATATTGATCGCCGGTCCGCCGAAACTCAAGAGTTTGTCTTCATAAGGACGATATGCAACTATGTGTGTTCTGTATAGGAAATCCGAAATTCGTTGGTATCGAAAAGAAGTGGGATCATTCGGCAAACACATCGCGCTTACCCGTCCAATGAGTGGTTTTCATATGCAGGTTGCCCAAAATTGTCCAAAATGCTGGGGAACAGCAATTGAGCAAAAATAGAAATGGGCTGCACTTTGTGCTCAGGCCATTATAAGGGCCCTGTCAGTCAGATGCACACCACATATCGATTTTATAGACTATCCCATGAATCAATGAACCGTTTTCCACATGGACTATTCTATCCACTAGGCGACATTGACATTCACTCAAGGCTTTATTCAGGAAATTGGGTCAGTTCTTGCCGGAGGACCGAAGATCACTGAATACATGTTTATTTCTTATTGAGAAGCACTAGCGTTACCCGTCTCAAGAAACCCCTACGTAGGAAACCGCAGCCTTCCGGTTGATAGCCGACCGACACACTTGGAAAAGAATTTGCAATACTCATCCTTCAGTCATGTCCCCCACGTCATGTGATCCGGGTTTTCCAAACGACATATTCTCAAGCTGCCGAACGGCCACTTATATCTGAATGATTTAGCTTTAAAGTGCTGACCGGAAGTTCGCGAGCCCAAATTCCACCAGAGATTCGTAAGGTGCGCACCGGCCGTGGATACAGCGGTAAAATGTTTTTCGGTTTATCAGCACCAGTTGACGTGGCTTGCCGGAATGAATATCAGTTAAAACTAAGAGGAATTTTCTCATTGTCTACAAGCCACGACTCTGTCAGTGTTATTAGTGATCAGCTTTAATTCAAGTGTAGTAAATCCCGAGCACAACGATTTCACAAGATTCAGGTAATAAAAACTGTTTCAGCTACATAATTTATAATCTTCCCGTGCATGTGTAACAACCCATGCACCTCTGACTACACCTCAGTAAGGGGATGTTTGAGATTTGCAAGTCTGGTTGCTGAAACTGAATTTCAGTGCTATAAAAGGAAGTTCTTTTATATACTTTTGCCAGGAAAAACGGAACCTCAGTGCCATTCCAAAGTTTGTTTACGTTGCCACTAGATCTAATGCCACCCACGTGATTTGTCAAAGTTTTTAGCACATAACATGGTAACTCTACCATGAGTAATGTTGACACTAAAACGAGATGTTGTCGAGGCCCTGTTGGGTCTTCTTCACGGGACTTTTCATCCCTAGTGATCATGTTGGCCAGTTTCAAAGTTCCCACATTAGCTTCCTTTGATTGTTCTTCGACAAAGTGCTCCTCATCACCCGTTCCCTAAGGCAATAAATGTGACCACATCCTCCACAAGTCAGCGTCATCCGCTTGAAATGTCTCTTTCATCCAAACATTTCTCCGCATTACGACAGCGGTGGAAAAACATTCAATCGACCTTCGAATGTCGCAGGATTGATGGAAAGAACGTATATGCTTCTATTTAAGACCAAATTTCATTTGCTGAGAATCCGAGGTTCGTAGTCTATGACTAGACAGCCGATGCACACTGGTGATGATTTGAAGCGAGCACTTCCACGACAGCATCATTTTATTTTTACTCACTTGTCGTCGGCATTATCTTTGCTACAAGACTGAATCAGACAGATAGATATGTGATAGTGCAAATATTTCCCTGTCAAATTTAGTATGAGGTCACGTTTCTTGCCGCAGAACTATTCCGTCGTCTATGACCAAGAAGTCCTAGGCGTGTAGGCGGATATTTTTGGATAGCGAAAATGCTAAATCTGATAGGAAGGGTCTGCATTCTTTCATCTTCTTTCGTAACTTACGGATGACGTTTGTCCTTGTTGATATCTTTTGCTTTCTCGGATGTTGAAGAAACACGCTTGTCCATCTATTTTGAACAATGAAATCTTTCTTAATACGTTTTGCAAACGAAAAGAAGTGAACTGTTTGATTCGGTACCAGTAAGCTCCATAAATCACTGAAACAAGGAGATCCAATGAGATAAGTGGCTAGATGTCGCTTCAACCCCTCCCATAAACGTGTAGCTCAGTGGTGTGTATGTGGTGTGTATGTGTACACTTGAGGATGACACTATTCATCTGTCGGATAAACCACCCAAGATGAAACTTCTCAGTTTGGGATACAACCTTGGGGGCAGAGTAAGCCTGTAACCGATACGTCACCATCCTGAACCAAACAGAGACGCTTTTTGTTTTCACAGATGATTGATTTATTCCTACCCTGATAAAAACACTGCAAATGAGGTGTCGTATGCCGCCAAACCAAATTTACTGACTGAGCTTTCTTCTAAACCAACTATCATAAGCGCACTTACCCGTCACAGCTGTATACCGTCCTTGACTCACTCTGACTTGACTCAGCAAATAATTTAGCCTGGAAAAACATTCAGTGGATTCTTTCGCAGAGGAGATGCAAGTTGAAGAAAACAGAGCTGAGTAATAGGAGGAAACGGCATTCTAAACAAATACTCATCGATGTCTTAATGGCTGCCACCGTTTTCGTTGTTATACAACCACGCCATGTGGTTCCTAACAGAGTTTTGTTAGGTTGTAACCTGGATGAAGACAACTGACTATCATTATATAGTAAATGGGAATCATGGATAGTACAATAACGTAGGGCATAATTAAAAACTGGGAATTTCCTACGCCAGATAGGTGGGATATTTCGTTAACCCAATGATCATTCACTAGAGAACACTGTCCACAGGCACCTTTGAAATCACAAAGTCATCATACCAGCTTTCGCGAGTGCGACTCGATACACAGCTGCAAAGATGGGATACGCGGCAAGCTTCTCAAAAATGACGTTTTTTACGGGCCAGTTCGCTAGCTCCCGTTAAGTTTCCAAACCTCTCGAATAACTTGCCTCCAGTAAAACTAACATCGAGATAGATCAGTGGCTAAAAGCGCGATTTTACCGACCGGAAGGTTCATAGTTGGAACCCCACCTGGACATCTCGACTGGTCCTGTCTATGGTTTGGCAACCTGACGGTATCTCCGCCCTCGTGGTTCTTTCGGGTGGCATGGCAGCTAGGCACCAAAAGGACGCCACTGTTATTATTATTTATAATATTCTTTACACTGTGGTTGTCAGGTCACTGGCAGTACAACCGAAGTTGAGATTGGTATCCTTGAATGCACGCGTAGCTATTCATCAGTCGCCGATTCTACCGTCACTTGAATGGACAGCTCACCGAACATCAGTCGCACGATTACTTTTGCAGACAGAGTCGGCGAGCTGAACCACCTCCTCGTGGTGCCGACTGGGTAGCCTGGACGCCAGTCTGGGTGAGCTAAGAGTTCAGCAACTCCAGACAGGGCTAACCACCCTGTTTGGTTTCAATGTGCTGGTTACTTTCGACAATGTACACTACAAAACATCTGGCGCCTCCGCACCAGTTCCAACCAGTACACAGGAGAGACTCGTGGGGCTCACGTGTGAGGAATGTGGCAAGTGGTGTAAATCAAAAGCTGGCTTGGTAGCCCACCATCGAGTTCACGACAATGATAGTGTTGGTACGAACATGGTCGCCCAATTGGCCTGTGCTGATTGTTCCCGCCTTTTTCCGACGAAGATTGGCCTGAGTCAACATCGCCGGCACGCACACCCCACCCAGCATAATGCAGATAAGCTCAGCCGAGTGAAGCATTCCGGTGCCCGCTGGTCCCAACAAGAGTCACAATCGCTCTTGCGCCTGGCTAACAATTTATATCCGTCTTGTGAAACGCAAACCGCGCTGTTCGCGAGACTGGAGCAGTATTTTCCTGGTCGATCGGCTATCAGCATCAAAACCAGGTTACGGGTGCTTAACTGGCAAGCACAACAGGACGAATCATCATCTGGTGGACCTGACCAAACCATCGGTCAAATAGCGGCCTACTCGTCAGAAGCCGATGACTATAGCGTCTGGTTTAAACAAACCGTGGATTGCGCCGTGTCACTCTTAGAATCCCATGCTGACAGTTCACTTGCTAGTGTTGACCTTCTGGCATTTGCCCGAGGGTTGCAGTCTGGCATCATGACACCGGAACAAGTCCTCTCGCTTCTGGACCTCCACGCCTCCAGGACATTTCCACACACCTGGAAAACCGTATCCCGACGCCGTCGTCAGTTAGCCCATCGGATGCCGGTCAACCGAAAGCAGATCCGCCGAGCCAACTACGCCGCCATCCAGACCCTATACCACCAAAGACGGAAAGATGCAGCGTCTGCTGTGCTCGATGGGTCATGGAAAGATCTGTACAAAGGCAACTGCGGCCTACCTCCAGACGCCGAGCAGTACTGGAAACAGGTGCTCTCAGCCCCAAAACACGTGGACAGCCGGCCCAGTCGCGTAGTAGTACCATCCGATTGGAGCTTGATTGAGCCCATCACAGGAGAGGAAGTCGGCCGTACGGTCCGTTCAATGGGCAATTCGTCCCCAGGCCTGGACAAGCTCACACCCAGGATGCTCCGCCGGTTCAATGCGAACGTACTTGCTGGGTACTTCAACTTACTCTTACTAGCTGGGGGTTGTCCCCCACACCTGTGTCGTGCTCGTATTACTCTAGTTCCGAAGGTCCCTAATCCGACTTCACCGGATCAACTGAGACCGATCTCCGTATCATCCATTCTTGTCCGATGCTTTCACAAGGTGCTTGCTGATCGCTGGAGTCGTAGATTGCAACTGCCTTCACTCCAGTTTGCATTTCTACATCGGGACGGCTGTTTGGAAGCTACATCGCTGTTACATGCCCTGCTTCGTCACTCTTCAGCGACTGCTTCTAACCTCAGCTTGGCGTTCGTCGATATCTCGAAAGCATTTGATTCGGTTTCGCATGACACAATCGTCAGATCTGCCGAGGCGTTTGGAGCACCGTCACCTCTAGTTCGATACATCGCACAGTCCTATGAGAATGCTGTAGCAGTTTTCCCCAGTTCCGAGGTTCACTGCCACAGAGGTGTGAGGCAAGGAGATCCACTCTCCCCATTATTGTTCATCATGGCAATGGATGAGGTTCTTGGATTGTCGATGCCGCAACTGGGATACCAGTTCCATGACACCCTAGTAGATGGTTTTGCCTTCGCTGACGACTGGGTCGTGTGTGCAGAAAGTCAAGCTCGCCTCAAAGAGAAGCTTGAAGCTGCCGCGGTTGAGTTGGGAAGAGCTGGTATGAAGATAAACGCCCGGAAGACGAAAGCGATGGTGATCTGTGGGGACAGGAAACATCGGGCGACAGCAGTCTCAGTCGAACCATTTTGCTTCGCCGAGGAACTCATCACTCCTCTGGGTCCGACAGACACAGTAACATATTTGGGCATCCCCTTTACTTTCAAGGGGAAAGGAGTCTTCAACCATCGACAGCATCTGCTCAAACTGCTCGACGAGGTGACGCGTGCCCCGTTGAAGCCGCATCAAAGAATGGAGATCACAAGGAACTACCTGATACCGAGGCTGACATATTCGCTCGTGCTTGGCCAAGTCCACCGAAACACGCTCAAAAGGTTGGACAACTACATCAGGCAATCTATTCGCGGCTGGCTACGTCTACCGAAGGATACCCCGATCAGCTACATCCATGCCGGTAAACAACATGGGGACTTGGTATCCCAAGTCTGAGTGCAACAATCCCGATGCAGCGGAGAGTGCGTATGGAAAAGCTGCTTTCTACTCAGTGCCGTGTACTACGCAATGTGGTCAACGATTCCGCATTTGGCAAGGTTGTTCGGGATCTCAGCCTTCCGATCCGTGTCCATGGTTCATGCGTAAACACCAAGGAAGAGCTGGTGGCTGCTTGGGGTGATAGCCTGCACAACAGCGTTGACGGTCGCGGTTTACGAGAGTTGGTCGCTTCGCCTCTTTCTAATCGATGGCTTGTATTTCCAGAAAGAGTGTTTCCTCGGATATTTATCCGCGGTATCCAGCTCCGATGCAACCTGCTCAGGACGAGAGTTAGAAGCGCTCGACATGGTCACGGTGGCCAGACGATCTTATGTCGTGGAAACTGTGGCCAACCAGAGAGTTTGGTGCATATTTTGCAGTCCTGCTGGATCACGCATGACGCCAGATGTGCTCGTCATAATCGGGTTGCAAGGGAACTCGCAAAACGCCTCCGTCGCCTGGGATACACCGTCTTTGAGGAGTTGAGAGCACCAACTTCGACGTCCTTCATCAAGCCTGACCTGATCGCCGTTCGGGAGCGCCGAGCGACTGTAATAGACGTCAGCATAGTCTCGGATGGGCGCGGAGTGACTGTGTGGAATGAGAAAAAGCAGAAGTATGGTGCTGATGAATTTTCCTCGCCATAATCTCAGCCCTACGTGCTATTGGTTGTGATGTGGACTTTTGGTCCACCAACCGATGATCATCTCTTATCGAGGGATCTGCTTTCCTCAATCCGCCAAAGCTGTTATCGGACTGGGACTTTCTAAAGTCACAGTCAGTGACTTGTGTTTGCTCGCCATTGTGGGTTCTCTGCGTACGTACGACACTTTTATGCGTGGCACATGGCGTTGAATGTACATTCTTGCCATTGAATCTCACACCAGACCCAGTATGACGGACACTTTGTGCCTGATGTGCGAGTCTTGACTGTGCTAGCGCTTACCGCGCCTTGAAGAGCATTCAGCATTGTTTGTCCTTTCTTCGGTTGTTAGACTTTACACGCATGTTTCCTTACCAAAATTCTTACGTACGTTGGGATTCATCTTATCTGACTGGAACTGTTGGTTGCATGACTTCGAATGAAACATTTCTTTCTTTTATCTCATATTCTCCTGTAACCCTTTCGCATTCATCGCTTGCATTCACTTTTTATGTCTGTGACCATGCTCTTCAAAAATAAACGATAAAGATCTACGAATGACTTGAGGGAAATACTTGCTTAATGTGGAGATCATCTTCGTAACTGCTCGTCTGTAATACCACCGCAAGCCTGCTCATCATTTGTAGGAGTTAAACTTAGATCTCCATCTTTCTAACATGCCTAACATAATTACTTTACAAAATACCGTCGCGACAGAAGGTATGTTTCCCAATTTCATTGACTCTGGCACGTCTTCTATCCAATGTAGTCATTTTCCTCCACTTTATTTTGCAACCACAAAAAAGAAAAATCTGTTTTTCAGCTCCCAGGTGGGTAGTCCTCATTTCACCATTCAAATGAATCAGAAGGGTGAATTTAGCTATGCTGTGCCCCTTCAAGTAATAGCATTCAAATATATGCCACCTGAAAAAGTTGATACTCTCAGTGTGGAAAAGGCAGACATATTATTAACGAATTCCTACTCCCCGCGATAGTGCTATCGTCTATGGTCTGGATGGCATGCCAAAGGGCATGTCAATCTTGTCAGTCATATAGGGATCAAATTTAGGTTAAGAACGTCTGCCGCACCCAAAATAATTTTTTTATCCAGACAAAGGAGTGTTCAATTTTTTAACGCGAATTTATTAGCAGTACAGGAGGCATCTGGAATTTTCCTGTGTTCGTACTGACCTTTAGAAGTGGCCTCATTTTCGGACAAATGTGGAAGGCCTACTTGGAGGGCTTAGTATGAAAGCGCATTGTCATTCGAATTGATTTGGATTGTACTATCCTGAGATTGACAGCCCGTGAGTTGTATATTTGTCGATTGAAACCGGTATCAAGCAGTGCATGTTTTCAGTATTGCTCCATCACTTGCTAATGGCAGGTTAGCTGACACTTTGTAATCGTGCAGTCCTTAGGCCGTGACATCCCTGTTCATGGCTCCGTAACAAGATGAAGATATCAATCTCTTTTGTTTTCCACTCAGGAAGGTTTCAGCTGGTCCTTAGCCATTAATCCAATAGCCCGAGTAAACATTGGGACTTAATGTGACAGCGCCTTAGCACTAAAGTTACTGTAGCAACAGACTACGGCTTCGGAATATATTAAAGTCCAACAAACCGACTGTCAGCAAAGTGTGTCACAGAGAACAAAAGGTCCAGAACACCTAGTTCATTTAAAACAATGTTTCCTTACTTACTGTCGAACACCTATTACAAGTGATTCTAACTTCGGGCAGTTAACGGAGAAAGCGATCTGTTATAATCGGTAAAACACTGTATGGTTCAGCATAAAACCAGACGGTAAACTTTATCTGAACACCTAATTCATTTTCATATCACTCGGAGCATAGCCACTGACTACAGTGATAGACAGAGACGAAACGACTTATAGTGGAGACCTATGAGGCGATGTACGGTATAGGAGCACTATACTGTTTCTATTTCGATTAAGATATAACGATCGTGATAACCTATAAAGCACTAAATACTAAGTAGGAATTTCCACATACTGTAAATCATCATCAGAAAGTCTAAACTTCACAACTTCCATGTAATAAGATGAGCACTATTCATTTTGAGGTATCTAAATGAGAGGGGGGGAGACAAGATGAGATCTTTGAGTAAAATTTTCCTCCTCTAGACAATGCCTGAATATGGCGCCCCAACATGGTCTGATCCGATAGAACACCGCTGAGCAAGAGTTCAGAATCAAAAACGGTTCAACTGGCCGACCAGAAGTAGCCGTTCTTACAGTGTTCCGTTTTAAGGGTTCTGCCTCTATCGGAGACAAACTTACTTACTTTTCACCACTGAAAAAAGCCCTACCAACCAAAATGCAAGTCATAAGAATATGGTTGCCGAGAAATGTTTGAGCTGCAGAAAAATGAGTAACAGTCAGCCAAATTCCGTTCTGTGATGAATACTGAAATAGTGATACAGGTAATACTGGTAAATTCTGTAGCAGTAGCATCAGTGTGTATAGCATGATGCTCTGTCTGGCTTTTGTAGATAGTATCAAGGTTGCCTAATTCCTTTCCTTTGGAAATAGCACATCAAAAGAGCTTTAACGTGAAAACCATCGGAAATACAAAAGTGTACATAGAGTTTGCTCACCAGTCCCATTGCGAATGTGAAGAGACGGCCAAGTGATGAACAATGTCAATTCCGTACTTCATTCGGCCACCAAACCTCACTGCCCTCCGTTTTTCTTTTCAGACGCTTCTCATTTGAGTGTTGGTCATTTTTGCGTCCGGCCGGACACAACAGCAAACAGGTGCAACACGGTCAGGATGGAACAAGATGCATTGCTTGATAGCCCGTCACAAGAGTATGACGCAGACAGATCACCTGAACTGAATCGAGAGGTCCGGTGAGTAGGTAACGACTGCGAACCAAAAGGCACAATTAGCGAAAGCAACCCAAGTTGGCCAGTCGAACTGTTGTGAGCTTTCGGCGGGCCGCATACGCAGCCAGAAAGTGAAGACAAACAACAAGCTGTCAGAGTGGCATTGGATGGCAGAATTGCTCCCTTTAAGTCACCGCGAAAACATGAGTACAGCAGTCCTGTGGATTACAGCTTCAGGGTTGGTCGTCATTTGGACTGCAGCTTACTTCAGCAATGAACCTGTATGTTTCAAGAAAAATGGCAGCGTTGGGCTCGGATATCCTGATGCCTTCGTCGGTTAAGCTGTTGAATTGAGTCGATGGTGCTTGAGCAACCTAAATAATACTCAGTCATCTTATTATTCTTTCAGGCTGCCTTTTGTGAGCACTCGTTCATTTACAGACATAAGGATAGCACATTCAGTGCCCATCGGCTCCGTTCAGCATAAATTCGAATAATTGCCAGTGTATACGACTAATAAGACTTCCTTATCCAGTGCCCGAACGTAACTTTGAACTGATTCACTATCCAACCGCTAAACGTCCTTATGTAGTAGGGCATGATCGGGGGCTGCACAGCATCCTGGGTTCGCACAATCGAAAAACCGACAACTACTTACTAAGAAAATTATCATTTACTTACGTTAACAATAATGCACAGAGTTGTTAAAGAGAATGTCTAATGTGATTCCGATCTATAGCCAACTCGGTCGTGGCGTCTGTCCTATTGGCAGTACGCTTCAAGTGCACCTTTATTGGTGCACAACCCGGCAATGGCAAATTCGCTCACTCTTCACATAGGATAACCATGATCCACCAAAACAGCATTCTTTGAAAAACTGGAAAAACGCGGAGTACCGGGTGGAGCTCATGGGAAACAGGGAATCTGAGAACTGCCTAAACTCATCGAGCATAGTCTCGGTGACACGTTTTTAGTTCAAAGGGAGAGTATTTTCAGCAACCGAAAGGGGACGGTTAAGAATATGCAGTGTTCGGAACAAATCGACCAAGCGGACTGAACGCTTCCCATGCCACAGCGCACCGGATATGTCAGATGGACAAATATGAATGTGCGGTATAGCAGAGCTAACGATTAATTTAATGGACTAAATTGATCAGCTATAAACCGTGTCTTGAACAGCGCAACCTACGAAGTGTAAGTAATTCATCTATCACGAAAGAGTTCCTTCTTCCTACAACCATCTTGCGTACCTCAGCATTATTAATCCGATGTTTTCACCAGACTTGACCAATGTCCCGAAGACAGCGATGGTCAAACAATGACAAGTTTCGTATATCCTCTGTGCTTAGAGGCAACGTCTATGATCCATAAAGCAGTATGGATTGCACTGCCCGCAGTGTAAACTCTGCCCTTGGCAGATAAACTCACGTCACGTCAGCGCCATAAGTGTCGAAGATTGGCAAACGCTGCCCTGATCAGAGACGTAATCTCGTCTTCATCCAATCCACCGGAACTTATAAAGCTGTCTCGGAAAAAAACTTATCTACCACGTTGATGGCTCACCTGCAACCAGGAGGTTTGGGTTTGATCCCACCCAGTATTGTAGCAGCACTTTAAACTTTGCAAGTGTGACGCGCCTGCCAAACCGTGCGGCAGAGTTGTCTAGATTATTTCAAACGGTCTGCATTTTTTAAGATGAATTAAGGAGAGTGTCTGCATACTCAATGTCCATGAGTGAACCTCCAGACAGCATTTCGACTCCCAAGGTTTCAGAGGCAGGCAGATAAATTTCAAGGAAAGGTGAGAGAGGGTAGCTTTGTCTTACACCAGTGGACGTGCTGAACTCAGGTGAAAGCTTGCCGTATACCCGTGAGCAATCCCTCATAAGGGATATAAGTTTGGAAATGACTCCTCTGATCGCCAGACACCACCACAGTTTGTGACGAACAACTGAGTCAAAAACAGCTTTTAGACCAAGAAAAACGACCAACGTGGGCGTTTAGAAAAGTGGCGTTGTTTCAAGGTAAAGGTACGGCCTATGCGTCTGCAGCCAGCACGAAACCCACCTTGATTCTAACGAATCTGTCGCTCCCGATAATCCATCAACCTGCACAAAATAATGTTAAAGTGCACCTTAGATGTGACGGATACTTGGCTGAGGCAACCATGGCTTTCGCATGACGTCCTTGTGCTCTAGGATGATGGTTAAGGAGCTCCAGTTGATTGTTCCAAGTCCTCTGAAGTATGGTCATCAGACTGTTCACCAGGACCTCACGACCTATGAAGAGTGCGGGGTGAAGACCATCACGACCAGGTGCCTTGTCGCGTTGATGGAGTGAAACCTCCGGCTGGATTTCTGTTGTTGACGGCAGGCTGGTGTCGATGTTCCATTCAGGCCCTCTAGGTTTTCCCAGCGGTTGTTGAAGGAGACGAGCTGAACTGTTCTTTGAAATGCTTAGCCCATAGCTCAGGACGACGTTTTTACAAGTGAATTGCCGTTCAGCCTTTTTCGCATATCGTTTCGCTGACACTTGTCTTATTTTGACCGGTTGATCGAATTAGCTGAAATAGGGCGCGGGTGTTGCCTGCAACTTTCTCCAACTCCTGGGCCTTCAAAATCCACCAGTGTTCTTTGTCATTCCTCAAACTCCTGATTATCCGATGGTTGATGGATCTGCGTGCACAATCACAGTCGCTCGTTGCTGGTACGGCCTTTCTGGTAGCAAAAAGATATGCTGATCTCAACGACATCCACTGTTCATTTAATCGGGTCGGATAGTATGAGCAAATATTTCTAAAAGCTGAAAGTATGGCTTCTTTGACGCCCTTCTATTCAACCTCCAAGCAATCTCATCATTCACATGACTGCATTTTCTAGCCAGGTCAGCTCAATACTCTTGAGCTACTGAAACTTGTCGAAGTTGAATAATGGAAATGTTCTACATTGGCACACTTAACGCAGATGAAAAGTGAATCGATAACCAGACTTGCACAATGGGGTGATCAGAGTTAAGCTGCGTGCCCCAGAAGGAACGACAATCTTTACTTGACTCTCTCCATCGGTAACTGATAGCCACATGTTTCAATTCAGTCCATGACTCTTGCGGTTGATGGCATCCAACTAACTCGGTGAGAGCGTTTGTGTTGGGAGCTCTTACTAGCTAGGAACAGACAATGATCAAGAAACAACTGTAGCAGTTGTTCCCCATTATACGTACGCTGAGCATCCAATCCAAATCTGCCACCTAAATGTACTTCTTCCGGACTTAGTCGGCCAGCATGAGTATTCATATCATTCGCTAGGTCTCCAATATCCGTCCTTCTTACTAACCGAAGTAGTCGTGACAGATATTCATAAAACCTCTCCTTCTCACCCTCTGAACTGCTGTCTGTCGGGGCTGATACGACAAATGAACATCGCTCACCGAATCGACCTGAATTGCTTCAGGATCACCGGATACCTGAAGAGCAAAATGTGGAATATCTGAAGTCATCCCAAAAGGTTCTAGGTGCACGATCGAAGTGACGTCTGTGTGCGTGTTTCGGGGACACAACATACACCGATAGAGAGGGAAAGCAATGTTTCAGCAAGGGCTACCCGTTGCCCAATTTGACTTAGGGTATGGGTATTAAAGGGTGCAAAATGGATCAGATCTTTTCAGGTGAGTAGGTGATTATTTTAGTTTATTTTTCTGGACGAAAATTTAGACACGGAATAATTATTAGGGGAACTGGCAAATGAGTTGGTCGCACTGCATTGTTCAATGGGTGGTGAGGTGGTGTGGGCGAAGGCCGGTGAGCAAAGACCTGCACGGGCGAACGACATCTTGTTTCAAGCGACTGAATATACCCGTGGAAGTCATGAGAACAATGAAGGTAGCGAACAAAGCTTGTTTTCTGTGATTGTTCCTCTTGGATAATACATCACAAATTTATATGGTACCAGAAATCAGGTGAAAAAGATTAAAATCGGGAATACATACACTTTAGAGGAATGGAAGTCAAAGGAAGGAGGTTTGAATGGGGGATAGGTCAGTGGGTCACGGAATCGGGTAAGTGACGTCAATGTCAGACAGGCTTGTGGGACCGGATTTTCGCAGGCCAGTTCAAGTTCAAAGGTCGCACAAGTTTCTTCTGGACGCAAAGTTGTGGATCCAGCAGTCGGATTCCAATTGCCTCTGCAATCGATACTAGTCTGAATCGTATCAATCGTGATCGGTTCAGAGGTGCCCGGTATATGATGGTGAAGGCTTGATCTTTGTCGATGACATGATTGGTTTCGGCCAAATGTGATGCGATCGCACTTGAGCCTGGTTTCTTCCAGCTACCACTCAGGGATATGGGATTGTGTTCCGCATTCTGTCCGACAAATGCCTTGTCGTACGACCAACGTATGATGCTCGGCACGAGCATACAAATGAGTACACGCAAAAGCTGGTGGTAGAACGTGGCAATTTGTCCTTCAAGCGGAAGCTGACAGTGGGGCTGGAGTTGAAACTCAAATACAGATTAGCAGCCATATATGTCGTATCAACAGAGTTTCTAAGCCTTCTGGTGATTAGTTCAGCAACCGAGTCACCTTTGAATGGAAGCCTCATGTAGACGGGCTTCTTTCCAACCGAACATTGAGTAGGTTTGGGTTTAACGGATTCCATAGTCTTGAGTACGAACCTTTCAGGATATCCGTTCTGCAGGAACGTGCGTCCCAAGAACTTTAGTTCCTCTTCTAAACAGTCGGGGGAGCATATCTTCATTGCTGTCTCAGTCAGGCATCTAATTAGATTACGTTTTTGTTGCAACGGAACGAAGCTATCGAAGTGAATATACTGACCTTTCCACGTTTGCTTTCTGTGATTTTGCGTTCTATGGTCCCGTCAGTCTTCCTTTTAACATTGACATCAAGGAAACTTAACTGTCCATTCTGCTCTGACTCAATAGTAACCTTGATATTTGTATGGACTGAATTGAAACTGCTTAGCACGTCTGTTGTGCTTATAGTTTCGTCGGCAAGTACAAAATGTCATCCACATATCGACGATACAGTTTTAACCGAGCAATGAGTGCGTCTAATTCAGACTAGATTCAGACTAGTATCGATTGCAGAGGCAATTGGAATCCGACTGCTGGATCCACAACTTTGCGTCCAGAAGAAACTTGTGCGACCTCTGAACTTGAACTGGCCTGCGAAAAATCCGGTCCCACAAGCCTGTCTAGACCGGTTTTTTCTCGCATTTTTCACGCAATGTTAGATGCAGCGGGTATTAACTATGTTAAAGTTTATTGTCAAGATGCAGACGATCTGAGTGACATAGTCAAAAAGGCTACTTCGTATTATCTGTATTTTTTGTGGTTTAGTTGTGTATATCCCAAATGATTTGACGATTAATTTTTTAAAGTAAGTGGCAGTTACGGATACATACGCTTTTGTAACTAATATTCATGTTCCTTACAGAACAAATGCCCAAATAGCGCATTCGACACTAAATTCTAGCTGGTTGTTTTAATATGCCTCTCTGTTGGCTTCCAAATACAGGCACTTGCATTTCTTAACCTTTGGAATTCCGTAGGTGTGGATATTTTGTCTAAGTGAATATTTGGTGGTTTCACAACGACTTTTTGTCTCCTCATAATGCTATAGATTGCGTTTTCTAAAAGAAAAAACACACTAGCCCGACTACCGCAGGGTTGTGCAACAAACGCAATTATTTCGAATGGACTCTGGATCATCTACTCACCAAACTGTGAAGTGAACTTGTTTCTAGCTGGACAAAACACACTACGAGCTCATTTTTTCAGTTACTAAAAATACCAACCAACAGGGTGGGCCCTGCACTGTTCAAGGTATTCAGTGCCAGTATACCAAAGCCCATTAGGTCATGGGTAACGGTGTCACTTTCGAAAAGTGTGGCAGGTGGATGAATATTGTCAATGTTAATCCACCGGTAAACACGCAATGTTTTGGACAAAGATTACGAATGTTATGCTCTAGAACAGTTCTGTTGCAGGTTGTTTAGGTAGGTTTTTACTTCCACTGCGGTTTGCAGTCATCTTTCAGAGAAGCATCTTGAAGAAGCTAGTGAACTTGCTCCCGGTGAACATATAATGAAGTTACTACCATGCTGTACATGTTCACTTTATCTGGTTGGAAGTTCCCGTATAGTTTGAAAGTTTATTGTGGGGTTGCTGGTTATACAACCATACATTCTCGTTTTTGCTGTTAGTGAATTCCCGCAACTCAAAGCCAGCTAACCCTTTTCCGTCAGATTTCTACATACAGTTCAGTTTATGAAGCAAACAACAGGTAGATAGAAAAACACTCCCTAAACGCTGTGAGGGGGAAAGCCCTCATTTGTTACCCATGCATTTCCCATGGAGTACCAAAAGTTTTGCACGGCTTTTTCACGTAGCGACAAATGTATCGGTATTCGTTTAAATGTCATAGAAAAAACATTTGTTAGTCAGGACAGTAAAACGTGCCGTTTTATTCTGATTAGACGGGCTATTTTTATTCCCACATGAACCTCAAATCTAAAGGCTCAGTGATGTCTCATTCGACAAAGTCCAAGTTATATGCCACGGAAATGCACGTGAATTGAGGTTTTTCTATCTCGTGTCCTAATAGGTCTGAAATTTAATCATGTCTGAATATTGCCCAAAGGTTGAAAAGCACGGATTCTGAGGAAAGTCCGTGAATTTACCTCCCGGTTATGTTGTCCTCGTAGTTCCTTCTACCGACTGGGTTGCCGAACCGAATGCAGTTTAAATGAATTGTATGTCACAATGGACTAATTTTCATGTCTGGTGATTCCATTTATCTAGATTGACTGCATTCCGCAACAAATCGTGTTTTGCTAAACTGTTGTCAAAAATAAACGGCCTAAATCATTTGTGTTTCACCAAACTGAATTATTGACAGAAGTATCAATGATTGCGGAAAGGTTCACTGAATTTCAACTCATTATCCTCCCAGTGACAGCAATGCGTTACATCTGCCAGGTGGGTGAAGTCCTCTCAGTCCGTCTTGTAATATGTTTGTTACTATGCATAGTTCACTGATCCATATCCAACAGTGCATACATTCAGAAAAAAACCACACGACGGAACACGCAAGCTGTCAGTATGTCACTGCCCACATGCAATCGATATAGTTTTGCGTCTGCATACTTTCCATGAAAACTCGTTAGTAAAGCTGATATGTCTTGTCGAGATTTCCAAGTTGTCCGCAGACGGATCCCGCTGTGGACCGGTTGCTATTATATCTCTTTGTATTAGCTTTCAGTGTTCAGGCACAAAACCTTACACCGTATTTAACCAGCTGGTTGGGATCGTAACTTTATTTGGGAGTGGAGTGGTTGATTATTGCTTTTTTCATTAACTTAACTGTGAAAAGTTGTGTTGTTCTAAGCAAAGGAGTGATTAGCTGACAGATGTGCACGAAGAGGTGACTATTGTTACGCACATATGCAAGTGTGTTGAACGTTCATGTGGGAATTGTGGGCGCGGTAGGAGCTGTAGGATCCATATGACCTCTTTGCCAAAATTCTGTCGCCCTATTCTGGCACCTGACAACTTGCCCTTTTGATTTATGTTACTCTGTACATGTATGTTTAAACCGGTTAGCTCAAACTTCGTTACTTTGAATGTCAACTATATACCGCCCAACTGTGTTTCTCTGTGAATGGAAGAAATGGAACTGATAAAATGTAAAGCCGTTAGTACTCACAAGAGCCTTGTGTTATCTTGTAGTACATCAATAAACGAACTGTACCCATTGGTGAACTAAGTTAGTTATAACGGGAGACTCAGCTGACTCCTAGCTGACTCCTCATCAAGAAAATGCCAAGAAGGTTTTCCGAACGGCTTATGAACAACATGCAGCAGACAGCGTCCATCGCGACCTTACTGAAATCAGTGAAAGTCACCCCGCTGGTTTGACTCCATTGGTCATCAGTGCTCCTTTTTTCATACACTGTTGTCTCAGATTATGCAGTTAAACTACGCTGTTCTGAAAGGACTAAATATCTGATCAAACAGCAACACGGCTATCCGTTCTGTCAGTCACAAGGAGTTGAATAATAGATTGCTAAAACCGTCAGGAAACTGGACTTTCAGGGAACTCGGCTGTACTGCAGATTGTCGCCAAGAGAAACCTTTCTAATCATCGCTCCAGTCTTTGGGAGTAGCTAGGTTATGACCTCGTCCACTTCAAAATATTCTGCCAATGTGTTACATACTCACGCAAGCACTAAGTGGAAAGAAATTAATTTTGATCAACAACAGAAAGAATAAAAATTAACTCACAGCTTGTGAGGTCATTCAGTGTCTTTTTTTTCAAACCTACCAGTTGTTATCCCCAGCTAAACGAAGCACCTCCAAGGAAATACGGAAATATTTTCCTAATAGCGTTTTTATCTCTCTGGAAAGATAACTAATATCTGCCATTTCCAACAGCTTTCGCGTTAGCCTGACAAAGATTCTAACGTCTTCTGGAGTTTTGAAAAATGTAGGGGCTCGATGACAACTTTAATTTGGTCAATGATGAATTCTCTGGATAGGAAGTCAGTTTTCTTACGTGTAAATAAGGCAAACGGGCTCACCAGCATGGATGTTTTGAACAGACTTAAAATCGAGCTTTAAGTTTAAGTATGCCGTTTGGAGGGAAAGTCATTTCATTCACTCCCCCATCTACCTAGCCTCCAGATTATTTTGCCATGACAGTTACATTAACCAATTACACCTAAATCATGTGCCATGAAAACCTTTCCCGATGCCCTGCAGGTAAGATTACCAAAGAGTTGTCGATCCAAATCAAAATGCCCTACTTCGTACTAAGATGGCTAGCTTGAATTGCCCAAATTACGGTCCGCTCATTAATACAAAGTCAGTCTGTTACTGAGGTTTAATCTATTTCACTAACGAATTGCTCTTCACTGTAAAACTAACCCGGAATACAGTAGATTTCCTGAACCTTTCAGGTTTAGCAGAGCTGCGACCAGGCAAACTGACACCATTCAGATTCCCTGCAAATTACCATCATTAGTATAGTCACTCTGTTCGACCACAATGTTCGTTCATTTACAGTGGAAACGTGTACGCTAATCGCCCGCGTGCAACACATGGGACCATTCTTGTAGATCGAGTGGCATCTATAGTCTTCGGTGAATACGGAAACTTAATTCTGAACCGTAGGTTTATAGACTCGTTTAATGGCCAGAAATAATGAGAAAGCTATCTTAGCATCGACACCCCTACAGTACAATTTCAATTTGAACAACTGACCAATGTCGTTTCGCCCATTTAGTCCGTGAATAGCATGACTGAAATTCGGTCAACAGGCTCTGGTTTATAAAGGAATCTAGCCACTTCGCCGATCTGCTCCTTTGGATGCTAAGCTTCGTTTCTGAAGAAGCCTTCCAAAAGCTGTGTCTTCCTTGGAGAATGTTCAAATTCTCTCCACTTGCTAAGTGGCTCCTCTAAAACAGTTCCATAACTCAACAGTCAGAACAGTAACCGAAAAACGAGGTTTGGATGCAATAGGATATGTGTTTTCGCTTGAAATATTGCAACAGTAACGTTTGCTATATGGCAAACTGAAACAGGCACTATATACGTGATTTCATTTGTCAAGCTCAACGGAGACAAACACGGCTTTTTGTTCAGTTCGGTTGTGCCCACTACTATTCATCTGTTGGATCAGTGCAATCAGCAGTTTGATGTTGAGAGAGTCAGAAGCTTCCATCCTGTTCCATCTGGAAAGTTCATGATCCTATGTAAATAGACATGGTGGGGAATTATGAGCTACATTCAGTTCTGACTTCAAGACCTGGTTTGATTCTGAGGTAGTCCAACCGGTCCACTGACTCGTGTTCCTCCTCCTTCATACATACTTCGCCTTTATACTGATGAGCGTTTTTCATGAGCACATGCACTCCGACTTGACATAACAAGTGCTATAAACAATTACCACACTTACAGTGTGCTGGAATTTTTGTAGCTAGGGTTCATTCGTTGGGAGTTGGTTAGGTTGCTGTTGATCTTTTCGCTGAGGTAGCGATTGCCTTATTGTCGTAGTATTATTAATACTGTTCTCGTCAACATTTTGAACGGTTCTCCCTCTAATCCAAACAAACCCAATTCTCCAATTAAGGATGTGGCGCTCAAACTGTTGTTTCGTCGGAGGTTCCGTGGCAAAATTCCTCAATCCACAGAGACCACACTGAGAGAGTTTGTCTGAAAATTGCTTGGGCACACTACTGGCTCATGGATCGTTCAACAACTCAAATGACGTGCATTCCACCATTGTGTTGATCAGTGAACCACTTGCGTGCATCAGGAACTAAACACACTGGTGTGTGAACTTGATATGCACTCTAGAGCAGATCCATTCGCGGTTATGTTCTGCTCGGATAATGTGTACTTCTTCCAACTGGTGAGGTAAATTCAGCTGGTTTGGAGCGAGAACCTACTTTCCATAACCACGTTATAATGACGCTCTGAAATGGCCTATTTCGTCTAACTTATTAGCATTTTCGGTGGACTCAACTGTTCAGACAAAATTGCAGACAACTTGCAGTGAACGGAGTAACACTGTCGTAAGTTTAGTATGCCTCTAGCCGCACTATTGCGGTCAAGATAGGTGACATCCTCGTATTCATAGTGTATTCATAGTATAGAAGACGACAAAATCATGCTTTCGTTTGATGTCACATCACTGTTCACTTCAATCAAACACAACCTTGCTAGAAAAACCGTAATGGAACTGCTTCAGACTAATCCAAACACGACAGGAACCATGAAACCCAAAAGTATATGCAAGATGCTGGACTTTGGCATGGATACATAGTTTAGCTTTGACGGGACTCCAATGGGATTTGCAATATCAGGATTTGTCACTGAGGTGGTAATGCAAAGATTAGAGCGCGCGGTATTACCAATCCAAAGCTATGGATACGTCACGTAGACGACACTTTTGTCATCATGAAACGGGACACATTACACAGGACGCACGAACTGCTGAATATCAAGTTTGAAGATATCAAGTTTACAATAGAACTGGAGAGTAACAATCTACTATCATTTTTGGACTTTTTAGTGAACAGGAAGATGAATGGGACTCTGGAAACCTGCGTACACTGAAAAGAGACACACATGGATCAAAAGCTCAAATATAATCATCCAATGAACCACAAGGAGAGCTGCGTTCAAACCCTGTTCAGGGTTTGCAGCACCAAAGAATTACGCAAAAAGGAAGAAAACTATTTATTCAGTGTGCCAGAACAACGACTATCCAAGAACTTTTCTCAAGAAAAGCTTGAAGAAGAAAACAGCCCAGCAACAGCAACAACGAAGACAAGCGACCCGAATATATCTGAACTCACAACCTGATTGTTGGCCCAAAAAGGAATCGTATTGGCCCACAAACCGAATGCGACGTGGAGGAAACTGATCTCCAGGCCGAAGGACAACCAAGACAAAACCAAGAGGAACAATGTGGTATACCAAATCAACTGCAATAAATTCTACGCTGGACAAACTGAGAGGAAATTGTGCACACGAATAAAGGAACACAACGCGGCCATCAGGAGACATGATCCTCTGTCCTTGATATCCATGCACGAAGACCAAGAAGGCCACAGATTCAACATGGAAAACATGAAAATTTTGGCATACGGAGACATGAGGCATGGAAGGAAATTTCTGGAGGCATGGTACTCCACGGTTGATTCGAGCAACCAATGTATCGAACTGGACCCAATTTACGCAGCACTATGTGCAAAGGACCAACTCCTCCACCGAAATACTCGGGGAGAGCCAAATATCGGATTCACAAACCAAGCAAGGAAGTTGTTGGAGTCGGATCAACAAAGGTTACAAGCCGGAACCCAGGGGGTCAGCGACAGAGGTCACCCCAGCATCGATCAGAACACGAGGGCACGGGAGGCCAGGCTCACAATTCAAGTGGTCATCGATCAATCAGGACACAGGATAACAGAACAACCAATGGGATCGGCCGACCGAACAACCATTTGTGACAACAGGTCAACTCCGGCTAATAGGATGTGTATTAACACACACAGCACTACTCAACGCACAACCGCCAACCGATCGATACGCTCCACCAAGCCCCCTAACAACGCACTGATGATGTCACCTCGATTGATGATGAAACGTTTACAATCAAATTGCCCAGCTCAGCGAACAATGCTGCCTGAACTACCAATATTCTCCTTTATAGCAAACCAATTACTGTCTGTTGTATTAAAAAACCAATATGTCCAGGGTTAGGTTGTGGGTTGTTGCGTCACATTGCACTTTCCATCGCAGAACTGGACAAAAACAACGAATTGGTTTGGAATTGCATGCGGCGCGCTGAGCATGTATAACACGACATAGCACTATTGGGAAACGGATGCTGGATATCGCAGGAGGAAAGGTAATGAGAGAATGAGACACTAACTCGACACTTTTATTTCCGAAATTATTATAGTCGCAATTAAGAAAAATATTTTGGAACAACTAAGTGCCTCGATACTCCTAGTTTGAGCATCCGAGTTTTAAAGTAGTGAACAAAACGTGCACGGAGCCTGTGTCGTTAAACTAGCATGTGATACCTGCCTAGGACCTGTGTGTTTCGTGACTGAACAGCTGAAAAAAGTGTCTTTCGATTGTAGTGACTGGTCAGCCGACGTCTGTCAGTTACAGTAACATTTCAACAACTTTGTTCACTGAAAAACCATTCAACGAGCAGTTTGTTGGAATCCCACACCGTCGCTCACATCACTCGGGTCTGCCTGTAAAAAGTGTGGGACGAGTAGCACATCGCTATTATTGACAGATTCCTTCGCATACAATCACCCATGTATGGCGCTATTTGACTATGATTACTGGTTACCATTTTTTTAAACTTTGAAAACCTATATACACCATTTGTGTATCAGTGTATTCGGTCGCGAACAGTCGCTGAAAAAGAACACTTAGAATAGCGGAACAGTTGGCCGTTTTTCGGTGAGCTATACTGCATTGCGAAGAAGCTATCAGTTGATCAACGTCAGCCTACGTGTGCAAAGCATGTAGATCCAACTGCACCTAATCTTGAAAAAAATGGAAGATAAACAGCCTCATCTAAAACAACATAATCCCCAAACGTTTTGCTTGGTTGCGACAGGACAAATGTGTCAACATCTAGTTAGGAAATGCTCAGCTTCACTGGCCTGCAGTTTTTGTCACAGTGTAGAACTAACATAGCCATATTAAGTTAACACAATTTCACTCTTAGAAATTGTCGTTATTTCGTACAAAGAGGATTCACCTGATCAGTTCCAGTGAGACTCCTCACACTGAGGTGGATACATAAGTAACCATTGAGGGTTACTCGTAGCTCACGCGAGTTGTTGTAAGTTCGAGTCTTTAACGCAACACTATCTAAGGCGTTTAACCACACACCTCAGAAGCGGTTTTTGCAACTTTCTATGTACTAACTGACCAGCTGAATGTTCACAATGCGTTTCTTCCTTGCTCAGGCTCACTAGGTGGGTGCAAAAGGACTCGATCGCTTGGTGTTCTCCCCCTTTAACTTAACACTATGCGGTCATAGACCTCATAGGTCGTGATAAAAGTCAAGAGGCTATTCCCGAGACAAATTCACAAAACCATTCTTTATTGGCTATCGAGTTTGTCATTTATAAGGAGAGGCCAGCAATCCTCTTGCCCTGAAGTATCCTCCCTCCAAATGGTTATGTGTGTGCTCCACAAGGGTGGGACGATCAATGATGTATCATTATTAGGACCTTCTGAAGTCTTAATGACCGAAAAAATGTTCCTTATAAATACTTACATCCCGACGACCATCTGCGGTGCCCGAATTCATTGTGACCGCCCAGGAACAGCGGTCGGAAGCCAGTTCCATGACAGTGAAGCCAATACTGACAGAACCGACTCACTTCTTCCAGACCAAGATTGCCTTGAAGAGTAAGACCGATTTCGGGCGCTTTTGAGCGACGTTACCATCGCTGTTGTAGTCGGTTCGGAGGTAAGAGATTAAGCACTGTTTTGCAATCGCCAATTTTAATATTCTATCGAGTCAGGTAAGAATCAGACAAGACAGGTAAGAATAGAGTTTTTGGATTTTTCCGCAAGAGGCAGTCAGTTACCCAGCCGGTTACCCAAGACAAAACTGACCCTAAAAGGCTGGAATTGTCCATCAGACCGTTGCTGTAAATGGCAGTTCTTGCTCACTAATACCTGAATTTTGTAGTTTGACCATCGACTGGCAGTAGTCTTGAAAGTTACGCATCGATGCTCCCTGGCCGCAGCCATTCAGTATTTCAGCAGCTGGCATGAAACGATCACCATGATGTGTGTCATTGCTTGCCAAGTTAGTAGCACTGCCTCGGGGTTAGGATAGTCTGTCTCTTCTGAGGAATGAGGTATCATCATGTGTCCATTTCGTTTGAGCGATTTCTTGAGGTTGCCAGAGTGCCTATCTGGCGTGTCGTCCGCAATCGCACCCGGTTTTTTATGTGTACTCTAGCATTTGCACACTGAAGTGAGGAAACGAGGATACATGATTCTTGTCGCGATCGGTGGACCTACACCGCCCTTGGTCCTTAGGATAACCGCATTCATCCAGCCCGCCTGAGTTCTTTTCACCGCTGTTGCTTTAGAGTAAGGGTTCAGACAATTCTCTTCAGGTGGAAAACCAAGGCTATGCCCCCCCAAAAAACCGCATTCGTACCTGAAAAGGCAGTGAAAAGGATTTCCTCAACATAGACTATATTGTAGCAAGTCTGTTGAGCGCATTTCCAGTGATCCAAAATGAGGAAATTTAACTAGGCTTCCTGATAATTCAAGTAGAAATGTACTCGGGGAGTTGGATAGCTTAGCACAGTAGCAGTCGTTGTTCTCTGAATATACTTCTATGAGATCCTTCAAAGTGTATATTGTAACCATTGTATACTATTGGTCCTTATAAACTTCACTGGTCTGGTGGATTTTGATGTTTATAAGGGTAATAGCTCGTTCATTCAAATGCGAATTCCATATTTCACCGTTTTTTCATTAGTGACGTCCAGCCGGAATAGCATTGGGTGGAAGTGACTGTATTTGTACGGTTTAGAACGGGTTGTTTGTTAAGGAGCTACCAAGTTAGATGAGTCATGGTTTAGTAAAACACTCGGCGATCAATAAATCTTAAACCAAGAGGTTGGCGCTAACGAACCCTGCTCCTTGCTTCAAAAAATGGCTCTCCATTTACGCAAGAGTTGTCGTAATCGAGAACAGCATCCATCATTAGAACACGGTGACAGTTGTGTAAACTGTGGAAAGTACCGACAAACTCACCTTCGGAAATGTGATAGGTGTGACACAACCTGATCGTTGAGAAATGCTGCTAGTGTAATTACTCGAGGTGTGGTTGTTTTTTGGATGCACTTTTGGAAAAGTCCGCGTATTTCTGGTCATTCTCCTAAGACGTGATCGTTGTTCTACTCCACAACGTTCTGCATTCAGGCGGCAAACTAACTTTTAACTAAGTCGGGGCACCCTTCCTGCGCATAGCCGTGGTGCAACTCGAAGCTAGGTTGTTCAATTCTAGACTGGAGCATGCGCGTATCCATGTTTAGGTCATCAGTCATTAGTCATTAGTTTCGTAACTTAACCGTTGGACTATGCTGTTGATCATGTAGTTGGTCTGTTCGGAGAGCTTGGTACTATGCTTTGCAAACGTTTCGTTACCACGCGAGGAGACATTGTCGGTGCGCGGTTAGTTTGGTGTCCAACGATGTGTACTTGCATGATGGTGTAACGTTTGCAGGCCACGTACCAATCTCAGCAAACTGCCACATGATCAACAGCCAATAAACCCACCCGAGCCACCAGTGTTTAGACATATTGCTAGTAACTACCGGAATATTTCGATCTCTGATGAACCACTAAGAAAGCATGTTGATAAGGTAATTTTTTAAAGTGCTACCATGACACTATACCATGGCAGCTTTCTTATTTTGAATATTGCAAAGAAAAAATGGCAGTAACAGTAACCCCTATGATAAAAATGAAAAGGGTAACAGTACTAGTGGTTACGACGGTTATATTCGTGTTCAAGAAATACCACTGATAACCACGGGTGAACTGATTATCTTGAGGATCAAGATAGGTATAATGAGAAAGTGGCCGAGAGTGGTTGCGTCGCCCATGATAAGGTTGGTACTGGTGGATCCTGAACGTGTGAGATAGATGGCTTGGTGAAATAAACTCGTGCGTAAATTACTTTGAAGGTACGGTACTCCTTACTCCATGCAAAGGAAGAGAAAACGCCTTGAAGGGGGACTTTTTCTAGCACTGAAGTTCCAGTGTAGTTTAACTCTGGAAGCCGAACTGCTCAATATGGGGGAGGAAGTACCCGAATTCCAGGAATGTGCTGATTTGGTCAACATTACAGAGTACCACGTCTAGAACAAATGCAACAAAGACGGCCAAGTTGACTACAACTGCCACAAAGCTCTAGTAAGGATCGTATAGGTGTGGCCTGATTATGCGTGCTTGCTGGTGAAGATGGGCCGCAAATACTGTATTATATGAAGGGGAAGGAGTATATTATCAGATTCGACTTACTGAGTTGATTCTATCGGAACAAAAATACGCTGCTGATTCCTATTTGCATACAGCTAGGCAGAATGAAAGATCTAATTGTTGCTTGGGTTCACTGCCTTTACGGGTGCTATTTTACCGTTCATAAGATCAGCGCAATTCTGGGACTGTCATACTCATCATAAGAAGCTAGTGCATTGAGGCCTGATAAAAGCTCTTAAATACCCCTCCCAGACGAGTTGTCGCTTGATCACAGAATATTCTGAAAACGGCTTATGCCAAACGCTCCCCTTATCTGTGACATAGTTTGCTCTCTTTGATGATATTTTTTATGTGTGTATGCATATGGGTACGCGTGCGTGGAGGACGGAGATTTGCAGCATCACAAAAAACAAGCAGAAAGATCATATCTGTAAAAAATAGTAAACACATGCGTCTGTTTAGCATTCACTACCTCAAATTGGAAAGACTATTGTTCAAATGATATATCCACATTTTACGTGCTGTTCGGAATAGTTAAGTGGTCAACAGTCTGCATAGTTTTCAGAAAAACTCAGTCTTTTCAGCCATTTCGAATGCTTCTCAGTTGGGCTGATTGTAGCTTGACACTAAAACTACTGTAGATGAACAGAGAGAGGGATTTGGAATTTAATATACAACACAGTATGTGAATCTTAGTGTGAATCAATTTCCGTGAGTTGAATTACGTTAGCGGAGGATGAGTGGCCCTATTTCTTTTCTGAGTGCGAGTTACTCACACTGCTGATCAGCTGCTCGTGACGGAACCGTTGTGTTTCCAACTCATGGACAGGAGGTCGCAAGTTGGAAACGCTCTGGAAACGCATACTGATGATGACTACCAACAGCTGTACAGCGCTTACAGGGTGAAATCTCGCACAACCAGTGGTCCTTGTTTTATAGGAGCCACATCTTCACATTAGTGTGGCTGATGACGTGGTTAGAGATTTGCCTTGGCTTGAGATGTCAAGGTTGTAGGAACACATACGACTTGTACCATGGAGAAATCTTAGAGGATCGAGGCGACATGGCCACTTTTCTAGTGACGAATGCGCCCGCGAACGAGTAAAATGATTTGTTCATTAGAGATGTCGTCCTGTCAGTAAAGCCGATCTATTCTGAAAAGTCTAGAAGCACTCTACAGGTGTTTCATTCTCATTAGGAATGACCAGCAGTGCGCATATAGCAAAACTCCAGAGAGATTCGAATCCGCGACCTTCCGACCTGTGATTGAGCACATGACCGTTTGGTAACAAAGCAGTCGTCTTTCAATCAGGGAAACTGCACCAAGTGGTCATGTATTGACTGGCTCCTTGTGTGACGACTTCTCAGAGCGAAGTTTCACTCATCTTGTGAAGTTATCGTTCCCCAGAACCGCGTTTTGATTCATGGCAATGTGAGGAGATTTGATAATGTTGATTATTCCCAAAAAAGGAATCAGCATACACGAGCTTCACTGGCAACATGGAATCTCTGCTGAATCTCCTGACACCACCATAAGATGATTTTCGAGAAACGGGCATTACTGTCTCTTGTTAGATTTGAAAGCGCAATTGCACCGAGAAGCGCATAGAATTTGCCTATTCATGATCCAGACGGTGGGATATTGGGCAGAGAAGAACACGACTTTCTGGTGCTTTGTATTGACTTGGGATCTTGGAATCACTAAGCGGGGGTTGCATTTTTGTTTGTGGATTCCGAAGTTTGTTTTTGAACGGGCGATCAACAGTATGTACATCAGAAGGGAAAGTTGTAGGAGCCTTCCCTATAGAGGTCAGCTGAATGCACAGGTGTTCACTTTTAGAAGTTGGTCACTAGTGGACATGTGAAGAGCCAAATCGAATGCAGTCGTTTTTAGTGAATTGGTGGTTTCTACAAGAGAGAAAGTTGTATACAGTCGTTTTCATAGTGAAGTTTCTATGCACACTAGAAGATCAAAAGCCGGTGAAAGCTGTCAGGAACTCTGCATGGTCGGGCAGCTTGACGGTATATTCATCTACTGCCTAGTTTATCAAAAAACGATTTCATACAGGTCAAAAGGTTATCCCCAATATGATATTAACTTTGAAAACCCCAGCGAATTCAACGAACATGATATCAGCGAACTATCGCTAAAAGCTAACACAAGACTCTGAACATTGTTCAACTTGAGGAGGATCCTGGCCATCCTTAAACAGATATACTCAATCATCTGACTTTCATATAACTTTACTAGTTAAGTGACTAGTTGACAATGCTCTTCAGGGTAGTCCTCGCTTTTGTCCCGAAATACATCATCTTCAGATAGAGCTAGCTAACGGTCGGGCAATATGTTTAAACGGAGAGAAAAGGTTTATTGCTGCCGGTCGATTTCATCTTGCTTTAAAGGTTGTGATTGTTGATGTGAGGATCACGTCAGCGTCTGCTATCGAGTTCCTAAATCTGTGGATAACCTGACGATTGTATCCTGTGCACAGATGACACGGTCAGCTTGTTCGACTAAGAAAAGCGGATATCCGGAAAGTTCATCTCAATATGCCACGTCTTCCGCTGGTGAATTATTGCGTGCGAAGATATTCTCGACAGTACCACTGGAGGTTGAACCGATAGCCACAACAACAACAACAACAACGGCCAATCACATGTGGTTATGAAGAACGCACTTAACTTAGTAGGGTTTTACCCTATGACCTGTTTCTCCTCTGAAGGACACGGTTTGATGAAAAAACTTACTGGTGTTACAATTCTTATCTCGTTGTTTACCCAATTCCTGCTTTACATCATCAAACGAATCTATCTTGAACTCAGTGTCTGTCATCGTGAATCCGAACCTGCGTCGATAATGGCCAAGAAGGCGAACCGCCTCAGTGCTACCTAGAATTATTCTTTTTTACAGGAAACTACCATCGGCTCACACTGATTGCAGAACACTAAAAGTACTTTGTTCATGCGTACAACCAGTGAACCGTTTACTGTCTTCCCAAAATAGCTTATGCTTGCCATAGAAAATGCCAGATTACTTTTGACTGGTTTCCAGATTTTCTCCAAAAGACTACCGCTCCTTATAAAAAGATTATTCTGCTGTGGTTGGTAAACTGTCGAATTATTTGCCATTTTTTCATTGTTAAGCCTGATATCTTATAGCCACTCCTAGCTAGCCGAGTAATAATTCTCTTTATACTGTCGCAACGGTCCTGACCAAGTTTTTTGGATGCTTTCCGAGTCCAAAGTCCTTAATCAGGACTCCGAATGTTCTCAACTTCTGGGCCTTTAATTTTCCGCTAACGCACACAATACAACACGACGGAAACCCATGTGACCCTGAATGTTTTCACTCAGGATCATTTTCTATGACGGTTTGACCTTGCTACTACTACAACGCTGAATCATGGCAGCGGATGGCATATTCAGCAGAATCAAAGGTTGAGATAAACCTGAGAAGCAAATTCCAGTTGAGAGTTGAATAATTTGTACACAAGGGTGTTTTTCTACTGTTAGCTTATACATTCATCTTTGTAAAGGTAAGTCACATCCGTAAAGCCCGGGACAGCGTCTCCGACTTGGAGGGCGAACATGCCACAACAACAACTGCACTACACTACTGAAAACTTCTCGACAGCCCACTTCACGTTCAACCATTCTTGGGCCTGAGCATGTAGGCATATTGCTCCGGTTCCCATCTGTTTTCTTTTTCACTTGAATAGCAGCTTGTACGTACGTGGAGTCATACTTCCCTTTGCAAATTAAACTAATGTTAACGGGCTATTCAAGATGAGTTCTAGCTGATCCTCTGGTCTGTAGACATATTCAGATGAGTGTGCTGCATCCGTGCCACCTCTTGTTTCAGCTGGAGTGATAGCCACTAAATCAGAGTATTTCTCTCGGTACAACGCCAATTATAAGATCGGTGATAACCTTTCGGCAGTGCACCGCTGGTTTCACTGGCCAGTAGTGTTGCAGCATGAGAATTTCGGTCCAACTTTTGAATGATGGTGTCTTTGTGCACCACAATCAGTTGAAGATCGTCATAAGCGATAGATTCGGTAGATGTTTAGTTGAGTATAACTTTAACAACAATTAAAATAGCCATTTTCCTCAGAGTATTCTCTTGTTGAAGGGTTCATGTAGTGTATCCTTTAATGCGTTGGAGTTGTCACTGTTGTCTTGATATCTAACTTCGACGTGTATGAGAATTATTTCTCGCCTAACCAAATCTGTGGACGGATTTCGTGGCAAAGCCAAGATAAAACATTTAATATCCAAGTTTTGATTTCTAGTTAAACTGCCACCAAGATGGGAGTTTTTAGTACCCTGATGTGGCCGATGATTTCTGTAGACCAAATCTACGGTTTTTCGAGCTAGCCACTAAAGGCAATCATATTTTGATGTAGAAACGGGAGGGGGACGGAAAATCCCGAACATGAACCTGTGGGTTTGCGTCCCGACCATGGACTCTCTCTCTCGTTTTGTTTACATTATGTGTACTTTGGTCCATGACCAAATTTCGTCTGTAAAATGACTACTTTATGCACGGTACGCTTGCATTAGCATTCTTGGGTGTATGGTGATCACTTTCAGCCCTTATTAGGGAGAATGGTCAAATAGCTCTCGACAATTTTTGATTTCTCCAATCAGACGTAATCCGTTCTGTCCTAAACTGTTTGAACCGACAGATGCTCAGAAACAGGGGACATCCTTTTGTCAAAACGTTCTTTCCCCTTGCGGAGAAAATCAGCTAGAAGACTCCCAAAAAGCGAGGAACGACCTCAGTCGAAACTCCGTTTCTGTGCAAAGGCCATTTGTGATCAGCGCTCATTTTGTTTCGTAAGATAATTTCCACGCCTGAGTGAAATGAGCTTGAGAATTGAGACCGGTGACTAAGGCTCTTTCGTAAGAGCAAAACCCACCGCTTTGTCGTGATGGTGCAGTTATCCTGTGCGCTAGGCTGCGTGGAACTTTGTTTCGAAAGAATCAGCCATGCAAAGAAGGTCAGAAGAGGGTGGTCGGAAGAACAGCCATGAGACCCCTTACAATAACTGACGTAATGTGAGACGGTCTGGAGCTAAAGTCGTACTGTTCTATAGGATTGTTTCCTATAGGCGATTAACAGGTTTACACTTGTGGAAGCAGCGACGCTGCCTTTTCGTATGAAAAGGCTGATTAGAAAAAGTCATCCCCAAAATGTGTACTCTTTGGGTGCCCAATGGTTGACCGCGATCGTCCGCGCCTTACCTAGTACGGTCGGAAAACGTGTAAAAGTCAAACATCCATCATGGTTCAAAACGCATCCATTGTGTGTAGCAGCACTTGGAGTCAAACAGTTATGCCTCACTCTCTACACCCTCATGTTAGACCGACCTCCCGGCCAAGTCTGTCAGACTCTCCACTTATTGGCCTTTAGAAAAGATAATCAGCATTTGTATCGCAGCTTGGTCTGTTAGGATGTAAAAAACCAGGATGGGTAAGAAGTTAGTGGGGATTTATAAATTGCCCCGCTGAGCATTCGGAAACAGAATGGTGAAGATACGACAACTTCCATCCACCAGCTGGACCACAATTGACAGACCCAAAGGGCATACAGCTCCTGCGGTCGAGGGGAAGAATTGCTACTGTCAGCGAAAGTAGGTTAACCCATTGAGGAAGACTACAGGGAGCCAGATGCTCAATCATAGGGTAGGAGACAAAACGCGTAGTTGAACTTATAGAAGCGGATCATGCGAATGAAAGCCCACAATGTGAACCGAACTGCATCCATGCGACGATAATCCCTATCCGGCGTTGACCCTTCTTTCAGCGTGTACGCTCCCACGACGTCTCGCCCAAAAGCAGAGTGGGGGGAATTCCACAGAGTATGTGTCAGCTGTCTTCATGTCAGATTATACTCTGTTCCTCATGAACGATGTCAACGCCCCACGCAGTAGTGACAAATGAAGTAGGTACGAGTGTTAGGAATTGGATTCATGAACCGAAATGGACGGCTCCTACCAGCGACATGTAAGCTTAGGGAATTGGTCATCCCTAATTTATGTTTCACCGCTGGGAGTGGGCTACCCGAGACTTGGGTGCATCCAAGGACTGTGTATGGGCATTTTTGGATTATAGTGTTGTCTCACAAAGAGATCTCAGGGAAGTTCTCGTGACACAGATGATGCGCAATTAATTCTACGGGCTTTGGATAAGGTTCGTGGGACTAAGTTACCGTAAGCCAGGCTCAATACCAAGTAGCTGCTAGATAAGTTAGCCGTGCAGGATTTCTGAAAGGCTTTCTTCCATAGATCAGTGAATTAGACGGTACCGTCTACTCTGGAAGAATAGTCAACTTGTATAAAGGAACATTCAGTATGGCTGCTAATAAAACCATCAGATTCAATAGGAAAGGAATCATTATTGGTCTTGTGAAAATGGCCCATTTATATCCTCCCTAGGGGATGCGAAAAACACGGTCTTCATCAGAATGCTTTAGCTACCGTCGGGTTCACCAGTTTGGGAAAAGCTTCGGAACCAAAGGCCAAACTTTCGGATCATCTACACAATTTCATGAATGAATGATATGCAGGTTTACGATGTCCCAAAGAATTAGTTGGAGCACTGGAAGTAATCTGTGAGGCGAAACCTAAAACACCCAGACCGGCTGAACGCTCGATGTATCTGAAGACAAACTGACTATTTGGAAGGCACATCTCGCAACCCAGCCAACCTAGATTTGGCCTATCTTACACAGTTACCTAAAGCCCCTGTGAAAAAGACCCTTTAAACAGGCCATTAAGGGTTAAAATTCGGCATGCTATAACTATACTGTAAAAAGTAACTACTGCAAAATATGACAGAATGTTCGAATTTGACGGAGGGACACTGGAAAACGAAAAGCACTACTCATAGGAGAGTTGAAAACTCTTCGGTAACCTACCTCGTGGTTCAGCTGTTCCTGGGCCCACCAAGTATGCACCGTCCTCAAATTGCCGTCACCATTTTGTTCTACTCAGACACAAAATGAGCATGTTTTATGCGAGATCCATAAACAGGAAATCCAGTTAAGATTCAGTTGATTATCTCAATAAGGCTAAATCAATATGAAAATGAGCGTATTTAACCAATTAGAAGACGAAATTTTCCACCTAATTTTCCCAGTCTGAGAGACCGAAAATGTTCCAACATGCTTCAAGGACGCCACAATGATACCACCGTTTAGATATAAAAGGATGGAACTGAAAGCCACAAGTATCAAGGAGCCACCCTCCATCGCAACACAGGCAGGGTCCCAGCAC
Source organism: Clonorchis sinensis (assembly GCA_003604175.2). Classification (NCBI taxonomy): domain Eukaryota; kingdom Metazoa; phylum Platyhelminthes; class Trematoda; order Opisthorchiida; family Opisthorchiidae; genus Clonorchis; species Clonorchis sinensis. Next base: position 140,731,683 of record CM030370.1, on the reverse strand, counting down.
GTATATCTAACTGAACCACCTGAGCACTGGCCACCAACAGCATCTGCTCAAACCGCTCGATGAGGTAACACGTGCCACATTGAGGCCGCATCAAAGACTGGAGATCATGCGGAATTGCCTGACACTGAGGCTGACATATTCGTTCTTGCTCGGTGAAGTCCACCAAAACAAGCTCAAGAGGTTGGACAACTACAACAGGCAATCTACGTCTACCGAATACTCCCCGATCAGCTACATTCACGCCGGTAAACAACATGGGGGACTTGGTATCCCAAGTCTGAGTGCAACATCCCCCAATGCAGCGGAGAGTGCGTATGGAAAAGCTCATTTCTACTCAGTGTCGAGTACTACGCAATGTGGCCAACGATTCCGCATTTGGCAAGATCGTTTAAGACCTCAAATTTCCGATCCGAGTGCATAGTGCATGCGTAAGCACCAAGGGAGAGCTGGTGGCTGCTTGGGGTGATAGCCTGCACAACAGCGTTGACGGTCGCGGTTTACGAGAGTTGGTCGCTTCGCCTCTTTCTAATCGATGGCTTGTATTTCCAGAAAGAGTGTTTCCTCGGATATTTATCCGCGGTATCCAGCTCCGATGCAACCTGCTCAGGACGAGAGTTAGAAGCGCTCGACATGGTCACGGTGGCCAGACGATCTTATGTCGTGGAAACTGTGGCCAACCAGAGAGTTTGGTGCATATTTTGCAGTCCTGCTGGATCACGCATGACGCCAGATGTGCTCGTCATAATCGGGTTGCAAGGGAACTCGCAAAACGCCTCCGTCGCCTGGGACACACCGTCTTTGAGGAGTTGAGAGCACCAACTTCGAAAGCCTTCATCAAGCCTGACCTGATCGCCGTTCGAGAGCGCCGAGCGACTGTAATAAACGTCAGCATAGTCTCGGATGGGCGCGGAATGACTGTGTGGAATGAGAAAAAGCAGAAGTATGGTGCTGATGAATTTTCCCTCGCCATAATCTCAGCCCTACGTGCTATTGGTTGTGATGTGGACTTTTTGGTCCACCAACCGATGATCATCTCTTATCGAGGGATCTGCTTTCCTCAATCCGCCAAAGCTGTTATCGGACTGGGACTTTCTAAAGTCACAGTCAGTGACTTGTGTTTGCTCGCCATTGTGGGTTCTCTGCGTACGTACGACACTTTTATGCGTGGCACATGGCGTTGAATGTACATTCTTGCCATTGAATCTCACACCAGACCCAGTATGACGGACACTTTGTGCCTGATGTGCGAGTCTTGACTGTGCTAGCGCTTACCGCGCCTTGAAGAGCATTCAGCATTGTTTGTCCTTTCTTCGGTTGTTAGACTTTACACGCATGTTTCCTTACCAAAATTCTTACGTACGTTGGGATTCATCCTATCTGACTGGAACTGTTGGTTGCATGACTTCGAATGAGACATTTCTTTCTTTTATCTCATATTCTCCTGTAACCCTTTCGCATTCATCGCTTGCATTCACTTTTTATGTCTGTGACCATGCTCTTCAAAAATAAACGATAATAATAAGTATCTGGAATAACACGCTGCGGACTTATCAAAGGTAATTTTGAGGGGGATTTTCGCTAGTCTTTCTGGTCTTCGGCATGTTTTACATCACTGATAGTCAAAATGGGCTCGTTGGGGTCATTAAACTATGGCGAAGATTCCTCAGCGGAAGAACCAAGTTTTTTGGTTGTTGATCAGGTGGCTGTTGATCTGATCTGATCTGTTGATCTGATCTGTTGCCAAGCTCGGCGAACAGATCAACAGCCACGTGATCAACAACCAAAAAACTTGGTTCTTCCGCTGAGGAATCTTCGCCATAGTTTAATGACCCCAACGAGCCCATTTTGACTATCAGTGATGTAAAACATGCCGAAGACCAGAAAGACTAGCGAAAATCCCCCTCAAAATTACCTTTGATAAGTCCGCAGCGTGTTATTCCAGACTCGGCGTCCTACAATGAGCCCACCTTATCGGGAGCTAGTGCACCACCAGTGACCACTCTAAAACCACCAACTGCTCCTGACAGTCCTGATTTAAAAAAAAACTGAAGCAGAAGAAAATTTCGTCACCCTTTTGGAAAATTCGGGGGATGAAGCTAATACCTCACCTGCGACTGTATCTTTTGGAGATCAGACGATCGAACGCACACCCAGTCAGAGGTCAGTGGCAGTGCAAGATGAGTCGGTAAACCATCCGGATTCGAAGATGGAGGCATCGTCAGAAGTCAGCCGCTCTGACTCGACAATATATAACTCGTTGAAAACGTCTGTATCATCTTATAGTCCCTATTGACTTGTTAATTTGTGTGGTCCGTTTGAGTCACAACTGCTGCCTCACTGGCGAATAACTGACCGTTTAAGCATGTTACATCACAGGCTGCACGTGAGTAGCGCTACTGAGTCCAGTCATTCAGAAGCGATCAGTTCTACTATCGATCCTAGCTACTCCAAAGTAATGCCGCCCTTGCGCTTGGCCACACTTATTAGTATGCCTTATCGGTTTCTTTGCCGGTTCACATCAGGCCATTCTGGGTTTGAGAGTCCAGTATCCGGGATCCCGTCGGATTCGCCCGAAGCTTCGTCTCCGCTCAGCTGGCTCCGGTCGAAGACCATGGGAATAATGCAGCGGTACTACGAGGACGACACTTGCGCCAAGTGATTCATGTATTACCTGAACCCAGACGTCGGTGTCGCCTTGTTCAACAACTTCGACGCGCTGGTCTCAGCCGACGGGGCCCAGCTATAATGACCTCCCCTCCTCTGATGTCCAACGCCAAGCCTATCTTTTTGCCTTCTGTCGGACTAACTCATGACGGATTGGATCAGCCGTGGTCAAATCCGAACCGAGTCTCAGTGGAAATTTTTGCGGATCATGAAACTACGACGGTTGACCAGGTTGTCAGCCATGGATTGCAGGACCGCCTGCCACATTTCTCAGGTTCAGCGTCGAGCTCAGCACTTGTACGGGCGAAAATAATTGTTGCACTTTTTGAAATGCAACGATATGGTCGGCGCTCAGAATAAATTAGTTGGGGTGGGGTTCGGTTGGGTGAGTCAGAGGAGAGACAGATGGAAAATGTACGTGTTAGTGTAGTTAGAGGATACAAATAGTAGATAAACACCACTTAGGTCATGTGCAAATATAGTATTCGGGGATAGTATTGGGTTTGTTGGTGTGCTTACAGTCTTTATGTGGTGGGGTGATTTGAAAGTTATTGGGTTTTGCTAGAACTCGCTTCAGTAGGCATCTTCGTTTCAAACTGGATGCGTATCCAACGAAGAAAAACATGTACGTGTTCGGAGAATGAGCTGATGAAAAAACAGTTTAGTATGCCATATATAGACAAATCACGAGACGGTAAGTGCAGAGTAGCCCCAACTCTACATTACGGTAAACATTAACAAAGTAAATGAGACCGTTGGCGCAACCGAAGCTTGTTGAATTTGAACGTTTTACATAACAGGCCGTATGTAGAGGGGTACGTATGTCCAGTAGACTTTTGGTGAATGTTGCGTGTTAGCTTCAAGGGTCACTTGATCACAGTTAGCCGGATAGATAATAAGACGATATTTTAGGAAGGAAGGGACGGCAAGTTAATGCAGCAATCGTTGGACCTCATGTGCGGTAAAGTGTTGATATTGAAAAATTGTCGGTACCTTGATTTTGTCCCTTTGGATCGAAAGTTGAGTGTACGGTCAATACGAACGATCCCTAAACAACAGGCGTCTGTTGTTGGGGAGGTCCTTCTTATCAACAAATGAATTATCTAATGCTATTATTGAAAAGATTTTCTTCGGAAGTTGATATTGGACCAACCTTTAAGAAACTATTCTTCACCTAGTGAAAACTGCAATGAAGATTTATCTTTTTGCTAGGGGCAAGCTCAACTGCTGAAAATTCCCACGTTCATTGCTGCAGTATACCAGGTCGTACCAAAAAGAAGATTGTTTAAGTTGGATAACTCACTTCATTACAAACCCTAAGAACCAAATCCCTTTTTTAGCTGAACTCAATGAAAATGTATTTCGGTTTAGATATTCTTGCCCAAATCGATAAAATTAACCAAATATTATCCCCCTTCCTTCTTTCTCAACGATACCACGCCAGGAAATATCTAGCCTTAACTTTGCCTTTAAGGTTGTTTCAGCTACCCCGGAAACTCGGAAGTAGGAAAGAACACGAAAAGTGGGGATCGTGATTGCATTTCCTGAAGTAGGGCTGGCTAACAACAATTAAGGTCATTTGCCAGGCCGCCCCGCATTTATGGGTCCATAAATCAAATAGAATGATGACCTTTGTGATACATACGAACCAACTGTCGGACGGAACCACGTCGATGCTATTGACAGTGTGCCTTCTCAGAAAGAGAAAATTTTTGCATGAGAAGACAACAACAACCTTGACAACCCCACGACTTGGTAACTACACATGTGAAGTCGATGGATTTACTGACATCTTACTTGTCTCTTGGCTTTGGAAACAAGACCAAAGGGAGAGCAGTACCCGTTAAAATTTATGTGTCTAAGTGTCAATGCCCCTGAATCGACCTACGTTTGCATTGTGTTCACTTACATAGCGTACCCAAGCCTCGAACTTTGAAATGAAAAAATATGAGGAATGTCTTTTGTATACACCTTGTTTCTTCTGGCATGAGTGGATAAGCTGCATCAGTGGGCGTGATAAGCTTACTCTCAGCAAAAACAGGAACTTTATTTGAGGGAGGTCACCTGATAGATATCCATTTATTATGCTTTCAATCGTCTTTGGTGTCTGAGTAAAATGCTTTTTATACTACTACGAAGCACTTGAGGACAGTAAATCCCTTTCCATAGACAGGCCGATCTCTATTACAGACTGTACAGGGATCGCCTGCATCAATCACTCTTGCACTCATTGTTTGGTTGAAGGCCGTGAAGTGTGAACACTTTTCAGCTCCAAAACATTTCGATGCACCTATCTTTTGGTGCATCTAGACTGGAAGCAGAATTCAAGCCTGAAGCATTGTTGAGGAAAAATACACCTACACTGGTATGGATGGCCAATAACTACAGTAACTATGGGTGGCTTCCGGATGGAGCAGTCACGCGGAAGGGAAAGTTTCCCAAAAACACTATATGCCGGGCACAACAGTGTGTGAACTCCAAAAATAGGTCATCATCAGGGCCGTTATACTGGCCTCCTACTTAATCAAATTACAATGTTGGTTCGATAGGTTTTTTAATGAAATAACCAACAATATTCCTATCTGCATATTCTACACAGTATTTGTATCGAACAGTTCAGGAACAGCTTAGCGTCAACTCCCATTTCGCCTATTTGAGAGTAACTTCTATGGCAATCGATATTTTTTGAATAAGTTGCCTGATTTCAAGTGGTGCTAATTTTAGAGCGTCGCCATTTTGTAACTGACGAGGAATATAAACAATCAAATATAAAGACAGCTGACTGATTACATAACTCGGAACTGAAACTCAACGATAAGCTGAATTTCGTTTCGGTACAAGTTGAGCGACAGCGTGTGAAACACGTTTTAAGGCGGAGACACGTTCAACTCAGACAAGTATTATCAGTCACAGTGTTCTTTTTTCCACAAAAGCAGTTATTTCAGGGGAACTAGTAGGATGAAAAGTTGTAGTCATTCAGCACGGCACCCATGAGTGGGTCCTATTTGATCAACAAAGGTCACGTGAATGTCGTTTTGCTGTAGAAAAACAGAGCAACAGCAATGAGTGGGAACGGTCACCCACCAGTCTCCTTGAGATTCTCTAACCCGATGCTTGTCATTTCCCGCAACCTGTTAGAAAATCGCAGAATGCCAGTTTCCATTCTACTCAGGAAAAGACATTCGAAACCACTCAAAACTCCACTCAAAAGTAGAAAATGTGGAAGACAACATCCTCCCATCCAGGGAGTGAACATGCGTTGCTTTATTGCCTATACCACTTAAAAGTTTTTGGATATTTTCCACATCTTACTGTGGCCAATGTTTGCGAAACATGGATACGTGAGATTTTACACTGTTACAGTCGATTGCTTTATCTTTTTGGCATTTGCTTCCAAATTTTTGTCCACCTTGAGCAGTTCCGCGATTTGATTGGTCACTTAGCAAGCTACGTGTTACGTACTCTTAGGCACGAGATTCAGCTGAGCTGTTTCTCTCGCCGTATTCCTGTAGCTGGTGTTTACCTCAGCACTAGCGGGACTGTCAAGATCAGCAATTTTGCAGAAACATTTGTGGAAGCATCCTTGGATTGTTGCGGCAGACGAATAAGTTCACGTGTTCCGGATCCATACGACAAGGTCCTATAACTGAGTTCGGTGAATACAATGCATGGTTTGCTTACGTGACCGAAGCTGAATTGTGATTTGGGATTGGTTTATAGTTAAGAGAAAATGTGTAAGAAGCTCTCTTCGATAATCCATTTTTACAAACTGACTGATTCCTGAATCCAACTACTGCATATAGAAAGACATCTTTCGTGTAGAAACCCCGACCTAATATAGTTGAGATAAATAGGCAGACGTTTGGCAGAGCTGTCCAGCTCCATTAAAATTCTTTTCTTTTTTATGACAACTTTATTGAATTGCCGTGACCGTTCTCCGAATAAACTCTTCGGTGCTGACACCTTCATGTTATCCCTACATTGTACTTTCACGCTGAATATATAATAAACATTGGTCTCTTGTGTTTACCCACAATCAGGACCAGCAGCCACGCTCAAAAATCACTGCCAAATAGTAACATGGTGATGGTCCTTTCCAACCGTTACTTTCCCGTGCAAGACCTAATATATGTGGCATCCCTTCATGAGGTTAGAAATTGAAACCATACACAAAGAACTACTCTGTATCTATGCGACAAATAAATGTCTAAATAAATTAGGTGCTTACTTCTACCGGGTCTGTCGTGTCTGTCTGATCTACACAACGATGCGTTGCATTCAGAACACAGAACGTTGACTTTGTTGTTACTGTTCGGCCCTCCCCATTGCCTCCTTCTCTTACCTGACTCACAACACTTCTTCAGGGATGGAGAGCTATTTAATAGGTGTACCTACAAAACATTTCACACCATTTAGCTGAACAGTAAAAAATTTCCAACCACAGATCACAGTTACTAGACCGCTGCAAGGGAAGCACTGCATTGTTTTTATGCCCTCAAAATTTCCGAATGTTTAATAGGGGAAGAACAACCTTTATGTAATGCCGTCGATCAAATCTGGGGCAGAAGTTTTTGCAGATACTGGCAGAATAAACTCACTCGCAAACGAGGTTAACAGAGGTCTGGATTGAATTTCAACCGAATGACTCTTTAACTGAGTATGCCGCACTAAGGATGCCAAAGCATAACTGGAAGATTCAGCTGGGATATAATCGAGTCTCTTGTCAACGTCAATGTAATTTGTAAATGAATGTATTTTACCAACTGTCTGCGATCTGGCGCTCAAGAAGATGAAATTAGCGGGGAATTGGGGAACACGCCTAGGCTCGAGAAGGACAAAATGGCAGTAAGCTGTTGAAGGGTTACCTTATAAGTGGTCTGTAGTGTCAACAGGTTTACTATTCATCATTCCTGAATTAATCTACCGTCTGACCTATCGTAGCAGTCTAAGACTATGAGCATGCAAAACAACGCGAAATCTTGCACAATCAACGGTTGAAAAATTCACATGAACACAAGCAATTAACTTTTGAACATGACTCCTTGCCTTTGAATCGACAATCGGTCATATCACCTGAATGGGGTAAAACTGATTCAGCTATGCGTCTGCGATTGATGTGTCACCAGGATTGGATTTGCACAAAGTGCGCAGAGCTCTTGGTTACATTCTGCGACTACATCTTTCAACCCCTCAACCAGTTGTGAACGTGTCCGTCAGCCAAAATCACGATAAATCTTTCACAGTTGATACCGGATGACCGAGACACTTGGATTCACCTCCATAGTCGTTGTTACCATAGGAGATTAACACACTTGCTAGGGCCATTTCCCATTCGGCATACAGGCTTACACGGAGCGCATTATACTGTGAGGACACTAAGCTAGTATTCACGCTACGTATGCATCTCCTGACACTGTGCTGTGATTTGACACGCTTATGTGACCTCCATAAATGTCCTACGAGCATCACTGTGGACTACGTGTAGTTTCCAAATATACTTTCTTCCATTTTCTTACCATTGATGAACAGGTTGTCAGATATGGATGGGATTTAGTGTCTAATAGGAGACAATTAACCAAAAATAGCCACGAAATTAGAAGCAGTCATCACAGTCGTAATAGAAGTTGCTTCTTATCAAGTCAGGCTGAAGATCCAGCAAAACCAGCTGTTCACTGCATTGCCGCTAGGATCTCCATCGTTTCGTATCCATTTGGTAGGTGCACGCCAAAAATTCGATGGATTTATACATTCCCAGCAAAGATCCGGGGTGCTATGCCACTCAACATTTTCCCATTCTGGTTTAGTTTGATAAGCATCATTTTCTCCTATAGAAAGTCCTGTTGGAAAATGTTCATACACTGATTGTTCATCGGTCTCAGAACTTTGCACATGATACCTGGCCATCATCAGTGTACTGATTACGACAGTCATTCAGCACGTTCCTATTAGGATAACCAATCAAACGGCCAGTTAACTCGACGCATCGCAGAAACTAGCAAATGGCATGAAGTCTTGACAACGCAACATAGTTTAACAGTTTAACCTCCGCTGGTCCATTAGGTGTTATCAAGACATGGATCAGCCTCTTTGTCTAGTTTGGGACCCACAGCCAGTCGGTTTGATCTTTTTCGGTGCACCCACCTTTGATAGCCACGTTCCAATCAGTGACCTGGCGTGACAACAAAATCAGCCGTTGGTTCTGCTGAGGCAACCACGCCACTGGGTGCATCCGCAACACCTGGAAAACAAACCGCTTTCAATCACCTCATGATGCACTTCATGTATCATTGGTAGCCATAGCGACAGCGGACTTCATAATCTAAGACTGGTTTTACCGAGGTGGACAAGACGTGACCATCTAGTTTTACCTCCCCGTAGGGTTGCTTGCTGTGCCCTTAACAGTAACATCGTTGGATGTCACCATAAGTCGTTCGCGGTTTTGGTAACCAATCCTTGGGGAAGTCAGCTTAACCTATTCTAGCTCACTGCGTGTGTTAGTAACAAGACCCATGAAATTGTACGAATTTTTACTATGCCTTTTATTGTCTCAGGTACCAAGCCTATTTTGCTGACGAGCCGTGTATTAAGGGGTCTCGACCCAAGAGTTGCAAATTTATCCTTGTTGGCTTACGACGCACAGTCCGTTAAGGTTGACATATGATTAAGTTTTTAGCTTCAAAAGTCATACTCGTAAATGTTGTCAGCTTACAGCAACGACGCTGAAATCAGCACCATTAAAATAAATTTGGTAGCAGCTCGCAAGGACCACTCCACGCCCTGAGAGCACTGAAATGTGCTCTTAATTAATTGGAATTGATGAATTCTCTCTGTCCAAGGAAAGTTTCTCTCTTGGACGGTTTACCTTTAAAAGGGAATGATAAAACCTGACGAACATGTACCGGAAAGACATCCTTCCGTTGATCTGTGTTGCTGCAACATATTACTTCTCCAGAACTGTAAATAGCTGACCAAAAAATAAATTGTACCCCAAAAAGAAAACGACATCTACTTGTTTCCTGGGTTGCTGGTAATGAAAAGTATACAGAACAACCTATTTTGAAGGTTTTCTCAAGGAATAACTCGAAATCACTCCTGGGTCTGAAAACCTGCTGAAGTACATCGACAAATACACTCCTTTGCGAAGAGTTCTCAGCAATCTTATTAATAGTGTACTACGTCTGGGCTGAAATGTAGATCACTAGAACGCTCTCAAGCAACTTCGTAGAATAAAAGCACCAAGTTGTTTCAATTAGGTGGATGCTTAGCCGATCGAAAAATCGGGAGTGGACAACCCAGTCTTCTTCTTCGAGAGACCACGTTGCTTGTCTCCTTCACAGTTCCAGAACGCTACTGAAATCCGCAATTTGTTCCTGGCACAACCGGCACGCCTACACAGACTTCATCCTGAAAAAAATCTTGGTTTGAAGAAGAGGTATTCGTTTGGGGGATAATTTTTACAGCTGTTTCAAGATGATGAGGGAAGTAAACCTATCTTAAAAAGTCAAGAAGCTGAAGGAAAATTCTTCTCTAGTCGAATCCTCAATTCGAACTGAAAACAAACCAAATACACTGGTCTCCCACACCACCTGGTCGTTGATATCAGCCGTTCTATCACTGGTCCCGAATTGAAGAGTGTCGCTTTGCAGTAAAACAATTTCTGCCCGTCGTGAAGACAGGGCTAACTAGGTGTCTGGTGATTCGCATGCTTCCCTGTCTTCCTATTTCAAGTTCGAAGGCAGGATAAGCTTCAGTAACCCTCTGGCGCATTCCTCAAAGCATTATCAGGTGCACTTTTAGAAACCTTTGAGGAGAGTCAAAAAGCTTTTGATTCTGTATGGGCGCATCTGTTGAATGCCCACGGTTCATCATTGTTGGAATCATTGGATTAACTTTAAAAAAATTCGGTCTCTTAGCCTTTCCGCGTTGCTCTAGCAAAATCGATTCACATTCACAACAAGATGAAGGGAACGAACGTGCTGTTTTTAGTCAGCTGACAATTATGTATGGGAAAAGGTCCTTTTTAAGTCTTCACTTTTGAGAAGCATGTCTACAGATGGTCAATGAGGGAGTCGGAAACCAATTTGAGGGCGTTCATATGGGGGCGTCGGAGTGGCAGTCCACGACCTTGTCCCAACTCAGCCAAGAACTTGAGAAACGAAATTCATTCGGGAAGTAGTTAAAGTCTGGTATCATTCTGTCCACACAGACCTGCTCGCTTTGACGCCAAATACACAGAGTTGTTCTTTCAGCATTGAGTGTGGTGTTTTACGTAATAACAGGAATGGCAGATAATTTATCACCATTTTCATAGTAGGGTAACATTTTTGGTTGAAGGCGAAATAGTCTCTAGCACAAAACTGGCTGTCGAAAGCAGCAGCCTGCCACCAACCAATCCTTACATTTTGGGGGTAAGTGGGCTTGAACTAGCCTAGCTCGGATAAAGAAGGTCGTTTTTTTCAAAGCATATATTTCAGTGTCTCAACAACCGGACTGCAAACAAGACTTATGAATTTTAATAGACATCTACAGGGAAGTTGGAAAAAGATCGAAAACCAAGGGTAACTTTCAGGATTAACTAATGAAAAACAGGCGTAGCCCCTCCTCTACTTCGTCTAATCAAATTAGTGTGATTGTTTAATAGGTACTAACGATACTTAATTAATAACAGATATAAATTATTAACTGTTGGTCGTTTTTTTAACCTAACGACACGCCAAACTCTAGTGGCCATAAGCTTTTCAAGATGAGGTGACTGAACGAGGTGAAATACTTAAAGGTATCGGAGACCATGAATTCATGGAAGGCATGACTCAGGTTAAAATCTCTCAACCCTACTGTCTGATCAGTTGCACTTTCAATACTATTTCAGACGTAAGTTGATGAAACTCCTAAGTGATCTTATAAATGGTGCTACATCGAGAAAAATACTTCCCTGTCATGAATATAATTCCAACTGGAACTCCGGACAGTCTTAGTAAATTTAATGGAAGAACACAATAGACCAGAGATTCAGCTGATCATCATGTACGCCTCCATAAAAACCATGTACATTCTTAGTTCCAGTGTATACAGTCGTCGAAAGCTGGTGGTGGAGATTTCGTCCCTAAAGTAAAGCGAACCTATGCTGAAAAGCCGAGAAGCACCATACAACTGTTTACTCCTGTCTGAGTGCGAGTTACTCACATTACCGATGAGCCATTCGTTGCCATGCGGCTACTAACCGGGAGGTCGCAGTTTTGAGATCCACACTGCTGATGATTCCCAATAAGAATGAAACAGCTGCGGGGTGCTTCCCGGCTTTTCAACAAATATTGGCTTCATCTACGGGGAGCAATCTTCATTAAAATTATCCGAAGTTTAGATTTACCATGAACTTCGTGCTTTTAATATAGCTTTACTAGTTCACTAAACTTCAGGTCGACAAGAGGCTCCGCGGTTCATTGCATTGTCTTCGGAAACAACGTCAGAATTAGGCAATTTACCCCTGGATCTTTTCTGAGCATCGGGGCAGAATTCAATAGTTAGTTCGTGGAACTGCTCACGAGATAAAAGATCCTACGGAATTTTTGGAGAACGTTCATGTCTGGATATTGCCTGAGGGTGATTAGCCACAACATGCAATAATCTGGGCCGATTTGGCTGAAATGGGGGTGAAGACATCACGTGGAGAAAGAGCGTAACCTTAACCGAATATTCGCTACTGCCCGAAATCTACCAGTGTCATTAACTGGCCAACATTTGTTGCGGGCGTGTCACTACCAAGTCTCCATTGGCTCTCACGACCCTAAGTATCCACACAGAATAATGTGCGTCAGAGTCCTTGGGGGACGGTTGCCGATAATAGACAAAACCCATGCATTAGGAAATAGCTCTCTGTGACCATTAGAGCGCCACCGACTTGACGATCCAGAGTTCGCTGTGTTGTATTGACTTTCCGTCTGGTTCTCGTTACTCGGTATCTATCAGTTCGCCTACGGTAGCGCCCATATGAACATGTTGCACAAGTTTTCGTTCATTTAACCAGAGAAGATAGCACCTACTGCTTGTATATGTCAATGTTCGTCTTCTACCTGTGTTTTCTTCTTCACTGGAGGGATACAAATACCTCAGAAACATATTGTTCATCATCACCATCGAGAACACAACACTGAAGCCTGAAACCGATGCCTCGCCGTCGTGCAACCATAGTTTATTTGAAAGATTTACTGTGAAGCAAGGTATGGAATTGGATAGAAAGGGACTTGTTGCCAGCGTGCTTACATTTCTAGGCACTCATTCAGACAGTCTGCATAGAAACCGACGACTGAAACACCAATGTCATCGAATAGCATCCATATCTTGTAGCGTCTCCAACGGGGTACAGTTGGGATCACGTGGTCCCCAACCTGGAAGGCGAGTCTCAACGACAGTGTCAAGACTTTCCGTAATCTCTTTCATGCTTGTGCCACAGGGCACGGAAAAGAATACTGTGTTCGGTAGACGATGCTTCGGCGCGCGCAGTACATGGCTTAATCAGCACAGGTTTTGGTGCTGGACACATTGTTACAACCAATCCATACTACTCACGAACTTATTGTTGACTTATTGTTGTAGACGATTTGACCTGGATACTTCGATGACACGTTTTTCGCACCATGATCACTTTGGAATCACAGTCTACCCAGTTAATCTGATCAAACCATAGTCCTCTTTTTAACACTTCTCGCGCTCAACAAGCATCGGAAGCACCTTGAGTAGCATACTGAGTAAAGTAATCTGCTGACTGTTGATGAAGGCCAGTCGGCGGACGTCAGCAAAGTTGAACATCAATGGGATCACATAAAAGGATGCGGATTTGTTCGTTCGCTACATAATGAACTCTTTTTGAGTTTTTCAAATTCCACTTTTTACTTGACGATCACAACGATGTTGTGTCAACATATATATATCCAACAGCAGAAACACCACGTCCACAGCTGTCCTATCCAAATGAAAGGTTTCTAACGCGGAGGGACTTACGATAACATGGGAATATATTACTATTTGTAGTAGCTTTCTTCTAGACAAGAAAAATAGAACCTACTTTTACAAAATGCGGCGGAAATATTTAACAGGGTTCGTAAACAAGCGTTGTATTAAGGATTATTCATAATCAACTAAGCTCAGAACACACTCGTATATTCAGAAGAAGGTCGACATCATTCGTGCCCTTTCGTATTCTTGGACATCACATTTCATTAAATATGAAATTCACTTTGATTGACGACCCAGTTTCAGTTTGCTCACCTTGTGCGGTGCGCATTCGCTTCACTGACTGTGAACAGCACAACCCACAGAACGGTCGCTAATTCTGTGGCATAACGCGCTTAGTCGATTATTGCAGTTGCGTGTTCAGCATTGATTCCTTTTCCCGTTTCCGGTTCCTTAACTGGTCCAATCACGTGCGTAAGAAATATAACATATATAATTCTCTCCAAACTTATTAGAACCAATCTGAACAGCCTAAAGTCCTAATCTATACCCAGCACATCCGTATGAATAATGCATTGGTACCGGACAAAAGTTGCTGAGCTGTCATTGTTCATCCCAGGAAATAAAATATCTAACTGTAAACCTTTAACCAGCCGTCCACATATTAAGCGTTGCATTCACAATCTCTGTAAAAAGCAGTCATTCCCAGTTTTAGCTCGGTTTTTACACCATCACTTCAAATCAAAGTAGGTAGGAGAGTATTAGTTTTCTGACCTCGCTGAGATCATTATCTAAAGAACAGTAGCGGAAAATGTCACGCTTAGTGTTTCTGATAGTATCTCTGCCGTTGCTCTGTTCGACAACATCCACTTCACAATCGATGAAGCAACTGATTAAAAGCTGGTATCCTTAGGCGTCCTCATCGCAAGATTGCCAAATGGACAACTGAAGACCCAAGTCTACTGAAAGGCAACAATTCTTCTCAGCTACCATAGCAGTTATCTGAACTATTACAAGCAAAAGGTGTGACAGCAATGAGCGTTTCATTACCAAGTCGTCAGTGACATTAACACCAGATGAGAACACCGGTGCTTCGGTGCCTATTTTAATAAATTAACCCACCATCACCAGAAAGATCCGAGCTGCCCACACCTCCAACGCTCCGCCAGACTATCTGGATAAAAACTGACAACATGAATACCACTGACACCGGCTAGCCACCATATCTTCCAGTGTCTTCAGCCAATCATAGAGAGGGTCACATGAACCCATCCTGAAAGGCGCCAACGACACCCTTCTTCCCCTTCAGCCGTGTCAAATTCTGTCCACCTCCAGATCTTTACCTCTCCAAATCAGGCACGGAAAACAGCGCTCGTCTCGGCAGACGGTAACCTGGCATGCGGAACGCACGGCTCAGCTAACTTGGCTCGCAATGCTTGATACATTCCTCAAGGGAAGCACCCTCTTCTTCACCAAAACCCGTCTTCTAATAACCTCATTCCGAATTTGCTGGTTCCAGGCGATTCCAGCCATACTTTTAACACATCGGTTGTGAAAGCTCGGAAGATATCTCAGATTCTCCGCCCGAAAGTGAACAAGTCTCGCAGCCGTAAAACAGTACAGCCCATACTCTGGGCTAAACCACGCGGCGTTTGGGACCATACGATATGCCTATTTGACGCCACGAGTAGCATAATGTAGAGAAAGCAATTCTGGCCTTCTGGAATCCACTTCACCTGTCACAGCTGTCAGAGCTATTGCAAAGTCCAAGATACGTATGGCGTTTAACAACCTCCTCCTTAAACCCTCAGAGGCGTGCTTAGAGGCTTACTTCATGCAACATGACTTTGCACTTTGCGGAAGGACTGGATGGCAATGTTCAGCTTTTCCACAAAGGCTTGCGCCTCCTGCTTTTTTTTTAAAAAAAAAGCGAGAATGTTGTATGCATAATCCAGGCCGACCTGGTTCTCGATAGGACAGATTTAAACACCAAATTTTTGGAAATCCTCTAGTGTTCACCTCTTTATCTGATGAATAATGGTATTAAACAACAATGGAGAGCTTTTGGAGAGCTTCCCATACACTTTCACTCTCTAAAAAGTATGTGAATACAAACAGCGCATAAGATTAACGAACTTCTGGGGCACATCTAGTTGCGCAAGCGCGCTGGACAGAACTAACCGGCTGATAGAATCGAAGGCACGCTTGAGTTCAAAATTGTAGGGTGTCCATACGCATGTGGTCACTCTAACATTACGAATTGTGAAAATGTGGTCCACGCAGCCCCTTCTAGGCCGGACTACTACTTGCTGTTCTCGGGTCCTCTATTCATACGTACTCATAAGACAATGTAAAATAAGCGACGCAACGAGTCTAGTTACAAGTGGGTCAAGGTAATTTCGCTGTAATTACCACACTCACAGCGAGCATCCTTTTAAAAAACGGGTACCACTGTTGACTCATCTCAGTTAGTTGGGATGGTCTCCTTCTCCCGGAGAAAGGTAGTAAGTTACACAAGCGCCGACTGAGGGTGTCACCTTCATCTCTGAACAGAGCGGGCGGGAATTAATCGAGACCGGCGGTTCTGTGAGAATTGGTGGACAAAGGGCACTCGTTTATGTCCGAAGCTGCGGGGGCTCCAAATTTGCTATCCATCGCTGCGTTGCCGGCTGAGAAACTGGCTGAACAACTGCAAGTGACCAATAGAATTGGTTTGCAAGGTTCTCAGACCAACAATTCAGGCGCTGCTCTTTTTCACAGATAAGCGAGCCACTGCTGTCAGAAATTGTTTCGCTTACCAGAGACTTCTTTGATTCCGTTGCATGTATCAGCTGGAACAGTTTGCGCAAGTTCCGAGTTTCTCTTCTCCTCCATCTCTTCAGCTTTCCGGATTTACCTAGCCGCTCGAGTTGCGCAGATGTCCTTTCTTACCTGAAGTCTGATAGCTGTCCAAATGTTGGTGTACTCTAGACCAGGAGAAATATGTGTCCAAGCCTCGAGCAGTTTTAGCATGTCGTTCGAGGTCTAGTGTCAAAGTTTGGTTTGTTGGGCCATTCCGCAAGTAGAGGACCCAGCATTTAGCCTGGTAGCAAAGTTACCTTCCAGTGGGTCAACCTCAGAAAGAGTGTTGTCCGAAAGAGACTTCAGTAAGTGGTTCTGGTGAACTTTTTTCACATCAGGGTCAGAGAGCTTTTCAGTGGCCCAGCAAAGTGTGTGCTTCTTGCGCGCCACTAAAAAGCGCCACAAGAAGCGGCAACAAACAAGCGCGTGATCATAATTCACCTAGCTGTTCCGGAAACAGCGATAACTATCTACGGCTAATCGCAATATGGCCCATCTGAGATGCAAGCCAATTTCAGTGCAGGTGGCACCATGTGACCAAAAGGCTTCGGTGGCTTCGAATGTTAGAAGTAGTGTGTAGGCAGGACGCAACTACAGCGGGCGTCCGCCGTGTCTGTGAGTCTCGATTCTAGACCTAGACGACCACCCAAATGAGCCTCAGGAGCACTAGTTCTGCCTATCTGAACATTTATACCCCGGGCAACCACAACAATATCTGAACCCTTAGACCATTAAATGCCTCATAAAAACTGTCTTTGTGTGTATCGGAGATGCAGTCTGTTGGGGTGTAAGAAGACGTGGTGAACAGGCAAGGATTATTTGCACGTTTACGGGACGTCATCAAAGGTGTTGCCAAACGAACCGCACAGGGGCGACTATCAAAGGGGAACCACTTGACCAGAGACCCTTCAGCTAGGCGTTTTGGAACAATATCAACCCCAGCAGATCCAGGCAGCGACTTCCGGGATGATATTGCATTGCGCACAAGAAGAGCTTTTGGAGAAAAGAACCAAAGCACAATATGCACAATGAACTAGATTTGCATAGTGTACATTCACAACACCAGCGAGTAAAAATGCTTTCAAAGTTACAGTTTGTCGCACAAACCAGTAAAAAGTTGTAATTTCGAGTTTGCTCCATCTGCTGCTTAATCTGGCTTGACTATTTGGGCACTGAGCTACTCTGGTGGTCGTCCATTTGTAGTCTGTGTAGTTGCTAATACTGACTTAGTCAAGCTGTAGGACTAATTCAGCAACTTTAGCTGGTCAGCACTGCCTTCCGGCCAGACGTTACAACCAAGGTTGAAATCGCTGTTCCGTCAGGGTTCGGGCGCCCTGACATTATCTCAGGACCAATACGACATCGTCAGTCCCGTAGTGCTGCCTTACACACTGCATACAGCAGAATGGGTAGACAAAACAAAATACCACTGGAATTCTTTGTTTCTGCCGGTGCAGGGAATATTTGTAACTCAGTTTTTTAATGGTGATTTGCTCGCTGAGATAGGCACGTTGCAAGCGTTTCATCACGAGTCGAGGTGACACCAGCATTGCTAGTGAAGTGAGTGGTTGTTGTGCCCGAACTGGTTGCCATAGCGTCATCCACCCAGAGATATCTTGACTAACCACTGGTCGTTAGAATAAGCACTTCTGTTGGCTAGTTGGTTGACCTGTGTGACAACGGGTGAACCTGAGCAGTGCTCAAGCACCGAACAACGGTGATAGTTTCCCTTGGCATCGAGGGAGGCAACATATTTGTGGAATGTTTGCTTCTTGTGCATTTACCAATCGAGAAATGCTACTGAAGTCTGTAAACATTCTTCGTACTCTTCATTGCTCTTTACTAAATAAATAAAACCAATCGTTCATCTTTTTGATATACAGCAGCCGTGCCACCCAGAAACGGTTGATGTAGTTCCCGTTTTCCCAAGCCTAGAAAGGAACAGTTGAGATATTGATGCTGTCTTCGAACCACGGAACTTCCTTCCAGTGAATTCGCGCCTTAATCACTGAACTGTCTAGAGCACCATACTTCTGATTGGTTGGGCATCTATCAGTAACTATCAAAAACTTCCCCTTGATAGTGGTTTTTGCTGAGAATGGGCCCTCCCCATTTTCGCTCAGTCTGTTGCTGATGTCACCATTGTGGAATTTCTCCAAGGGACCGTAAATCAGGCAACCTTGTTCACATATGGAGAAAGATTAGTGGATTTGGACTACACAAAAGATAGTGCTTTATTATTTTTCAATCACCCAAACCTACAAAACATTCTAATAAGACATCGGAAGAAGTGCCTTGTTTCGACGTGCTGCCTTCACCTCCAGAGTACGAGATTTTATTTCAAGATCACCTATCCCCTTGTTTCCTTTCAAAACTCCACAATGAGCAACCTGAGTTCTTTGGTCGACTAATACACATCCACATTATGTTCTTCACATCCTACAGGATACGGTAAGCAGCTGGTCCCAGTGTCAAGGCTGCTGTCTCTTGGTACCTAGGCTACCTAGTGGACTTTTATCTGCTGCCGTGCGTTGATCTCATATTACGTGAGGTTCGTAAAGTGTCCTGAGTTAGTCGCCCCAATGGCGTCCTACTCCATCACGATGACCATGTTTTTATTTCGATGGTTTTAGCTGATACTGATCCCCTTGTCGTGTTCTCCGGGGACGTAAACCTTTTGTCCAATAAGCCTTTATTCTTATCCTCCCTCTTCACTGTTTACTAAGGCTCGCGTGAGGGTTCTTACTACTGACGTATTGTTTACATGATGATTATGATGGTGAGTGGTGTCCTAGTTGATTGGTTGATTCAAACTGGAGCTAAAAGTAATTCGACCCAATTTTATCAAGTAAAGTTACTGAACAGCAGCTCGTGACAAATCCTAGGAAGAACATTGCAAGTCAGAGAACTGACAATAAGCAAAATACTCCTCTTTTCACGCTGGTGCTAAACTTACACTAAGAAATAATAGGACTCCAGCACAGTTGATCGAGCCGAAATGTATTCCGTCGGCGTGCTGCGAACCATCTACCAACAGCACACATCTGTTCTGTATCGTCCGGTTATAAAATCCCTACCAACCACAAAATCGACCACAGACTACGAGAGAAGCTTGCATAAGGGACTATTTAAACGTAACACGGTTCGCTGAAAGCAATTTGACAGCCTCCACCCGGTTCCGCTGTTCTTGGGGCTCATCAGAAACATGCAGTCCCCAAGTTTTCCCAAACCTTATGTTCTACTTGAACCCAAATAAGACAGATTTTGACGAATACACCCATTTGCACACGAATTTGGTTTTGACAGAAGACTTAACTGAATCCCGTTTATGATGATCTAATTCAACTGAATATGGTGCAACAGGCCGTCTCATGTTTCGGGACTGGTTTAATTCAGAGGACTGCACCAATTGTGTTTGCAAGAGTGGGTGCACCGTGCACACTAGCGGACAAGAAAATGTTCGGATGAACGAACGAAAGCTACGTTTGGATTGCACCAGGAACAGTCAATGAACTAAACAGTTCGAAACGGGATTCAGTCACTTCAATCCAATTAGTGGCCAAAGGTCATCATCATCATCGACAGCATGACAGCAGTGCTCAACACCGATGCTTCGCTGCCGTACGAAGGTCATTGAGTCAACTTTGATTATGCGCATATTCCGCCCCCAATCCGTTGTCGGTGGCCAAGAGTTCTGGCAGTGCTGCGTTTTCTGCCCTCTAGCCAGTTTATCGCATCAAGCTAAGTCAGATCAGCTAAGACAAACTGCACGCGGCCTGACATTTCAATCCCAGGTTCAACAGTTGTCAGTTGTACACTCACACAAACGTTGTGATATGCGTGACATTTATGCTCATCACAGCCCCACGACAACTTTGGTTTGGCCGTTTGATTTTGACCGTTTGTTGTTTGTTTTAATTTGGGTTGCTTTTTCCTGACGAAGACAACCATCGGTGGTCGAAAAGTCGGACGCTTGAAGGCCAGTAATTTGCTCTAGATAAGTCTTGACGTAAAAATAGCGTAATTTCCCTAGGTTGGAACACAGCTTCTGGATATTTTCCAAATCACCCTAACTGTATGACATTATTATTGATGCAGAAGTTCGTGAGCAAAGGTTACTTTCTTTGAGTGCATTATTCTGGCCACAAAAATTACAAACGGAACGATCAGCATGTTTAACTCAATGCATTTCCAGTGAAGGCGTTCACGTCGGACCGACTGCTGTTCCGTTCACGCTAGATGCAGAAAAGTCAAGGCAGTTCATAAGGATCATGCTGGGACAAGTTTAAATGGGTAACTGACCTATGTGTTCGAAGTCCCACATCATACTACATCAGTTAAATGGTCTTTTTCATGGGGATTTGTGGTTTTACAATGGATAGTTTCTTTACCAAACCACAACCCAAGAAAGCAGCAAAAAAATCTAGGCCCAGATCATGCTGAAATGAAAGGAAAGACTCGACTAGGAACAGTGAGGGAGTCGCAGTCACAGCCAGGATGTCCGTGTACGGGTAGTATGAGAAAAACAAGGACATATTTGCGTTTGATAAAATACACTCATTTGCACATCAATTCGATGTTAACAGCACACTCAGATGGATTGCTCGTTTAGGATACTATTCAACTGAATGCTTTGCATAAAGGCCGCCTAATTTTTCATTTTGCGTTACATTTAAGATATTGAAGTATATGATATTGATGTAACATACTATATAAAAGGCTGCAGAAAAAACTTTAACACTGTAAAATGTGGTGCTTATGACTGAGCTGCTGGTCCTGGTTTTTACGCAATCGCGTGATTACTGGCCTTGAAAATGTATACACATACGTTTGCGCACCATGGTTGTTTTGGTCAATACGCGACTTATGCGTAACGACATATTGGTCATTACAGAATTCATTCGTGTGGCGCGGAACTTTACACTTTGTCGTTGTCTTGTAACTTTGAAAACCAGGGATCTAACGTGGATGGTCGTAGACTAATTCAAACGTTTGAAAATTTAATTCGGTGCCAGATTAGAAGAAAACTGCTGTTTTATTATTTTTGGGCAGGACCTACGCTCCGGTAACATTGGATCTCCCTACCTACCAGGTGAAACAGACCAATGTTGAAGTTAAACAACTGGCGTTGGTTTAAATGCGAATATTTCAATAACAGAACAGACGAAATTTCGTCCTGTTCAGGTACAACTATGTATAATTTCAAATCTAGTTTGGCAACTTTAACTGGGGGTCTCAGATTCAAATTCAGCCTCGAGATTGTTCGGTTATGATAATCAGCTGCTTTCGGCTGCGAGAGAATATGCTTTTTGGCGTTCACGGAAGATCCAACTGAATATCAGCTAAATCTCTCGTCTATGCTATTCTAAAGGGACAGCCTCATGTTCTATTTGGGAAGATACTTGGGATATCAAAGTCTTTTTCATAACTCCATACTAATTTAAAGACTCTACCGGTTTCTCTCTTCTTGGGGCTTATTTGGTGGGGCCTTGCGCCGCCAAATAGTGTATAAGAACCGTATGACCTCAGTTAACTACCAGTTTGTGTTCACTTACAAAATAAGGTTGCCGATACTTCAGAGATTGTACCTACTTGATGAGTTCCAAAGAGAAACGGATCTGGTAGTTCGTCGTCGACAATTTTCAACGTTCTGATTATCAATACTGTATCTGGAAGATGCTTCTGTTTTCTGACCCTGTTGTGAAGAATGTTTGTGAATCTTATGAGCAATATCAAGACGTTCACAAACCTTTTTTATCCTGCATTTAATACCAAACCCCGTGAGCTTTATCAGGTTGCACAAAAACACCCATCACATCATGCCTGTCCACATGTGAGTGCATTTTGCTACTAAATATGGCATACAGTCACGTGTACACCAGGTGCCAAGGATTTCTGGACATGTTAATCATATAGCAAAACGCATCCGCGTCACATCTGTCAATGCGAATATGCCAAGTGTGATAGATCTGGCAAACTTAGTCGTATTCCATCAAGTTTTCACTAGTAATACGGAATGCTACCCAATGATTCCGAGAATATGGGTTCATATTTTTCAGCTTACCTAAGCAGCAAATTTTCCGTTATAAATTTCTTACGGCTACTGAGGTTCTTCAGTCTTTCTACCCTTCGCGCGGCCAGTCCGAACACTAAACTGTACACAAGTTAAATACTGGGTATAAAGGGCCACATCTTGCTCCTCATCGCTCACTCTACCGTTCCTCCTCATAACAGATAAAGATTTTTTGCACAAGGTCCCTTGCCACAGACTCCCGTCCCTCTGTCATTCGCTTAGAAACCTTGAAAGACATTGGTGTAATTATCGGATCCGATCCTGAAATGTTCCGGAATTGTTGGTGGCGTGAAGATTCTTCTGGGAAAGACAGGGGTTGATGATGAATCTAGCCTCTTTACATGACGTGTTCTACCTTAAGAGTTACGTAAACGGGCCAAAACGACTTTAGACAATGTTTGTCTCATGGTAGCACTGAACTCAACAGTTCTTCAAAAGTGCTGCATAAGGACGGGTCTTTAGGTTTTCTGATTTGTTTTTATAACTTTAGTGTTAGTATCACTCCAGAAAAGTGTACCTTTGACTACTTAACCAATTAGTCCAATCTGGTGTTTCTTCTTCCCCCGAGGATATCTTGGAATAAGGACCAGTAATCGGTCTCTTACGGCACTACCCATGCTTGGCTTCGAAACTCACAACTGCGTCGGAATCGTTGTTTATCATCTTTCCACCCAAGCAGATTCACCTCCTTAAACGTATTTTGTGGCAGTTTTCATCTGCCAGTCACTCCCTTCTTAATACACACGAACTTTCAACCGATACGGGCTCCTTGCTTCAGCAGAAAAGTAATCTTCTTGTACCTATTTCCAAGAGACCAATTGCTGTTGATGGAGAATATGCCAGACAGTCTGAAACATTGGAAATACGTTGAGCAGTCGGTCGCTTAGTTGCTTGGCTGGAAATTTACACCCGTATCTGATCTCAGAATTTGCATCTGCGATGCATCAACATCTCCGAAAACTTCATCAATAGCAATTCTTTAATTTTGGTACCTAACCTTTTCTGCTCATAATTACGATATATATCATCGAGCTGCAAACATGTTCCCAGTGAGGACTCTAGTTCTTGTCATATGAGGTCTAAAAAAGGTTGTGTGCCCGACTGTTTACCAGTCCAACCACTTCCTGTGAGTGGTCACCAAATAGTTTCCAACAGATGGCAGTTTTACCGATCTAGTGTGATTTATTCGAGATATGATCAGGACATCACTGTGAAACGCCGTTTTTCGTGTGTGTTTGTGGGTGTGTGTGTGTGTGTATCGACAGCTTATATGTGTGAATGGTCGAGCACTTGTTCCAACATCCTGTTGACCGGTCGTACTCTCGATGACCGATGATGGTGACGATGATGAGGCAGCACACTTAGTTGAAGTAGACCATCATAAACAAGAGATTCAGCTGGATCCGATTGAGTCTCCTGCTGAAATCAAATTTGTGTCCAATAAGATTTCATGTCGTAAACAAGAGAGTGTTTCCCGAAGCATGTTACCAATTCAGCCAACTGACATAGACATCGGTTCAATCTGTGCGTCAAAGTAGTGAACTATAAGACGGGAGAATCAGACGACAACCTCAGTGATCACGAAACTGCCTAAACAAAGGTCCTCGGGCGCGGGTAGGAGAGACGAGCTCAAAGTTCATCTGGATGTCGACCAATTAGAGAAGAGGTTTATTGGTCAAACAACGGAATAGACTTTCAACTAACCAAACAAAATCGGTCACCATCACACCAGCATAATCTTTACGAGTACTAGCACAGTAATAATTGACGTCTTCACACCGACATAACGCTATGGGATGCAGCAGTGATCCATAATAGATCACCCCGACTAGTGACGAAACGGCTGAGACCAAACCAAACTCATTTAAAGGACCAACAGCTAGAAAATGGCTCAGGAGCAGAAAAAATTAATCCGTTTAGTGCTTCAATGTTTCTGCTGGTGGAGTGGTGGTTGCATACTGGTCTCGAAATTCAGATTTTATCAGTTCAAATGTCAGCAAGATCCTGAATGTGCAGAGATTCTGGTCTGAACGTATCAGGACGACAGGCTTACAGTATGAATAAAACGAGCGTGGTTTGGATGCGGATTCAGGGGAATTCCCATTTATCCACAACTATGATGTATACCTAAGCCATTTTAGTATACGGTCCCCCTTCATATCAGTCACATGGATTGATGGTTGATAACATGAAAAATTTAAGGCCGTATCAACTCTAATATTATCCTTGCAATTTCGACCATGGTTGCCAGGACCAACTGTCCTGTTTCACAGTTAGACGTGCACTTTTGCTCGATATAACGTGAAATCTGTTCTTCACTCAGAATATTTTCACACTCCGTCTCTTTGAAACACAGTCCTTTATTTTTAGGAGCAGGTGGTTGAAGTAGTTTTGTTTTGATCAGTCCTAGATGTATGTTGCCAGGCGCCAAACAGAATGTATTGTTTGTGGCACATGACCTGATATGAAAAACACGTAATAGGCATTATCCTCATATGGCATATACTTGTTCTAGACGGGTAGTATTTTGCCTCCGATGCCGTTGAACATTTTATAAAAACACAGGTAACAATTCACAATCTGTGACACAAAATTCATTAGTGAGCAGACAAATTACCGTGGAGGTTGACAGGATGCAAAGCCTATAAGTCCTTGAGGATACACGAAGTTTCATGCCAGGGATCGGACATTCCGTTTGGAACTATTTCTTGAATGAACCAAAAAGGTGCGTTTTCTTCCACTAAATGCGAAACTTTTATCGACATCATGAGATGCGACGGGGTGGCAGCAGCAGGAGGAGTTCTAGCCCGTCACTTTTTTGCTGGCGGAAACTGCTGAATGCTGGTCAGCTGTGTGCGCTAGATTCGTAGTACCCAACCACTTTCAAATGAGTTTCATGCACTTTGCGAGTTCACACAAATTTGTCGAGAGGTCAAGCGTTGTGCGACCCAATGCGGCGATCTGGCATGGGTTATTCGTAAAGTCAAAATGAAGTTCCTTGAACATAGTGGTTGTACGGCTTACCTTTGGCTAATTTCCAATCAGTTCATTGCAACCCAATTGGCTGGTAAAAGCAGGAAAACAAGCCAAAAAAACTATGCACAGAAAAATGTGTGTAGGAAGAATGGTCTTCTTTCTATGGTCTACTTGCCATGAGGAACATTTTCTATTTTCTAAGGTGCCACTTTATGAGTAATATGTATGTGTAGTGCTATTCACACTAACTTATTGCGCAAGCATACAAATGTAGTCCCCCTCAATTTTTAGGCGAGACAGAATAAAACGAAGGAAACTTGGATAAGTAGTCCAACTCAAGCTTGAATGCCATTGGATTGTAATTGGGAAATAGTGTCGAGTAATATGGACCAAATTTGTGTTTCAACACCCAAATTTCCAATTTCTTCTGAACCGTTTCCCACTTGTTCAGACTGGAATACTACCGAAATACGAAGGTGCTTTTAAACATTCGCAAAAACTCTTAATCACACGGTCATGTGAGTTTACTGTTTCCGCCTGCGTGAAGCCGTTATATCATATGATTTCACATTGAACGGTTTCATGTGCTTCCACAAGATAGCCATAAATTTCATCGTTGACGTCATCCTCATGCCTCATGTTGCGGAATGACGTTTGAGTGATTTTATTTGAAGCTGACACAAACAGTACGTCCTCACTTTTTTCTAACCGTGGCAATCGTGTTGCGGGGAATGGAAGGATTTGTAAAATCGTGAGAGAATGAAGAATAAAAGAGCAACTAAGGTCTGTCCATTCCACTTTGATTTGGCAAATGTTCACCAGCTTTGTCCTCCGTGTGCTAAGTTATCGCACATTTTTTTAAATTTTATGGCCACGTGTTTTAATCAATCCATCGATGGTTAATCGAACACATCGCTCAATCGTGAATACTTTCGCCAGTCCAGAGGTGTGCGCGAGGTGCCTTGGTGGAGTTGTGGTAACATGCTCGCCTCGCGTGTCAGATATCCGGAAATGAACTGTCGGCATGGCCACGGACACACATTGGTGGTGAGTTCCGAGAAGAGCAAAACTCAAGTCCACTGCTTCCATTCTTTGGTGTGGACTCACCAGAATAATTGCACCAGTACACATGAAGGAGCGTTCCAACCAGAATGATGCGAATCCAGAATGACTTAACATAACCGTAAAAGTTTGATCATTCAGGCAAAACCAATGATTTCCTTACGCAGTTGACCGTAGGTAGCCCTCAGATTGACCCATACTTCACCTCAACCGTGGTAGACTGAGTAAGTATGAGTCGTTCGGGCAACCTGTGCGAGTCATGCTTCAAACTAAAATACTGCTAATCAATTGGAAAAAGTTGTTATGTTCGAAAACCTCCGCTACACCAGTGTAAATTTAGATAACGTCTAAAAGACCGCTGTGCTATGTGTAAAACGATTCACAGCGTAAACAAACCCGAGAACAGCTGCTCCAAAATAAGCCACGGGTGACAATTAGGGAGGTGGAATCCCATGCTCCTAAAACGCGCGTAAACACCAGATTCACTGTCAAAAGAACAAACACAATAGTCGAACTGTTGGAGAAAAGTTGGTCGTCTATTAATTCACCCGACTCATGGTAGCGTGGAATAATCAATAAATACATCTTATTGACCAGTATGCAGTTGTGAGATAGTTCTCAGCGTATTTATCTTCTTACAGGAGACATCTTCTGGGGAAACTCAAAACTCTAAAAGGTGACAAGAGTCAATGCCTGCCTTGTGGCTTGAATAAGGGTGTGCCCTTTTCTTATTTTGATGTCTTGTTCCACACCTGACGAGGTACTACTTAAAATCCAGATGCGCCAAAAAGATGACGAACCAAATGAGTTTCCATGGATGATGTACCCTCGTTTCGCGACGAAACGTTTACTCGGTGAACATATCAACAGCCATCCGATAAACAACCAACACGCGAGTGATACTTTCATGCTATTCAAACTGCTTCGTGCCATCTACTCACTCAGGACAACACAGGTGGTTAGGATCCGTCTGACTTCCAATTAAAAAAACCCAAAGGAAATAAAACAAACATTAGGGGGATACGAACAACCGTAGCCCGCATTCACCTAGTTTTGACCAAAGTCAAGTTTTTTCAAACAAGTGATAGCATATCAGTCCTCCGGAAAGACTCGACAGGGTTATTCCAAGAGTTGATATCCGAACAGAATCTCGCGTGATTGAATGAGTAGGCACACTGTGGTCAGCTGATATAGGAGAACACAGTATTAAAAATTTGAGCCACCTTGGATTCCGTCAAGCATCTTGAAAGCAACGAATGGTTCACGCAATCCGGGAATCGGGAGATTTAGAGAAAATATTCTCGACTAATGCAGTTTTCAAACAGCTGTACATTATTAACCGTGCTTGTTATGATTTTATACGGATGAAATTTCGTCATATTTGAAAACTTTGTTGACGAATAAACGTTAGCAAAAAGATGTTTTTCATAAACATGGACGAAAGTTTGGGAAAAAAGATATATGTGTTATATTTATAGGGTTGTATCGGGTTTGTGGCCTATAATTACAGATAAGCCATCACAAAATAAATATACCGCATCATGGCTGAGAAAATCTTTTGAAGCGAAGGCGAATTTTTCAAGGTACACACAAGAAAATATGCTCCCTTTATTCAAAGTCACCCACTGGTCATTTTCCCATGATTGTGGTTTCTGGAAGCTTCTAACTTACTGGATTTGAGTCTGGTAACTAGGGTCCTCGAAATTTAGGACACGTGTTGTAGTACTGTGAGCAATCTTGTCAAGCAACTAAATAATGTAATTGCTTGGTGGAATAGCAAACTGAAATACAACGCTGGAGAACCGCCTACATTTCAGTGCTAGAGATACTGTGACCATGGAGTAAATGGGCCATGGTAGGGTCTGCGCACTCCTCTAACGCTTCTGGTGACTGCATGCTTCGTGATCACACTGCAATTGCTTCAGCCACTGTGAGCTCATTCACGTTTCCAGAAGTCATTTCTCAAACCGATTTCTATGTTCCCTGTCGATGGAAATATATAATCTATGGATATGGATCCTTTGGTACGGTAAACACAATATACCAAATAGTGATCCGTCTGTCAAACGCAATCCAACGGAGAGAAGAAAGACATCCATCTTTCAATCCTGTGTGCTGAGTGAGCGCAATATCTTATCACACACCCAGTAAAACCATCTAGAACGGTTAACGGCTTACCTTCTTCAGAATAGTGGCTTTGTTTTCTTTATTAGAGGTAAGTGCCAGAGTTTACTCTTCAAAATACGGTCCTTACTTTGGACCAAAACAAGGCAAACAGGATTCGAGTTTAGCGGACCCCTTTGCAGCATGGATCTTCTATGCAATTGTCGTACTCTGGATATAGAAATCGCGCGGCCAGAAGGGGAAGGATAATGCGCTCTAAATGTGACGGTTCATTTTCAAGGAATTTAGCCACACTTATTCACAGTGAAAAACTTCTGAATAATAAAAAACCTTAATCAGCTGTTACTACGGTCAGTTTTGCCGTTTGTCTCTGTGGGGCGGACATTTACTCAAGGCTGTTTAAAAATGTAGAAGTTCCGTGCAAGTACCGTTTCATCAGTAACATACGTAGTCAGGACAGGATTTCTCTGCCAATGATACTGAGGTCCTCTCTGGAATATCTCCACGTACTGCTGTCGTGCCAACACATATTCGTGAAGATGGGCCAAATTAGCTCAGTAAAAGACATGGTGGATCCATTTTTGGACGACCCAGAGACAGAAATTAAAATAATGGTAAATTAAGCCTCACAATTCAGTCTACTTGGCGTTTCGTTGGTACTGACAAGAATGAACTTGGCTCGTATGAAACTTCGGAGGCTAATACTGGATACATTGGTCAGGTTCATGCTATCTGACCGTAAACACGTGAATTTTGTTGGTACATGCTCACCTTTAATTCATCCACAGGTAGTTCTTTCTTTTTTCGTTCGCCATACGAAGCAACCAAATAATAAAAAGCAGTGGTAAACGAAGTGAACACAGAGTGGAAAGCAACTACTCATAAAGACTGTCGACGTGTAATCAGAGAAAAGAATTCCAGTTTGTGCAGAATGTTAAGTACCTCACCAGTCGATTGAAAAATCGATGCTCGTAGTGGTCGTCTGGATACTGGATGGCACCCCTTGGTTAAGACGTGTTTTTTTGTGGATGAAGGTTTCTCGGTGTGTCGAAACCCAACAAGCGCAGAATAAGAATTCTATGGAATAAACCTAAGTGGTGACAATGCAGGAAGCTGACTGGACAGGATAGCATATTGTCACTTCTGAACAGGTCCGGAATGTGTCGACTCTAGAAACAGAGAACGTCATTTTTCACTTTGATAGCTGGATAGGGAAATATGCGCATCGGTTGCCATATAGGGCAGCATATTTTGTACTGAGTTACCACGCATGAAATATAACATAAGCACCAACTGCGCACTCCGATTTATACTGATATGTTCTTGGATTAGCAAGTAATATAGAATAGACAAGGATATAGTATATTTGGAGCGATAAACCCAAGGATGAAATGCTTACCCTGTCCTTTAACAGTTGAAGTGAGCTGTTTGGTTTCAGTCTTCAATAGTCATATATATATATATGCCTAAGTATCTTGTCTGCCTTTGTCTGTCAACTCGAACCGTGCTGAGTACTGAAATGGCACAGACTACTTCGCTAGAGCGACTAAATTAAGCGAGTCAATTTCTTTGTTTTTGTCTCTACTCGGCCAACGACAAATTGTTCCTCATTGTGTCTTCTCACCCGAAAAGCGTGCAACTCCCTAACTTCTCCGAACCAGTATACAAAGAGGACTGATTCAGCAAGACGGGGGACAACAAATTGGTGTAAAGAGCAATGAATAGACAATGAATAATCATCGTCCATGCGACACAATTAGTGAAAAACATTCTGTTCAACATCTTCATAGTGTTTTTCCTCCTGTATGGTTATCGGTTCCAAATCGTACTACAAGCTGTCTGTTGGGTCAGACTAAATGTGTCGTTCGAGGTTATTAGGTAAGTGGCAAATGACGTATCAAATCACCAAAGGTCGAAGAACCTAAGTCTGTTACGTCCCGCAATGATACGGAAATATGGAGTAATCTTGAACATATGACAGTGGGATTGACGTTCTGATGGCATCAGGGAAGATTCACTCACATTGACACCAAGTGTCACGCTTTGTTTCACTTGTTATCAAAATGGACAGCACCACGAAGGGGATGTGTTTGTGTTCTTCTGTGCTGCTGTCGGCTAAGAAATATTGGCAGCTGCTGAAACGTGGCTCATGTTTTCGCCTTTCTTGAGGTTACTAATCCAGTGTATTTAGGACTCATTTCTGCTCTGCATAGCCTATTCTCCATTCTATGTAGCCTTTTGATGGACAGACCTTAAAATTCTCGTGTTGGATTTCTTTCTAGTAAAATGTACAGGAATCGATTTTCGTCTTCATAGCGAGTTTAAGTGGGACAAAGTTTTTCAATCTGTCATCGGTCTATTGTAGGTAGTACGTATTATCCGGATAACATTTTTGGCAGCCAGACATTGCAGATGTCCGTGTAGACGATCTAATTAAACTTTTTTAGTTGAGGGGTTATCGGATTTGTTTCTCTTGTTACTTGACTCTTCACCGCTGATGGTAACGATTGGTGTCCGAATGGTTCTTAGCTATAGCACACAGGTCAGCTCAGTTTATGCAGTCCAAATCCGATGAGCAACCGTCAGTGCGATACAAAACCAGGCTTTGACTCCAGACAAATCGGCTCGGCGTGTACACGTGGGTGTTAATCATATCGTCCAGCTGCGTCTACCTGCATCCGTTGGAGTGAAAAAATGTAGGCTTGTAAATGTGTGGCCGCGGTGCATATAAGAAACACCATTGGGTCTTATAGGCATAGAGGCGATCGCCACAACATGAGAAAACTATAAGAATGGGACATGCGTTTTTCACAGCGTTGCGGCCGCAGGGTTCGATCGTAAATACTTGTTTCACTAGGGTCAAACAGGGCTGAAACAGAACAACATGTATACCCTGCGTTTGATGCGATGAACGGTAGATCAGTGAGCCAATACACCACTGTACCTGTTATGAGCCCGTACGTTGCACCTGTCTAACACCTACTTCAAGCCAGACATTATTCACCGTCGACCCACCAGAGATCACAGATGAAGGTACATTGCAAGACACGAAGTTGTGTGCACGAATCTAACTATGATCATTGTGTTTTCCTTTCCCGTTCTGCGTATGATGATTATCGGAACCTTTGTTAACCAGCTCTCACAGACCAGCTCCTTGCTGATGACAGAGGTAACTAGCCTACTACAAAAATCCGAGGTTTCCACACCGCTCAGTCAGACAAGATGAACAAAAACTAACAGTATGGACTCCGCTGACATCGTTAGCTACATATCTTTCTGCGTCGACAGCCAAGCACAAGAAGTATCATGTGGGCCCCTCTCGGAATGTGAACAGCACCAATAACACCCAGACTTTTCACTCCATCTTTAATTTCCTTCTACTAAGTCACTTTCTGTTCACATCTGGGTTTCTGCCAGTCCGAATTGGACACAAAAAGACAACACTGTTCCTAGTCATCGTTAACTTTTCCATCTCGTCTTGACTGTGGTGCTGTGGTGCTCATGTTAGTTTAGAGTTTTTACGAGAATCTTCTGAAATATGCTTCGCACAGCATAGCATCAGCTTAGGTGACTACAGTAAGAATCAGCAAATACAACGGTTAACCGGTAAAGGTAATGGTATGGTCACATACAGATCGTGTATGAAATATTACGGTTATCATACTCGGACAGACAACGTAGTGTACAACCTGGTGAAATGTCGAATGCTACAAATTCAAGGCCTGGGAGTTAACGTGAGGTAAGCGATGCAGGAACCCAAATGGTATGAGGCGCACCCCTGTACCGGGAGAAACGAATATGTTGATCGTTCAAGGAGATCGAGTAAAATGTTAATTCTATGTGACAACCGAATGGTTATTTGAGTCACTTGGTTAATTAGGAAAGGCATCTGTCATCCACCTGTATCTCACACTAATCTTCAATTATTTGAGTTGCTCTGAAAAATGAATCTTTTACGATAGAAAACAAATACAACAGGCCACTGTAGCCTGAAATACTGATTTTTGCAACAGTTTAACTGGAGCAGTTACAAACGTGTCGGTGAAACACACTCATCTGATTGTGAGATTCGCCGGTTGATTGCATGGGTGTTCAGAATGGTTTTATTGTTACTGGCAATGTGAAAGGTTTTGAGAACTTTGATGGATACTTCGTCCTGTAGGTGAGGCCAGTCAATAAAAAGCCGAGAAACACCGTACAACTGTGTCATCCTTGTTGGGAATCATCTGCGGTGCGCATCTCACGAAACTTCAGTAGGGAGCCTCGAACCCTTAACTTCCGGGCTAGTAGTTTGAGCACTTCACCGTTAGGCCATAAGCAATTGCTAAGTAGTATGATTAACTTACACTTAGACAGGACTCAGACTTAAATTAATCACATTGCTGTCGCTCGTGCCCGAACGGTTAGTTGTTTAAACAACTAGCCGAGAATTCGCAGGTTTGAAACATCCTAGAGGTTGGTGAGTTTCAAGTTCGACGACATCAAGTTTATTATTCGTTACACAAGCTTTTGCTCTATGTGATCGAATTTCAGGCTGCAATCTAGTTAAACCCACAGCTGAGTTGCTGTGTACGAATTCGTTCATACTGAATAGCAGACAGCATTCAAGCTATCCTGTCAACAGTAGTCACTCAGCTGTGGCACGCTTTCGCTGCCCAGCTTCCATGACACCCGAAGGAAGCACGATGGCTACGATAATGTAAGGTTGTCCAATCACAATGCCGAACCACAAACTTTCTGATAAGCAGCTTCGCGCACTAACCACGGGCCATCTCAGCCCTTCTGTCTGCAGAGTTGCCTTCAAACCGCAGTGGTTCTCTTCAAGTGTTCACAGATGAACCATGTGACGTACAATACTTGAAGTACTATGAGAGCTAAAATTCTGCCTTTAGGTTTCTATTGGCTTCATGTCTCCTGGTGTAGGTGTTTTGTTTTTTAAAATGTGTAGTTGTGTAATTTCTGCGTAAAAGTTTTACCTACACACTCGCTGGAGGGAGTCCTAAGAAGGCCACGTGATCATCATGTGCCGATGTCGCACACAGCGATAAAGTCGATGACTTAGACAGCTAAGGGCGTGGCTGTAAAAAAGTGTGCTGAGATGGTGGATTCTGTGTAAACTTTGAATGAATACAAAAAGATTCACAAAGGGCTTGAAATTGATTTAATCGATTCCCTTAGTTTAATTATGTTAACTCTGTGTGATTCGCGACACATACTGGATGGTGTGCTTTATCCAAATCACATAAGCTGAATTACTTTAAGCTCGCCTGAATCTGGCTGCGAACTTGCACGTCTTTAGTGAATTTCTTGATCCTTTATTTGATGTTTACGTTACCGTAGTGTCTAGTTTGAATGTGAAGCTCGCGGGTTTTCTGCTCAAGATAATCGCAGCGATCTTGCAGCAAATTATTTACCAAGAAGGTATTATTCTCATGATCATCTGCAACCACCTTCATCCCTTCTCTGTAGGTTAAGTGGCAACTGTTAAAAAATTGGCGTGGAAATTAAGTTAACCAACCCACGTATGTAGAACTACCATCGTGTGAGAGCCTGGCACGATGTTGCTAATAAAATCACATTAATCCACCACGCCAATGGTTGCCAGGGGCGAGATGGCTCAGCGGTAAGAGCGCAAATTTACTGACTGGAAGGTCGTGGTTCGAACCCGACCTCTGCCTCTCGACTTCCCCTGTCTAGGCTTGGGCAACCTGGTAATATCCAAGCCCTCGTGCTTCCTTCAAGTCGCATGGTAGTTAGGCACCGGAAGAGTGCTACAGCTGAGCAATTTTTTCTAATGGTTACCAACAGAAATATGAAATTTGTGAGCGTTTTTTATCAGCCTATGCTTCTTTCCGAACTGGTATCCCCAGAACAACATTCTGAAGTTCATCCAGAGAAAACTGCTCAGTATAAACCACCTCTGTTGCTTGTCCTGACTGCCATGACAAAAGCAGTGTAGTTTTGTCAGTAGCACGAAAAGACTTGGGAATTTCATTTCAGGTTTTTCTTATAGGGGAATCTAATCTATATATTTTTACGTGTTGTACCAAGAGGGCAACATATGAATACGGTTTTGGAGATGGATCCGACAGACAATTTTAAGAAGACATCTGGAGGAATTCAATGTGGATCGTCGGGAAAAGTGGTCCTTGCTGTTAACCACCGGGATGTTCTGATCCAAGCCCATCAATGACCATAACTGACAAAAAGATAGCTACTGCAAAAGAAACTTATTATGAATAGTGCCCCGTAGA
This sequence comes from Clonorchis sinensis, assembly GCA_003604175.2. Lineage (NCBI taxonomy): Eukaryota > Metazoa > Platyhelminthes > Trematoda > Opisthorchiida > Opisthorchiidae > Clonorchis > Clonorchis sinensis. The sequence goes on along the minus strand of CM030370.1, from coordinate 140,696,739 downwards.
CATCTCCGGTGAATAAACGTTCACCAGAAAGTCTCTAGAGTTATCTTATTTGAAAAATCGAATTCTTCATTTTAATGACAGAGGAAACAGAGACAAGGTGTGTTAAATACATTTAACCGAACAAACTATAAATTAGTCTTGGAACTACACCCAGATGCATCAAAACATATTGAAAAGCATCTCGAAAACATTGGATCTATATGAACTCAGAACCTTTGCTTTACCTTGTCTACTGTTTGCTTAATTTTTCCAGTCAGATCTTTTTCTTGACTTAGAATAAGAAAAACTTTGTTGGTCTTAGATCCGGAGGATGTGTGAATCAGCGCATAGGACTTTTCAATCTGATCTCTTACTCGGACAGTTTGTTTTAAATTCCAAAAACTGTTGTACTGAGTTAAAGTAGCTTGCTACCTGCATTACCGACATAAGCAAACCAACACCACATTGGTCGCAAAGTGAGACCACTTCAAAGTGAGAATGTCAACCTGGATAGCAAACAACAAAACCCCTTATCGTATATGGTGTTATGCACAAGTTCTCCAAAAACTTTCAACATTAGTGGAACAAAAGCACCCCCCTTCCTCACCACTGTCTATCTTAAGGGGGTTATAATATATCGTGGTAGTAAACACGATAATGCTAATGGTTTATTCAGATCAGCGTGTATCATATAGTTTCACTACCTTAATTACCAACATCGAATAATGACCATTAATCCTTGGCTTAAGGCCTCAGAAATGTAAACATTTAAAGAGTTTTACTGAGAGAAGCATAATTATGTTGATTAGATTGGCTACTTTTCCAGGGATTTCCTGCAGTTTGGGCTTAGGTAGAACATGAGGTTGGCCAAAATTCGGGGACTGTGCCTAACTGATGAACCCCATAAGAACGAAATCGTTCGTAGGCTGTCGTTGAGTTCTCAGCAACCTTATGAGTAGCGTCGACAGCATCTGCTCAAACTGCTCGACGAGGTGCCCCGTTGAAGCCGCATCAAAGAATGGAGATCACAAGGAACTACCTGATACCGAGGCTGACATATTCGCTCGTGCTTGGCCAAGTCCACCGAAACACGCTCAAAAGGTTGGACAACTACATCAGGCAATCTATTCGCGGCTGGCTACGTCTACCGAAGGATACCCCGATCAGCTACATCCATGCCGGTAAACAACATGGGGGACTTGGTATCCCAAGTCTGAGTGCAACAATCCCGATGCAGCGGACAGTGCGTATGGAAAAGCTCCTTTCTACTCAGTGCCGAGCACTACGCAATGTGGTCAACGATTCCGCAGTTGGCAAGATTGTTCGGGATCTCAGCCTTAAGATCCGTGTCTATGGTTTATGCGTAAACACCAAGGAACAGCTGGTGGCTGCTTGGGGTGATAGCCTGCACAACAGCGTTGACGGTCGCGGTTTACGAGAGTTGGTCGCTTCGTCTCTTTCTAATCGATGGCTCGTATTTCCAGAAAGAGTGTTTCCTCGGATATTTATCCGCGGTATCCAGCTCCGATGCAACCTGCTCAGGACGAGAGTTAGAAGCGCTCGACATGGTCACGGTGGCCAGACGATCTTATGTCGTGGAAACTGTGGCCAACCAGAGAGTTTGGTGCATATTTTGCAGTCCTGCTGGATCACGCATGACGCCAGATGTGCTCGTCATAATCGGGTTGCAAGGGAACTCGCAAAACGCCTCCGTCGCCTGGGATACACCGTCTTTGAGGAGTTGAGAGCACCAACTTCGACGTCATTCATCAAGCCTGACCTGATCGCCGTTCGGGAGCGCCGAGCGACTGTAATAGACGTCAGCATAGTCTCGGATGGGCGCGGAATGACTGTGTGGAATGAGAAAAAGCAGAAGTATGGTGCTGATGAATTTTCCCTCGCCATAATCTCAGCCCTACGTGCAATTGGTTGTGATGTCGACTTTTTGGTCCACCAACCGATGATCATCTCTTATCGAGGGATCTGCTTTCCTCAATCCGCCAAAGCTGTTATCGGACTGGGACTTTCTAAAGTCACAGTCAGTGACTTGTGTTTGCTCGCCATTGTGGGTTCTCTGCGTACGTACGACACTTTTATGCGTGGCACATGGCGTTGAATGTACATTCTTGCCATTGAATCTCACACCAGACCCAGTATGACGGACACTTTGTGCCTGATGTGCGAGTCTTGACTGTGCTAGCGCTTACCGCGCCTTGAAGAGCACTCAGCATTGTTTGTCCTTTCTTCGGTTGTTAGACTTTACACGCATTATTTGTCCTTTCTTCCGTTGTTGGTCTTTACACGCATGTTTCCATACCAAAATTCTCACGTACGTTGGGATTCATCTTATCTGACTGGAACTGTTGGTGGCATGACTTCGAATGAGACATTTCTCTCTTTTATCTCACATTCTCCTGTAACCCTTTCGAATTCATCGCTTGCATTCGCTTTTTATGTCTGTGACCATGCTATTCAAAAATGAATGATAATAGCCTTGTTTCAGTCAATACTACAAACAAAGGTCGACCGACCCCAAGTGCTGCCAAGCCACTCAGATAGTGGACCAACCACCAACTAGCATATCTGAACATCTCATGAAGCATGCAAAGAGTGACGAACGATGGTGATTGCAATCTAATGAAAACTTATGGTTGTGTATTGATATAGTGAGAGCTCCCTGGAGTTAAGTGGGTTTTTCTGATAGATTTCAGGAACACAGGACAGTTCGGCGCACCTGAGAGGATGATACTTACTCCGGTTGTTTTAGCAGGAACCCATAATCATAGGTGCACTGCTAGCGAAATATTCATAAAGTAATTCTTGTTTTCTTGAAATAGAGTTAATGTTTCACGCGATCACAGTGAATGAGACCAACCTGTCTGTCTTTCTGTTCTTGATACGTCGGCTTGGTAATCTATAGGGTTGTGTTTATGTGTTTTACGTCAATCATCTAATCACCACCGACATTCCACTACTCAGCCGATGTATTGCTATTTAAGGAAGATCGGGGCTCCATAAAAGGAATTCATGTATGCAGCAGATGGTTGAAGAGGTTTGTGAGAGACCGTTTGATTACGGTTATAAGGGAAAAAGCTTCCTAACAGAAGAGTGGGTTTTCGCGTGTGAAGCGTTTTATATGAAAGTGTCCACGCAGTCAAAACGATGATGTAGATTGGTAACGTTTGGATTACAACACATCAGAAAAATTAGTGGCTAGGATTCGTTACCGACCGATAGTGATAGCCTTTCAGACTATTTCGTAGTTGAACCACTGGACCCCTTCGGACAGTCGTAAGCGAAATTTCACTGGCTTGATATCACATGCAAGCCCTTGATGGCAGTGTAGATCTGGGTGAACAAGCTCAACGGAAAACCATGCACGGGCCTGTTGCCGAGCCTCTGTCAGCCTGAACTTTAAAGCATGAAAGCACTGCATGACAAAATGCAGTGCTCCATCTTTTTAAACAAACTAATTTTTGCGAGCAATTCTTTTCCGGATAGATTTGTTGTTCAAGGACGTATGTAAACTCGAAGCGTTCCCACTAGCGTGTGCACAGCGTATCGCCCTGTTTTTGCCCATTATAAATTTCATCGACCTCGTTCTACTCCGTGCTTTGATTAACTGACAGGAATCCAGGGCGGAAATTAACCAGTGTTGGACGACTCTGATTGCTGATGCAAGCACCTTGTCTTCAGCGGCTGCGTCCTCTTCAGACTCTTTTTACCACCTCTGGCTTATTAATAGTATCTGCTTATTAAGCTACTTGGTTGTCTTACTGTCTTACTGTAGAATATTCATTTGACCGAGCAAAGCGGTGTGGGTTTTTCAAGCGACCGGATTTCGGAGGTCGTACCAAATATCCGGGAGCTGTCAAGTGGAAGGTCGAAGGATGCTATGGATAAACAGAACTTCTGTGTTTGGGACCTTCAGCTCAAGATAACGAGGATAAACACCAGATTTTTCATCACAAACGACCCCGAAACTTTTTGTTTAATATATGCCAACGAGTTACGGCACGAAACCGGGCCCCAATTTCCTGTCTTATCGGGACATTGTTTACATTCACAAAAATACGTTCCGCACGACTGGTGTTTTGCTTCTGCTTTCAACTTTGATGGAGTAAACCAATCAATTACTCAAGACTGACCTTCTTAAAACATAGGATGCGCTACACAAATTAGAAATCAGATTTCAGTTGTTAGAATTAAACATCCGAGTATCTCGCGTGAAAGCTATGAGCTAAATTAAAGGCACACAGGTTACTGCAGTAACTTTCAACAACGCAGGACTAGGTGGAATAAAACATTGTTCATAGAGGAGTCCGTGAGTGGTTTCAAAAAAGAATAGTGTAAGGAAGAAGGTCGAAACAAAAGTCTCTGAAGAGGCACCGGTTTTTCGACGATATAAACGAGGAAATCGATAGATAAATGACCACGCTGGATTTTCCAATTTGTTTGCTGATGTGCTAGGTCGCGGGAACTTAAAAGTACCAAATTTTTGAAGCTGCTTCTAACAAGGTCGGTTGCTATGAACAAAAGAACAGCAGTGGTGTTAGACCAAAAGTAAACACAAATTCGTCCAGGAATCGACCCTGCATGTACGATAGAACTCCAATGGAATGTATAATCTACTGGAGAAGCATATGGTTGCAGGGGACAATCAGTACCATCGTCGACATACTGGAGACCGACCTGAGCAAATGATGCGCGGTGTGAGTGAACCAAAGTAAGGGTTGCTCATTAGGTTTGTTGCTTTTCAGGATATCATTAAGTCGGAAGAAGAGACAGCTGGTAAAAATTGCATCACAACCGTAGTTCAACCACGAAAAGAATCGACTGTAAGTCGTCATTGTTGCTTCGAATCGGTCTGACATAGGGGGGTGTAGTAAGTGAAACAGACGGTCTTCAAAACGGTTGGTGTCAGCTATCTCTGCAATCTGCAGCAACGGTCGATTTCTTTGTTTCCGTCTGAGCCGTCCAAAGAACTTTCTGGACAAAACTGTAATCATATATGTTTACATTCAATTGAGATATGATGATGAAGCGACAGAAAAATATCACTTTCGTGACGGGCGATGCTAATTGAAGGGACATGCGCGTAGCCGCTATCCAAGACAAGCATGATCATGGACGTAAGTTAATAAGTGCTGAAGACCGGTTTTTTGATATACAGCTGTTGCCTGTATTCCTGTATTGCCAGCACATTCTGAAAGATGAAAGCCGCTGGATTTAAATGCCTATTTTGTGGATTCCTGCTTCTAGTCCATTCCTACCAGTTTTCTAAATATACGTTGCAATAATGTAATTCTGACACAGCCACATCAGGCAAATACGCATACAAATAATCGAAGAGTTTAAAGGAAGGGTAAATTGCAGTACAACTGATCCATAAAGTCAGTCAGAAAATTAATTTGCAATACAACTGATCCATAAAGTCAGTCAGAAAAATCTTTCCAAGAATTGAAGATCCGTGTTGGAGACAGATGGGGAGTTGGTAGACCATGGTAGGGTCAGCCCATTTACGTGACACTTTTGGTGACAAAGGTTCGGTTGCCCGGGTCCGAATTACCGACGCGTTGATTGAACCGATTTACATTGTGACTCAGAACTTAGGTGAAGGCGCTTTATGTTTACTTGTCTAATTAGACTATTTACAAGTAATTTAAACAATACAGTTAGAAGGCTGAGATTGGTAGACCCGCGCAGTTTTTATTGGCTCACCACTACGGGTTCCCGTCGTCTGTGTTGTTTAAATTATTGAAGGTATGTAATTATTTAGAGGTACAGTGAATCTGTAACTCAGTCCACGTAACAAAAGCTGAAAAGAAGTGCTGAGATGACCGCCGTAGCGTTGCAGCATCATGTGATCTGCAGTGATTAAATAGTCACTATCTGATTAGGCCACCAAAAACCTTAAAACCGAACGAATTAGGTGCCTTCTTGTAGATGCCCTTCATTGACAGACACTTTCAAGTAAAAGAACGAGCAGACATTAAAAGCTCAGCTGTATTTGACAGATCGACTGGGACTTCCCCCCACTTTGTGATACTGCCTCCCACCAGAGAGAGAGAGCGTGTACCACGTACATGAAGGTTGGATGCCTAAGGTAAAGGGTGTTCCGATCCGGAAAGCACATCCACACAAATTCGTTCGTTTTTATTGTGACTTATCGAATAAGGGTAAACAGACCGGATACGTAGGCCTTTCAGTAACGGCTTCAGGTTATCGATTCTGGACCTGGTACCCCCTTTCAGTGTGTACAGCTGACGAATTTGATTTAAGCGGCGAAACTTGATCTAATCACCTGTTGACTACTCCGTACACTCATCTAATGAAGCCCGTCTGGTGAGTCTCAAGTAAGATGGAAGCACCCGTGTGTCTGAACTCTTCAGGATTCGGCTAAAAATCCCTACCTTGCAAGCTCGAGGTGGTCATGTTCAAGGATCAAGCTTACTGACCGAAAGCTCCCTGGTTCGAAACCATCCTCGGCATCCCCACTGTTGCTGTATGGGCTAGTGCAAACTGCCAGTTTCTCAGCCCCAACCATTCCTTCGAAGTGGTATGGCAGCTGGAAACCAAATGGGTGTTACAGCTGAACGATTATTGTTGTTCCATTAACATCTTCCCCTGTAACATGTTGTAAAATTTCAGACCTAAGGCTCGGTAAATGTGACGTCCTCCGTGAGGAGCTCTGAGAACCTTCTGATTACTCATCAAAAGGTTGGAGTTGATAGAAAGCCTATTACAATAGCATACAAACAATGCCAGCAGAAGTCTGTGCTGGAAGTGATATCCTCAACTTTTCAGACGCTTTCTGTCCTCATCCGGTCAATCTCGAAACTCAGTTGCTAAACCGAACTTCGTTGCATTTAGCCAGTTTTATCCACTCCTCGAGTGATTACGTGTATAATGTTTTTGACTAAAATACCTGGATTTGTATCCGCACGAATGCCTTGCGTTTGGCTGCCTTTTCCGTCTAGAAAAATTTTGCAAACTTCTCCCAACACCAAACGGGTGGTGTGATTTACGTCCAGTTCTTTTGTTTCCACTATATCGTGAATCGCCAAATCTCACACGGAGAAATTTTCCAACCTGAATCTTTTGTTATGGCTCGGTAGTCGGTGGGGTCTCTAAAGACTACCTCCGGTTAACGGTGTGGCGATGCACATCTTTTTTTTGTCTTGTTAGTCCTGTAGTGAATAGCTCAATCTGTCGAATGAGACAAAATGCGCCAATCAACCTTCACGTGATTACTGTGTGGAACGACTAAGCCAGTAACGAACTACATAAGAAAAGACGAGAGAAACGCACACATGCACACAAGGCCAATAATGTTGGCCAAGGTCTAAAAATGGTGGCAGACTACACAGCAAGAACGCCGGAGCAAAAGAACAAACTGCCAGCTTTCATTTGTCTTGGGAAGAAAAGTGATCCCCGAAACTTTGCTGACGAGATGTGAATAGTTTAAATTTAGGCATCAGTTTGGATCACACCTCAGAGATGGCACCAGAACATTGAAGAAACATAAAATCGCTGATGAGAGAAAAGCCTACGCAAATTGCGTGGATGGACAGCTCAAGTCGGCTTTTACAACATACTCCTCTGTTTTGAGGTGAAAAACAGTGGCTCTTTGTAAATAGGAGATTTTCACTTATGATTCCTGTCCAACCCATTGCTGACTTACACAGCTATTCAGCTGGTAACTGGTTGGAATATTTACCTGCTAGTCGACAGTCCCTGTAGAGGACTTGATAATGACCGAGTTAGGACTTCTACTGAATGTTTTAGTGAAGACGTGGTCTGATATCAAGAAGATTAACCATATCATCGCCCATCACATGGGCGTGAAGAGACCAGACTTATTGTTGCCAGTTTGACGTTGCTTTCCACAGAATTACGACCTTGCCGAACAGTTTGCGCGGCTGCGAATGTTTTGGGTGCCAATATCGAGGGGGGTGCGTTTTCTCCTTGAAAAGGCTAACGTCTCTTCTCCCGTTATTTCAGGTAACGTTGAGGTAAAGATGTAAGTTCACGCAGATTGAGTAGAATGTGTTCGTATACTCGGTTAACCCGGAGCAATACTCGGAGCTGTACTCGGAGGTATTATTTTGAGATAAATTTTCGGACTGAAGAATATTCAACCCACAAGGGCTGATGACCAATGTCTTTGGTCTCCACTAGAATCCCAACTCTCAAGAATCGCTCCAGCTAACGGTCTGCATACAACCTTGAGTGCCTGTTGGTCAGCGGTCGTGGTGGACAGATTCACCGAAGCGAAAAATGCTGACAGTCACAAACCCTTGGATGGGATGATCAGGTAAAACGCGGAGTTGAAGAAAATTTCCAGATTCAACAGCCAGTCGGTCAAAAACAAACTAGTGAGCTTGTTTGTCAGTGTTGAGCGCTACCATAATCCGGTGGTCCATAGTGCCTAGAGCAAAGTCTTTCAAGAGGAAGAAGCGGACAAACAGCGTTGAGCTACTGCAGTGCAAAAACTCGTATCGTTAGGCACTCTGGAGGCGAAATCGTATTCCTTCATGCTGTGGGAGTGTGAAGGAAATGAGATGCATTTTGCAAATGACCAGCCTTTTGTTGAAGTGGAACGGGTTGAGAAAGCGTTTTCATGAAAATAGAACACTTCAATGATAAAAGTCACTTGACCATCTCTGACAGCTTCATGCTACACAGCCATGAGAGCGAGTGGTCGTTTGTTTGTTCGCTGAGCTGTACGATTTGATTGCAAACGTGCCGTCTCTAAGCTCCACTACGCACTCTAACAACGCATTAATGATGTCACTTCGATTGGTGATGTAACGTTTGAAAGCAGATCGCCTAGCACAGTGAACAAACCAACGATCACCTACGCTACCTCAGCTACAAAAATTCTCCTCAATGAGGGCATCTGCTGTATACATCACCAGTATGAGCCTGTCGTATTCACCCTGGCGCTCTCTGATTGGCCACGCCCACACAGTCAAGTGAATACTTTTCAATACTTTTCAAGCGCTATTTCTAGGCATGGTCAGTTATGAGTAAAGCAGCGTCATCCACTTTAAGGCGTCGGGGCTCCCCATTATCTCGAGAGTAAGACAGTCAAATAAAATGCCCAAGGTTGCATACGCCAGACAAGTCCTCTTGACCTAGTAGAAAAGATGTTTGCTCTTGCAGTTCTTTCAATAATCCCCACAAGCAAGCTCTGTCCATCATTCGGCTAGGCCTTTCTAGGCTCATTTTCCACTCGCTTAACAGTGACCCCGTGTTGACCCTAGTACACACTAATCCAAGCAAAAATAACACTTTAATTAGTTCAGGGGATCCGCTCGTTCGAAACCCACACTAAGTATCGAATTGGTCAACGGGAGTCGCTCTCCGGAACTTTTATTTCACTTTATTCTGACCTATAATTTACCTCCGGAATACATACTTATTCTTCCAACTCTCTCTTTATCTCCAGACATGCAAGACGAGACCACATATGTTATACGTTATCTTCAGGGCAATTGATCGTTTTAATGCGACGCATTTGGTGTATATGATATGTGAACCGTGCTCAGCCGCAAAACTGTAGGAACTTTGTCAAGCTGGACGCCGGTACATAGTCACCTACGTGTCACTCGGTTGACTGGTTCACTTAAGATTAGTGTTTATTTGTCACGTTACCACATGTTCCGATATACTGAGACCCGAAGCTGAATAAATTAGGTTCTGGCAAAATTAACCGCGGCTGCTTCGGTCGACACGACCCATGGGTAATCGTAGTCTGGTTGCCTTCTAGGTTTTCAAGCCGGTCTACCAAGTCCTAAAGATGAACGCTCGACGGTCTGTTTAATATCAAGTGGCAGGATTTTGGAGGAACGAGTAGAATGAAGCGGAGAATTGATTGTTGGTCTGTTCGCCGAGCTTGGCAGTTGGATTGCAAACGTTTCATCACCAATCGAGGTGACATCATCAGTGCGGGGTTGAGTGGGTGAATTCCTCCTCTTCTGCCTGTGCTTATATGGCTCCTAAAACAGCATCTGGTAGTTCTGAAGGGGGTCTTCACCTAGTCTGATTGGACCCTTGTGAATCCGACCTGGTGTCAATCTCTTGTGTCTGTTTGGTTCATTGGGCGTATTCAATTCAACAGTTTTGTGGGTGATTGTTCTGTTGTGAATCAACCAATCAAGGAAACCAATCCAGACCTCAAAGCAAGAAAAAAACGACCGAATCACAACAGAACAATCACCCACAAAACTGTTGAATTGAATACGCCCAATGAACCAAACAGACACAAGAGATTGACACCAGATCAGATTCACAAGGGTCCAATCAAACTAGGCGAAGACCCCCTTCAGAACTACCAGATGCTGTTTTAGGAGCCATATAAGCACAGGCAGAAGAGGAGGAATTCACCCACTCAACCCCGCACTGATGATGTCACCTCGATTGGTGATGAAACGTTTGCAATCCAACTGCCAAGCTCGGCGAACAGACCAACAATCAAAGACAAGACTACTCGGGTGTTAGCTAAGTAACTGATACAGAACAATCAAGTGAAAGCGGGAGCTGATGCACCGATCATTCTGTAGGAGTATCAGTGTTTCATGTTTTCCGAATATCTGATTTAGTCTATGAACCTGTGGGACACTGGACATTCAGGCACTATGGGAGCGATTTAGGTGCGTATGGACCAAAGTCTTGTTAGGAACGTTACCAAATATGGATATATCATTCTTAACTTGTGTGCGGAGACTCTGTGTGATACATAGACTGAGAGGCTCTGTTCCATGATTATGGTAGTCTGAGCTTGTCTAATCGTCGTTCAGTCGGTCAATGGACTTGCAGTCTAAAGGAATCAATGAAAGTCACGTGAATGTCCTGTGTATTTGTCGAAATCAGTTCAATGTGGGTTCATGCAGAACGACCAAACCGCAAAACTTACAAACAAGATAAACAAAACCCTGAAGAAACTCAAGGATCTTCACAAAATTTCAGAGGAAGAGTACTGGAGAATGAAGGCTCGCGACTCAGAAGTTGCCCGATTCTACGGACTTCCAAAGGTTCACAAAGAGACGGTACCATTACGCCCGATTGTCTCACTACCAGGAACACCCACATACAACATTTCAAGAGAATTATGGAAGCGGCTGAAATATCTCACCAATGGGTCCCAATATTCAATCAACAATGCAGGACAATTTCTGGAGAGACTTAAAAAAAAAATTGAAGAAGACGAAATAATGGTGTCCTTCGATGTAACCTCACTGTTCACATCAGTTGATTTAAATGCAGCGAGGTCAACGATTGCTGAACTCCTGGACAACAACAACCGCGAAAACATCAACGGAACGCTCGGGAGAGAAGAAATATGTGAACTACTAGATCTGTGCTTGACGACCTACTTTGAGTTCAATGGAGAATATTATGAACAAATCAAGGGAGCGCCAATGGGGTCACCAATTTCAGGATTCATCGCGGAAATTACAATGCAGGAACTGGAGCGGATCGTGCTACCAGATATCAAACCGAAAATATGGGTACGATATGTGGACGACACATTTGCTATTGTAAAGAAAAATGAACTAACACGAGCGAATGAACTGCTGAACAACGTGTTCCCGACATCCACTTCACAATGGAAACGGAAGAAAACAACAAATTGGCGTTCCTAGATGTGCTGATCACGAGGAAAAGAAACGGCCAACTGCAGACTGAAGTATACAGGAAAGAAACACATACAGACCAGATTCTGAACTACTACAGCAACCATCCGAACTGCCACAAACGGAGCTGTGTTCGAACCCTATTCAAGCGGATCGAGACTCATTGCAACACAACAGAAGCGAAGAAAAAGAAGAACAAAGACTCTACGAGACATTCCGAAATAACGGCTACCCGAAGAATTTCATACGGAGGTGCTTACGAAACCACCACCAAACGGATTTGCCAACACAATCAGAACAGAAGAAGGTTACGCTGCCATACATCAGAAACGTCGCGGAGATGACTGCACGACATCTACGGCAATATGGGATTACAGTCGCCTTCAAGCCTGCAAACACGTTGAGAAGAACTCTCTCGAAACCAAAGGGAAGTTTGGATGCAATGAAGAAAACGAACGTGGTCTACAGACTTAAGTGCAACGACTGCGACAAACACTATGTTGGCCAAACTGGAAGAAAACTGGCTACCAGAATACACGAACACAAGCTTGCCAGCAGAAGGCATGACCCAATGTCACTTGTGTCAATCCACGAAGACAGAGAAGGACACAAGTTCAATTGGAACAACGTTCAAATACTTGCTCACGCAAGAACAAAACGGGAGCGAGAGTTTGCCGAGGCGTGGTACTCCACACAAAAGTCGATCAATAAACACATCGACATTGACCCCGTCTATCAGCCGTTACGAGCAAAAGAACTACACGGTCACGGGACTCTGGGCCACATGGACAATCAAGAAACCTAACGACAACCAGCGGACAAATGGCCCCAAAGGAAGAAACCCACGAAAAACAAGACCACTGAATCAACCAATCAAGGAAACCAATCCAGACCTCAAAGCAAGAAGAAAACGACCGAATCACAACAGAACAATCACCCACAAAACTGTTGAATTGAATACGCCCAATGAACCAAACAGACACAAGAGATTGACACCAGGTCAGATTCACAAGGGTCCAATCAAACTAGGCGAAGACCCCTTCAGAACTTGAGGTGACATCATCAGTGTGGGGTTGAGTGGTTGAGTGTGGTTGAATTGAGACCCACTCAACCCCGCACTGATGATGTCACCTCGATTGGTGATGAAACGTTTGCAATCCAACTGCCAAGCTCGGCGAACAGACCAACAATCAACCAGCGCACCCGAGCTACCTATATTCCACAACATTGCCGAAGCGGAGAATGGACAATGGCTTTTTGTCGTAGACAAAAACAACGCTGAAATTGTACTCTTCAGAGATGCAAGGCATTAGGCCTTGACGACTCACGTCCCGCACTCCTCAAAGAAGGTGACAAGCTGCTACGCAACATGAGACCAAAACGGAACAACAGTAGAATCAGTCTCTCAGTCTGACGTTATTCTGCACAAACTATCAGTATGCCAAGATCAGTGGAAATTAACCTAGATTCCTCCTAGGGTAATGAAGCCTCAAACACATCTTTCTATTAATCAGGGTGTTTAGACACTAATAAAGCTGACAGCAGTCCAAGTGATTGTCCTTCTTAGCCTAAAGTTCGCCTCCAATTTCAATTACCACCAGACCTCAGGCAAACGTCTTTTCTATTGAAAAAACACTATACATCAACCCTGTGGACGCTACAGGAGTACCTCAGGCTCTTACTTCAGTTCGCTAGATCTGGTGATGCTGTCTTCCAGCACACCTCACTTTGACTTTTTAACCTTAACTAAAGTTTACCTACACTTTCCTTCTACTCCGAGATCGAAATGTTCTATGGCCGTCTGCTCATACGCATGGAATACGCTTACTTTGTTTATGTCCTTTGATCATCCACTAGAAAACGCAAGCCTTTTGGAATAACCTGAAATTTTAAATGCACAGCTTGGCTTCCACCTTTAACCTAAAAAACGTAAGTGCTACTTCGAAAAATGCAAAGGAGTGAAGTCTAAACACATGATTTCGCCTGAACTGATCGGCGTGGTTTATAGAGTCACCCACGTGGTATTTGCACGCATCTTGCAGACAGAACCATCTCCAAACCATCAAGGTTAGGGTAGGTCTTTCCAAACTCTGACACCTACGGTACCATCGTAAAATCGATTTTTAGATCTGTCGTAACGTTGAAAGCACCGCCATATGTTCCTTACTTATTCAAAGGTCAATGCCTTCAGTGTTCAGTGTTCAGTGTTCCACCGTCATTGTCTCCGAAAAACTGCCGGAGCATCAATACGACCAGTCCGTGGTGAGCGAAATAGTCACTCTAATCTTCGATGATTATGTAGGACTGGAACTCTTCACCTAGCTTTGTGCATAGCTGAAAAGAACCCAACGGTGGCCGTGGCTGATGAACTTAGTTCTCGTGTTGGAAGCTGCCATCTGCCAGAATGGGCACCCCGGGACAGGACATACCAATGGTTGGTGAAGCTGAGCGACCTGCTTGAATCGTGCGGCCAGTGGCGCCCATGCAATAAAGTCCTGCTTCCCTGTGGGTAAGATAGGACGACTTAATAAAGGCCAGTCTGTCAGGTTAATATTGGATATCCTACCGTCTTTGTTCCAATCTCCGATGAACGGAGCTTCCACCAACGTAGCTTGGCGTTTTATTTAAGTTCAAAATGATGAGCTAAAATGCACTTAACTTTCATTAATTAGTTAGTGGTTGTAGTAGAAGCTACATTCTCCATGATGACTTTACTACCACTGAGAATCCCGGCTGCGATTTACTCATGACATTTAAAGAGCTATGAGTGGCTGCTGTATGGTATTGCGGATGCTAGCGTGATTCCCTCGACAAACTCAATATATCTGGTAAGCCCTTATCTTCTTCAACCGCGTTTTCCGATCGTGAGTGTGTTGGAACTAGCCTAAGTTGCTTCAGTCATAAGGTTAAGTCATCTTTTCGTACCAGTTTGCTGAATGGTTTGCATCTCATCTTCCTCAGTCTGTTCACACGGAATTCTACTGCCAAATGACCAAATGACCAAATGACCAAAATGACCATTCAATAAGATTTTGATTAAATTTCTGCACTCCGCTTTATTTTATCGAAGTCGGTTGAATATCTGTTTGTTTTCAACCTCTCAATAACTCGCACCAAAGTCATCATATTTTGTGCTTTCGCTTTTCTAGTTCTTTTGGTTTCCCCACCGCTTATCTGGTCTAAATTTATTCTTTCGTATCGATTAGGTTTCCGTTTTCGGACACTGGTGGTCATTGGATTTTTTCTCCATGATATGTTCAGTGTCGACGTATCAGCTAAATATAACAGGACAAAGACATACGACTTGTCATCTGACCAAGCAAAAAGCGATCAGAAAAATCCATTTGCCCAGCACTGAAAAAGCGGTAATATTTGTAAATATCATAAACATTCACGGCCCCTTCTGTCCGCTAGGCCAGATAAACATCGGTTTTCAACTGGAAAAGGTCAACCATCACTTTTACATAAACAATCCAAAGTGGTAGTTTGCCTTAAATGCCAAAGTTACAAATACAAATGGCAAGTGGAAATTTTTCAAAGGAAAAAACAGATTTGCTGTTCAATCACCTGCAAAGCAGTTCATCCTTGCGATAATTTCCTGTCCGATTTATTGGTGGTGTGCCTGTGAATATGGAAGTATGATAGACTTTGGGAATCTGAAATAAAACTAGATCGTTCAGACATATTCTTTACTACAATTTCAACTGGAGGAAATAATCACTGGAATTTTTTAGAAGACCTGATTTTATAACATGTTCCCGTAACAAAAATCACCGTTTCGGTAACAATGTCGCTTCGACCCAGACTTACCAGTTCACCGTTACCAGGATAGTTGTGACAGCTGGTGAAATTCTTACAGGGCCACCTTGTTTTTTGTTGAATGATTACAATCTTTCTCAGCACTGACGCTGCCCATTCGCAATGCAGCTAGTGCAGACATTTACGACCGAAGGACAAAGCGCTCGACATCATCTGCCATGCTTTACGGGCGCGACTATAAATAAATTCATGTCACTTTGGTCGTTGCGTGATGACATCAGCCGGTTCACATACAAGCTGACCTCTAGAGCAAATATATTACATGTTTAACAGTTAAACTGGCGTTGGCCACTTGCTGCCGCTCCTTCCGCAACACCTATGTGGACTCTGATGACGCGTTTGTCCCTTGCTGATCCTGCTGTGCTTTTCGAGGGTGTGCAGGGTGCACACACCTCACCTGACCATTGAAAGACTCCGGTGCCACAATGCGAATTGAAATAATCGAAAATGCCTGCTGAGGTCTCTTTTGGGCACTCCATCTTTTGATGTTAACCCTATTTGCAACTTTGCAAGATGTTTGGTGCCCTTCTTGTGGAAAGGCACAATCAACTGCCTTTAAGCACCGAAGCTTGAGCAGAACCCCAAGGTCGATCGGAGTTCAGATATCTATACCTGTTGGTCGGAGATACAGTACAACTCGACGAACTTTTAGACGACAGATGAAAAAGAGCCTCTGCGCGGATCAAGAATCTTGGTGGGTCCGAAAATCCAAACGAATAGAGGAGACGAGAAGGCTGGAAATATGCGAAGAGTATTCCACCTTATATGCCGACAAATTCAAAAGGCCTATAGTGAGTGACTATTCAGATTTGTCACTGATGAGGTAGTGAAGTGAATCCGGAAGGATCCCCAAAACCCTGTTTTCGTACCTCTACAAACGAGTACCTGGTTGACCTGGAATATGCTCATGACATTGTTCTCATTTCTGAAAGAGGGATGAAAAGGCACACTTTACCAGAAAAAACTGATCAAAGTCACCTAATCTTTCGCACTCTCAAAATGTATGGTCATACTGCCCGACGTGTAGTCTTTGAAAATCTCTCCAAGAATTCAAGACGAAAAATTTGTCGGCCAATCGGAGAGAATAACGTTCACGTGACCAGTTTCTATCCAGCCTGAGTGATGGACATCTAGGTACCTAGAATGATGATGGTAAGCTAGTTCCGGGTCCTCTTCCATTTCCTATCTTTCTCTTTTCAACTGTAAGACTTTATTAAGGTTAACTGACACAACTCTTCGGTAGTGATGATGATGGTGTTGGCTTAGGGTTGGAAATCCCTAGCCAGAGGAAAGCGGTTTTATACAAACAGCTATGTCCATGTCTTGGAGATAATCAGGCCTACAGTGGAGTTCGATGACCAGTCACCAGTAATCAGATGGTCGTCTGATTAAGTTAGCAGCCGATTGAGATCAAGCACTGAAATGACGCACTCGCTGGCACAGCGCTCCACCTCTTGACGAAACATCCCTGGGAGATTCCGAAATGTTTCTTCTATGGGGATTTTCCCTCTTGTTAGGGTGACTAATAATAACAGGGGGCTTAACTTCAGCACTGAGATTCTCCAAAGGTTTTTATGAAAGTAGCCTAAAAATGCACTTTTTATCCGAAGTAATTCCTTCAAATGTTAAACATTCTGGCATCGTCACGGTTCGCAACACAGTGGACGTGTATGGTGATCACCAGGCGCCGCCATCCATGTCGCCAGGAATTAGTGCCTTTGTTTACTTCATCCAATAAGCCATGATTAGTTTACGCGAAGACATATTCTTATATCACGAATAAACCATCGTTATCATTTACAAATCGGGAGTGCTTAGCTATCGCTCAAAGCTCCATTCTAGCCCTCAACTGTGTAACTTTACGCAGTATTTAATCACATATTGCTGCGTTCAAAACAAATAATCGCCTAATTCAAGTAAAGCCCAGTCAAGAATAGGTTCACAAAAGTGGCGATTTAATGTCAGCTGCACTGTTAACATAAGTTCTTTTGCGTGCTGGTTAACTAGTGAATCTCGCTTGGCTTGGGGTTTTTCATTGCGACCTCTTTAAATCTGACATTTTAGAAACGAGAGTGTCTTTCCTTTGATTCTGGAGGGTTGCTTATCTCAGAGAACAAGGTTCTTCACCCCTGAAGTTGTTTCCTTCAGGGAAGTGTGTCGCCAGTTTTATCAGAAAGCACAAAACTTGAAAACTTTCTCGTCTCATCATCGACAATTGAAATTCTTTGGAAATTCTCACCCTATATTACTCTCTGCTGTTCTCAGGTAGACTAACAGTCCCCACTGTCAACAAACCATTTCTTTGTTTACCTCTTGGCCTCCATCTCTGTTGAAATAGGATTTTATAAACAACGTAGTCGCCAGCTGACTTTTGTTATCACAGGTAAGTGTAGCAGAGCCTCTACCCCACCTGCTTTTATGGTGGTCAGTTGAATTTTTCAGCTGCATCACGGTCCACACAAAATGCCGTATTTATAAAAGCTTATCTGAAACTCCTGTCACTCAAGGAACTATTATAGCTCACTATTGTTTGTCTTTTTCACTATTCATCCAAATCATAAATAAAATTGTCGGGAATTTAGGTGAGAAGAGGCCAGATGCTTCCTATTAGAAGTGGATAACTTGAAGAGCCTCCTGTAAGATTGCACAAACCGGAATGCAGTAACAGAATGAATGAAACGAGACGGTGTAAAAAGACCAAATTTTTAATGTTTCAAAGGTTTTATACCTCATCAACAGTAATTTGGTGCTATGCATAACATTCACGTCATTCCTCTTATCTCTTGCCTGTCACTCCAACATGCGAAGATGAGAGACACTACACTCCAATTTGACTATCATTATAAAGCATTGGCAGTGCATATTGTCTGTGGTACCCGGGCTAGAACCCAGGGCATGTCACATGCCGGATGAACTTGTTGCCACTTATCCTGTCCAAAGTGAATCGAAATTGTAAGGACATTCGCAGCTTCTTGATAATGAAAACTGTCCAACTTAGGCGTTGTGTACATCAAATCAGCTATTCATAGCTGGACTTTTAGAGGAAACTTGTCTGATGAAAAGTCCTTCTAGAACTACCGCGGTTAACTCTTATAACTTTATTCCAGATAGGAAGTGTCGTCTAGCCTTTCGTAAATTACGCTACTGTACTTGGAGCAGGCACAGTGAGGCTTGTAACAAGACACAAGCAAAATTACGTACCGGGACCCAAAAGGCATGTCGAAATTTTCAGTTTTTGAAAATAAAGTGCATATGAGATGTCTACTTTCCTGCCCGATAGTTAGGTGATGTTTTCTAATAAACAACTCCGCGGTGAAGGGTTTTCCTCCTAAGAACCTTCGAAGTCCTGCTGATTTCCGGTTTCAACTCTGTATTCTGCGCCCGGAAAGAATTAAGGATTACCCTGAGATTGCCTTGGTTTTATTGACTGACCACGTTGTTTTAGAGTTTTGTAAGTATGCAACTTTTGTTGCGTTACGCGTTTCCTGGAGGAAGAGAGTGTATGAAATGAGTTCATCCCTCAATCTTACCGTTCTTACTAACTTAACCATAAAGAAACTCCCTCAAAGAGCATAGCTTTGGCAAAAGATTTCGTGGGTAGGATGCTCTGGTCAACGCAGCACAGGTTGCTGTAGCAATGTCCTCTAGATCATTGGTTGAATCCCAGGTGGCATTATCATACGCTTCAATCCCTGTTGGCTCACCATTGGCTCCCATTTGGTCCACAACAGAGATTGCGGACCCACTGAAGAGGAGTGAATCAAGAGCATTTCGAAAGTTAAACGCACTAGGATGATAAGTGGGCTTAACACAATCAACGAAGTCAGTGGTCACTACCCACAACCAGTTCGGGCCAAGACAATTGACTGAGTCAAAGATATCGATAATAACCTCCCATTTAGCGCTCCTCCGGAGCACATTCAGCCTTACTGGTGTATTTCCTGCACACCTGGCAACCACTGGCTTTTCCACTAGTAATGTACTTGTCAACTTACAAGAAGACAATGGCACCACATCAGTCAGTGCCTGAAACCGTTTTAGGATGACCTTGATCGTTGGCATGATCTTCTTCTAAAAAGGATAGATGCATGGGGCGCGAATCTACCAAATCCAAATCAGAGAGCACCTGTCGACAGTACACGTTGCTCATGACGTGTGTACCACTGATCAGGCAATGCGCGCACCCTGCGCTGCTTGCCTGAATCTTTCTCACATATTTTTGGGTTTTCGGTCTGATGTCACATTTCTCATACGCAGCAAAAGTACTCGTTCAAAAACAGTTTTTTTTATTTTGTCTTGGCGCGTTACATCGAATGGCAGTACTGAGTCCGCTAAGCATGTATTTGCGACCCGGGTCAAATTTGTTGTCCAGGGCAGGGGTCCACCAAAATGCTTTATTCCTGTTGCAAGGTTTTCATTAGAAGCTGGAGAGGACGTTGTAAATTCCGATGACATTAAACAGTGTCTGATTAGGTGCATTTTAGTCTACAGAGCCACACAATTCTGTACGCCGTAAAATTCTCTCCATCCTGTTGTAATGATCCCTTTTGATACCGCCCCTCAGGTGTGACAACCATATTTCACGTGCCACCAGATTTGCTTGAATTTCTGAAATCCTAAGGGAGTGAATGACTTAGTTCGAAAGCTTTTATCTCGCATTGTGCATTTTGTCATTCCTTATGGGAGGAACAAAATACTTTGGATTAGTTATGAAATGGAAAAACCTCAGCCAAACCGCCGCGTCATTAAATCTCAAAAGAGATAAAGTCACAGGTTAACATTACGACTTTCATTTCATTCACCGGGTAAGCCATTGTCGAGCACGAGTTATGCAAGTCCAGTCGATTTTGACTGTTAAATTATCTGAATATAAACGTGTAACCCAAACCAACTTACGGAGGTGTATGGAGTCGTGTGAATTCCAAAACGGCCTACATTGTTTGCCAAAAGAATGCAAACAAACCGCTAATAGTATAAGGAAATTATGGAAGTTTCAGTTGGGATTCCTCCTCTAATTGATGAATGGCGATAAAATATTTCCTAAGTGCGAGTTAATCACACTGTTGATCAGCTATTCGTGGCCGAACGATCAAGTGCTCAAAATAATAGCCGGGAGGTCACGGGTACGGAACTCTGTGGAGTTTTGTCAGACGCACACCGTTGACGATTTTCAACAAGAATGAAACAGCCCTACAGTGCTTCTCGGCTTTTAAGCCTCGATTAACTCCACTTACAGAACAAAATATCAACTGAAGTTGCACAAGTTATTCTTGACTTTGATGCAAATGATTGCGACCACAGTGTATATGGGGATTTATATACTTCCTTGAAGACCTTCTGCTACCTCTTTATGCCAGCAGGACCGTTGGTCCTAAACCACGGGCCTAGAAACATACCAAGTTGCATTCATTGCACGCAAAATTGATCTTTGGTATGTGCTTCCTTGTCATACTGGCGAATCGCACCTTACCATCTGAAGGCCATATTCCAGCTAGGTACAAAGTCAGATCGGTGCAAAGCTAAATCAAGCCACTCGCCTCATTAAGCATGAAGGCCGGTTTACTCCACCCCATGAGATAAGTTCCTCAGTGAGCCACTGAGCATTGAGTTCACCATTTATATATTTATCATGAGCAGTGAGCAGATGGCTACGCAAGGTTGAGCCGATAAGTGCACATATAGGGCAACCTGACATCATGAGATCAAAGGCTACTTTCAATATAAAGAATTTTGATAGGGACACTTAAGGTCTATCGATGCAAGCTGGCATCGGAACTACCCAAGGTAGCTAGGCAATTCAGCTCAGCTGGCACTCTTGCTCGAACTAACAGTGAACATAGTTTTTGCCCCTGGCAACGCAGGTGGACACATTCTGCTCTGTACTGTTTGGTCCGTTGATTCGATATGATCCTAAACGGTCGAGCGTGGTTGGGCGGAACGACAGAAAAGCGCACGTAAACTGAGATGAATCAACCGAACAACGTACGTGATAGATGCACTGAGGTACATATCAAGCTCATAACTTGCAAGTACAATGGGTCTGGCACCAAGCCTGGCTACATAAAGATTTTTGGTGGCGAACTGCCCACCCCTGTACGTGAATAAAAATTAGTAAGAGCGCTCAGTTCTACGATTTATGGAATGGCTTTAGCCATGACTCGGTCATCTAGTATCATCTAAATTAGAGCGGCAGTTTGTTACACACAAAGTGCAATACTATGATCAGGTTCCGTATAAGCCCATTGGAAAAGGTGTATTTTGTTGGTGCGTTTCTTCCAAAACCAGACTGGCTCGTAGTGTCGGCGTTTTCTTCCTCCGAAACTGCCTTTTTAATCAGCTTGTTGAGTGTCATTTTGATTGAGAAATTTCAAAGTAAGTAGTAACTCTAATGTTCGTGTATAAGAGATAGGAAACTTCATGCCAAATGACTCATCTTCAACGCGATTGGATCGCTCATTAATGAGCACTGCTTCAGTATGGAGAAACTTGAACTCAGATTCTGTAGCCAGTGTAGTTTGTTTGAACGGTAATAAAATTGTTGTTTGACTTTAAACGACAATACGACTATTTGTTTCATATGTTTTGCAATAAGACAAGAGTACGTGTGGTTTTAATGTTCGCTTCCAGTGAACGATCATTCTTCTGTCCTCCTTTTCTTCCCAAGAATGTGCTCTAAAGGGCCTGGTGGCAGTTCGGGGAGAAGTAGGTCAAATCCACAGAATACGAGCAAAAAGACATGACCAAGGATGAAATGATAATTCAAACTCCCACTTATATTAGTATCCGACTTGTTAAAATTCCAGGCCCACGGATAATTCGAAACCATCTCCAAGGCGTGCCGCAGCTGCATTATAACCACAAACTTTTTTATTTGAATGTAAATTCCTAATATTTCACATTTCTTCACGCTTTCATGACAGATCGAGAACAGCTATATGGTGCTTTCGGCGTTCGGCTTTTTACTTACATGGCAAAGCCTCAGTTGCCACCTCCAAAACTCCTCATGCTACATTCACGTTAACACATTCCCAGTAGACCTTTTGAGAATACCCTAGGTAAAACGTACGGCGATGACTTAATGTTCAGTTGTGATGAGAATAGGGATGGACACATATCTCAGTTTCATGCTGATATTCACCAAAGCATCTCGGCAACGCTAGATTGATTCGAAAGTGAGCGCATAACCCCAATCACCTATAACTTGATGTTCATTTTAGAAAAATGGTCTCTGTAAACTTGGGGACCTTGTCCATATTGTGAGCCTCAATAAAGCCAAAATCGGTGGGGAATGTCGAATAATTTTCAGCAACCTAATAAGTAGTAGTATCGTTAACTAGCCATCCAGGCACTTTTGGGTTTCTCTCTGGACACTTTAGGACTCTCATCTGATCATCCAAGGAGAATTTTCGGGAGGTATTGCGGAACATGTCAGGAGATCTGAGCATAAAAAAGATGTATACATGCAGCATTGTGAGGCACCACATACACCAGCACTATAAACCCCGCTGGCAAATTTATAGATCTGTTACAGTCTGTTGCATTGCAAAACCTGCCACTGGTTGCAAAATAATCATCTGTTCTCATATTAAAAAAGTGACCTTGAGGAAAACCAATGGAACAAATAAAAACATTCTCGCGAACTGAATTTTTCCGGTTCAATGGACAAAAAGAGTATTGTCAGATTTTTTGATGCTTATCGAAAAATCAGACATGCTTAATTTCTCAATTCACGAGGATATTCATCCACCACACCCGCCTATGAACACTATGCTTTCGTTTCCTACCTTGTTTCATAATTCCCCGGTTTGTGTTTCAGAGGAAGTAGCAGTCTTTGTTGGACAGAAGAGACATGGTTGTTACTGTCAGTCAAGTGTGACTGAAGTTGGTGCACACACACACACACCGGCTGCTGATGACAGACCTCGATAACAATGCAGCGCATTGATACATAGCATATACTACCGCATGTCTGTTAATTGGAATCTGGAGACAGTGGTATGTCAGATACGATCCGAAAATGATAAACGTTCAAAACACGCTTCATTGTATTGGATCGAATCGACCTCTTGTGTTGCAGTTTGTTCAACCCGTCCGTATCTTCTTCGACCAGCTGGAGTTAAGTTCTAAGTGAATTTAGAGAGCGTTATCATGAGAAACTATAAATTTGAAATTGATTAATAACAGGCTTCTTAGCATTTCTAACGTCATATGAGAGCGCGGACTGGCGAATTTTGCCTTTCGTAGTTTATAAATGGAACAGAACCTGCCAGTTTTTTAGAAACAACCCTACTGCGTTGTTTGTCAATAGCCTCATTCCAAAAAACCTCAGCTTTTTCATTACACTTTATAATATATTATACAGTACACGATACGCTACATTATATACAATTCCCTAGCGGTACCCGTGTTTTTCCCATAAGTGTCAGTTTCACCAAAAATGGTACTGACCAATGGCCGAATGCAGACACGAGCATTCGAAAACCCATGGTTAGACTCGACCGACTTAAGTTTTATTCTCTAGCTTGGACCTCAGGCTCCAAGATAACACGTGCGCCTTTCACGAAGATGGAACAGCGTAGGTAGAATTCCCACAATAATTTTGAAACTGAGGAATGGTATTAGATAGGGTTATGAGAGCACACAGATGTGTTACTCAGGTCTACGGAGTTCACAACACAATAGACCTCTTGTTCACATTCGTACCTCGGAATTTCACACTGAATTTCACCACTGAATAAGCATCCCAGGAAGGAAAAACCTTGTCAGCTTGAGTCACCTTTTGGTAAAACAAAGTATTCAGAGAGGGTAACGTGAGCTAATGATTGCGCACCATTAATTATATCTTAAATCACGCCCAACAAGATTTACCTTATACAAACACTGGCTTTTATTTCTATGCACAGAATTCATGTTCTGTCGCAGTGTGAATTAGTCGGTCAGCATAACTCCAAACATACAACCAAGTACAAATCTTCGCAACCGTTATCGGAACACACATGAAAAAAAACATGTACACGCGTTTTACGCACAAAAACACTTGATAATGAGATGCACGGTTCGATGCACCTCTTTGTCCATCTGATTAAGAAGTAAGGTTCAAGTTCTATTATTCCCACCCTTGACACTAAAAATGATCCTTTTTCCAGAGGCAGTCTATCGAATAATACCTGTGCAGCTATGCGCACTAAGTATACCACGAAAGTATGCATACTGTATTGCGGAATTCATGTAGGATGCACATTCCTGTTAGGTTTTGACCTCCGTATAGTCTGCTTGTGAATCACTCACTGGCGAGTTGAATATACTTGTAGAACCGTTGCGATGGAATAATTTTCTGTCTGCACAGGAACAAAGTTACACCGACTGTTCATGGTGTACACCCGATTTTGACATGATATACGCATCTGTTTGCAAGGAAAGCGAAGCCGAAGTATAGAAAAATATCAGCTTTTAAAGTCTAAATTTTGGCCCCCACCTGTCCAAACGGTTTCGTTTGACTCACGAAAAACAGTAGCTATTTACCAACAAAACACACTAAAACTCCTGATCCCTAGACATTCAAGTAAATGTCGAAAAAGGGGATCAACGGGGATAAACTTCCAGTGGGAGACAAGGCTTTTCGAAGTTACAGCTACACGTTTTAATGAGACTGAAAAATAAACTCACTATTTCTTTTGACTGAGCCACAGTTACTTTAAAGTAGGTTTGGTTCCCAAAAGTCCTCTTACAAAATGTTTTTATCAAAGCTCCGCTGATTTTGTTTTTTGCGAAACTAGGAAGACTTCTTCAAAAGGACACAACCGAAGGAACTACTAATTCATCTACTCGACATGACTTGCATCCTCTTGAGAGAGGCGACGATCATTTAGCCTCATTTACATGTTATGCATCTGGCCATCAAACAGCTCGACGTATTTGGATGTTTTCAACCACAGGGGACATGTTTTGATGAAATGGTCTACTTCCAGTGTAGCGTATACCCAAGGATCCACAGGACTTAATCATCTTTAAGTGTAGGCTAACGAAGTATCAGCAAGCTTTGCCTGCATGCTCGTCATCCGGAAGGGACAGGATCCATTTCACTTGTCGGCTAGATTGTTAGTCAAGGAATGTTTGTCCTTTGTGTCCTTAGATTGTGTGAAGTTCACACACCTGAGTAGAGCGGCATGCTCTGTAGTCAATGTTGCATCAGACAGCAGTACATGGTCTGCGTTGATGCGTTTGGGCGTTTGGCACTAGTAGCGACGACTATGAGGGTCTTGTGAATCAGTAACTCACTTTCTTCCTCGTTCTGGTAGCTACCGTCAGCAGTTTGTTACCTGGAACTTCGCGCCCTGATATGTGGTTCATCATACCATCCCCTGACAGTGACGCAGTACATAAACTAAAGCGCTAAGTCGATCATAAGGTCGAGGAAATCTCCGGGACTCCACTCATTCGATTGGTTCTGAGAGTACATTCCGGCGAGCATTTTTTCTGTGACCGCAATAAATCGAGATGAGAAACGTGCCACAATAATTGCACTAGACTTGTCGGTTGCGTGAGCAGATGACTCACTAAAGTAATAAAAAAGGCTGTTGTAATCGGTGAGCTTGACGAACCAATGAAACATCACCGTTTGCCCAATAACTAGTAGCTGACGCAATATAACCATATCTAGTCAAGCATTTCCCACGGTGGATGACGGTGTTGACGAAACCATCGAGCCAACCCTCCTACCTTTGTTTTTGTCCATAACAGTGCTAAATGCGCATAACTTTAAGTCCAGTCATAGTGGTATGAATCAGAGGCCACAGCATCAGAGTGATGAAATTATTGTTAGCGCGCGATATCGCGACGTGTAACTGTGAAAAAAGGCGATTACAACTGTATTCACAGGTTTTCTGGGGTTTAGTTCCTTTGTGGTTCGTGCCGATGAGAAGGTTGAGGGATTGAAGTACAAATCGGGTACCCTCACGCAAAACTGCTCGTCAGATTTAAAAAGAACCTTACGCGGTGTGTTTGCATACTTGTGTAGAAGCAGAAGTCAAGAAGAAGTCTAGTCCTAAATTTATTGAACACAAATCTTCACAGTGGTTTCAGTTGGAACAGCTCACAATATCGAGAAATACACTCATTTGCATATCAATTTGGTTTTTGCGAGAGACTCACCTGGAACCCAGCTGAATCTCCCGTTTTGTGATGTTTGTAAATGAGTGTATTTCTCAAAAACAGTGCAATTTGGGTTCAAGTAGAACATAAGGTTGACGGAAACTCGGGGACTGCGCCTACCTGATGAGCCCCAAGAAGGGCGAAACCGGTCGTGGGCTGTCGAAGAATTTTCAGCAACCTTATGAGTAGCTCACAATATCATTTCAAGATGGCCCCTAAAGGTATTTTCTATCGTTGTGTGAAAGCCACAATTTTTCACCACAATCTCTTTTAGATGACCTTCTGTCCCAAGTACTTATGCACCTCTTTCCCTGAGACAGGACAGGTTGAAATATTTCACTAACTATTTCTCGCGTGAGTTCAAGAAAACCCGATTTTGTTGATCACCGGTCACCAGAATGAAAGTTAAGACTACGGTCAGAAGAGCATTCCCAACGTATGTTCAACTTATCTCTCGGCTTTACTTGAAAAACGAGGAGTGAGGCTAAGTCCGTTGGAAGACAAGTTACAGAATCTCATCCGGTTGCCTGCAAGGTCAGGATGTTGTTAGCTTAGAAAAACAACCCATGCATACCTTGTCCC
Organism: Clonorchis sinensis; assembly: GCA_003604175.2. Taxonomy (NCBI): domain Eukaryota; kingdom Metazoa; phylum Platyhelminthes; class Trematoda; order Opisthorchiida; family Opisthorchiidae; genus Clonorchis; species Clonorchis sinensis. The sequence goes on along the minus strand of CM030370.1, from coordinate 140,669,566 downwards.
GATCGTTAGATGAATGAAGCAGGACCGGTCATATGTCTTCTTCGTTTGCTAACCACCAACGGCACTTTCATGCATGATGATTAAACACCAAATTAATTTCTTGGCTTAACCCATGCTAGAAAACTTACCTTCACACTAATGAGTCACATACTCCAAAGGCTTGGAAGGGGTATGAGGATCTAGCGATGGCCGGATATGACGTTGAAGTTAGCTAAAATCCATAGTTGTCGTCACGTAAAATATAGATCAGCGGACATTGGCGTCAACAGCTCCGAAGACCTCGGCTCAAATGACCACACAAGACCTTAAACTCAGCTTGCACTGGAACGCGAGCTGGCTGTGGATGTGTGTGTGCGGCATGCTCTACCCGATGCTTTATTCCTACTCCTATATCGTCCATTTGATGATACACAAATTGGCAGTACAGTGGCGCTGCTAAGACATATTTTTTACCGCCAACTTTAGGAACAGGTCGATGAAACTCACTGATCTGTGATTTGTACAATGCGGAGTGTAGACAGTATCTGGTAGAATCGCAGTCGCGTTTCTAATGGGATCTTATTGGGAACGATTTCCAATATATTCATTCAAAAGATAAGGTTACTCAAACTCCTGTAGGTAACTTACAATCGCTTGTTGTTGTTAAAGTTTGTCTTCCAAGACTCGCTGCGTAAAATACCTCATTTGGTCGCCCGATGGTCAAAGTTCCTATCGAGGTCCAGCGAATTTCACCTTGTGCTTTCACTATGAGAGCGCTATCAGTTTCTTTGAAAATTATTTACAAGATGCTTATCGCCTGTTATTTCTCCCGTAGGGCTTACTATCATACTGTCACATTTCCTGGCAATTTGGGACAAGACCTGTGTCTCATAATTAAATCACCGTAAACGTCTCTAGGAGCATTAGAATCTCCATGGGCGTCTTAGCCAGTTTTATCGTCAGAAAGCACTTCGACGCTTGTAAAAGCATTGTCCAGCAAACCCTCTCGAACAGTCAGTAACCGAATTCAACTCACGCTATAGCGGCTTCCAGTGCAAAACTTCCCTTACGATAACAACCCCGTGCTGAAATTATGCGAAGTTCTATGTGGCCAGGTTTCTTCTTAGCGCTGTCTTACATTTTCTCATCGCGCTTTCTCGTTCATGTTTACTGCACTTACCGATTATGAACCTAATTTTGTGTATCTGCTACCAGCTTGGTTGCTCAAAATTTGTCTACCGGGGCAAACAAAGCTATTCTTGACATGAATGTACGTGACGATGAAATGGCAAGGTGCAATGCAAGGTAAAAAATTCATGAAAGTGCAGCTTATCACGGATGTGGCGCCAATCAATTTCAAGTATGTGTATGACACTGTATTCCTCTGTTCCAAATACAAATGGTCAAATCTTTTGAGGAAGGTAGATTTTTGCGATCTGCAATTCACATTATGGGAGGTTTACCAACAGACTAGACCATAAACTATCCGCTCAAGCAGGCAACATGCTGGAGAATTCCAAACCTTTCATTAACCTGAGGAAAAGTGCTTCCTCCCCTTCTCATGACTTGGAGAAGAAATTTAACTGTTTGTAGCACATTCACATCAAAAACATCCTCTCCTTTGATAGTAACATCACATCTAGTTTTGAACCGACATAAATAACAACGAGTCCTGCTGCTATTTAAATGCCCGGACTTCAATCCGCGTGATCTTGCATTTAGTGTGTCTTAATTAATTAGTCCATGGTGAGCTATGACGTTTAGGATTTTTCTCTAGAGCAGCCAAGACGGAGTTGAGATTTTAGGGCTAACAACCAACCATCACTTCAGTGACTGGTTTTGTCTGACATCCATGTTGTCCATTACTTCCGGATGTCCTTTGATGGAACAAATGGAACGAATGTACCTGGAAAGCTTTATGGGACCACTGACCGCACCTAGAAATGTAGGATGACTAATTCAATATTTTGCAGCATTCTGCACATGTATTCAGATAGCACAATGTTGGCTCGCGAGCATTATTCCCGAGCTTCGTAGTTCGTCATCATTCCAATCAAGAACACCTTTCGCTTCTATAGAAATTTGCGCTCAGCATGACTAGCGCTGCCAGAAAGCTAGCTTATCGAGCCAACCAAAAGGGTACAAAGCGTGCAGTGCGTGAACGCATGCTTTAGATGAGTTCTATGCATGCTCATATAGAGAAGTCCAAACCAACGGTCATTTTATCAATCCAAATCGGACTTCTAACGAACGAACAGCAATTAGCCCATGAGGCGATCTCGAGAGTTATGGAAACTCTGGCCGGAACACTGAGCAAGATAAGTAGATGTCATTCGCTGTTTTGTGGGCAAGTTTACAATCCTCACCTAGGCTGACTACAACATCTGGAGTCCCAAAATATATCAAGTATTAGCGAACTTATACCTTTGACGTTCTAGGAGGAACTTGTGTCCTGGATTCAGCCTCTAGGACTAAATTCAGTGGTCCTCTGATGCGTTTCCGCACCCTTCATCTGTGGTTAGCCAAATCAACAACTCAGACAACCTGCTTTGAGGTACGCCTCAATGCTGCAAACAAAGACGATAATGTGAAAAAAACACTGTTGGCGTAAAACCGGTTTGGTGGAAAACTGAGCAAAACTTATCGTTATTTGTCTGTTCTCAGGTTGAGTCTAACAGCAGGCAATCTGATCCAGACAAGTTGGAACTCACAAAAACACAAATACAGTGAAGGTTAATCTCCTTTGGCTTGATAGGTCCACTACGTCAGCATTAAAAACACACCGGGTACAGAACTTTATGCCTCAAGGCCAATAATCGTGCGTCGAATAATTTTTCAGAATCGCACTTGGTTGGTTGCGGAAGAAAATTCTTTCTACGGGGCGTCTTTCACATCTAAATGGCAAGATGCTTAATTCAAAACTGACATTGAGCAATATGTGTAGTTTCATGAAACGTAATCAACAATCAACTATGGGAGATTAGATGAGAGGGCATCTAAGCGAAACCAAATTCCATTATGGTGGTGTGAAACTCGAGACCGTAGAATGTAAATTGAGGGCTGATGACTACTAATCACGAGCATGAATGTGTCGCGGTGGTGCAAATCACACAGAACGCGTGCCTGGTGGCATCAAAATAAATATCCCTTCCATAACTCGTTACTGTTTGCGCAACGTAATCTTTTTCTGATGCACCACGTGTTCCTAGATTTACTCTGTCATTACGGCAACTGTAAGTTACATGTATGCTTTTGAATTTAACGAATGCACTCGATAGGTCGGTCTAAGAGTGCTTTTGAAAACCTCTGTGATTAAACCCAACAAGCGCCCAACATTAATTTGTGATAATCAACCTAGTGACTTGATGAAAGCATGCGGATACGGTCGCGTCGTCGGTAACATAATGGTGGGTGGCCGTTACCAGGATATCCTCGGTCTGGTTCATGGCCGGAGTGCTGAACTTTCCAGGTTCCTATGCCAAAACCTTATCATATATTATTGGGTTCTTTTAGTTTGCATTTAAAGGTGCTGCTAGTTTTTATGGTCATATGCTCTTGGCACGAATAGTGGGCTTTTTCTAAGTTCATTTTCAACCCAAAAGGATCCTTCAAAAACGCAGCCGCTGTCCGGCTGGGTTTAAAACAAAAACAGTTGTTTTTGGCACTTTTTCAGTTGGCGAAATGTCAACGGTGTCCGTAAAAGGTGTAATTATAGAACAGCACCTATTATGAAATCATAAAATGGGATGGGACCTATAGCACCAAAAATGGTATCATTTTATACTTTAATAAATAAGCAATTTAATTAATTATGATAAAATGAGGGACAAAAGTAGATGTAGCCTCCACTCTGTGTTATTCCAAATTACTCTATGTGAACCTATTTAACGGCTACATTTTCTTAATTCTCCCAGTTCTCTGATTATGCAAATGAAAAAACTGGTAAATATGAGTGATGAACAGTATTCCCTAATTAATGAGATTTTCTCTGCTTACAGATGTAATGTGTGGAGCAGCAATTTCGAAGTTCACGCTTAGCGTGCTGCCATCTATCGTACTGTTATTGATAGTCCTATGGTTGTAAACGTGTGTACATAGATGTTTTGACCTGAACATTTGGCCCTGTAGTTAGAACGTACACACACTCCGTCCCAAAAGGCTGTTTTATTTATAGCAGCCAGGACGGATGTGGCTGTGAACCACTTGTGATCACCGATAGCTGATCTACTGAACGCTTCTTTTTGTGGTTTTGCGAAGTACTTCTTTTCGGTGTCGTCAGGGTCATCAGGGTTTTATATGTAAATGGATAAGTTTATGTCACTTTTCATAAAGGAAACCACTCACAAGGTTGCTGAAAACTCTTCGACAGTCACGACCGGTTTCACACTTTTTGGGGCTCATCAGGTAGGCGCTTTGACTTACTGTGTCCGTAGGTGACAAATGAAAGCCGTAGTACTGTGATTTTCACCTAGAATAGAGAGGAATTCACCGATTGTTTACTAGGAAAGAAATAGGAGTACTAACACCGGTTTTTGCGGTGCTTTTGGTCTTTAATACACTCTAAACCGACTCGGTGTTTTCCAAGAACTTCAAAAACCTGACAGTAATTCTTGAGTTAAGATAGTAAACTGGCATGTGACCGAAGTAACATAACGACGGGCACCATGCAGTGAGATAAGTTCTCGGCCTACTCCGCAACCGTGCCATTCTGATTGCATCCTGGTTTGACCCATTTACTCATTTACCGAAGCATCCAAAGGCTGTCCAATAACAAATAAATTCCTTAGGCTATGGCTCTCAACCTGGTTCTCATACCCTCAGTAATGCGAGACAAGTCAGTTGGGAAGTTGAATACAGTGTATCCGGAAGCTTACAATATACTTGCCAATTCGGATGTGACTAAGTGTCTTTGTAATACTTGCAACATAGTAGGCCTCGAAACGCAGCTTGCCAAGAGTATTGCTACGTTTTTGATCTCCTATTTTACTTAATTATGACGAAACTCAAGGATTTCCAGACTACAGTTCCACACATACATTTGTCAGTTGTAGGCGGTTGAGGATTCCGTAAAATTTGTCCAAACTTCACTCTCAAACGAAGGTCCTCCCTCGGTCTACATGAAATTATTCCGGTTGATCCATATCCAAGAGAGGGCGGGGTAGTAGTAACATACCCACTTGGTATTGTTAAAGAACTCAAAGAAAAGCGAAATATAAGTCCCTCTTGGCTGCAAACCTGTCAGCATAGTTACACCGGGCCAGAAAAAGGACTGTTTTGAGATCGGGGGTGTGAACACAGGCACACCGATTATTTGTGTCTTACCAAAATAAGGCTGTTGAATATAACCGTGGGCAGTTGTCCTCTTAGAAGCCAGTGCAACACTAGTGCGTCATCATAAAACTGTCATTACACATTTTACATGGTTGGAAAACTTGCCTTAATCAAAAGAACGAAAGTTTCTGTGCTGAATTACCAAAGTTTCAGGCAGATGAAAAGATGCAAGACGGCACTTGCTAAAATGATCCGGGCGCTTGCCTTACCAAGGCATCGTGTCTTCAGGATTTTTCAGTAGCACTTGTTTGTTAAAACATGCGTGACTTTGGGCTCACCATTTTTGACAGGTAACTAGGCAATGCATATAGTGACCGATTTCTCCGAGGTAATGGTCATCTGGGCTTCCTCCCCTCCCCCGGAGTATTCAGCTAACTTCGTTTAACTCTACGCTTCATCAGTTTGATATCTACCTACCATATGACCTTAACTGGCTAGTGACAGTTTCCTAGATATTCCGCTTATAAATTAAATCACGAATGTTGTTCCGATAGGGCCATTTCTGGAATAAAATAAAATATGGAATAAGGGTATAAAGTTGTCGAAAGCTTTACAATAGGCTTAATACAAAGGCATCGTCTGATTGGTTTACCTGCTGGAACCTGTGTTGGTGGGCCAGATCAGTCTTAAGGTCTTCAGTGCTTTTGTTGATTACACAAGAAAGGACCAAATAACCGAATTGTTATTGCCTCGGCTGTTTGTAACGGCCTTGGAACGATTTGGTACCACCTGGTAAATGGATTCCGCAGGACGGATCTGTTGTTGGTAACGATCAGGTGAGCGGTGATCGGACTGTTCACTTGCCTAGCCAGTCTAGTTCTCAAACAGCTTGGTTTATACTCAGCAAATCTCTCGGATAGGCACCGAATCATGCAACCTGCATAGTTGGCTGAACATTGACCAAGAAGTGTATAAATCATCATTGATGAATTACGGACGGCAAACCTACCCTTGAGGTTGACGTTGAACAAGCACATAATAACTGGCACTGGACTTTTGAATTCGGGAATGTGGGTGATACTATCCAAGTATTCAAGAGTGCATGCTCTCTGGTGTGACAATCGAAGAAGGCCTCTAATGAAATGGACAAATGGAAGAGCCGATAACATATATGTGTCCAAATCCTCAAAAGCTCCTACAAGTCTGTTTCCGTGAACAGCCTGTGACCTTCAGTAGCATACCATCAAGCGTGGATGATTTTAAAAGGATTCTCTTACACAGGTTTATGGTCAATCATATTTCTGGGCCAAACAAACAACCTCGGGAATGATTATCGTTACTGAAACATTGTTAAGCTGTGATGATTTTTATTAACATGGAGGACATAGAGCTCGGTGAGTGTTCTCTTATTCGATAGTCGTCCTTCATGTCTTCCATGAAGTTAGCTGATTAAAATACGACGAGATGTTAATCACTGTTTGGTACAACCAGAGTGATGCAATTAGAGGCTCACCAGTGCCGTTAGACGCACACAACTCGTCAACTCCGCGTGCTTTATACGTCAGGGTAACCATCAACAACAATACAAATGAAAATGTATGAGTGTTTCTTAGCAGATTTATGACAAAACGACAATTTTACACTTCGTGTAATCGATTAACAAATTCAATTCGAGCGAAGGTGTCGACAGCGGTAGATGTTCGCAGCTGCATAGTGTCGATAGGATGTGCAGTATTCGGTCAGTGACATCCAAAAAATTGAAACAACAAGCGAATACCTCGCTATCGTGTCACTGTGACAGCTTATTCAGTACAAAATGTAGCTGTGGATCTGAAAATGTGAAAAAGTCCGAAACATCCAGCATCGAAAATGGACGTCTAGTCAATTTGATTGATTCATTCAGCTGCCCATGTAGCTTATGACTAATTCGTATGATACTTTGATATTTGTGATAATCTCTTTGACATCGCGTCTCAAAATGTGAGGTATTCTCTTGTTCACGACATCCCTAAGTATAGTCAAGAGCCCACTGGACCAAGTTTCCACGAGCACAACAAGTAACTGGTTGATTGTGGGATGATCACTATGTAACATGGACACTCCCAGACCTCGGTGTACGATAAATCTCAAAGTCTACTCCAAATGAACGCAATACAAAGACATTCAAACTGAACACAAAAAAGAGAAGACACAAGAAACCCAACTCAGTAGTAGCAGTTTACTCGTTAAGTTTTTATATGTATTCAAAACAACAACTATTCAACTGGAAAAATAAATCCCGTAAAATGCACCAGAAATTAGATTTTCCTTCAGAAACTACCACCAGGGTACTGAAATCTTCACAGCAAAATTACCCAGCTGCACACCACCAGGGAAGTCTAAAACCTGCTACAACAAGATAACAAGAGAATTTACAGCGCTTGCCAAATCAGATATTTCATTGGTTAATAACCTAGCACATGGATGTTATCAAGAGTTTATGGGCCATTAGCTGCGCCCCCAATCTGGGTATCATAAGTCCCATCAGCTGCCACCGCTGTCATTGGTCAACGCATCGTCCGATGTAGCCCACAGCCAGAGGGTCATTCGGGGTGATTTGCACAGCTCACCAGTCTCGGAACATAAGAGTCTGGGGGCTTCCCTAGCAAACGATATAGCTAAACAGTACTGTCAATCCAGGCGTTGTGAAAATGTTGCTTCATGAAACAACGGTAAAGCCTATGTGGGATAGATGAGTTGGTGTAGGATTCAGAACCGAATAATCTCACCCGCTGTTCTTCACAAGGACTGTGGCCTGCCGCGTCTCGTTTGCTTTGCTGAAGAGCATCAGATTATATGCGCTGCCTCAGACGTGCCAGCCTGAACAAAATTGTTTTGTGAATTTTATACTAAGTCATTTGCGCTACTTACTTGTTCCACAGTATTTCAGAAAGTCGGTGCTGTTGTGCATCAATTAACCAATGCCTTTGGACGAAATCCGAATGGACTACACGGCAACAATCGTCAGGAATATGCATATATAAATATATATATATATAAAGATGTACAAACCATCTATTCATACACACTTCCATTAAAATCGAACAGGTTACTCGTTCTTCGATTAAAAAATGAAGATAGGTTTCCATAGATGCCGATCTTACATTCATTGCATTTCAGCCTGCCATGATGCCCCAAACGAAAGTGAACTTGATTTTAACCCCACCAGGTTGCCGGACACGGATATATGTGAATATGACCAGTTCAGTGAGAATACTTACTTGACGTAAGTGCGGAATTTCAAAACTGTTGCGTTCAGTCTGTTTTGGTTTCATTGGCTGGTTCCGTTGTCTGCACGGCAAAAACACCATTCACCAGATTTTCTTAGAGTCATTTCATGACAGCTGTATCAATTCATCCCAGTGCATTCAAAAACTCAGGGTGCACACAAATCGTTCGACCCACTTGGTTTTGTTTGAACAGACTATACTACGAATAAGGCCCAGAATACAACCTGAGCCGTTAACTTGACGTTCAATCGTCACTGTGGTTTCCGACTTAACTATAGTAAAATCCTCATCTTTTAGATATTTGAACCTATCGGCTCAGTTATAAGTGGTAAGATAATGCCACCAGCATAAAATGCAGTTCAAAATTGTCCCCACCTTTGAAAGGGCTCTTTATGAGGTTTTTCTTCTTTGTTCGAAACCCCAAAGTTTATCTTCTGGAGTTTTGTATTCCATTGGGATATTAACTACGTTAATTATAAGTAATTCATCTTAATATCAGTGGCCAATTGTTGGATATTGTTTGGTACCCAGGCACAGAGGCTGAGCAAAACTATCAGTCAAAAAACGTTGTACTCAGTCCTGTGGTTCAAATATGAGCGTGCGAGAATTGTCTCGACCACATCAAAGATCAGTCCTGTGCCGCACCACGCTCATGGATGGACGGGTTTCCCAATATACCAAAAATTACGTCCCGTTGTAGCTATATCCCTCCGGGAAATTAGTTGCTACGATAAGAACATCTGTCGGTAGCACACCAGCAATACCAGTTGTAGCTTCGAAGTGAGCTACATGAAGTGGCGTTTGGACGGCTTTCAAATGTGGGCTGGTTATCCTGGATTTCGAATTTTTCAGACTACTCATGAGTAGCTACTTGTTTTATCAATAACTGCTAGTTGAAATGCATTCATTGCCTTACAGCAGCCCCAAGAAATCCAATCGTATGGTATTCTTCACCTGAAAATAAGATGAGAAACACAAGGAACTGCAAAGATGATTCTATTCCTTTTCCAACTGTTCTCCTACTCAGTACAACCTTCCAAATGCCGTTATAAACTAAAGAGTTGGGATTGTCTTCCATTTACTTTGTTTACCCTATGAACCGAAGTCTCATGTGCATCAGCTACTGTAGTGACGTTGTCGCCGTCATGCGTCATCTGTCATGCAGTGCACTGGTTACCCCAAAGATGAGCCAGAGTCCAAATGGGGTCACTCCGAAGAAAAGCTCACAACCAGAATTCTATATGATTTTCTAGCTCAGGAGAGCCCACCCGCACTTTACCAGAGTTTTCACGACTTTGTTACCTAAACTGAGTTTTCGCTTCTCAAGAAGCCACGGAAAAAGCATGCTTCAAGAGTGCGCTAACGATTCTGAAAGGCGCTGATTTGGGACACAGCTCAACTGTGGCTTCTGAGTCCACTCGAACTTAGTCGGACTGGCCGAACAAATCCGAATCTGGAAACTTGTCGAGGTTGAGATCAGCCTTACATTTTGAGGAACAACATGGGGCTTGAGAAATCCCTTCCCAGTTTAACTCCTTTGACTCCCGGTCTGAACACAAGCAGTCCTGTCATAGTGGTTACCACAGACCATTTACAAACTACTTGCAGGTTTTAGTGAGCAATGTCGTGGATCCAGGTGGGATCAGAATCACCATCAAGAGTAATCTACCATTGCACCTAGTTTCCATGCAACATTGAAGAAATTAAGCATTGGTAACATGTGGAAGGAGACAGGAAGACTGAGGTCCTGGTGTAAAATGGCCTGCTGTCCTTAGGAGAAATGGTCAAGAACATAATGCCTATATATTCGAGCAGCATCAAAATAAAAACCAGCTGAGCATCATGCAGGAATAAGACAACACCAGCGAGACTGATTCAACATCTGTCACAAAACCTTGCCCAGTGTTAAACTCGATTTACAGCGGTAAAGGACCGTTAGCTTGTTAGTTCAGCTAGGTCCGCATCGCCACCATTGGTTAGGTGCTACTTCGCATGGGATATCCGACTACGTGCAAAGAGAATTACATGGGTTCTAGCCGGGGATGCGCGAAGCCCCGTAAAAACGCCGTTTAATTGTAGCCAATTCAACATCGCATTGCCACATCATAGCCTGTTCTCACTGATGGTTTTTAGTATAGGACACACTGTTCTTTGGTAGATGGTGGTTCACTATGCGTAGGGCATGTTTCAACCATTATGACATAGGGATCCTTAGTTGCAGTTCCGTTGGCTACAATTGGTTGAAAGTACTGATCTGCGCACCATCCCATTGGGTACATGGCGGTTAACATTATGATACAGAGGATCAACTATGTGAGGACGAACTACAACTGAGCAATCCCTCATGTCAGGTCAAGTGCATATCCTTCCTGATTTTTCACTACCAAATTCTACTTGAGATTCAGTCTCTTGGTAAGCAAGCTTATGTTGCAAAATATGAACAAGTTAACCTTGGATCTATTTAGACCTCAGAAGGGGGACGTTTTCTAAGCGGTGATTGTTTCAGGGTGATTTTGCACTGAGCATGTAATGTATTCCGAGGTCAATCCACTAATCAGTATTGGCCTTGAATAAAGACATCGATAGGACTAAGGCTACTGTGGATTCGAATGCAGATTACCATAAAGATGCCTAAAATATACAGGAAGACATGACAGACGTCAACGGAAGCTTCTCAGGCGACCAAGTTACTCCATTACGTGGTTTGAAAGCGACAAGTAAAACGTGTGTTTAAACAAAAGGTGCCCGTTTTTGTGCCAATTTTTTTCAATAACCCACCAAAAATAACATCCGGAGACTTCCATCACCTTTCGTGCAATTTTCTGCAGCCTGATATATGTCTAAGACATCAATCCACCCGAGAACAAGAAGTCATTCTCTCTTGGTGACCTCCCTTCATGGGTAATAGTGGTGTTCTTCCTCAAAAAGCTCATAAACGTGAGATTTAGTTAAATTCAGTTGAGTCTTCTAATAGAGCCTAATTAGCGTGCAAAAGAGCTTGTTGCTATATTTAGGGCGCTGAAATCGTGGTTTCCGCTGCCTCTTACACCCGTACTAATACTCCCAGGTAGTGTACTTTGTTTCCAATCGGCGAACAAATCTTCGACCCACACAAGGAAGTCATAGGAGATGCGAAAAGAGCGACCTCCTAGTGGAAGGTTTTTCATGAGTGATACCATCTCTTGGGGAATTCATATAGGGGTTTATTGTTAATCAAGACTCAAGATGTGATCTCTGGGAAAGAGCATCTTCTTTGTACCCGTTTATTTTGGGAGACTACTGTGATTACCGTCCTTCCAATAAAGATACAGTAGCTATCCGGCTTCAACCAGGACAACTGCAAGCCAAGGCTCTGTAGGATCGAGGGATGCAGATTCTTTGACGTCTTTCAGTCCCGTTGCTTTCCTGTAGAATGATACAAACGAGGACAAAAAGCGAAATATCCACAGTGGTCTGCATGTTGAAATCCTAAGTACGATCCATCGTAATTGTGCTAAAGGCGTCACTTTGGATCTGCACACAGTGCACGTTTTTAACAATTCAAACACAAACCGTTTTGTTTCAGTCCCACCTGACGACCACGTGAGTCTCAACTGGAGGTTTTCGTTAAGTGTTCACAAGGATGTGATTGGAAAGCATTGTGAGCAGCCTAGAGTTTTCTAGTAGCGACAGTTTGTTTGAACGAAACGGTGTGCGTTCTGACGAAGATCTTGGGTTTGTGCTCCGAAAACATGTGAAAATGTGCTGGTACACGCCGCGGGGTGCCAACTATTTGAGAATCTGTTGAAGAACCACACGTGAACAGTTGTGTGAACAGCTGGACAATTATGAGAATGTTGCAACTCAATGATTGCCGTGATGATCAGTCTGGATCCGGGACAGTCGCACACAGCGCAGTCAGAATGAGTTTCCAATTGTTATTCACTTCCTGAAAAACGCAAAAGGATATGTCGATAGCATATTATGGACTTATACCCCGAATATCATTTCACTCATAATTGGGGAAGGAGCATTTGGCAAAAACGGCCATGACACAATTTCATTTTATCTCACACTCCTTCATAGCTAAGGAGTAGCACCTTGTGTGTTAAGCTAGACGCGATTATTCAGTTTTCTTACCGGTACGGTTACACATTCGATGCCTCCATTGTATGCTCAATATGAGGTCAAGAATGGTGCACTGCTCGAGAAACAAGAATGGATATTTCTGGAAATACGTCAGATGCAGTGCTGTCTGTCAGTGTGCCCCACCGCACACGAGAGACAGAACGAACATGCATGGTTCAGGAGACTCTCATTCTCTATCGAAAAAGGAAGAGTAATTTGCCGTGCGCTCAGCTCGAGATAAAACTGACCTCTCCTTTCAAACCTGTCTTGAAGAATGCCAAATACTTTTAGCCATGTGAGATTAAATGTACAATATCCACATAAGAACCCACGAGCATTTTCAGGACTTGGTGACTTTGTAAAAGATCACGAATAGCCCGCATCATGTCCTCAGGTGACTATCCAGATTGATTCACGATGGATTAGAATTTCGTCTTTACTAATATTCTTCAGTGAGGCTTGTTTTCATCCATGCTGGGGTCTTGGCTTTGACCACCTGACATGCGAGCTGGTCTCACACTGGATGCGTGTGAATTAACAAGGATAACTTGGTTCACCCAGAGTGGCTGGTAGATTTTCGGTAAACCTGCTCGTCGGAGGGGTCAGATAGGCTATTCGAACCACAGCACTGCAAGAGATACTCACCAATAGGGAGCTTAAATAGGAGAAAAACGTGACCGGACACTACTCAGAAGGTTGCTGAGAACGCTCTGCAACCCACGATAGGGTTCGCACTTATTGAAGGTCATCAGATGGGAAGACTCGATTCTAAGGTACTCCCTTTTAGTATGAATGAACCAATGCACAGCATGGATTGTTTGGACAATGTGGGTGCGAAAAGAACACTGCCCCTAATTTTTATGACTTACTCTTGTAAGGTGTTAACGGAAAATCCAACCCAGGTTGTCCGGTAGATGACTTTAGATACGCACAGTGACCTGTGGTATGTAGCACTGCAACACAATATGTATAGGTAAAAAAACTATTCATAACATAATACGCCATTATATTATTATAACCAACGCCTTTCGTCATCCACCATGTGCTTCCTGTACGGTATGGATCAGAACCCACAAGGTTCACACCCTCGTCTCGCCAGCATGCCTAAGATCACTTAGTTTATCTTATACTTGGGTCTCGTCTACCTTCTATTCGGGCACTTGATGGGGCTTTTCGGACCCTTCACTCTGTACAGTAAAGTGAGGCATTACAAAATATGTAAAACCATGGTGTCCTTTTAAAACTGAAAATTCTTTGCGACCGCAAATGAGTGCAAACCCATTCAGGTGTCGCATTCCTCCACAAAGAATTGTAGCCTGGACTGTTTACAAGCTGTTTGCCAAGAACGGTGCCAGCCGTTCTTGTATCATTCAACGCTGTGTTGGGAAGCCTTCGTGAGTAGACTACCAAGCTGTTGATCTGGACTTTAAACGGAGCCGCAGAACTGTTCGTACTGGTGTTCGAATTCTATCCACTACGGTCACTGCAGGTTGGTGAGCTGGGTCACATTACACGTGAAAACCACGTGATTACCCATATGGTCATTATTTCCCCAGAATAACAATCAACCTGCTATTTAGGCGTCCTGTGGTTGAAGTAACTGTTGGTTGGCATCTGGCACCCAGAGACAAGGAAGTTATACGCCACATTCATACGTCTACGCCAGAAACTGAGGTATAACAGAAGCGCTGAATGTTGTGAATTCATGTTCCTAAGCTTGTGAAGAGTACAGAAATATTGTGCAAAACCCGTTAGAAACACACAGAATCAACCCTTACATTGTGCAACTTTGTTTGAATTTAAGCTGTACCCTTCATGGATAGATTACTTAAGTGAGCCAGTTGATTACGTGCTCCACTGGTCACGTGTCACATTGATTTATTTGCCTATCGAAGCGTCGATATGGCGTTGGCCAATATTTTCCATACTAAATGTAATATCATCACACGGTCTGTAGTTGATTCTAGAGTGAGAGAGGGATCATAAGTCTGGACAAAATTTACCAATGACTGACTTGTCTATTGCAGGGAAGAACAAGCATCCGGACAGCAGTCACTTTCGTTAGAAATTAACAGAGGTGAAACTTGCTCGTACGTAAACTATAAATGCATCAGCTTCCCAAATTGGCCGATGAAGAGAGAAGCTAGTGCCACAGAGTGATACAGACACTGAAATGATAACGAGGAAAGAATTTTGTGGGTTCTCTGGCAGAATTAGTCCGATTTGAGTGACGCCTCCCAGGGTCAGTACTTTGCGGAAGAAAACGACTTGACCATCAAAAACTCAAACGAATTTCCCCAGCTTCAAAGACTTTTGATGAAAAAGTGGCAATCCAGCTTTCTTCGAGATAAGCACCTGACAAAATCAGCCCATCAATGACCACACATGCAATGATCTGCTACTTATCACTGACAGATCGGCTACTACTGATTTATTTTTCACTAATGACATCTGTAGCAGAAAACTATCAGTAAAGTGGGTAATTTTTTAGTCTTCAGCGTGGTATCTCTTCACAGAACTAGGACGTAGACATGAAAGTAGTAAAAAATGTCAGATGAGTGCCAAGAGTTAGTTTCTCTAAAAGTATGAACTTGAGTTGCTTTTAGGAGGGGCTCAGGTCTTCAAGTGTCTCATCCTTTTTGTATCACAGTTAGCTACAATGTGTAGTTGTCACAGGAGCTTGAGAAAATTTTGTCTACATGAACATAAACATGATGAACGCAGTCTGCGCAAAAAAGACCAAATGAGACCCTCTGAAGGGAATTCACTCGTACAGGGCACCCACGACAGTGTTCATCGTTAGTCACCACCTAGAGTACAAACATCCCAGGGAGAGGTCGAATACCTGTTTCCCACATGGTGGCCCGTTTTGACAGGTAGAGTTGTGTGCTTCTTCGCAATCGGACCAACCAGTTTACTTAGATCCCAGATCCAGTGTAGAATGTTTGTATCTGCTGTTTGTTATCCGAGAATTTCCGGTTTACTCCTCTGAATAGGCTGTTGTCCGACGGCTTATCTTCAATCACCATGGAAAGTGATAAAGCCCTTTAGTTACTTATTACCACGTTTCATTCGTCTCACCTGTGTGTCAGTGTATCTCAGGTCTTCTGAACACCCGGAGTGCAGATGTGAACATTCAGTGGCTGTCCCCCACTGAGACTGACAGAGAACTGTAATCAGCTGATTAACGGAACCCAATCAGGTTTTAGTGATCTCAATGGGACGGAAGAGGAGGACGAAGATGAAGTAGCGGCCGCATATCCCGAAGCCATTCGGCTATCGCCGAAAACCCTAAACTACCGACGTCGGCTCACCAACTCGCCAGAATCCGCGACCCCTCCACGATCTTGCGCCTCTAACGGATTTGCTTACACTTCCGATTTGGACCAAGATTCAAATAGGTTACATGACATCTTTGTGCGACTGTCTGACTCTGAGTCCGACAACGAGTCTATCGCCGAGTCGATCTACCACCAACCTCCGAAAGCGGCGGATAGGGGAGCAGCGTCCCGGTTGGCGAAGCGCTTGTTTAATCTCGATGGTTTTCGTGTTACCGATGTGGCGAAGCACTTAGGGAAGCGGTATGTCATACTTTTATTCGACTCCGTACTGTCCATTTCGTTTTTGGTTGAACTGACATGTCTGCTGTTGTGACTGTCTCACGTGGGAGCCTGTGTGCTTATTTGATCTGTACTAGTATTGTCCAAGTGGACCATTTGTTTTGGACGAATATCTACTGTCGAGGTTTGTATGCTTTGTGAATTCGTCTTACATTAATAGTACCGTATAGAAACGCAGCTCCGAATATATTTTACCTTCCCGGTGATTCCGGTATTATGCGTCACCCGAAGATACCGTTTGCTTGTTATAATGTGTGTGTAGAAAAACGTTAATTTGTGAGTTCGTTCTCAAAATGAAGGATATGTATATAGTTCACAATCGTGCTGAAGAAGTTCAAATTGGAAAGGTGACATCGGAGCAACAATGAATACGTGTTATGGCGTTAGCGACCAGCAGTTCTTATGCGATGACACCGGCTTACCAGTGAACTGCACTATCCGCCAAAGAGTGTACCAGGACAGTAAAGGTGCACATACATAAGGAACTGTCTTGCGCTTTCCCACGAAAATGCTCCATTTTCTCTGAAGGCCTCGCATCATACCAGGCAATAGTAGCTCCCAAGCTTCGACAAATACTCTCGTTGCATACGAATTGGGTTTAGACAGAAGACTCAACTGAGTCCAGCTAAGCCTCACGTTTATGATGGTCGGCTTCAAATGAATGTAACACACCAGACTGCCTCCTGTTTCATGTAATACGATATTCGAGATATAGCAATACTTCTCGTATAGACACAATACACTGCTCGTAAGGTTGCGGAAAACTCTTTGACATCCCGCGACCGCTTCCACGGGGCTGATCAGATAGGCATAGTCCCCGAGTTTTCATCAACCTTATGTTATACTTGAAACCGAATTGGACATATTTCGACAACTACTTGCTTGCGTTTTGACAGAAGCCCCAAATGAATCCAGCTGAATCTCTCGTATATGATGTCCCGCCTCTACATATTGAGTCGGTTCTCAGTAGGAAAGCTAACCAATGCATCGTAAATCCTCTAGCCATTTGCGTTCCCAAGCTTGGAAATTGTATTCACTGATTGACTCGACATCCACACATAAACATGGTTGGTGAACTCCACTTCCATTCACTTAGTTGAGTAGGAATTCGCTAACTTGCTTTGGGGATCCAGTAACACGGTTTTCACACTCAGCAGCACATGTAACTGATTCTAGAGTGAAACGGTTAGAAGTCCAGCAGCGTATCAGGTAAGGACAGTCTGGTTTGGGATAGTCGACGGAAATGAGTCGTGGACGTAGTTCGTTGAAGGGTCGTGATTTAAAAGTTAATGTTATCTAGCATAACAGGGTGATTGGAATCCACCAGTGAAGTAGTAAACCGCCATTTAACCTAGAAAAGTGCAATGGACTTCAATGGTGGACAACCCGCGAAAAGTTTGTGCTAGAAAGCAGAGGATGCAGCCGTCGTAGAGAACTGAATGCATGAAAATTTTGGTCTGCGAAGTGTCGACCAAATGAGTCAACCAAGCGAACACTTGAAACTCAGGCGTCCGTTAGATAAAGGGCTCTGAAAAACGCCAGTCACGGTTTTAGTAATGGATAAAGTACTATGTTTACCCCAAAAAAATCAAGGTACGCAGAAAATCGGTTAGCTTTCCTGGGTTTATTGGAACCAGATGAGTCTGCAAGGCACATATACACTCACAGACGTGGTAGCAGTATTCTGAAGTCAGGCGGACATGAGGTTATTAAAGTAAGAACGACAAGCATAAAAAAACCCGCGTGTACCTACAGCAAGCCGACTCTGAGTTATACCAGTTTGATGCCCCATTAAGAGGCGAGGTGTATCTCATAGGACCACATTCATATGAATAGAACGAGTACAAACAGTTCAGAATCGCTCTGATGTCCCCATCGTTGCCTAGAAAAAATGCCAGGCACTTCTCCCAACCTACCAATAAACCTTCAGAATTTCCAGCTGGCGGATTAGTTCATCGACACAACTAGAACAGTTACCGGATCATCGTTTGAGGCATCGAGGAATTACATCGCCCAAAATGGGAACACTGCACCTATTTTTTCCAGTATACACCAATGTACTAGTAAGGGCACGCTCATCTCGCATGTCAGAAGCTGGAATTTGAACTCCTGGATGGCTGGAGACGTAAAGTGGGCATGAACTCCTGTGAAAGCGAAACTCTATCTGGGTGAATCCCAACTGTGTTGTGGATTAACAACAGCAGTCTCGTTAGGTTTGGAGGGAGGACTTTCCGAACGAGAGTGATGAGAGCAGAAATTTCACAAACCCCGTAAATTATGCACAAGCAACGCATATATCGAATAGATACTCTAGTTACAAATTTCTGAAAACAGGGCTTTGAAGGAAATGTATCATTTGTGCGTTGTTTATTATTGTGGTTGAATCAGCAACCTAGTATCCTACACCCAATCATCTAGTGCTAACTTGTGTACAACGAGACGTTTACAAGAAGGACGAAACCAGTCGCGGGCTGTCGAACAGTTCTCAGCAACATTCTGATTAGTATGATCTGATGAGTATTTAACTGAAAGCCTTTTATTGTTTTGCGTAACTATTGATTAATCCCATGAATACTATTGACAATATGTAGAATGTGAATCCAGATACAACAAAAACGAGAAGACAAGCGTCCTTTTGAATGAGTTGAGCCCGAGGTCCCTCGCTTTCCGGAAAGATATCCCACCAAGTGAGCTGTCTGATATACTTGCCAATAATAAGTAGTGTTTTGAGTCAACGGACATTGTGCACATTACCTGTGCAGCTTTCAAAGCCAATCAAGTTATTTTTCGTCAAGCGATACATTGTACTTGTCTAGAAGTTTGTTACCACCTCGTTACAATGGAAATAAACCACTCCTAGTCAGTTTAGGGGCATTTAGTGATCTCCGTGCTTGCAGGAGACCTCGTACGCAGTTGGTTCGGTGTGCAATCGTGACAAGAACGTCCGGGCCTGTGGCTTACACAGATCGCACTTTGTGCTTAAACCCTGAAATAATAATTTGCATAGCTCGTGCACGTCTCCTCGGTAGTATAGTGGTGAGTATCTCCGCCTGTCACGTGGAAGGCCCGGGTTCGATTCCCGGCCGGGGAGCCACTTTTCCGCTGAAATCATGACGGTATCAAGTTAGGAACCACCGACTGTTTAGCAAACCTCTGAAAGCTCGGCTTAAGGTTATCTGACACTGGCGCCTCCCTTCTACAAGTGTTGCCTGGGCACCGGCAGCTCTGTTTGTAATTGTCCTCCAGCAAAACTGAACAGTTACAGGACACCTTTAAATATCGTTCATGTGATCAGATAGCATGTTAGCTTGGCTCGGAGCTGACTAACCTTGGATGGCAGACTAAGTGCACGACGGAGAAAAGCAGTTAGACGTAGGTGTACCCCAGATTTTCTTTCCGGTTTTCGCGGAGGCCTGCCGTACACTTGTGTAAAAATATGTGCTACTCGCTAATTAGCAGTAGGCTGCAATTTACACCGGCTGTCGTATGGCGTTTTACTTGGCCAGTGCTTTTGGCAGGACTGAAGCTGGGCTATACCAGAGGTTGCCGAATTCCCAGACGTTACCAGTATATGGGACTAGGTACCTTAGCTAATACATCGCTGGCGTCCATACGACCCTGTGAACGGACACGACATTTTATGGTTTTATTGTGTTCAGGTTAGTTGAGTCAGTCAAAATTCATGGACGTGATGTCTAAGCAGAACAATAACCCTCGGAACGTTTTATGAGAAGGGGCTACGGATGAAGAACTCTGGCAGCTGAACAGGACGGCGTTTCTGGTCACGGTTTCTGCGACCGAATCAATCCAAGTAAAGTTTGAGAGCGCTTCAGGTGCCCAAGTATTGGGTAGTTTAACCTGCCAACTATTTTTAGAGAGGTTGTGCAGCCGCACCAGTAGTTCAAGAGCAAAACAACGTTACGCATAATATGTTTCTGAGCAAAATGATGGGGAAAAAAGAAAAGTAGACCGGGATCAACGTGTCAACTTGTAGCGCACTTCAAGCAAGGGTGTGATTCGATATGAGCATAAACATTCCAATAGGCTTGAAAATTAATGTTCTTCTCCATTCATGCATACAGCCACGATGCTGCTATTTGATGGTCTTAGGTTGTAAATCATGGGTTGATGCCGGTGCATTTGGACTAGGGTCTGATACAGAATCATTCACTCCACATATTCGGTGTTAGATTCCCACTATTGGAGGCTGCGTGTTGTCCGTTCGTTCGTGTACGGTTCCATTCTATATGCAACAAACGGAAGACGAATCAATGAGCCCGTCAGAAAGCCGTCATTATGAAGGAGCAGTCGTTATGAGGAGGATTCTCTTTGGGGAGGGGAACACGGTAATACATCAGCTTGAGTGGACTACTAACATTTGAGACGCTTAGGCTCTTCGAGTCATGCATACGAAAAAGTTACTGTGCTGAGAATTTTGGCTGAATTGCTTTGAGTATGACATGGCCAGATTAGGACCACTTCACTTTGGTATGATAGGAAAACACATTGTGCTGTACGAAGTTTCAGAATAATTGGACAAACCGAGGTAGGTTTGGTAGCAAAAATCATACAGTTCGTCCTGTTTCTATCAGGAACTTATAAAAACAGCAAAATGCTGTTGATAACTTGAAGATTTATGTACGGAATTACTACCAGAAACTGACAACAGTCAAACGCATCATCCAAAAGCGAGATGCTTTTCATCCTAACTAAAAAATCGGCCGTGGATAATCAAGGCTGATGTCTACAAATCAGTGGCTGAGCACAAAGCTTGACAGAGGCACTTTCTGTCGGTTGCTTTTCCCAAGAATGGCCTGAGTTTTTTAATGGTACGGAATATACTGAGGTATTTAATAACAGTGACTTTGACTCATACATACAAAATTATAAAATTCAAATGGTTCAGGCTTCCCCCCGTTTGCAAAGTGCCAACCGTAGACGAAATGCTATCAATTCATTCGATTTGGATGTCGTCTTATATTTCCCTGTCCCCAGCCACGGATAAAGATAACTCATTTGATAGATGAATAAGTCAGTACCGCGTTCAAACCAGAGTGAACGCTGTACAAGCTGATGACGCTTCGGAGGGCAAGAGATTGCGACCGCTAATCCAGGTGTCACGTATCTTACGTCTGGACGGGTCTGAATGAGGTCTTAAAACCGTGGTTAGATTTTTCGGGCTCTGATCACTTTATGGTCACGTGTATTTTCATAGGTTCTCTAGTTCATCAATTTCACTGTTTGCCAATGCTAACGCGTTAACATTGAACGTGCGTGGCGTCCTGATTGAGCAACTGTGTTCTTTATTCATAACCACTTGATGTTTCAACTGTCTTTCGTTGACTCAGCAAGCTAGGTGATCTTGATGTACCAGAGATACTCAATCTGATAGTGTCGCATTGTCTGCTGACGTCATAATTGTCTTTGGAGGTAAACTGTGAATGGTAATTGAACAGGCCTTCTCCCGGAAACTTGATTTCAGCACCGGTACATCACACGTTGCAGTTTCATTGCAAGCATTGTAACACGAGCAACTTTCCAGTAGAAGTTGGTCGCCACTCACAGAAGGATAAGACTGTTCACAAAGCTTTCTTGCACTCCAAAAAGAGGATAACGAATAAAACACAGCTGCCCACATTACGTACAGCCACAGCATCATCTAGAAAATGCGAAGCTGTAGAAGGGACTGTATACTGCCTTGCGTTTGGACAGGACAGGCGTATGACAAACTAGTCCTCTGACTAAACAAAGCATCCATGGATAATGAAAGCGGTAAGGCGGATTAAAATAAGCCTGAAGTTATGAGTAGAAAACAGCCCTTTTCATAGAATGCCAAAAAATTGACGCCAAAGGAAATAAAGTTTCGTGAAATCCAAATTTAAAGCCTTCAGGTTCGATTGTGAATATGAATAGCAGTCGAGGTAGAAAGCATTTGTGGGGCTGCCGGATGACCTTATCAGGCGCAGTACGCGTTACATAAATAACGAGTAAATACATTCATTTGCAAACAAATTTGGTTTTGCGAGAGACTCACCCGGAACCCAGCTGCACCTCTCGTTTATCGTGTTTCTAAGAAACTGAATATGATGCGCCTTATGTCTCATTTGGTACGATATTCGAGATATCGCAGTACATGTATAGACGTAATACACTACTCATAAGGCTGCTGAAAAAAGGCATTCATATTCAAACACAACCTACCACCGGGTCACGTGGACCAGGAGACGCTGCATCTGGCCAAGACGTTTTAATGAATGAAAAAAGGCCTGATTCAAATCGGGTGGTAAATAAAGCTTCAAGATAGGTCAATAAACGGGGTCTCGTACTTGTGACGACATTAAAAGATAAAGAGATGTAAACCAGATGGCCACAGTTGGGAAGGTTTTTGGCGACAGAGGAAGTGAAACTCCGGTCAAACTTAGAATGGCGGTCATGGGGCTGGTTCAGAATGTTTAACATCTACTTGAGAATGTGTTCTTTTACCCGTTTCTCAAGTTCCTTCTCATTTCTCCCTCTATGAATGTCAAAGCGACTGTGAGTGAAGGAGCAGCTAGGAGTTAACGTCGAGAGCACTTGTGAAGGTGTTGCAACTAGCGGTTCTCAGCACTAAACGTTATTATTCAGTGTCCTGCCTCCTACTGAGTGTTGCGTCCACGATTTCTGCCATGCCATCGGTATCAGTGTCGCTCTAGCATGGTAGATAAAGAAACAAAAACTCTTCTTGCAGCTAGATTCACTTTGGCTCCAGAATGAGTTATACTGTGGTGCAGTATAAAACTTTACCGATAAATGGTTCTCCCAAGGTGTCCAAGATGGTCTGCGCCTTGCGCTCGTGTGTCAGATCCAAAGATTTTTCTGGCCCCGTGAAACGAAGTGCGTACCTGTGAGTAATTGTGCTATACTGAACGGTCTCGTCCAGGCAAGTCTACCTCTTACCAAGATGCATAGGGAAGCAGGGGATTCGCTAGTGACTTGGAAGTGGCAATGAGTGAAGTGGGTGATGAAGTAAACTGAAAACGGCAAACATGTTTCCGTCTTTGAGCGCTGTCCAGCAACAACGGAAAGATCATCTAAGTAGCGCCTGTGGGTTGAACGGAATTTGCGAGTACAAACTTGCGTCGAGCAAACTAATCACATCGCCCCAGAATGAACATGTTCGCCTGCTCAGACATGATTACTCAGGTACCTCCAGTGTGCGCTAGTGGGGCGTGCCAGATATCCCGGCACGGTCAAGGATATGCGCTACTAGTGAGCTCTGGTAAAAGTACAACTCGAGTTCGGTGCTTCTACCTTTTGGTGTGGAGTCATCAGAATAAGTGCCACAGGACAGGAGAATGACTGTTCAGACGAGAGTGATTAGAAAGAAAATCTTGAATGTCCCGAGCATTTTTGTGCGCATTTATAAATGTTATGTCCACCTAAACAAACTAGCAGCGACTGAAAAACGGTTTTTCTAGCTTTGTTGAGCTATGGCTTCTTTCTTCGGCCAGTTTCTAACCAAACAGTACATAAAATCTACAAAACCCTCACATGGTAGTCGTTTGTAAGACGGTCTCCCTCCTTTAGGAATTCAAAATTTTCGACTTAACAGAAAGTCTTAGTAAGCTGACTTCGTCCATGAAGTCCATATTGTCGTTACATGGAGGTTCACGTTCCTGACAAGGGCTTGATTGGACCCTAGTGAACCAAGTAGAAAAATAGAATGACTGCTGTAGCTACAGGATTCCTATGTTCTCATGGAGGGCCATTTGTCTAAGTCAGTGAAACCCAGTAAAGTGAAGGACTGTATGGATTGGGTGAAGAAATGCGCCTGTCCTACGATGGTGCTATCTGAACGCTAGTAACCTTCTCATTGCAAAGTGTGATTTGCTGTTAGACTCAGCATCAATCATCTAACATTGTCCTGAAATCAGTGTAACCAATAGAAACTCAATTTTTCTTTAAAAAAATTTGAACCAATCATTGAGGAATTTTTCAGTTCTGATTAGTATTAGTGTGAGAACTCGCGCAATCTCCACGTTTATCGTACTCGAACACCGGCAGATAGCTTCAGACATACCATGGGCTACTTCTATCATGACATCGTTCCAGGTTTCAACTGGGTCCGAAGTTGCTCTCCCGATATACTTCAAATGGACGTACAGGTGGGCGGATTGAGGACAATGGCATGCAGCACTCTGAACCCTTGTCTGCCCCTGGTCGACGACGTGGCCTACAACGCCGACATTGTTTTTGGACCGCATCCATACGGATTTGACTTGGATGTTTACGGTACGCACGATTTGGTTGGTAAACACTATGTTTTGCATGTGGACAACCTACCATATCCGTTGGATGTGAACAATTGTAGAATTAGGGTGAAGACTGATGGTATTGAAGTTTTCTTGCTACAACAACCTGCATGCATTGAGACTACAACTACCGAGACGGACTTCTTATTAATGTGATTCCGTGCGTATGTGGAGGGGAAAACCACTGAGCGTATCCTGAGTTGTGAGACTTATTCCTGTTGTAAAATTACTCGTTTGGCTGGATACACATTTTCTCAATCAAATCTTGGGTTTTGTCTTACACGGTGAGCCGTGATGGACAAATAGGGTGTTTGGAGCAAGGTATGACCAGTTTTCAGCCATCTCTGTTTTCGATGAATGTTTTGATAATGTGTAGACAAGATAAAACCAGTAGCTGTACTAGCTGGTAATATGAAGGTAGAAGATCACGTCGAATCACATGTTTATGCTGCAAGTAGGCAGGTGACACAATAGTGTAGTTGTCCGCAACTTAGGCTTAAACTTAACTGAAACGAATGAACTCCCAGGTTAAACTTCGTCTCCCGTCCTCTAAGAGACAGTAACATTACTATGGAGGTCTAACCTTGTTAAAAGATGCAAACCATCCACTTTGTCTCGTTACAATCACAAAAACCTCTTTTTTGGAACACAGGTAGAAGATACCGGCGCCGATCCTTGGTTTTCTACCCGTGAGATACAAAGTATATCCCGGACGTGGTAACGCTCTTGTCGAAGTTCTTTTGTAACTACTTTGCTACGTGTACGATGAGTTTCTTTGCTTTCTTTGGTGCTGAAATAATTTTCGTAGATTTTCGCTAGTCTATCGTTCACTGTACACTGATGGTAAACAGTTTCTACTAAATAAATAGTTCTGAATCTTCCCACTCGTTAGTTTTGTATCCACTTGTCTTTGGTTTTTCTGAAGATAACAATCTGAAAATAGATGTGACCGATCGATAGCGCGTTTATGCACCCGTGGGACATGGTTTTGAGCTGAAGATTTCAACTGACATTCGGGGAATCGTTGAATTCTGGGAAATCATTTATGGATTTTAAAGAAGAGGTGACTCGGTGTTGTGCCAAATGGGGTCGGGTACGTTTCGATTTGACATGGAAACCAATTTGCATGAGGTGGTTCTCTAAAAAAACAAATTTTTCAAAGTAAACGATGGTAAAACCGCTGTAACTACTCATCGTGGCTAGCGAATGCAATTATGGAAGCCAGCTAGTTCCCAGCACAGACGTAGGAAGCAGTGGCAGAATGCTAAGTTTTCAACCTAAGACACACCCGAATTTCACATATGGAAGCAGATCACTTCCTGCATTTTAAGATAATTATGAATGTCTACCGAGAGGCTAGATGAAAGTAAGCAAGCCAATCTAAATTGAGGGGGACTTTATCCATATACACAGGTGAGTTTTTAGCGTTTCGCTTGCGCTGGGTAAGACGCATGGGTAGCGGTTTACGTAAGTTTCCGAGAACATTTGTGTTACCGCCGACGATGTGAAGCACAATCGGACACGAGCAGGTCACGACTCTAGCGTGAGTCTTATGGTACGCAGTGGCTTGTGCTAGACTTGACCTAAACTCGGAATTTTCTGAAACGGATCCCGCGTACAAATATTCACACTGAGCTGCATGTTACAGAATGCTTGAAACCCATCAGAGCTGCATAACTTGAGTAGCAGGTAGTAAGTATTATAAAGGGACTGACTGGACAAACAAAAGGACTGAAAGACGAGACGCCTATTGTGGATGCATTGGACTATGAACAAAGTTAAGCAAAAAGGGAAGATTTCCTAACGTTAGTGGGTAGAAAGAAAAAGCATAACTCAGCACAGATAGTCAAACACCTGGAACCGTGATTAATAAAACACAACGATAAGCCATATTTGGAAAAAAGTCTTGGAAACCCGTCATCATCGGTTGATGGCTCCGAGTACATCGTAAAAGCTAAAGAGGAAACTCGTAACACGAGTGGTTCAGAATACTGAATGCTGTGAACTATTTAGGGTATAAAGTTGTGGGCGAAACCACTATCCTGACCAAAACCCATCATACAACAAGAAGAATAAAAAGGGGCCTGAATGACCCGATTCAGGAGTACCGGATTCGGTGGAAACCGGAGATCCAAACTGTCCTTTAAACCAGTCGAGCTCCATGTAAGCGAGAAACTGATCCTGCAAAACACATTTGGTGTAAAGCTCAACAGAACTGCACGTAGGGATTCCAATCAAACAATCTCAACCAGCCAATCAAATATAACGGAATAATTCAGATACTTTAGACATGCTCCTACATGAGGGGTTCGTAAAACACGACGTCCCGGAAGAATTGCCACCTTTCCGGATAATTTCCTCGTGGGGACAAACTAAACGTCAGCTTGCTTGTTTGATTAAAAAACTCTGGAAATGTCGTACATTATTGCCTGTATACCGAAATAATAGTTTAGACAGATGACTTCTAAATACCGAAAAACTCGCGCGAAAAAAAACGAAGGGAAGTTTGCGTGGATGCACAACTCGAGTAACTTCAGCTAGTTCTTTAGCTAGGGTCAGTTTTGCAACACGTTTGAGGGGCTTCGTCAAAATCATACGATTTGGAACCTTAGGATTCGGCTTCCAGAATGATTTGTAATTATTCAACCTTAGAGGAAGTACGAGAAGAACGACCAAAAGGTTCTCTGAAAAACAAAATACATTTATTTGCATACAGATTTGCTTTCAACGGGGGAAACTTGACTGAACTGCTGATGTCTTGGCCACTACTGCAGACACAGGCGTGGGAATTAGCAAGCTTGAAGCTTATATTCATAACAATTCATACGGGCACCAGCACTGGTTTGGCCGGCTAGTTAAACGGAAGGATCACGTGTCTCTCATAGTATGGATCGGTTTCTAACTATTCACAGGCTAAATTCAAAAACATGCAGTATCAAAGTGAGCGTTACTAATTGGTGAAATACACTCATTTGCAAACTGGTTCGAGTGTAACGGGAGACGTAGCTGAACCCCAGCTGAATCTCTCAGTCGTACAAAGACCGCATCATATTTCAGTTGGCACGACATTCAAGATTTTACAACGTGTTTTTGTGATAAAACCAACACGCATAAGGTTGCCGGGAAATCTCAAATGCCAAAGACCGGTTTTGTACTTCTTGGGACGAAATTTCCAATGTCACCCCAACTGAAACATGAGGGGGCCTGTATGCAGCACATTTAGTCGAAACGGACCATCATAGACGAGAGATTCAGCTGAATTCAGCTGAATGACCGTTCAGTGTTGCATTTAGTGCGCTATGTTGCGTCGAAGTTTTATTCGCTTACTCATTATAATAGCCAAGAAAAAGGTTAATTGCAAAGAAGCACAAGCACTTAAACCATCGGCATTTCTACGTATGTACTAAGTTTCATACAAGTCTTTTGCAAATCTTGTTGTTCCGATGTACAAGAACCGCGTTGCGGAAGGATTTGACGAGTGAAGTGGATGAAGTGAAGCGTCAGGTAGTAAGATATGCCATAATTAAGATGCTCGCGCGAATGCTGAGGTTCGTTGAGCTTTCTCAGCATTTAACTCATACATATCGTCTTACACTACTTATTTTGGGCACACATTTAGAAATTCAGAACAAGTTGAAAATTCCCATCATTTAATTCAGGGATGCCTCCTGAAATGTTTCAGAGATGTAAACCAGAAATCCGTTGTCTTGAACCCAGAAATAGTACAATACTTATATAAAAATCGACGTCCAGGGTTTTTCCTTTTCTTTTCCGAACCGATTGTGGTAGGCAAACGAGTCTCATTAACTGACGGTTGCGCTTCTGCTCGATATAATTGCGCTGAAATTCTCGCCATCTGTTGTAATTTTATACCATTTAACGCAGTGTTATTCTACTCTCTGTGCATCTGGACGGTCGTGAACTTGAAATGCTGGGGACAGCTGCGGCTAAACAAATTAAATTGTATCTGAGCCATTGGACAAACGAAAACAACCAGTGCTTTATATAATAGAGTGCTTTCCCCTTATAAAGAAAGTTATTAACAACCACCTCATGCGCTGTCAGCCCTTGGACAGACACCTGTTCCCAAATATTGCTACTTTTGTTGTCAAAAGAGTGACAGAAATGCCTTTATTGATTGTTAACTTATAGTAAATACTGCTCTTTTATCAGTGGAGTTTGTCATGCAGGTTCCATATCTTGTGCTTCAAAGTTGAATGCACTGTGGTTGAAGACACCCCAAACACAGCCAAGTCACTGTTGTCAATTTTCCCCTTAAAAGCTTGTTTGTCTTCATTCTTCAGTGATTCTCTGTCATGCTTCCGACGCAGATGATTTGTATTGGTTTCCAGAAACTCATTAAAGTATCTATTATTATGAAGTTTTTCAAACTGTAGTTCAATTAATTCTGGCGACGTATCTTCCATGGGTATTCCCGCAGCTTTGCAAAACAGGCACCGCACTATGTTGCTTTTGACCCCCAGCGATGGGACGCTGTCGAAATTAGTAAAATGTCCCAGCGATGCTGTCTGTCTGTAAAAGATGTTTTTGTATGCTACGACCTAATCGACTTTGCAACAACACCCATTTTCAGCTCCGTTTTACACTTGCAAAGGTTATCATGGGGTAAACATTAGTAGATACTTTCAGAAAAGTTATTGTGTCCCTGTTCCTACCATATGTTGCGAATGCGTTATCCATACATCTAAAACAAATAACGTGGTTTCAAGCTTGGCCACGAGGATTCCAGCCGGTACAGGATTGAGAAGAGATCCTTATCTAACGTTGTCTTAAAATAAAACTATGCACTCAGAGTACAGCGCAAAAGAAGTCCTTCGAGCCTGGCTACAGGAATTTGTGTATGGGTGTTATTTATTGCAGGTTGTCGCAAGTGACACCTACCATTTCGCGCAAATGCATATCAGCAAAAATGAGGAATAGCCGACATAAAATGCAGTTTTTTCCAGTAGCTTTGATCCCCAATGAGTTCAACGAAGTTGACTGTGCTCCATAGGTTATGATTGCCAGCGGTTTGGTACTCAAGTTTTAGCCACGGAGAAGTACCGTGATATAGAAGTGTATACATCAAAAACTGGAGATGGCGTGACACCAAGTTTGTGAACCTTGACTGAACGATATATGGTTTAAAATGGGAAAATGGTTCATTTAGAGAGCTTTCATTCTGATGAGATTTTCCGTAAGTGGGTGATTACTTCCCGGGTTTTCAGGATGGAACTGGATCTTATGCGCATGAAGCTCTCTTGCAGGGTATAGAATTTATTTAAACCAACGTTCTTCCTCAGAAACCAACTTTGAGTTCGAAAGATTTTTCACGGGCTTTTGAATTCCGCATTCGTCCTAGAAAACCATACTGAAATTTCTGAAATTGATGCAGCCCAAACTTTCACACAGCAAATCAGGAATTTGAACACATGACCCGAATTACTTTTTTCCCACGATTACCTGCAAATGCCTGAAGACCGAACACGTGCTGGACATAGGCACCGCGTTCAAGTGAAGGGCCCACGTGCAATCATGAAAGAGATTCCGGTGGACGCATTGCTTGAACAGAACTGAAGTTCTTCTCTTAGTTACATGTGACTTTCTTATTCAAACGTGTTATCCATTTATTGAAAAAAAACCAAAACACATCAGCCCAGTTAAAAACTACCTATTGTTTACCACGCCAATCTGAAACGAAACAACTACGTTCTGATCACGAAAAAGGTTGATGTGTTCAACCACATTTTAAGTGGAAAAAAGCGTACCATTTTTGGTGTCATATTTCTCCAGGGAAACCATTAAATCATTATCACTCGGCTATCTTTTCTACAGCGGAACAAAGATTATGTGCTACCAATAGCTATTTTCTCGCTCATATGTCGGTGAACAAATCGACTCGCTTCTAAAAGATAGATTTCCTTCATACCCTCATATGTGACGGGATACTCTCATTTGTCATATCTGTCACAACACCAAGGCCTCTTCTGCTAAGACAAAGCGCATGTTATCTTCGGTCTACAACAGCCTTTATTATTATTCCGGTATACGGTCAGACATAATCCTCAAACATCTTGCTATGGTCTCCATAATTTCATTTCAGGTACAATTTCAGTTGTAGAGGAATCAGAGAAGTTTTCTTCACTGAGCGCTACTCACCACATGTTGCGCAATTTAACGGGATAATAATTGGGATCTCATATGAGTTGTGTCGTCGGTTGTGTTGCGAATGAAAACCACACCGTTCACTCAGGCAAGCATTTGTTAATCAGAGCCAAGGTTAGATTGGGATGACTGAAACTTGAGGACTGTTGATGAAGCGGTTTGGATGGACGAGTTTCGTCATGAACGAACATTTGGCAGATCACACGAGCAATGAGTAAAACTTCCACACTGTGAAAATCTGTGTAGCTTGGTTTGTAAAAATAACCGACATATGATATTTAACCGAAGTGATCAAAGGCCTTGCATTAGGTATGCGAATTCTGTGCTCATCCCTAGTCTACTGTACTATCCGCCCGTGTGCCAAATTATTTTCTGTTGAACTTGCCCGTGACATGCTTGGAGGTTTTGTTCAAACCGAGTCAGGATTTATATAGACATTGGTCTGTCTATGAGCTCAACTCCGTGTTATGACCCTTGGCCACATTCAACATCAGTGTTACCTGACGCCCATCATAAAAAGTGGTTGTATGTGAATGGGTGATTTTCGTCTTTTTATTATCGATCAGGGTGATTCTACTAGATTCAAGTAGAAGGGGACCGTATACAAAACTGGTGGCCATCAGTTGTTCGTCATTTAGGTGCTCAGTAAAAGGGACAGATTATCTGATGAGACCAAGTCTCATTCTGTCTTTAAACGACTGATGCAAACTTACCTGGTATATAAACATCCTCGAGGGGATTGAGTGTGTTAGCCTACAACTCATATCTGCCGTCTTGCTCGCGTCACTTTCGAGTTTTTTTGGAGAATTTGTTGACCTTAGTATCTAGTCCGTTTAATATGGACCCAAGTACTGAATTTCTACGGACAAGATCCCGTTTTCGAACTAAGAACGAAGTATTTTTCACTCGGGGTGGAAGTCCCAACTTTCTACTACAATCTCCTTCGTTATCGGGGGTTTCGTCACTACTGTACGTTGGAGGGGGCAAGCCAAAATACTCGAACATTTTGGGTGGTTGTTGTATCCAACTCGTTTCATTAGTGGGTAAATCCTACCCAAAAACAACTGTTAAACCGCGGCAGTCCCCCCATAATAGAAAAGTAAAACAGGAGTTTTAGGCGACCGTTCTGTAAACCACTCATTTCCCCCCGATCATCCTGCTGCAAAGAACGGGTACAGATAAAATTCGGTCGACCCACATTAACGAACTGTTGCATTCTGCTTGAAGTCTCATAACTGTGAGTGCATACCAAGTAAGTGAATACAAGTCGACACAAGTGCTCAATTCAGCATGAGTAGGTTTTACATCATCTTCGTTTTGTCGTAAATATGCTCCAAATTAGATAGTGTGAATCGAGACGAGGAATAATTGTTACGATTTTGGGAAAGGCATCCTCTCTCCAGTAAAATCTGTCCTCCATGATGAAACGTCCTCCAAAACAGGTAATTCCGACTTTCTTTAGTTTCGTTGGTACATGCTGGTAAGTGCATACATGATATGAATCACTGAAGGATTTCTGTCCATACAGAGATACTTAAGGGTATTGGCAGTGGCTCACATCGCTTCAATGCAGTTTGAAAGAGCAGAAATCCATCTTGGAGATCACAGCACAGAAGACAAAGTGACTACGTTTCAGGCCAAAATTCCCCGGTAGATCCATAATGCCTTTTAATGGCACCAATGGGCAAAAAAGATCAAAAAAGCCTCCATCTCCAAGCAGTCTATCACTCCAAGGCTTGATTTGTTTGATCATGCTGACTGACCTTTTATGTGAGTATTCCGTCCTGCAAACTCGTAACATTAGGCCTGTCCTCATATCAGAAACAGCCTTTTCATTTCCCAAGTTTGGTCCTCGCCTCATGGGACCAGTTATCCCGGAATTATATTTCGACGATTTTGTGGATAACGGATAGTTTGCCACTCCAGGGTACATCTTACACAGTAGGCCTATCATCCGACAGCCAGAAGAATGGCTCTATATCAACTAAATAATGTATCCTTTTCACTAGTAGAGCCCTCCGTAGCACACCTCATGATAAAACTTCTATCTTCATCTTCTACCGTGTACATGATTGCTCCAATGGCCTGACACTTTCCTTCACAAGTTCCACTTCTTAGCGATGAAGAAATCCGAGTCATATGCGCTGGGTATTATACCAGGGAAGCGTATTGTGACGGGCATGCCAACTGGGGCATTGAACCGGCTGGCTGGAGGTACGACTGCACCAAGTGACGGCCTGAGTGAATGAACAGAGGGAGAAACAACGCACCAAGCACCGTGGTGCCCCAGCTATCCAGTTGGAACTTGGTTGGTTGAGCTCCTCAAGATGACTGCGTATTCGAAGTTAAGTAGCCGCCAAGCGGCCCAGTGCGAGTGAACACCGACATCTGCTACTGGGATGCTCGGCGCACATGTACAGAGGGAGCTTCCTTTAATTAGAATGTGTTCATGAGATCTGTAGTCTTAGGACGTATGAGAAATCTATCACTGAGCTAGCGCCTGGTATGGACCTCACAAATTATAAAGTCACACTTAACTAGCCAAAAGGTCCGGTGAGTAAAATGAGCTCAATTGTTGTTGAGGTAAACTTCAAACCATGGGTACGATAACCATCGGCTAGGTGTAAATACAAAACAGCCAGCGAACAAATCAACGAAAAAATCTTTCTCACGACTTGTCAAGTCCCTAGTTCTACACAGAGTTGATGAGAGCTACCCACTGAGGTGGATGAGCTTCGACTACTGATGGGAAATCAGGAACAAGACATCGTAAAAATCAACCTGCTGCACTCAGCTGGTCACCAACTGACGGATGAGCGACTTGCATTATCTACGAGCTACTTATCTTTTGTGAGTAGTAAGGCTAGTTGAACATTTCCAATTGAGGTCCCACTGTGCTCGCCCCGGTCGGCACAGCTATCTGCGAACCTAGTCATTCCCAGTAATTACGCGGAAGTCACTCAGGCATATCTGGAAAAGTTTTAAATTCATCAGCGTAACATTTCGTGAATATTTTGCATACTTCCTACACACGACACTAATTAGGCTTAACTACACGAAATAGATAAATACACTCATTTGTCGAAGAATTTTCAGCAACCTTATGAGTAGTGCATCACGTATATACGAAATAGAGTTCCTATCAATAATTCCTAATGCTGTCCAGTGAGTACAAAATTGATATTTCAGAGGGAAAGAACCACAATATGTTCGCTTAAAAAATTGCCACACCCAAAGTGTAATACACAAATATGTATGTACATGATCAGAACTTCTGCTATGGCAAGCGACCAACATGGCTGCAGACCCTTAGATCCCCGCAAGAGTACACGCCTTAAATTTGGTGCAGTAGTACATCGTAAAGTGAAAGAAACCCTTGTGGGTTCGTGGTTTACGGCCCAGAAGACGATGAAAAATCCGGAACGTACTGCGCTTTCACCTATCAACATGAAAGTTCTAATTCGCCCCGTTGATTAACTTCCAATAGCATGACACAGAAACCTATGAAGGATAAGCAGGACCTAATCAACAACATATGCGTAAACAAAAAATTCAAACTATAAGACGTGAAATGATTCTTTTTAGATCTACAGGTGCAATGGAATACCGATATAATATTTGAGACTTGCCTACATCAGGAACAAAACAAACAAACAAACAACAAAACGAGTATTGAATAGTAAGCCATTGCGACGATCACAAGAACGACTGGATCTAAAGTCTGTTTCAAGGGACAGAAACAAGATTCACTACAAGCAAACAAAAAAGAAAAGCGATATACTAATACAAGATCTTGCAAGACAACACAGATACAAAAACCCCATCAGATGCTTGAAGTAGGGGATACCATGAACTCGCAACAAAAACAAATAAACAACAGGACAATTTCAGGAGTAGTTGGTCAACAGTCAATGGCCTGACCAACCTTATCTGAAATGACGACTTCTCAGTCGGTTCCAAAAGTCTTCCAACTGACTGTAAACGGGCAGTTCCGTGCGTCAAACTTATATCTAAGCTGACCGCGGCAGTGCTACAAACAACATGGAATCGTGAAGGAAAGTACTCACAAGACTACTGAAAACTTTTCTACAACGTACGACCGGTTTCGCCCTTCTTGGGGTTCATCAGGTAGGCGCAGCCACCGAGTTTTCGTCAAACTTATGTTCTTCTTGAACCTAAATTGGTATGTAAATGCGTGTGTTTGACGAACGTGGGATCTTGTTGATATGTTGTTAGTTGCTTTCATGAGGAATTTTTTTATGACCGTGAGAACGTGACAAAGAAGACCAGGCAATGTGAAAAAATGCAACCAGCACTGCTTTAGACAATCCACAGAGAAGTATTCTACACGATTCTACACGATTAATTGAACATCGGTCAGACATAAAAAGAAATGGTTCACTTCCTCTGCTTCCGAAGCATGGAAACGAGATTATTAATCCAAATTAGGCACTTCAGTGATTCTGGTCCGTGAATGAACAGACAAACAATTTGGTAGACAGAAGGCAGTCCAAGACAACTTCAACCTGACGCGTAGACCCACTCTACATGACTCCGCTGCAAGGAACTAACAAGGCAATCCGATAGCTCGCGTGAAATCAAGCCTCAGACCAGCAGGATAGGTTGCCGTACCAAGCAAGGAACCACCAAAACAAGGATAACTAGATACGAGCCAGAGGGTGGAGCTCAAGAGTCATCTGGAGAGTGACATATCGGAATGTAACTCACCCAGTCGTCCAGCGGGACTGTCCATCCAAACGACCAATCAAGGTTCACCCTTGGAGATCAGAACATGCCACAGGCGCACAACAGTGCTTCATGCCCGCAGGCGCAAATCCACCGTCGAACCATCCGACCTCCATACACTCTAGACACACCATAGACATTGCTGATATCACTTCACTTAGTAAAACGATGTTTGCAGCCAAAGTGCCAAGACCAGAGAAGAATCCGACCATCTGCACAAGAACGAAAATTTGTTTCAGATGTATTCTCACAATCAAGTCAACTTAAGGTACCTAGGTCGAAGCCCACATAAGCTTCAAATTGGTAATCTTACCCTCTAGCCTTATTTTTATTCTGATAACTCCTTCGGAAAATACAAAATCTCCCAATCTAGTCATAGCTTCTTCTGCGTCATTTAGTCTTCTCTCCCAAGAGCTCTGCCTAGTCAGCCCAGCAGTTTATCTGAGACAGCCTATCAAGCTTAATTATTCTATAGTCACACCACACGTACTTTCGAACTCTATTACTCCTTCTATCAAACTTTTGTACGAGAAGGATGTCGTGAAGCAGCATCACCTATATCTACCTCGAACAGATTATCTAATTGGTAAGATGTCTGCCAGATGATCGCATCACTTTGTCACTGACCTTGAAAGCAAAAGATTAGCAGGAAGCACAGCAGTAGCAGTATGGAATTATGGCCATGGGTACGCCAAAAATAATATTTCAACTGGCTAAGTAAGCTGATCTATCGTCAACTCCCAGAACATTCGATAACGGTTAGAATGCCTCTATTTCAAACCAGATACGGCTGCCCCTCAACTCGGAAATTGCAGGTACAGCGCGGGTTTACACTCTTCGCTGTTGTGAAGACCGTATACACATAACGCACATACATACCTGTGTTTGACGCATAACTGGGGTTTATCAATGAATTTATGATGGGACCCACCACAGCTATATTGCTGAATGGCTCGAACAGTTTTCAGCCACATTCAAAAGGTAAAGTTCTATGGAATAGCAGCGCGCATCACGGGTCCTATGGTTGGAAAAAAAACTTTGGGATGTCTTATAAAATGCGATTCTTTTTTAAATCCGGACAAACTTAGAAAACTTCACAGTTCATGTCCAAATTCAAACGTTTTGGAAGACACAAATAAACTAGGAAAAAGGATTTCCTCAGTGTTGAGGCTGTTCGAGCCTGGGTACCCACAGAAACGACAAGATTTGGTAGAAGTATCCAAAACAAAATACATTCTGATGGTCCCCAGTTTGTTCAACTTTGAATACAATATTTGCTCTTTAAACGGGATTTCTGATCAACGGAAAACCTGGAAAATAGTAACTCCGTAACTTGCTTGACCCCTTTTGTCTGTTCAAGTTTATTTCGCAATATAACATCTGCCAACACTCCAGGGGGAAACGTGCACCCCTAGTGAATCACGCACAAGTGGAAACAAGCAACCAACTTATAAGCCGCCGAGAATTTCATAGACCACCTCGTACTTACCTTTCCCTCCAGTTCTACTCGTCTAAGACGTGAACTGATAGATTATGGTTCAATGTGGCTCACAACATCCTTCTAAACCATGTTCTGACAACATATTGGGTATGCTGATTGTTCTTCGGCAAAAATTTTGCCGGTCGTAAACAGATCAACGTTTTGTGCCCCGGAAATGTGGGATAGGACACTCTGAGCAGTTCAAAACAAGGAAAATACCAAAGAGTTGTGGAACAAGGCCTCAAAGTCCGGAAGAAAGCATGGAGAGCAGAGTCCTCCTTCGGAATTAAAAGTGACAATCAACCGGCCGTCCGCCTAAATTAGAGAGAAGTGAGAAATTGCGCAACCAGTTGTTTTTCGAACACTCGAAAATGTCAATTTACTGGTGATGCTTTGCTCGAAAATTCGTTGATAACTTTATGATGTTAAAAGGGTAAATCTTCCAAAGTCTTATTTCACTCGTTTTTGTACCTCCAACCAGATCTATAACTGTTGTTAAACAGAATTTGTCCTCTGTCCATTTTCAAACTCGGCGCTGTGGACCGAAGCCTCAGTAGTTGGTGGTACTGGGGTTTTCCCACTGATATCTTTCAATGCCCTTAAAGAAGACGCCGGTCAGCATACAAATGAATTCTCTCGTTTTGTTTCTTCCACTTATACAACCACTCACTGAGACTGTTTTTTATGTCCAAAATTCTCCTTCAACAGACAAGGTAGGTGAGTTTCTAATCTTCTGTAAAAGTCTCCAAGGTCAGTCACACACGAAATCACCGCCGATTTCGTTATCATTACGTAATGCTTCCTGCAGTCCAATCATCTCCTGAAATGCCTCAAGGAGTTGGTTTCACCGAATTCCCTAAGTGTTTGTACTTAAGCTCTAGTGAACTTTCGTTACACTTATTAAATCCTTCAGTTTCCACGTAGCTAAACTCTCATATTGTTCTTCTGCCCCATGAAAAGTTTACACGCACCCTGGTCCATCCGAACCGTGTTGTTTTCAGCAACAGTCAAAGCTTTATTGGCGCGGAAGCTGTTTGAAACCCCTTTCCCATATGCCTATATGCCTACATACGATGTTACTCATGAGGTCGATGAGAATTCCTCAACAGTTCACTACCAGTTTTGAATCACCAGGTGGGCACAGTTCCAGGGGTCTTGTTATTTTAAATTCTCACATGACCCTAACCAACTGTTAGGTGAATCCAAACAACTTACATCAACTTGGTGATAGTATAACATCTTTTGACTACACGAGCTAATCGAAATATCCGCACAGAAAATCCCCAGACAGAAGAGACCAACCACTCACGATGATCCTTCTCCTAACTCACCACCACAAGTCGATAGACCCCGACTCCAGATATAGGCTAGGTAACATCATGCTGAAAGCCCATCAGGTACTACGCAGAAAAGGCGATAATCCGTCCAATTATTCCAATATATGTAATCCCCCGTGGAATTAGTAATTTTCGCAATCCTTTCGAAGGGCAATAACTGTCCACCAGGTCAACGACAGATAGATAACGGAAGAACTGACAGGAATTCAGTTTTTGTTACCTAGCAGGAGTTGGAAATAAAGAATTTTTTAAAATCCAATGGTAATAAAAAGTGGCCTTATTGCTGCGTGACACAGACCAATGTGGTTCGCTTGATCTAGACCATAAGAGTGAAGCTCTTTCCATTCCTGTTGAATCTGCCTCATTCACCTCTCCAGGGATTTTCACCTTGAATGGATTTAAATTATCGTCCACCAGGTGTCGTGTCTGGTGCTTCCAGACAGTCCATGGTGCAAACCTGGTTGGTGACCAGCTGCGACGTGATCACCAGTCAGTTAGCGCATGCGAGCTGCCAATAATTCGACAGATTTTCGGTCCTCCCTCCTGCCTCTCTACATCACATACAATCTGAAGCCGGAGTATTTCATTTCTAGTAGGACAGTTTCTATTAATCAAGCCTCTTACGTTTAGAGACCTCCGAATCATCGGAACCAAAAAATTGTTCAATCACAAATTTCATAGGCAGACTCCATCCACGGTTCTAGGACAATCGCCACCAGGATAATTCGCCTGTGCAATATTCACCGTTCAGAAAATCTTTTTATTGGCAACGACTAGTTTAGGCTGAGCGTCTTATCAGTTACTAAAAGGATAATTCCTGTTGGACATTTATGTATGTTTGTTTAGGGTGGCGGTGATTAGGTTACGCGTCGTTTATGTAAATACTTAAGGAAGCACAAAGGTGAAGCGCAAATGTGTGTTCATTTTTTTTCCGTACTGGCACAGGCTCAACTGAATTAACCAAGTGAACACTAATCAAAACGGGATGCAACAGCAGCCCCAGCCCTGTAGGTTTATGCACACAGTGCTCACTTTAATATAAAGGTTGCACACTAACATGACTCGTTCAAACAGTCGTCCTCTTGTCCTGGTGAGTCAATACCAAAGTAGGGAAGCACTGTCCTTGAATGTCGCTCATATTAGAGCTCATCAGCAGTGGATATCCTTGACCGTGCCGGGGATTGAACCTTACATATCTGACATGCGAGGTGCACGCTGGACGCATCTGGATTTCTGTCTGAATAGGTGAAAATGTGAGTGTATTCTACAAATCCCGCCAACACAAACAACTGATATAGAGGTAGTTAGGCAACCGAATGGTAATGTCAATTGAATTAGAATGTGATCCTCATTTGAAACCGTCCGCTCATGAGTTATTTGATCGGTCACAGTATGGTAGTAAGAGAAAACACCAGTCTTTCGTTAAAACACAAAGCACAAAACTCTGAGCATTACGAAATTCCACACTTTTCGAAAGGTTACGGAAATTTTAGCGTAGACTTATGTTTCGTCATTCTCTTTGGTGGTGGTATTCTTCTTCAATCACTTTCACTAAAAGAAGTTGGTCACTTGAAAGCAACTGTTCTTACACCAAATTTATCATTTATGACTACTGTTCAAAATACAAAAACGCTTTAACCTGATAAAACAGAACCATGCTACTAATTCAGCAAAGTTGTAAATCCCAAATTTAACTGAACTGATCAAAGAACTCCAGAAGCACCAAAAATACTGGCAGATCACATAATCTCCCTTAGTCACCTGTATTCTGCTTTCGATTTCAACGCTCCCCATAGTCTCCGTGAGTATCGTTCAGTCGTCGGTGCATTTGACACACAAGCAAAGAATCAATCGCATCGGTCGGCGTTATCGATCCCATTGTGTACACAATACTTTTTCACACCAGGTCTTCCTCTCCTATGAGGTAAGAAATTGTTTATAGAAGAACAAACCGGAGTGCACCTGGATGACTGATGCTCCAAACGACGCGAACTAGCAAGATATACACTCGCTTACCATATTTGATCAGGTTTTAAAAAAAAAACAGATGCGGTGGACTGTGTACAGTGACCAACGAGGTTTAGAGAGCAATGGGTTCACGAGCTGGAATGAAGAGAATCTTAAAAATCCCAAAGTATGCAGAACAACGCCACGCATTGGCAATTTAAATTACGGTGTGCTAACATTTTGGTTGTCCAGAGAGTAAGTAGTAAACGCATCCTCAGAGACCAACTAGAGATGCAAGTGAATAAAACCAAGCAAGAAACGTACCAATCCACGATTTTTCAAAGCTGTACGGCGTGGAGATCATCTGAGCAAAAAACGTACGTTACAACGCGACAGCAGGGTGTCATGGAGGGTGAAATCTACAGAAAACGCTGTAACTACCCACTGATGAGCCT
The DNA here is from genome assembly GCA_003604175.2 of Clonorchis sinensis. Classification (NCBI taxonomy): domain Eukaryota; kingdom Metazoa; phylum Platyhelminthes; class Trematoda; order Opisthorchiida; family Opisthorchiidae; genus Clonorchis; species Clonorchis sinensis. The sequence goes on along the minus strand of CM030370.1, from coordinate 140,628,899 downwards.
TGTGTTTCACCATTCCGGCTTTTCCCCACTTCTATGTTTGTGTGGATATATGTCGCACACTCAACACAGCGCTTGTCCACAAAGTAACGTACTCACGTATAAAGGCACAAACCTGACTATCCATCGATAATAGAAGACGGTCCTCATTTCCACTGTCGGTACCACCTTCTCGCTTCATGATGATCAGACATAAGCTAGTGTTGCGTAACCTGGGCCGTCATTTCATCCAGACACCTGGCACTGAGTCCTCCAGGCAGAAGGACACACACACACACGAACTAGACACCTGAACACGCATATTCGTGGTAGGTACATCCGTACATCCTTTATAATTCCAGGTTTTACACTCTGATGTGAGGTAGTAAATTCAGTATTTTCTGTTTCAAACGGTTCCATTAAAATATACATACATACATACAATGATAAAAATGAAATGATCGTGATGCGGCTTCATCTAATACTCAGCAACCCGGAAATACTACCGTTTGTTCAAGGGGCGACCAAACGTGCCACCAATCCACCAATATTGTGCTGAGATTGCCCGATATCCACAGAATGGGTGAAACTGTGCACTGCAGCTCACTAATTTTTCAGTGAACGGACTCGGAGCTCGTAATTCCCGGTAAGCTACAATGGGTGTTGGCGGAAAATGTAGAAAACGATCAATGGTGTGCGGATTTCCGATCGCCAATGGGGGCCCGAAGCGAAACTTGAGATCAGGAGACCGGTGGGGTAAAAGCTATTGTCTAATGATATGAATAGCTAGGCAGGACCACGGAATACGACAACCATCATTGCAGCAAAGGAGATATATGGTTAGTTATGGCACATTCAGTTCATCTTCGTGCACATACCTGTTTTGGGGTGGAAAGCGCAGTTCGATACTGGAAATGCACATCAATTTAGCTTCAACAGTTCCAAGAAAACCGGATTTCTTGAACCAACAGTAATTATAAGGCTGTTGGAAAATATTCGATAGCCCACCAATTTACCGTATACTCTGAGGTTTCAGAAACTTCAAACCTCATTACTCGACTAGCGAACTGGACGTAAGTCGAGTTATACACGCTTTTGCAAATTAACTTAAAATTGAAGGGAGACTCAACCGAATATCAACTGACTCTTTCGTTTATAAAATCGCTCGTGGTTGTGCTGTCAAAAGCCGCCCACATTCCAGTTAGAACTGTATTCAAGAGGCCGAATTATTTCACTGAGTGACCCAACACTACACATACGGATGTGTTGAAGTCGCTTCGAGCGGACTTGTTGGCCGGCACATACCTAAGTGCAACAAAGCCTTGATTAAACCGATCCACGGACTTTGCATTCAATGAAGATTTACTGCGAACACAGTTCGTTTCGCTCTCGCATTTGTGAAAACAGCAGAAAATAAAAGCAAAATCTCATACGGCTTTGCGTTGACCTTTGAAGTTTGCGGATACAGGCATTACATTTCTAACGGGAAGCCTTAATTAACCGCCGATTGGTTCCTCACACAACCGTAAAGCCAGAAATGAACGAAACTTTATTATCAGGTGGGAACATCAGGCAAATCCAATATTATTCGAGAAGAAATACTTTGCTTTCTAATACTCTCGCGGGGAAAAACGGCTTCGTTTCATTTACTCAATTTCATTCGCTTAATCAGGAGCACCAATGGAAACAGATCGACTTTGAAAAGAATAGCTTGGTCCGTCATGTGTGAATCGACTCTCAGAAAAAAAAACAGATTTCGTGTGCTATTCTTTTTCACATCACAAATAATTTGGTCCAAAACTGAAAGCACCCTGGGGCTTGCAGTCGAAGTGGGAGTCTTGCTGAACTACAAAGCAACATCAGGCTCAACTCAGTGTCGAATGCCATGTCCTCAACAGGCATGCTCATGTCGCTCCGAGATCATCAATATTGGGGACGCAGTATGAACAGTCTTCTGGATTCTGGCAACGATTTTCTGGTTCCTCAATCCATCGGAACTTATGCAGCTACTCAGCAGACAAACACTTGGCTCACAGTAGTTGATTTATTCACGAAGTTGTGATTTGGGTTGGGTCTCATATTCTGAGTGACGGCCAAGCAAGTGCATCTAACGAATAATTCGACATAGGCGTATTCCACTGAGTTTTCGAACAGATAAATTAAGCAATAGAAACTACAAAATATGCGGAAAAAGACACAACCATGCAGTGAAAATCCGAATTATTAGGATAAATTGGTATCCGCAAGAACTCGACTCAACTAGGATCTTTGTGTACCTACCTGGATATTGCTGTGAAAATACACTGACATGACCATTTACTTCAAAGGCTGTATAGTTAGAAGTAAAATAATATTGGACTCCCCCGAGAGAATCAGGTTCATGATTTCAGACTGATGTATCAGATCTCTAATGTATCAACCACCGTTGAGCCACGGCGTCCCGAGAGAAAACAAGAGGACACTACCGGTGTTGGTGAATCCTATTCACATCACCTTCAGCTGGACACTTCTATTTCTGCCCCAGCCTGACTGTTTTGATTGAAATTAAGGAAGCCCTGAATTCGAGCTACCATTTCATTACAGCTCACTAGTGATGCATGCCCATGGCCTAAACGGGACTCGAGCTCTGGACATCAGACATACGAGACGCTCACATCAGCACATACTGGGCCCAAATAAATTAGTAGTCTGAACAAGTGAGCATGTTCGCGTCCGAGCGGTGTGATTACCAAAAGCCAGAAAGTCGGAAGTCCGTGAAGCCTGCCACAATGCGAAAAATCCTACCGTAGCTTTCATTCAGCTGGGGAAAAATCATCAACAGGAGGGTTGCGGCGTTCTAGTGCGAATGGCGATAAAAATACACTGAACGAGAATCGCTCACAGTAAGAATCAAGCACAGGTTGGAGTTCGGCCAAGCCAGATACGTGATTCACTAAGACAGCAAAATTAGATATCATGCGAATTTACGTGATTGCATACCTCATAGCCGAACAAAAAACCAAGGAGCGAAAGTAGGGCATCTGTTAGCGAACTCCAGCAGCTATCAGTTGATGGTAGTATAAGCGGTCGGATACCGCTTCATCTTTACACATTAGATGGTCAAAGTCAACTTTCGAGTTGAACCCAGTGAAATTCACTAAGTTCACTTTCTCTTATTGTTCGCAGGTGTTCCTAGTTTCGGTTTGGACTGTGAATCATTTCCGATGGATGGTTACCACGATTTAAGTTTAAAACCAGAGCTACCGAATACATTTTTCTCGCTCTTAAATAGGCCTGGTTATTAACTTTAGCTACGGTTCACTCTGGATTTCAAGTCTCCGTGGCGTTGCTTTTTTCTGGATCAGCGGTACAGCAAAGCATATATTCCAAAGGCTCCTCTGGCGTAACGCCAGTTGGCTGTCAAAGGGGTTTCCAAAATCTATTCCACCGAAGCCATCAACCTTGGACGTTAGATTACAGGGATGAGAATTACAAGTGAGGCAACAGTTTAACCAGCTCACCATCGAAGCAGGGGTTTTGAAGAGATTGAACGTGCTTGAAAACGGTATTCAAGCAACCAAACCAAATCTAATTCGATAAGCAGGATACTGGAACACTTGAATACACCTATTTCTAATAGCATAGATGCACCGGTCCATTGAAACCCGCTTTAAAAATTGGTTACCCCGTTTGTCGGGTACAGTGTAGAGTGTACTGGTCCCACGGACTTTCTGTGATAAGTGGTTTTGGACTGGAAGAAGCACCACAGCATTGTGTGTGAAATGGAATGAAACAGACCATAATCAGTAGAAGCTGCGTCGAGTATGGCCAAAATGGAATCGAACAAGAAAACCTGCATTCATGTGAACAGCACTGGCACCCGCATCGGACAAGTTAATATCCGTTCTCTGGTTAGTCAAAATTCTAATTATTAGTCTTGTAGACAATAATGACAGGCACCAGATGAAGAATGTCGTTTGCTTGTCAAAAACGAAACAGCTCAAGTCAAGAATGGTTCACGTTGCGACCAACAGTCACCCAATGTGTTACAAGGAACAGGTAAAGTCAACCGTTAGCTAAACGGACTGTTCCGTCAATAAACTCTGAAGAACTACCTTGGGAATACAAACACGCATGCAGAGACAGAGTGAAATAAATTAAAGCCGAACAGTGGAATTGTGCTTCCCCGGTTCCAACAGACGTATAACTCAAAGTAGCTATTGATATCGAAAGTCGCTTGTTGGGTAAAGCGGGCAGAAAATGTCGAAGATATTTAACGTTCAATCCTGGCAAACGTCAAGACAAATGGCAAAAGGTTAATTGGATAACAGTGTAGTAGTGTAATGCATCTGAGAGAAAACTGCTCTCCAGAGAGCTGTTTATCTGTTGAGCAATCACCTAATGAGCGTTTTCAGATCAAAGGTACGCGATGTACGAAGGCGTTGCGCCCGCGTTCGTGCAAACACGAGTTCAAGGCTAGAGACGGAACTGGACGAAACCCTCAACGAATCCACAGCGGAATCGCACACTAGTTAGAGTCGTACAGGAAATGTGCGTAACACTCTTAGTGCCCTTGAGCGACCACTTTCCTAATGTTTTTTGCAGAATCTTGAGCGAATCCCTAGTAAATGCTGTGGGTGCATCTCGAGACAGGGTTGAATACAAATAAAAGCCGTCACTAACTTTCTCCACGGGCCAAGGGAACATGGCAGTGATCCTGACGTTAGGTTATCTATCTGTTGGTCAACCTTCCCCAAGACCATACGGGAATGAATAAGAGTTGGCGCTAGGTTCAAATGTGAGTTACGAGTCGATGATGACAGGTCTAGTCAGTAGGCCCCAGTGAAGAGCAAAACCGAGCTTGCGCGAATGAGACAAAGGAATCGGCAAGCCGTATACCTTATCGTTGCAACCGTCGTATAGAACATATGCAGAAGGCTTAACAGCAAGAACATAAAGACTGCCGGAAGGAGAGAGCTCACAGCCATCGGCTAGGTTACTGCGGAAGTTGCCGAAAATCGGGGAGGCATCTTACGATGAGTGTGGGTTTGAAACAAGTCTTCAGTATGACAGTCGCGATAGTGTTAGTGGGCTTAGTATCCAGATTAAACACATTAGAACTCACAAACAGTTGAAATGTAGGTGAAACTTATCAAAATTCAAACCGAGTTTTAAGCTCACTGAAGATGTTCTTTTTAGGAGACTCTATGTACTGGACCGAAATGGATAGGGCCTGGATCATACTGCAGACACACTCACCACACATTTGGAATACACCGTCAATGATTATCTGTAAACAGTCAGATAAAACACTTCAAAAAGGTATCAGTGTGCTATAACCTTCATTATATTTTATTGGTTCAAGAAAATGCAGTGAAGTTGGAACCTTGCTCGTTGACAAGATAAAAATGAACTGAAGACGTGACGACAGCCCCTCTCCATATTAATAAAACCCCAGTTTGCAGACGGAATTCAGATAGGAAAAAAGCCTTGTCAGCGAGTTTTTAGTGAACACGCAACAGGAATCATTTCGCGAAACCCGTGATTCGGACTATGGACCTTACAGTAAATACTTAAATATCCGGTCAGGATTGGTTGATCAGCAATGTGATTGGCCAGGATACATCACCACTATAAGCTAATCACACGGTTCATATCATGTGACCTGCTGTTGACTCGTACCCTCACTTACAAACCCTATGATGTACGACTTTCCTCTTCTGAGTAGTCCGCTTATTACCTGTAACTAGTGAGAAAATTCCAAAGTTCCGAATCCGTGAGAAGCACATGGCTGATGACTTATCTGCTGTACAGAACTCCAAGGTTTATCACTGCAGACTAACGTTACTTGTAGGATGGAATACTGGGTGAAAGGTCAATCTCCTCATTAGCTACGTTGTCTTGCCGATGGTGGTGCAACTTCGGGGTCGGTCCATAGCTTCTTGCTCCGCTCACTATGGTATATCAACAGGCACGGTAGCTTGAGACAAGGAGAGACAAAGGAAATGAATGTAGAATGTTCCACAGGGTCGCGCTAAAGTCTTCCTGAGGAGGCAAGAAGCGTCGAGCTTTAGAAACTCGATCCAGATGTGCCGACATTTTGGCCAATCAAGGCAATCTTCACTTAGTTCGTAGCCCACACCTGCTACATCCGTTTAGTCGATGTGGTGTACAGTTATTAGGAGCAGCTGGTCTCCGGACAACCTACGAACGCCAGACTGAACCAACGTAGAGAACAGCGGGGAGGGGGGAGATGGTTCAAGTGGTTAGAGCGCGAATTTACTGATCGGAAGGTTCGTGGTTCGAACCCGACCTCTGCCTCTCGACTTGCCCTATCTAGGCTTAGGCAACCTGGCAATATCCCAGTCCTCGTGCTTCCTTCGAGTAGCATGGCAGAGAACGGCGGGTATATCCAATAAGTGAATATTGTTGAATGAAGGGGATAATGAGAAGATGAATCCGATGGACTAAATCCCTAACTAAATGGAAGGAGGCTCATTGGGTCGCAACGGTAAGTGTGGTAACTAGGCCTGAATGCTTTGAACCGATTAGAACATCCCCTAACAGCATCATGAAAACAGGGATCAACAAACGCCAGACGGGATGGTGCAGCACAGTGGTACCTGGAAAACCTAAAGTAATCTAGTGAAAGGTGGAGGCGCTTCGATATGAAGAAAACGATGGTGTAAGTCAAACTGAGCGATGGTGACCTTCCATGCAGACGGAAAGAAGTTGCAGATTTGGGGTACTGTCAAATCGCCCAAACCCTGATAGAGCACCCGAAAATTTAGGATCGGTTTGGAACCACCGTCCTTTTAGTTGGAAGTATGTTAATCCTGATAAATCACGAGTCCTCTTGTTACCTGGAAGTTGTGGGTCATTTTCACTGGCAAGGTAAGTAAGGGTTGGGGTTTAAATGCGAGGGCCAAACTTATGCACAGCAAATTTACCATTTTATCCAAGTGTTCTGAAGGAGACATTGCCATCTTTGCGATGATGTCTTCTTTGAATGGACAAGCTGTGGTAAGTAAGCCAGCGTAGAGCAACCATTGCTGTGGTGCTCAACAGCACTAGTCCATATAGAAGGTTCAAAAGACCCACAGAACATGTTACATAAAGATACATTGAAAATAAACTGAACAAAAGCGATAAAACAAGTAAAAGTACAATCTGCCAGCACATTCAGCTGTCATGCACATTGCCATCAAAGCACCGCAAAGCTGGTGCCCGATACAAATGAAAGACACGACGTGCTTCAATCGACAAGTGGTAACTTATCACCAATTTCCTTTAACCATGAAACAGATGGGTTTTTCTTTTGTAGAATAAGATGCACAGCATCGTCTTCAAGTTTGCACTGACATTTCTGCACATCTAACAGACCTGGTAGACCGTCTACCTTCATCCGATAATGTTTTTCCTTCAGGTCATCCTTCCCGACGAATTCGAAGAAAAAGCCTCTATCACTCGGTTCAAAGGTGATCTCACCGTTCGATGCGATCGTTTTTAGTTGGGGAATAAGCCTGTTTACACTGAACGAAGTGGACGTTTTCAATTGTTTAACTGCGATGATTACACGCAACTTCCCCTTCAACATCTCATCCACACCATAGTTGGGGATCCGCACATCAGCGGCAGAAGCCATTTAGGGCATGGGACTGTAAAAAAATAATGCGCGAGTCAATAGAGCAAAGCTGAAAAATGCAGGCGTGAAAAGTATCTACCGAGGCAAATAACCAATGATACGGATGATGGTAGTTAGACTGTTGGTATTTTGTTGTCCATGATGATCGGTTCGGTCTGGTCTGCATGCATCACAATGAGCTCTAAGAACATCAAAAACATCCAAGGCTCTGTGGATCTGCACCTGGACAGTGTGCCGTAAGGAGGATGGCCAAAACAAGTCCCAAAATAAAAATGGGATACTTCATTTAGAACTAAACAGAGTGGCATTAAGAGGGTAGGTTAGCATCTCAACAGCAGAACTTAGCACTATGAAAGTGCACATCAAATTACATAAGAAGGGTATATAGAGAAACTCTGGACAGCTCGATGTGCACAGGGTACAATGAACTGATCACACTAATCAAGTAATGTTACTCGAGGTTTGGAAGAAGGGTGAGAATAATCATCACCATCATTTCAACGAGGGAGATTAGCAAAACTGTGAAAAAGGGCATTTCTGTTTCACACCACTTATAATTAGGAGCAGCCATAAACCGTCTAATGGTGCAATGATTCTAGCCGCCAGTTTCACCCCCCCCCCATTTGGGGAGATGGAATAGGTAGCTGCGTAGTCCCTAAGAACAAATGATTCGAAATCATGATAACTTCAGTCCAACTGCTCCCAAACCATGAGAGCAGAATCAGAAAACGATGATTGGAATAGTCTGAACGCTATAATATACTTCTATAGATTACTTTCCGATCATTACCAAGAATTAGTATGCGCGGCTTGGTGTTCAAGGAAGGTTGGTCAAGTGGTTCTAGTCAACGCTAAGGACATTTCGAAGCACGGACAGGCTGAATCTTTCGATGAATGCTCAACTGTGCAGTTGTTAGATTGTAACTGCAAAGAACCCTCGAGGAGCACGTCGTGGGAAAATTGCTTTCCTGTCTCTCAAAAGCAAAGTACGGATCTTCCAGCTCAGTTGGAAGGAAGTTACAACACACTAATGAAAAACTGACGATGACCAACGACAGTTATAGTATCGTCGAGGAACAACGAGATGCCGGTATTTACGCTTGTTTCCTGAAGCTGTGAGCCTGTTCCGGGGGAGGCAATGGCACGGACGTGTCGTCGGACACACAGGTCGGTGCGACTGAGAAATATTTGAAACAGTTGAAGCCTCGTACTGTATGCATCTAACGAGATAAGGACGGATTATTATAATTCCGCAATCTGTCCTCTTGCTGTGTTCTGCAAACGTTTGCAGGCTCTTCTGATAATTGGTCTATGACGTCCGAAGAGTTGAAAGTTCAATGTTTTCAACTGCTTCATTAAGTAAATAGAACATGAATCCAGCTATTTTAGAAATCGATACACGTGCTATTAATCATACATAACTCGTTCCAAAAAACACCATGTAAGTTGAATACGAGATAGACAACAGGAAAAGTAGATGAGTTTATTTACAATCGTAACTTTGAAAGCAAGAGGAACTGGCCTAATATATTAGTCGTCTGTACTTGGACCACGGAAGCTCCGAGATGCTGCGGATGAAGGACCTCGCCGAAAAACGAGTCGCGGCACGTTGGACTGAACTTTGGAAGCGGTATCGGAAACCGATCCAGGAACAATTTCCTTCTCAGTTGTTTCTAAGTGACGCGCGTTCTGAATATCTGCCTCCGTTGTTTCCTCCAAATGTGTGAGAAGGGAGAATGCCGTGTCGGTGTGCCCATGTGAGGTGGGAGCCATCTGTGAACTACGGTAGTGTTCAGTGGGAAGATCAAGTTTGGGGAGCTTCGCAGGAACCCTGAAAAGAAATAGGGAAAAAAGATCCTCACAGATGCCAGTTGAAAGTTTATTTCACTGCTACAATCACGTATACGAAGGGTAGTTTGTAGCGGTCATTATTTGGGGGATCGAAAAGGATAAAAGGATGGACAGTGTTCGAGGGAGTGTTGGCAATTTATACTTAAGTTTGTAGACACAGTCCCTGGTTCTGTTCTCCCGGAGGCGATGCTTCTATCACACCAGTGCAGAGCGCAGTGTTTCCCTTCTGGAAAGCTCCTCTCATGTTAGCCGTGTTTAGAATCCTTCGAATGATTTTCGGTGTCCTTGGTTATATGGAATGAAAGCAGTCCAAATGCATTCCCTGTTGAGTTTCGTCACCGGTACCAACACCCTTCGCAATTGATGCCTAATCAAACTTGTTGAATATCCACTACTCCGAAGTTTGTTCTTTACTTCAATTCGGGCCGCTGTCCGATCAACTTCTATGGACATGGCCTTCACCTATCTAAGTGTTGATGAGGTAATATGAACGAATAGAGATTTCGGATAGGCAAACGAGTAGCCCCAGTATCAGATGGCTTCCCGTGCACTGTCGTCTTTAGTTTTCCCCCGAACCTTATGCGTCAGGATGTTGTAAAACTCACTGACCTTGTCTCGACGAAAGTGTCATCTACATACTTGCCAAAACTGGGGATACTGGAGATCCCACTGCTAGACCTTGTTCTTGAGTATAAACCACGGAGCCCAAAACGAAATGGGTGAGATTCAGGCATGGTTTTATACTTTAAAAAATAAAAAGATAATCGTTCAGTTGTAACACCCTTTCAGTGCCTAGCTGCCATGCCACCCGAAGGATGCATGAGGGCTGGGATACTGCCAGGTTGCCCAGGCCTAGACAGAGGCAGTCGAGAGGCAGAGGTCGGGTTCGAACCACGGACCTTCCGGCCAGTAAATTCGCGCTCTAACCACTGAGCCGTCTTGCCTCTATACCCTCCACTATTTCATAAACCGTAAGCTGTGCCCGTTCTGAAAAGGTGGTGTCTGCTAGTGGCAGTCGCTTGGCTATTTCTAAAGAGTCCCCTTTCGGCACATTTGCATATAACGAATTGACATCGAAACCCCAAGAATGTCATCTGGTTCCAAGGTGACACCCGCTACTTTGTTAGCGAAGGCATATGAATCCTACATTGAGATAGAGCACGGTTTGAAGGTCTTGATCGAGCCGACATGCGTGGTGACGGATATCACATAAACGCCGAGTAGTCAAGCGGATCCTGTGTTTGAGAAATGATTTGGCCGCTTAGAATGCTATTCGGGCAAAGTTTTGTTCTTGCGTGAGTAAGTATTTGAACATTATTCCCGCCCGGGCTTAGTTAGCGACCGATCGACACACTCATGTGACCAAGGTGCGCGCGAATACATAGTAACAGCATCACACCAGTTTTCACGTGATGGCTCCTACTCGTGCTCGGTGATGTACGTTTAACTTAGTAAAAACTTCTTCGTGCGAAGGTGAACCAAATAATTCAAATGGAGGTACAGTCGGGTTACGAAGAGCTCAGTCACAGGGTCGTATGGTTCATTTAGATCGGCACAGCATTGTTAATATTGGAGTTGAATTCGTTTAGGTTACGGAGAGCACTGCTAAGTGCAGTTCGGAGAAACACCCGAGGGGCGCATCCTCGAGATAAATGGAAAGCTGCACACAGACTACTGAAACCTCGAAGAATGCCCTCGTGTAGACATGCACAGCAAGTTTGCAGCAGTGTGCTGAGTCCCGCGTTTGAATTCACGGTGTCATAGAATCATTCCTACTAGGAAAAATATATCCCAGGCCACCAAAGACTAATCTTCCTCAAACTCACCCAAAAACATGACAAACTACAAAGTTCGTGAAGTGGTTAGCGGAGCAGCTGAAGCCACGCGTGATTCGATGGTGCTACCAACTAGGTGGGTGACAGAAACGGAGGGATAACGTTCAAAGGAATACTCTCATTCAGAAGGGGACCCGTTAGCCGGGGAACTGATTTAGTTGAAAAAGGGATAAATTGGCAGATACTGCGTACAGAGGTGTCAGGTATGTCCGAAAATAAAGACAAAGGAATAGTTGTATGACTAGAAAAGATACCACAGTTAGTTTCAGCACGATAGATGAAAAATGAAATCATGTTTGTGCACACGTCGACCGACTGCTTCATAAACGGGACTCAAAATAAGCTGACACCAAACAGATCAGCCCAAATCGACGAACTGCAGTAACTCTAATGAGTGGCGCACTTTGTGAACACCTAAGTTACATGTGACGTTTTGACAGAAACAGGCTGAAATGGTCTGGAAAAGAGTATCCCTTCAAACTGGTCTTACGGTCCCTTTAGATGGAACAGCCCACGGGATGCGGAGGTTGGTGGGTTGGATAGGCAACCATGTGGTTCCAGGATCTAAAGCATGGCCAATCTATTTTTTTTCGGACGAACTGGCCAATTAAGCGTTTGGGGCGTTGGTTCGACAATCCCGAAGAATTGGGTTCGTAATTCTACGGTACTATTTACATAAGGGTAAGCAAATGTGTACAACAAACCTCAATTGTTCACGTTCGTTGCGTCAACAAGTTCACAGGTCTGTCACTGACCGGCACAGTGCAGTTTCAACGTCTGCATACTAAACAACGCCGAGCGGAATGACGGCTCAGTAACGTGGGTTGCGGTCGTCCCTTCTGACGACAATCCTGTTTTTCCCATTGGCTGTGAGATCACACGGAACTCACGGGAAACCAAGTCAAAACAGGCTCAGCAAACGGGACACGAATGGGCATGGGTAAGTGGATCGGCTGCGCACATTCACACAGACACACATGCCAATACACAATTGTAGTAGTTGGGGTTGCGGGGTAGTTGTGGTTCAGTACAGGTATCAGCACAATTCTAAGTCGTTTGGGTTGGGTGTCTCAGGAACTACATGGCGATCACTTTAATTACATCCATGCAAAGGTACTCCAGTTTTTCTTTTGGGATCCAGTGAACAATCTACAATCACGCCATTACCTCTTTTAAAGCGCGATAGGACCGTTCTAGGAGTGGACGTCCAAGATATTCTTATTGTTGTCACTCCTTGTGCCGTTTCAGGGTCCACAGGTTTCCAGTCACTTTGTAAGTCAAATAGCCTTGTGCAAATCAAAACTGTCTGAGTATTCGACTGTCACCCGTTAGAGATCCCGGTTCACGGGCAGTCCAAGGGAGTTTCTTTGGTAAAAAAAAGTCTCCTTCTGGAGGATTTCATGAATGTGAGAGGGCCTATGTAGCAGCAGGATCCAAATGTCGTGAGGCGTTCCACTCTCCGGTGCTTGCGACAACTCTTAGACGGATTAGGTGTATGCCGTCATGAGTGATGACATTGCGTGTGCACAAACACTGCTCAGTGATCGCTTCTAATGACTGGTAGAACGGTTGGATGAACGGTTGGATCAGAGACATTCAATAGTGCCGAAATAAGCACGTGATAAAGGAAGTGCGGTGACCGACCAGACCGGGCTACGGAGACTGAGAAAATTACCGGGATAATTTTGTCAACCATACCCATTGGCGCGGCAACAGTCCCGTCTAGGACTGAACAGTGCTGCTGAGACCACAAAACAGGAGCACAATAAACTCAGCGACCTGATCCAGGTTCGCTGAGTGACTGACGCTGGGTACACTAAGTAGGGGCGAGATGGTCCCAGTGGTTAGAGCGCGAATTTACTGACCGAAAGGTCCGTGGTTCGAACCCCCTTATTTAAAAGCTTTATGGTGAGGAAAAGAATAAAAGGGGAAGGAGAAGGGACTTGGTGCTAGTCTAGCACGATCACCCCGAAGTGCCTACATCTCCAAACACTCATCCAAACAATATGGATGGAAACTGATAAACAAGAAGGCCAGAAGCGGCCACATCTTGCAGTGTCTCCAACCAGACCAAGTCTAACACGCGGGTTCCGAGATCTATCAGGGCTCCATATACAATACCGACCATATTCAATCTGAATCCAACAGGAACATGGGGTCAAAGAATCTCCGATCCACTACTGATATTACATACAGCTTCCACAAGAAGCCCCCCCCTAGTAGAGTTACACCGCCTCCGGACCTTAACGATCAGCTCGAGCAAGCCGTTACGTCGGGGTAATTATAACTCCGAGCACAATATATCAGGAGACAACCAAGCCTATGGTTTCTACACATGCTGAAGTCATCCGACTTGGGTAGTGCTCTGAAATGATACAACGAATCACATTCGGTTTACTTCTGGGGGCTATGCACACTGAAACGTGCGTAATTCTTCCCTTGACCTTACACGGCAGGCAATACGAAATTCGACCCAGGTTTCGACAAACATGTTCGGCTGTAACACCCTTTCGGTGCCTAGCTGCCATGCCACCCGAGGGAAGCACGAGGGCTGGGATACTGCCAGGTTGCCCAAGCCTAGACAGGGGAAGTCGAGAGGTAGAGGTCGGATTCGAACCACGGACCTTTCGGTCAGTAAATTCGCGCTCTAACCACTTGGGTCATTCATCTATCACGGTAGAGTTTATTTTTCCTAAGATTATTTGGCTCACCTTAGCATTGCACCAACACATTCCTGATGTCCACTGCGTGTAGAGGCCACGACTCTGTTCTCTGCGTCTCTCTGGATCGCATTGCCGCATTGAAAACTCCGTCCTTGACAAACAAATTCACGTCACGTAGGCGCCATAGGTGTCGGAGGTTGGCAAAAGCTGTCCTGGCATTCTCGATTCGAGAAATAATCTCAACTCCAACTAGTCCACCAGAACTCATATAGCTACCCAGGTAAATAAATTTATCTGCCAGGTCGATTGGCTCGCCTGCAAGCATGAGGTTTGGGTTTGATTCCACCCGGTCTTGTAACAGCACTTTATCCTTTGCAAATGTAAAACGCAAGCCAAACCGTGCGGTAGAGTTATTTAGGTTAGATCAACCAATCCTCTAAATATCATTGCGTATTGACGCATCAGTTATATAAGCTACCACCTTTAATTCGTAGCTACCTACCCCTACCTCCCGGATCACCGAAGAGCGAAACTGTGGAAGCTATAACCCTTGTGCAACAACTAAGCGGTTTTCACAACTGAAGATGATGGTAGTCGCCCAGCAGAATAACCCTCAATAACTTCAGCAGCTCAACTTGTATCAAAAAAGCCTGTAAAGGCACCGCAATTCCGTCAGGCCAAGCCATTTTTCTATTCGTGACATCCCAGCCAACCTCAACTTAGGTGTTTTTGTCAGATGCTAACCATGGAGAGATCGCTCAGTGGTTAGAGCGCGAATTTACTGACCGGAAGGTCCGTGGTTCGAACCCGACCTCTGCCTCTCGACTTCCGCTGTCTAGGCTTGGGCAACCTGGCAGTATCCCAGCCCTCCTCCTCCTCTTCGAAGATAAGAACGATGTTATCTGCATATTCCAGATTGACAAGGTTTTCGTCACAGGCATTTGAACACCGGAGTTTTGGAGACCTTCCAGCGTCCGTCTCATGATTTCGTCGATCACGAAGTTAAACAGAAATGGGGAGAGTGGGCATCCCTGACGGACACCACTCGGGACGCCAGCACAACCCAACCTATCGGCGTAAAGCTAAACTATCCTACACTGGAAACCACATGTGTTTCAGTCTTCGACTCTTCCTCCAAGATATCCTCGGCAGTTACACATTTTCTTCCTCCTTCATCTTGTCTGTAGTGCAGTACACAAAGCATGTCATTTCGGTTGATTTCAATGCGAGTATTGGTTATGTATAACCTTGCTTACCGGGCTTCGGTTCATGAATTTTCTCTTTGTTTCCAATCCACAGAAATCGTCGTGCACCAGTACATTCAGAAAAACACTGTCCGTTGGTTCTTCCATAACGTGCATATTACGGTAGGGAACGACACAGGCCTAATCCTTATGGTCACTCACCACAAAGAGTCAGAATTTTGGATTATTTCCCACATTCCCCGTTGTGATGGTTCTCCACTACCTAGAGAGGTCGATCAGATCGGTCAGCGTCCTCAGGAGAGCAGTTCCAACTTAACCATGCTATACGTATCACATTTTGTCCGCCTCCCAGATGGAATAATGCAGCATTGTACGGACCCCTTGACCGAAATGCGACTTTATTACGCGCGGAACTATACAACGACAAGCCATAAAAAACGTTGCTTCACTCCAGAGTTCACTCTACCCCAAACAACTCCTGCGGATAAGTCTGTTCCCTCTGTGATACCGTAGGATTTGAGGACGCCTCACACACCTACAACCTCTTTCACTCTGGGACTAATGAAAAATTTTCCACTCTTTCGCACACCACCAAACTACGGAGGTCCAATCTCAAACTGTGTCAACCCAGTTATATCGGCCAACCAAGAAGAAACCTACCCATAGTTGTTCCACTCTGAAATAAACTCCATGACGGGAGGGCTCGTACCTCCTACCTCACTGCCTTTAAGCGCGACATCGGTTGTTTCACCTCTAAACTTGTTCCGCGGCCTTTCTCACTCACCCGTTCCTAGAAACCACCAGCTTAGATACCAACAAGCCATATAAAGACCAGTCATCACAAATGGCAAAGCCCCGCTCCTTTTCCGTCCTCCTCCAGAAAGACAACCGAATCTGTGGTCACAATCCACAAATCCTCAGACCAAGTGTACGATCACTTGACTTCCTACTCCTGTGCAAATCAACGGAACCTACTGTGCTTGGGTGACGCCACAGTGCGTTAAAAAAACGGCTTCAGGCGAGTTGTCCACTGTTTGCGAGACATAAAAATCAAAAACGTTGAAATCAGCTTCACCATCTGTTCGGCGTGTTCACGGAACATCGACTTCTTATTTTCAAATCGATCGTTCTAGTAAAGGTCACTAAACATTCGCGAGGTTCGTCTGACCCTGGGGTCCGGCGGCATTCGTCGTTGTGTCGGACAACTTCCGAGAACACACAGTGAAGGATTAATCTTCATTCCTTCTAAAAGTGAGTGGCAGAGACGATGAGTGCCCGTTCACTTTGCTGGGCGCAACCCTACATAGACAGCCCCGCTGACCACGGTTGAATGCTGCACAAACCAATAAGCCTACTCGCACGTGATTGGTCGGAAGGCCGGCACTGGCCGGTCCAGTACAAGGCGAGCTCTGGTTGGTAAAAAAAAATGCGGACTCTATCATTGACCGGTATTAGCTGTTTGCCGGTTGCCAGTGTTGCGTCAAAAAGGCAGCCGAAATTCTAGAAGGACACCGTTCATATGCTTCAGATACGATGCACTGTACGTTATTTCTTAAAAACTAGGGAAGCACCCCGAGATGCGTTCCTTAATCAAAGAGCTTGAGGGCATCAAACATCTTAGTAAAAGCTCGCTGGACATGCTCAATGGGAGTTCCATCTTTCTTACGCCCTGAGTAGACAACTTGGTTAGCTTATTCAAAATATAGGCCCATGGATTTCCTGGAAGTCAATGCGAGTAGGTCAGGGGAAGGTGCACCGAATCCTCCGAATCAGTATCATCTGCATTTTCAGCAGATATTTCGTGAAAAAGGGCATGTTTGACAACAGCCAGATACAAAAATCCTTTTTGGTTTCTATCTTTGTAATATCATGTGGTCTATTCTCACCATGCACCGCTAAGGCGCTCACTAGTCTCGTCCGAACGACATATGGACACATTTCATCATTCAGAGGCAAGTGACAGTCCGATGGATATTGGATTTCAGGTCGGCCGCAATAGGTAGACGTGGACTTGAATGCGCATCTGGACTGTTGTTGAGGTGGATATGACGAACGGGGTGGTCGTGAAACAGAGCCCAGAGGAACTCCTATGGAGTCCGGCGCTCAATAAAAGTTGGTCAACCCTGCCTTCATCTGAATGTTCTTTCTGATAGAAACTTCTCGATCCAGTG
Organism: Clonorchis sinensis; assembly: GCA_003604175.2. NCBI lineage: Eukaryota > Metazoa > Platyhelminthes > Trematoda > Opisthorchiida > Opisthorchiidae > Clonorchis > Clonorchis sinensis. The sequence continues at coordinate 140,611,574 of CM030370.1, read as the reverse complement.
TGGAATTTCTCCTTGAATCCCATAAGGCTCGAGCTTGTGAGGCCACTGAACATGCGGAACCTTGTTGAATGCATTTGAGTGGTCGAAAGATGTGACGTCTAATATGAGACCCTCTTCTTTAGCTTGGGTCAAGCTATCCACAGATACGAGTGTACCGTCACACAGGAACGGTTTGAGAGATGTCTTGCGCTAGGGATATCAAGCTGTTGGCGGTGAAACGAATGGAGGCGGCTTGCCTAAGAGTGCCTTCCGTCACCTCGCATGGTATGCTAGTGAAGCTTATAGGCCCGTAGAAGCTGGGTGATGAGCGGTCATTAGATTTTTAGATTAGCATAGCGATAGATTTCTTCCAAGTAGAGGAGTGGTTGCTTTCAATGGGTGATTGGCGAAACATCAGGTAGAATTGCTTCGCCAACGTGAGAGACGTTTTCTTCGGGATCCTTGGATGGACCTCATCTGGCCTCAACGCCCTGAATGGGTTTATCGTGTGCAAGAATATACACCTCCGTGAAGTCAAGGCCGGTAAGAGGCTGATCGTAGTCACGTTTTGCCAAGATTGGATGTGGTGCGTACGTTGAGGCAGAATAGAGGCCTATATAGTGTTCTCTGTAGGCTTCAGTTGACACCTTTTTGGCAATCGCAGGTTCTTGTTTCTGTCGCAAGTAGAAAGTGTTTGGCTTTTTTCTCTGGCGACGTCCCACGTACTTGAATAGTATACTTTGTTTTTTTCGGGCGAAGTCCAGCACAATAATGATAATAAATTTCATGCAAAACCTGGGTTTGGCATACCGCCTGGCATCAGCACAATGGTACAAGCAGAACAAAGGCACGACTAACGTCAGTTATGGATACCCAGCCCTACGGGGTAACGAAGCAGTCACATGAATAATGGGCATGATCCGACACAGATGTGGTTGTGTCCAAACTAAAACGACCTAAATGCAGTGAAATCTGAGGGGAGAGAAACATGGTTACTGGCTTTCTCCAGCGCTAAATACCCCTCTTTGAACTTCAAGCACACGCCTAGTGAACGCTTCTTCATCTGCACCTATCACGTCCCCCTAGTACCAAACTCTACCGTGAGAGAGGTCAGTAACTTCCTACGTGGTACTGTTTGCTCCTCAATGAAGTTGTTAATAAGGTTTGAGTGCCCGCTCGCTACTGCCAAAACTTCATAATCCCCGATCCATTAGCACAATCGCACGAACAAGTCTGATCTTCGCAACGGAAACACGGCTCACAGGTGGAACTCCAGAAACAGCTGTTTCGATCATTGGTCTGACAGGAGGAACTCAAGTGCGGTGGCTGTGCCAAATACTCCAAATCAGAACTTTGTGCAACCCCCATTGATGATTCTACCCCAGATAGGATTCCAAAAGCCATCTTGATCTCTACAGAACAGAGCAAGTAACCTGTACTAATAAGTTGCATCTCTCTAACACTAGCCACCTCCCTTGCCTCTACTGTCGACATGTCCCGTATTGTCTCCACTGCACATGCGCTTCTTCATCCGTATAAATTTGTGCCGGGTGACTTCAACCTAAAGAGTATTACCTGGCCTCCCGTTAAGCTTCGCTGTTTGCCAATCTTACTGTAGAGGGTTGGTACCAAATTGTACGGAGCGCCACTCGTGGTTAACATACGCGGTGAAACGAATGGAGGCGGCTTGCCTAAGAGTGCCTTCCGTCACCTCGCATGGTATGCTAGTGAAGCTTATAGGCCCGTAGAAGCTGGGTGATGAGCGGTCATTAGATTTTTAGATTAGCATAGCGATAGATTTCTTCCAAGTAGAGGAGTGGTTGCTTTCAATGGGTGATTGGCGAAACATCAGGTAGAATTGCTTCGCCAACGTGAGAGACGTTTTCTTCGGGATCCTTGGATGGACCTCATCTGGCCTCAACGCCCTGAATGGGTTTATCGTGTGCAAGAATATACACCTCCGTGAAGTCAAGGCCGGTAAGAGGCTGATCGTAGTCACGTTTTGCCAAGATTGGATGTGGTGCGTACGTTGAGGCAGAATAGAGGCCTATATAGTGTTCTCTGTAGGCTTCAGTTGACACCTTTTTGGCAATCGCAGGTTCTTGTTTCTGTCGCAAGTAGAAAGTGTTTGGCTTTTTTCTCTGGCGATGTCCCACGTACTTGAATAGTATACTTTGTTTTTTTCGGTCGAAGTCCAGCACAATAATGATAATAAATTTCATGCAAAACCTGGGTTTGGCATACCGCCTGGCATCAGCACAATGGTACAAGCAGAACAAAGGCACGACTAACGTCAGTTATGGATACCCAGCCCTACGGGGTAACGAAGCAGTCACATGAATAATGGGCATGATCCGACACAGATGTGGTTGTGTCCAAACTAAAACGACCTAAATGCAGTGAAATCTGAGGGGAGAGAAACATGGTTACTGGCTTTCTCCAGCGCTAAATACCCCTCTTTGAACTTCAAGCACACGCCTAGTGAACGCTTCTTCATCTGCACCTATCACGTCCCCCTAGTACCAAACTCTACCGTGAGAGAGGTCAGTAACTTCCTACGTGGTACTGTTTGCTCCTCAATGAAGTTGTTAATAAGGTTTGAGTGCCCGCTCGCTACTGCCAAAACTTCATAATCCCCGATCCATTAGCACAATCGCACGAACAAGTCTGATCTTCGCAACGGAAACACGGCTCACAGGTGGAACTCCAGAAACAGCTGTTTCGATCATTGGTCTGACAGGAGGAACTCAAGTGCGGTGGCTGTGCCAAATACTCCAAATCAGAACTTTGTGCAACCCCCATTGATGATTCTACCCCAGATAGGATTCCAAAAGCCATCTTGATCTCTACAGAACAGAGCAAGTAACCTGTACTAATAAGTTGCATCTCTCTAACACTAGCCACCTCCCTTGCCTCTACTGTCGACATGTCCCGTATTGTCTCCACTGCACATGCGCTTCTTCATCCGTATAAATTTGTGCCGGGTGACTTCAACCTAAAGAGTATTACCTGGCCTCCCGTTAAGCTTCGCTGTTTGCCAATTTTACTGTAGAGGGTTGGTACCAAATTGTACGGAGCGCCACTCGTGGTTAACATACTCTAGGCCTAATTCTCTTTAATGATGGCCATCTGGCTGCAACTGCAGTTGTTCCACACTTCATAGGAACGGATCACTGCGTCGTTTCTTGCAACACAATCAAATCCTTTATACTCATTACTGTAAGCTCGCGGCGTTAGTTTCAACTGGTCTCACACTTGTCGCCTTAACACCGTTTCATCTACGCTGGTTTCCCATAAAACGTTTTCGCCCCAGTATCTCTCGCCTTGATAAGTTACCAAAGCTCTTGGATAAAAAACACACCGAGCTAGCAGAGTATATCGGAAATCTCCAGACTTCTCAACAATAGTTTTCACGAGTAAGCCATCAGATGACCAAGAATCCCCCTGGATAATTCTAGAACGCCGAGAAGAGAGCACCGTCCTCAGATCCCCTTCATACTTCAAATTACTCAGCCGACTGTTCCGTGAGTGTTGTATCCCAACCAGTCACATTTGTTTGTTTGTGTTTCACCGGAAGTTGACTTATCACCGATCTTGTCGGTATAGCAGACCTTCGATAGCTGCTGCTAACTTCTCCCACCTACTTCAAACCCACACCCTCCGCAGCGTATTTTACCACCCTTAACACTCTGGGTAGCGACCCGTCTCTTGGCAAATTAACCACCACAACTAGTGTTTTCGCCCTTCCAGGTTGTAGGGACACCGGCGGGCCTGAGGTCGACAACCTTTCACCCCGAGTCAAAGCGGTCCAGATATCGAGACTAACTGGTAGCAATTTTTAAGCTGTGCGCGCGACCAATCATGGAATTCTGTGCCGCATTCCCTTCCCTTGTTACGCAAAACTGTAGACTAGCACTTGAAAGCGACCAACGCTCATACACGAAAAGGCTGTTCCAGCAGTCTTACCCTCCCTCCTACCGCTCCCGCTGTCAAATGATAGGCCTTGAACCATTATGGCTCAGGTGGTTTAAGCTAAATCTTACTCTCTTACACCGTCTGCTGCATAAAAAAGCCCTTATAGAATAGGCTAGACCAAACGGTAATTCACGTCCTCGCTGCAGATGCCGTAACACCAGCAACCGCCTAAAGTGCCCTCCGCTCGTACTAAAGCCACCACTTCTTTCTAGCTTAATACGCTCGGATCCAGAACAGTCTTCCTGAACAGCTGCGAAACAACACGCACCATCGTACGTCTTCGCAACTCTTGGATTAAATCCTCACTTGTGAAACTGCTTCCGCCTTACCTAATACCCAGCTACATCCTGACCTTTATGAACAGTGAGTTTAGCAAAGATGCAGTTGGTGGGCAAGTAGAAGAGCCCGCTTTCAATTGAGTTGATTCAATCCATTGTAGTCTGTCAAATGTTTGCTTCATCTGAGTGTGCTGGTTGTCCATCCGACAACTTAGACCTTGTTCTAGCCAATTCCCTGCCCTGGATTACTCTGTCAGCTCTGTCTAATGACTGGTGTCCTGGTAAGCCCAGGTCTAACTAACACAAATCAAACCGAAGCAAGTGTTTTTTAATACTAGAGCGCATTATACGCCACTACATACAGCTCACCAAGCGCACATCGCGGTGTGCCTCTGAGTAACAGTAGCTCACACCAGTGCTCAGTCGCCGTTAATCCATAATGCCCTTGTTCTGAATTTCATCATTCCACTCCCATTATCCTATTGTTAACTGCCATTTCACTTACTTCCTCTGCAACATTCCTTTACCAGCGTCTATTTGCTGCTTGTCTGTCCGTAGTGACTTGCCCGACTTTCCCCCGACGAGAAAACTATCAGCTAACCAGAGTATTTTATTAATGCACAAGCCGCATTTATGACCGTTTCGTGGTTATCCGCCTTGCAGATCTGGTGGCATACACGAAGGATGAAAACCCGGTGTGATGGGCGGAAGAGCCCTGTAGGGAGTGTCCTTGTTACTTTGCACCACGGTGCGTTCATATACCCGCTATCCCTACAGTGTCGCGGGTGCATCGCACATTGCCGGCTTTTGGGCGTCTGCCCTTTAATTCAGGCCATCTACAAAAGAGCACTGTTGCTGTTTTTTGTAGCTACTGGTGAAATCGTCCCGGTTGTGTTGCTTATTTGGCAACACCATAAACGACAGACTGCAAGAAAATGACCTACCGTCTGCCAGAAAATTCCTCGAAAACACACATGGGATAACCTGAAGACACTGCGATACATCGATGTACCTAGCTGTAGCTGCTTTCATCATAAGTAGGGTTGCACCGCACCAAAACCCAAGTCGTCAATCACATAAAACAAACACACCTACCGACTGCTCCCTGGAGTAGATACCTACAAAAACACGAATAATTTATACAATGAGGTTCCTAACCCCCCACTACCAGCATACAAAGATAGCAGCTAAAAGCTTTCCCCCATACACCATTTGTTGATTGAAGCTGATGACAGTCCTTCAAGGACTACTGACCATTTCTTTCACATTTACTTCACCTCCTAGCTTATGGTATCGTACATCTCAGGTAATAACCCCCAGAAAATCTAGTCCACCATCTCGGAAGTTCTAATCCTGCCAGTCCTTGCGTTTGACCTAACTTATCACACCGCCACCCCATTATTGGGCTGTCCAAAAACCGTGGTATGTCAGTGCAATGACGGCACGGCACTGCCATACCCAGTTTGATAGCACACCCGCGACTAGTCCCCTCCTACTCTCGGCCGTACTCTCTAGCCCACCCCTTTCATTTACGGCAAATACGAACAAACTCTTCATCTAACCCGAGCCGCCACCGAGATGCGTTCATTCCAATATGCTGAAACTTCCGTTCCTATCTAAACATCTAGGTGACTTTCACTTTATGCTCCTCAGAAAGTCAGACATTTTCTGTGCAGTTCACGTTCCGGCATGTGCGTTAGCACCAGCTCCCTCTCGCGTGGAACATATACATCCGACTCCTCTCCACGAGCGATACTTGTGAGTATCTACGGTTTAATTATACACCTGCTGACATTCCCGCTACCATTTATCCGTATTGCTGATTCCTCAACTTCATTACCCTCAATTACTGTTTTCGTGACCCCAGCCATAAACCCAACAGTCTAAGGCTGCAAGGCTTCATCGGTGGTTGTATCTTCGAGTGATGGCCGATACAGCGGTTTTAAGCTTTAGTTCAAAATGACCGGTCACATCATGGCAATTCTGCTGTTCCACCAAATCCGTTGTTTCGGTCCCTTATTTTCGCAATTTGAAGTTGTTCTATCATGCTGAGCTTGCTGCGACGAAACCTACAAAATTTGCCAGTTGTTTACTTCTGTTTTATTCATGTCATTCTACTTGATGCTCACAATCATCAAGCCAGTTTACTTCAGGTGCAAGAAGACCGATTCATTTCAAGAAGTTTCTCTAACATGTCTCTAAACAAGTGAAGTACAATTCTGGCTTAAAAATTCTACTGTAGCTGGAAAGTGACAGGTGTCAGGTCACGTGCAGTAGGACAAGCATATTCATTTCATTCCTTGCGCTTCCAGTAACATCTCGCGCTCCTGTGGCAGACACACTGTCCTTGAAAAGGCGATTCAATAGGATGAGATGGGTAAAACCTCCTGACTGTGCGGGGATACAACGTGGCATGGAGCTCAATAACAGAAAAAATTGGGGTTTATTGCGATTAGAGGTTTGACTCTAATCGACCTCATGATAATTCCCCTATTCTTTGCTTATTCAGCTCATGTACTTTTGATCTCCACTTATTTTGCTTATTAGCAACCGCAGTTGACCTTGCCACAAGGACCAATGTACTTTTATACTGGTATACTAGCATATGCACATGCGCGCAGCTGACCATGCGTGTTCGGACACCAATTTATGAGCCCACTACGGCTTGCCATGTCATGAGTTCCGAGTAATCGCACCGCCGTTTAGAATCCTCGGAAAAGATGACCGCAACCTAAAGTACTGAGTAAACAGTTCGCTTGCCATCGTTTGGCTGTAAGATTGACACTTAACTGTGTCGATCAGTGGCAGACGTGCGCACTTGTTGACGCCAAGAAAGTGGACAAATGAGTTCGGTTGTATGACTGCCTACGCTTTCTTAATAGCACCGTGTACTTTCAAACTCAATTCTCAATTTGATCTTCGAGTTCGTCAAACCCACATGTGGCGAAGCTATGTATCGGGAGTACCAACAAGGAGGTGACGGCAGGTTGTTGAAAAAGCCATATTAATGGTAGAATTTGTGCGGAGTAACCTAGCATCCAAAGGCTAACCATGCTTATCGACATGGTGTAGTATGGTACAATAGGAATGGAACAAACTAATAGAAGTGTACCCTGCTATGCGACCGTATCTTTCACTCAAACATTGATCAGAAGCCAGCATTCGTGGTACAGGGGCTTCTCTCTTTATTTGCATTGATAATCAGTAGATCAGGAGGCTTAAGACAAGGGTGAGAGATTTTGCGCAAATGTTCTTTAGAGTGAGCAGTTAGCCGATATGTTAACAAGCAAGGGGGCTAGCCAATAATCTAGTTGAAAAGGTCAGCTACGGAATGCGCTAGACATGGAGACGTTCTAGCCTCCAACTCCGTTAGAGTCCCATTGTTTCCTGTTTTTGTACGCTCCGTTGGAGGTTTTCTGATTTATGGCGGCTTACAAAACGCCAGCACACAGTTTGTCTTCTGAAATTATCTTTTTGCTAAACGCTCGTGACCACATTTTCAGAATTTGCTGAATTGTTCCGGGTAGCTTTTCATCGCTCGACTGCCTACTGAGTCCTTCAAGAGGAACACCGCATCACCTTTGTGCATTTTTTGGAGAGTACTCCTGCACGTATTAGCCAATTTAGTTGGTCCCAGTCTAAGCTGATCAAGGAAGATGCGCATTCCTGAGAGGCATGCACGACAGAAGTTTCAAAGTCTTGTTTGTGATTCTGAGACATGCACGACAGCAGTTTCAAAGTCTTGTTTGTGATTCTGAGGTCCTGGCATTGTAGAAAATGAAATAAAAATCAGCACAAAATAGTCACTGTCCCAGTGGAGCCTTAAGTAACTCTGCATCAGTGAAGAGTGAACTGTGAACTCCTAATCTTAAACTCTTTTGTTGGTGGTAACCTGATTCAGTAGGAATGGTAGCTGGCCTGTGCCGTATTCAGTAAATGCAACGTATTGAGTACAAGCCCCGTGCTGAGCGACTTAGGTCAGCACTGGCGCAAAATATTCACCAGACCCGACGCGCCGGTAGTTTACTCAGAAGGCCTCAGGAATGTTAAAATCACCTACCGGCAACATGTGAGTAAAGTGGTAGCCGGATGAGTGTTCCAGAAGCGCTTGTATGGTGGGCAGGTCGACTTCCAGGGGACTTTGGTGAGAACGGTAGACCAAGCTGAGGACAGAATTGATCCTACATTGTGAATCAAAGCAATAGTGCCTCACAAAAAGGTACTGAGGTGGTGTCGAAGAAAGCAACTGAGGTGGCAAGGGCCGCAGTTGTGTATACGGCGACCCCGCCCACCCTCAGGCGTTCCAAGTCAGCTCGGAAACCTGAGCAGCCGCTCAACTAGTTCTCTTGGTTAGACACGTCCGGTGTGAGCCAGATTTTTGTAATTTCAATTATAAATGGCCATTAATAATACTAGGTTCACCTCCCAACTCTTGGGAACTGTACCGACTGGGGCATTATCTGACCGTTACAATCTGAGTACGACAACAACACAACGGAGGAAAGACAAAACCGAGGAGACGTACTCATCACGCGATAAGTAATCGCAAATTAGGAAATCAGAAAACTGTGAAAATTGGGCATCGAGAAGTGGGCGGTAATGAAGCCGTTTGAACCGAACTGCAAAAGAAAACTACTGCTGACTATAAGTGACCATGGACGTTGAGACAATGGCACGAGTGGAGATGGAAAATTCGGAGTTCAGAAAAATAGCCGGTGTAGTCCCGAAAATGTGTTTTACACTAAAATTGCGTAGGTGTCTGTTAGAGAGAAGTCAGGTGTAAAAGATAGTGCTAATGCATAGATCTAAACGAGCACAGTATGTAAATTCGTCGAACTTGCGGAAGGGGCAAATTGAAACTACGCTGCGAAACCGAGATGGGTAGACTCAAACAAAAGTTTCAGTGAATTAGGACGATCGCGTCCCAGGTGCGGCTAGGGTCAGGTAAACAAACTGTTTGCAGTTGCAAGTAAAGGTCCAGGTGGACAAGAGGGTTATAGTTGAGCCTATGAGCAGAATAGTTGCATGTATATCATCAGATAGGGTATGATAGCGCCGTGCCATTGTTGCACCAACATACATCGATTTCTGGACATCCGCGCGACCGACATCAAGACAGCGATGATCGCAGAGGGAGTGCGCAGTCCTTTGGTGGCTGGACTTGGGTTAGACTGGGGGGCTGACACAGGTAGGGTCAAGCGCTTGTATAATAATATTTAATTTATATTTATTTGGAAGTCCCTGTAGGCCTAAAGATGGAGCCAGGCAAACTGGGCGACGGCTATGCGGGAAGTTTGGAGGAGATACTCCCAAATGTTGAGGCCTTGGACCGAGAGGGAATGAGACGGGATCAGCTGAAGCTGGTAGGTGCAGGGAGGTACCAGATATGACAGCGTCCCTTTTCAGAAAAAACTTAAAGGGGGCGACAGCAAGCCAAATGAGCCGACATAGGTGTGAATTTGAGGGCTAAATTTGCATCCAAGTTTGACGATATAATGGGGACAGAAAGAATACCATAAGTGCGCTTGTAACTAGTGAATGTGAAGCACGCTCAGATAGCGACGCAAGATACCAGGATTGGTGGTAAGATGGTGTAGTGTGTTTCGCTATGAGCGCCAGTCGGTCAGCAACCGTAAAGCTAGGGCAATGGCCGTGTGATTTTCGGATGGCAGAGATTTAGCCGGGGTTGTGGGGAACAAGGTGACTACCAGTTGAACTAACTGGCAAGAACAACTACAGGGGGAGTTGTACAAGGAGGATTAGTCGTTTCTAGCTCAGTTATAGAGTCTCATCACGGGGACTCTGTTGTGTAGAGAGGAATGTGTTAAGAGAGGCAAATAATGAATGGCTGAGCGGGAACTTCCGAGATAATAGATAAACAGTTCACTCACCTGTAAGGTGTTCAGTAAACTAAACGGAAAGATAAGTGTATTCGTCGCCAATCACTGTCACCGCTCTCAGTTTCCGGCAACGAGTGGGCGTTTATAGATAGCTGTGAATCCTAAGGTATATAACCACTTCCGGAAACGGGGGGACCATAATGTGTGTCATGATCCACTGACGATTTGTACTTGATCTAGTGCAACCAAGTGCAACTAAGACAAAGGTGGCAATGGCTTTCGCGACGACGTTAGCCATGGGTGTCAGTCGGTATCTTTAGACTATCCCATTCACCCAAAAAATTAGACGGAGACAGTTTTTCTTATTCAGTATCCCGCAACGCTGCCAGGTAAATGGCATCCAGGACCAGTCGAAACCGGTAGCTACGGGCATACAACAAGGGTGCCCTTTTGTGAATTTCCTGAATTGAAGGCCAGCCTAAGGACCCCGGCTTGTGCTACTGTAGGGGTTGCGAGAATACAAACCCACCATATTTCAACCCAACTGGGCAACTTTCCCTGCGGGGTGTATCCGACCACCACACAAGATTTTCATCCCTCGTGTATGCTGTTATTTCCGCTAGGTGACCCCGTTTCTGGGACGAGTTTTTTTTGGTACCCAATAAATTTTCGCTCAAATTTGGCTAGACTGGTTTCCTGCCACAATTTCGTTTCGCCACATCCAAAGGTTCAAATCCGTATACGGTGTCCCGTTCGCCCTATGTATTAGCACCATGTCCCCATCCAACATATCCCCTGCACCTGACTCCCCTACAAACAGTGCAACCCGTGAGTCTGCTTAGTTTCAGATTAAATCACATTTTTGAGACAAAACTCGCCATGTGCTCCCAATTAGAATTATTCCATCTTCATCCACACTTTTCCTCGTTGTGACTCCGGCCATTTACCCAACCGCTAAGGTCACTCATGGCCAGCAATTGTTTTCAGTTTTAGTTCATGCCAGTCGGCTATGCCTTTGAACTAGTCGGACCTCATGCCCATTGTTCCCTACAAGTTGGGAAAGAAACCTATTATTATTATTTCATCGGATATTTCCCACTGTTTATGACATTGTCCTCTTTTCGCACAACCGGCACTACCCGCATACCCCCCAGTCATGTTTCATTCTGACTGTAAATGTATGATCACGCCAGACGGTATGTCACCCACAAGTTAGGAATAAACATTATTATTATTATTATTATTATTATTATTATTATTATTATTATTATTATTATTATTATTATTATTATTATTATTATTATTATTATTATTATTATTATTATTATTATTATTATTATTATTATTATTATTATTATTATTATTATTATTATTATTATTATTATTATTATTATTATTATTATTATTATTATTATTATTATTATTATTATTATTATTATTATTATTATTATTATTATTATTATTATTATTATTATTATTATTATTATTATTATTATTATTATTATTATTATTATTATTATTATTATTATTATTATTATTATTATTATTATTATTATTATTATTATTATTATTATTATTATTATTATTATTATTATTATTATTATTATTATTATTATTATTATTATTATTATTATTATTATTATTATTATTATTATTATTATTATTATTATTATTATTATTATTATTATTATTATTATTATTATTATTATTATTATTATTATTATTATTATTATTAGTTTGACTTGTGACTTGTGCACCAACCAAGAGCTCCAGATGCCAGATATTTTATCTGTTTGCGGTGGTTGTCGGCAGTTTAAACATGTTTCTGCTGTTTGAACAAGCAATCAGCAAACAGCCGCTGAAAAAGGCATGTCGCGGGGGAGACGCCTTAGTTACCATTTGGGCCATGAGACCGGAATAAGGATGTTCAGAGTGTGTGCACCAAGGGTAAAAGACAACGGAGTGTTGGTATTAACCAGGCAGAGAAGCACCATAATATTTTACGTGTGTAATTAATTGGCTGTGGAGCCAAACGAGAATCTCATCCATTGCGCACCTTCAGAAAAGTTAATTTATGTGCGCGCACTGCGCGTGATTAGAGGGTGTAGTAGGATTCTCAAAAATAAAGAACCATGACTTTGTTTCGGCTTATATTAGTTAAACCTTAGCAAAGCAAACACCTGACATTAAACAGAACTGACAAATTTACCGAAGGATGGAATGCAGCTTGAAGGAAGGAAGCTCGCCTGAGCACAAAAGCTCATGGTAGATGGTAATGAAAAATAAAGGAGTCGGTGGAGGTAGGTATGAAATGAATTACGATAGCAGGCACCAGGCGCTCTCGGCGGCAGATCTGCGCTTCATGGAGCATGTGCAGATGCAGGAAATGAAACACCTGTATGAGAGATGGGTATGCGGGTGAAAGCTGTCCAGGAATACTCGGGAGAAAATTTGTCTCATGTGTGGGAGGAAAATAGGGGGTACGTGCTGATAAACACATAATTTCGGCGGCGTACCGTAGGCCATATCATAATGGCACATTCAGAACAGAAGCACGACTGACTGGATTTGTGGGTGCTCGCGAGTGGGCGGGAGCATGCAGTCACACAGACAGTTGGCATCCTCCGAAGTGGATGCAATCATGCCTAAACTGGCACGGTCAAATTTCGGTGCGCTAGACAGGTTGGCAGATTGATTGCCTCTGTGGCGCACTTGTCCGTTTTCTTCTTTGATGGTTCCATTGCCTACTGTTTGTTCGCAGGTTTGTGCTGTCTGCCCCTAGGCCGGTTTGTTTTTGGTGGGTGCAGTTTTCCCTTTAGTGCCCGAAAATTTTTGGCTGCCGCTCGTTCCTCATGCAGTGCCAGCTTTTGGATACCTGGATAGGCTGTTGCCCAAATATTTGCAATGAACACTCTCTTGTTTGCTTTCTTTGGCTTCCGAGTGTGGTTTGGCCACCAAGACTCTGTTAGGCCCTGTTAGGTCCCCTTGTGCGTTTGTTAAGGCCATCAAGGAGTATCACTCTCGGTGGCATTTGAAGGATTGCCCCTTGAAGTCGGCACTAGCTTTCCGACATGTCTCAGCCACAGGGGCATTCCACGTGGCTGATTCAACCATAATCATGTGCTTTTTGTGGTCGTACAGACTCTGAAACTGTCCACAATCAAATTTGCCAACTTGGTGTACGCGCAAACTTTAGGTGCAGCGTGCTCAGATTTGTGGCTTTGGCCTCGGAATCCTGTGGACCCAGAAGGGAGCCGCAACTTGACTAGCACATTTTGAAGGAATGTAGCTAAAGTCTGGCAGTTTCGCATTTCAAGAGATTCTCCCTTGATTACCTCTACTACAACTATCCTATGACGTGAACGCATCAGTGTTAAGTCTGTCCTTGTTAATTGTTCGATGGTTGTGGGGCTTACGCAGCAGTTCCCGACGTCGAAGCTAGCGCTCGTGGTTTATCAGCCGGTAACTTTTCCGCTAAACTTTGCGCAGCTGACTAAATCTAACTTAGAGCTTTTGCGTTGAGTGTGGATTTCACCGCTTCTCCATTGTCTTTCGACAAAGAAATAAGGGGCAACAGTTCAAAAGATGTTAAAGGTCCTGTCCCCTGAAGGCTTACCTCACCGTGGGCATCACCATCTTTGGTGGTCTATGCGTCTGCGATAGTTGTGTAAAAGCTGCAATCCTGAATCGCGGTTTTTTGAATCAGCGTGTTCATAGAAGCGCAAGAGTACACAACTGTCATTGAATTTGTCACACAATTGAACTCAGCTGGTCTGTCACCAAGCTTGTTTGCGCCTTTCCCCTAGGACCGCTGTGATCTAGTTTTCGCCCCTCTAGGGTCGATCCTAGAATATGGGCTTGATTTTCGGGTAGGCCTTTTGAATGCCGATAATTTGCTCTTCGTTATGGCAGTTAGCGAGGAAAGATTGACTTGAAGCCTAAATGTTCGTTTGCTTTTTTTCCTAGTATTGTGGTGTGAGCATTCTGCATGGAGCGCTTCGTATTAAGATTTTGTGGTAGCAAAACAAGGAGCGTTCTACCAGTTTCGTTGGCCTGTCTGTTCCCTGAGTGATCATCCTGGACTCTTTCGTGCGTTTATCCACTGATACACCGTACTGGCCTCCAGTGCCTCATCAAAGAGCTGGATCAACGTTTTCGCAGTCAACGGACCTGGGATGGAGAGCGCTTAATTCCCTTTCATAGGGGCATGTTTGCCGTCGAATTCTGCTCTGGCCGCCAGGTTCTTTAAGTTTCCGACTTTCGAAACATCCCAAAGAGGTACCAGTTTTTCCCGACTAAAATAAAACAGTTCCACATCAGAAGTAAGGATATGGTTTCATTATCGACGGGTGTTTGGTTATTTATTGAATGCATATTACCCGGAAGATAGGAGCAGCTGGCGCAGTCAAAGGGGTCCGGAAAGTTGCACAATAGGTTTATCTGGTCATTCTGCAAACCCTAACGTTTGAAACGCCACCGAGTCCCAAGCGTGACATTGCATTCGGCATCTTGCACCCAATCGATATCCATTTCATCCGTATCTGGTGAGGTCTACTGATAGTTATATCGGAGTGCAGCCGGTCATGGTCTGGCCGATGATTGTGAGTGCACCGCAGAAAAGGAGAGCAGTTTGACATTTTTTACGCACAAGTTACATTACAGCAGAAGATCCAAGCACATGACATGTTTTATCTCTGGCAGTAGATTAACTAGCTAAAAAATTCATCAACGAATCCGTACTAGCAAAAATGATCCAACTTAAATACTAAACTTGGTGATTCCGCTGGAGATGCTAGCTTTGGATGATCAGACCGATAAATGAACTGATGACCGGCCGTTACTTCACTTATTGATAATAATAGGTTTATTTCCAACCTTGTGAGGAACAGGCCAATAAAGGCATGATTAGGTCGCTACAACCTAAACGCAGCGGGTAAAAACACAGCAGGGAGGAAAGCACAACCAACTAGATATGCCTATTACGTGAAAAGTTACCGTAGTTTTTCGGAGCCAAAAAACTAGAACAATGGGACATGAGTTACGACTAGTTCCTTGATGAAGCCGGTTGGCTTGAACTTAAACTGAAAAATCGTTGCTCGCCATCAGTGAACTTGGGCGGTTGGGTAAATGACTAGGGTCACACTAGGCAAAGTCGAGATGGAAGAATTCAGCGTTTAGACAATTGGAAAGTTTCGTCTAAAAATATGGTTTAAATTAAAACCCAGTAGGCTCACGTGTGTCGCTGTTATTGGGAAGCCAAATGACGAAAGATAATCCATGAAATTCACTAGATTTCATTGGCTCCAAGAATGGTAAAAAAGCGGTTTGAGGAAACACAACTAAAGGATATCAAATTACTGTCTTGGAGCAGGAGTGACCTGATACCAGAAATCAGCCAAAGGGGGTATTTTCTTCATTCGCCTGATTCAGCCATGGCCTCGGTCATCATCACGCTTGAACCTCTTCCTAAATATAATTTCGAATTACGACGTGAAAATGATCTTTGTAAGCTGAGTGCTTGATGTAGAACGAGAATACTGCTGTAAAAATCGCCTCCTCGCAAGCCTGGACGGTGGACAGCTTCGCTCTACGCAAACTTAAGAGTTGATAAAACGGCCAAAAACCATTATAAGATATTCGGTGACCAAACGTTGCTATTCAGCATTTATTGCCAGTTCATCAAGCCGATCCAAATGGACAATGACTACTCCGTCACGTTTGTCAGCTTTGTCAGCACGCAGATATACCCCATTTCAAGTGTCTTCTCCGAAAACCTGTATTTGATTTGTTTCGGAAGTTCTCATTCGTACATCAGTGAATTTTTGAACGCTTACTGAGAGCGGCCTTGAAAAACCTTTGCTATTCTAAATAAAGCCGCGTCATACACAGTAATATGTAAGACGGATTGAACCTTTCCATCGCATTGAAATCATGTTTCTGTCTCCAGGTCCTTCCCTCCAACAACCTTAATACTATATTCACCTTGCGCCGCAAGCTAAATTCTCGGTTAAAGTCTCTACATCTGCCAGCTGAATTTAGTTACTGATGGCAGATTTGCAAGTGGCGGAAGTAGTCGTTTGACGCTTCTGGAGGTCTAAAAAGTGCACGGTTAAAAATTTTGCTCAAAGTATTCATCACTACTGTATCTGCAGTTCCTGGTTCTCCTGTGAGCTCTTCGGCCCCATTGATTTGCAATCTTCCGGATTCTGCGGCAGTAGTGGGTTTTGTCTACGAGACACACAGAGCTGACACACTTGAAAGGGTAGTAGGTAGGAAGCTATGTTACTAATAAAAATAACTGGTACCATAGCCGTGGAGAATTATGTGGTCGCCCTTTGGCGTCGCCCTTTTCCCTATTCTTCTACCCGTCACAAACTTCCTGTAGGTGAATGTGTGAGGCTGCGTATTAGTTGGAAAATAAGTATTCAACACACGGAGTGTGCAAAAATCCACAAACAGACATTAATGTCGCCCTCAATTTGCCAAAAAGCACAATCCGAGAAAACCTGTAGCATAGGAGGTCTGGTCAAGGGGTCGGTGGCATCGATCGCTAACAAAGATGTGGTTACGGCAAACACTGGTTCTTAGGCGTGCTGATATGGAAATTTGCTTAAAAAACGTTACACAACACATGAAGCAGTCAGGCAATGTAGAGTAGAAAACAGGAGCTAGGTAGAACAGTGTGTATTGAAACAGAAACCGCGGGCACAACTTGAGGAGGGTAGGCAGTTTGGGACCACTCAAGGGGACCTCTGTCCCATTTCTAAGCCTTGTGGTAGTAATAGGTAAGAAGCGGTGTCCATGCATAATGTCTTGTAATATACTCATGTATTCGAGCGCATATTTAATCTCAATAACCATACAAACGGCTGGCGTGAAAAGCGCCACCCCGAAAAGTACCGATAGATTTATACAACTATTTTGTGATAGAAGCACCGAATAGACCGCATCATCTTGTCAGTCCCTAAAGCCCCTTGTTTTGAGTCACATGTTTTGAAGACGGAAACAACGTGAACGTTGACGTCAAACCTGCGAAGGTATCAAGGAGTATTCCTTTCAAAGCAATGTGATCCTGCTGGATAGAGAAACCGGACCTGGAAACCATTATCATGACTGAGTGAAAGTGTGCCGAGTGGGTACACTGCTCTTGCATTGTTTGGATCGCATTGTACTTTATTTAACTCTTCTTATATCGCCAGCCGAGCTTGTGGTTCAGCCATACACAAAAGACATCGAGAAGCGAGGGGTAATACAGATTGTTCCTGCGAACTTTAACGGATTTAGAACGCTTTGTGGTCATTATTGGAGACACCTCAACTTTGGTGTGTTTATGCTAGCGTTGACCTGCAACACGTATCGTTCAAAAAAAGTTTCGCGATCAGACTTTATTTTTGCCAGCAGTCCTGGGTAGTGTTAAGTCGAATGCAACTGTCGGAATGGAACCCAATGCTTTACTGACGTTACTAAACAAGGGAACACGATCACCACTACTATCCGCTTCTCTTTCTCAGAAAGTACCAGTTTTTTGGGATCCGTGAATTGGGTTGAAATGGCGTGTTGCTCTGGCACACAACATTTGAATTCGTTGCTTGCATTATCGAAAGGCAGGCTTGAACACTCGTTTTTCTGTCATTATTTCATTTACAACCGGCAATACACCCGGGCCGTGGCCATCTTTCACCTTATACAATGGTTCCAAAACCGCCTGTTTTTACTCCAAGGATAATCAGTCCTCATCAACAAACGTTTAAGATGTCACGGAGTAATCCAACTGCTGTTGCCACCTGAGCCTTCGTGATTTCTGGATACAGTCTGTTGAGACAAAGAGCTGCCAGTTCCTTTTAGGCTCACAGGGTGCGAGCCAATCTGCTGGGTGGAAAATCTCGGCCTTGAGATGCAAACCTCTCATTGGCAACACTTTCCACGATGGCTGGTGACAGCCATCTTTCCGAGTTTGTCTTCTTTCGAATCACTAGCCCACAGCGCAATCTTAGGTAAAGATTTCAGCCGGTGTTCCCCCTTGGAGAGAATAAAACATACCTAGCTAGCTAATCGTTCAAGTTGCTTAGAGTAGTCGTCTTGCTTTTACCTTGCTTAAACAAACCTCACTGACGCGACATTTTTTGTACTTGTCATGTTCGAATATAGTCCGAGCCTAATAATAACATTTATTTTAACTGGTGGGTGGCAAACCTTCAGGCACGATCATAATGTTACAGTCAGAATAAGAGAATGACTGACGGGGTTCGTGTGTACTGGAAATTTCGCGGGAAATAGAGGGTGAGGTAAACAGTGGGCACCATCCGAAGTAGACTTGGTCATGCATGGGTAGGGGACCAAAACCACAGGTTCCCCTTCTTTCTTATGGTGAACATAGCAGATGAGACACGATATGATCGTGAAGATTTAGAAGTTGCGGGCAAAATCAATACGAGGGAGGGCATAGCAAGAAGCTTCCTGCCTGCAGAAAATGCGGAAGCCGAATAACGGATCTGGAGGGGCAGCAGAACTGTCAAGATCTGACCGGGAAATTTGAACTAGAGCCTAAAACCGTCACTAAGGCTTCGTGGCCTTGCGCCTTTGGGCGTATGGCCAGGGTCACGAAAAAGCGCAAGTGGATTTGGTGAAGTGGGTAATATGCAGTAAGGATAAATGGTAGTGGGGAACTCAGACTCCGTGTTCGGTGAAACTGGAGAGACCCAGTAGTGTTGCTGCTGGAGCGGTGTCAGGAGTAAAAGTTCCTTGGGAAAAGGAGATCAAGCAAACTCACTGGAGGGAACGCGAACTGCACAGAAAATGACAGACTTGTTGAAGAGTACAAAGTAAAAGACGCCGGGATGTTTAGATTCAACGGAAGGTTTATCAGAGTAGAAGGAACGCCTCCCGGAGGCGGCTGGGGCCAGATGGAGATCTCGATTGTGGCCGCAGTTAAGGGAACGAGTGGGTGAGAGGGCGCCGTCAAAGTGGGAAGTAAGCAGTTGCAAATATGCTGTCAAACTAGACATGGCGGCGCTGCGCACTGAGATACTTCGGTTTCTGGAGAGCCACGTGACGGACGTCGTGCTTGAGGTAGTTAACCTGGGATGTGCAGATCTGTGAGCATCGGGACGATGTGGGTTTGCCGGGGGATTCCACAGGGAGAGAAAAACTGACCCGGGTGTACGGGCGAATGAAATTATAAAGAGTGCACAAGAATTGGCAAAGATCTTGTTCAAAATTGTCTACCTCTGTTCTCTTGCTTCAGGCCGTGATTACGATGGGGCACATGAAGGCACAGTGCGACTGTTCCTGCGCGGTCATCATTACACGGGGTTCGTGCGTGCTTCAGTCAGATTCATATAGCAAATCGCACCTATTTTCAATCTGTGACTCCCGTAACGACACGGTGTTACATTTGCCTTGGTGGTGCTACCTGGCTTGCACGGCTCGCATCCAGCTTGAGCGTTAGCTGGCCACACATGCACCTTGCTCTGAGACAGAACCCTAGCGTGAAGTCTACAGATGAGTCGGATGCCATATTTTTCGACTTCTCAAAAGCATTTGATCGAGTCCCACACGTCGCGCTACTCCACAAACTCGAATCTCACGGGATTCAAGGGAAAATCCTACACTGGACCAAGGCATTCCTATCAGACAAATCATTCCGAGTGAAAGTAGGCTCGACCTACTCTTCTGCGGCGCCGGTCCCCATTGGAGTTCTCAAGGCTCCGTTTTGGGACCACCGCTGTTTCTGGTATACGTCAATGGCCTTCCAGATGTTCTTGCAAGTCCATGTCTACTTTTTGCGGACGACTTGAAATCGTGGAGTTCCAATGCCGGTGCCCTCCAAATGGATGTAGACGCCGCAAAGCAGTGGTCGTTGGACTGGCACCTTCCTCTGAATGACGAAAAGTGCGTCCATATGTCATTTGGAGGAGACTCAGCGAACTCCTTTGTCATAATCTGCAAGGTGTAAAACCATCCTAGCAGTCATAAATGCGGCTTTTGCGTTAATAAAATACTTCAGCTGTCAGTTTTTCCTGTCAGGGGGAGCAAGGCCATTAAATACAGCTCAGTCAATTTGAACAGGCAAACAGCAAACAGATGCTAGTAAAGGCAATTCGCGGAGTAGGCAAGTGAAAAGATAGCTGCCAGTGGGACAAAAGGAATGGAATGGTGATATTCAGGACGAGTGCACTATAGCTAGATGGCGACCGAGCGTTCTTGTGAGCTACCATGTAAAGCAGAAGCTCCTCGATGTTGTGTGTGTGTTTAGTGAGCTGTGGAGCAACTCATCAGTTCGGTCTGATGTATGTATATCGGCGTATAATGCGCACTGGTAATGAAGAAAAGGCTGAATTTGGTTCGGTGTCTGCCAGTTAGTGTTAGGCCGAAAGCACTAGTCACTAGACAGGGATGGTACAATGATTCGGGGCAAAGGCTTGACTAGAGCGGGGTATAAGTCAGCTTGTAAAAAGATAAGGAAAAACGACCGGGCCAGTAACAAAACATGCTTAGATCAAGTAAGCGTTTAAGTCCTACAACGACTTGAAGCAAGTCAAGAGGATACAAAGATATCATCATTATTATTATATGATAACTGGATCTTTTATTTGCCACTGACTGTATCGTCGCTTAACTCAAATGCGCACTGGAGCCGATCCATAGAGGAGGTCGGGGGTAGTTGTGTATCAAGTAAGGCGGCAGCAGTTTCACAGGTGAAGAATTTGTCCACGGACTTGGAAAAAGCATGATGATGCGTGATGATTCGCAGCTGCTCGGGAAGGCTTTTTCAGATGCAAGCATAGTATACTTGAAAGAGTTAGTGGCGTAGGTTTGTGCGGGCTGCAGGACACACTAAGGGGTTGCAGGAGTTACCTAATCTGTAGCGAGGACTTGAGTTAAGTTTTGGTCTGGTCTCTGCTATAAAGGCGTTTTTGTGCAGCAGACGGTGTAAGAGAGTTAGATCCATCTTAAACCGTCTGAGCCATAGAGCTTCGAGGCCTAGTATTTGACAGCGGGAGCGGTAAGAGAGAGGTTTGGACCAATGGAACAGCTTTTTGGTGAATGAGCGTTGGACGCTTCAGTTTGCGAGTCTACAACTTTGGGTATAAAGGGAGGAGAATGCGAGACAGAATTCCACGATTGGTCGTACGCATAGCTTAAAAATTGCAACCATTTTGTCTGAAAGGTGACAGGAGCGCAGTGACAGAGAACTGAGCCTGCCTGCTCTGGTAGCATGGAACTGCACCTGGTGGGGAAGCTAAACGTACAAGAATACCGGGGGCCAAGGTCTTTGATCTCCGTGGAATGAGCGATAGGACTTCCATAACTGTAAAAGCATCAGCCAGTAGGTTATAGTAGCGGAGATCTCCGAAAATCCTTTTCGAGATTTCCGTTCCTTGAAAAAATCCACAAATTGTTTCTGTCCGTGTCTTCCATGAACGCGGGGTTTTGCCTTGTTCAGTCTTCCCAGTGTGTATAGCCAAAACAAAGGGCGATCTACTGTTTACGATCACCCCTCTTCAATTCGTGTCCCACGGTACTTTTGGCATATTTTCAACCCAAACCGTTCGGAATCTTCATTTATCTCAACTCTCTGGCGGCATTTTGAATAGCTTTACTCAAGAATCCTTAGAAAGTCCACCAATTCCCTTCTTCTGTCATGTAGCATTTTCTTCGTCTCCTCATGTGACCCAGTGTACTG
Organism: Clonorchis sinensis; assembly: GCA_003604175.2. Lineage (NCBI taxonomy): Eukaryota > Metazoa > Platyhelminthes > Trematoda > Opisthorchiida > Opisthorchiidae > Clonorchis > Clonorchis sinensis. Next base: position 140,589,816 of record CM030370.1, on the reverse strand, counting down.
TTTCTAACACTTAGAAGCAGACTGCGTTCCACCTTAAATGTAAGGGCGGTAATACCCATGGCCAAGCTACCTTTTACACTATTAGACTTACTTCGTCACTTGTAGAAATAATCAGCACTGTTATATAAATCAATACTTCCTTTTATTGTCTCTAACTGTCCGGTAACTCAGACTCCTGCTTTCCAGAGGTGTCAAATTTCCTCCCTAAGTTAACTTGGTCCGCTGAAATGAATCATCCTGTCTATTGACAATATTGTACATTCAGAGCATTCAACAAAACGTCACCTGAAATTTGACTAAATATCCTGGAAATCCCGGATCCTTTCTGCTCTCCATTGAAGTGTTTCTCCCGCATTCTTATAGGCGCACTCTCACTTTAAAAATATCAGGAGTTTCATCTGTTCATTTGACACAAACAGTAAAGTTCTTTACGCCTCCATGCTTTGTAATCTCCTCTTTATCGCCCGGCAGTCTCGGCAACGTGCACTCCTGGGCTTATTTAGACGACATCAAAACCCGGTCACGAGGCCTAATCTGCTCCGGACAGCAAACATTTGCGTCCGTTATTAGCATGCGTTCCATAGAATTTACTCAAAATCTATAAGGATAATCACACTATTTCTCAGAAACATACCGGTTGGCTTACCACATTAGCCGCACCCAAGTCGCTCCAGTGCAGTGGTCTTGCGCTGCAACGGGAGCAAATATGTCGGCCAAATCGTCTACCCACCGTGTTGATTATATTCATCAGCCACCCATTCACTTGACAAAGCCAGCTTCCTGGTTCTTTATCCGAAACTTTTCCTCCTGCACCTCTAATGCTGTGGTCTCCTGCGGATAACCCCTCCTAGTAAGGGCGGCCCGTCAAACTCACACTTTCACCAAGGCACACGCGTTCAATTTGTCCCTTTTATACCTCAGTATATTTAGGAGGTTCTCATGTCCACGGCCAGGCTACTTAAGGCTAGCCAACTGTATATATTTCATCCTCTACCACTATCACTGTCACAAACTCCCCTACCAACGAATCGCCAGCAAAGCAGGATCCAATCAGATCCAAGCGGATAACTGTGGATGCAGTTGGGGCACTAATTCCGTTGACAAAGAGGGAAGTCATCAAGTCAAAGAGACATTTGTGTCGCACATCGACGGATAAGTTGAAGTGGGTTGGAAAGTCTGCGCCAAGTTTGGGTGTTTGGACGTCGGCCAAGAGGAAAATTCACTTGAACGCACGTCGCGATTCGGGGTCAAGTGTTAAGGAACGTTTGCCGTATGTTGCGGTGCGGGTACCACTGGCAGCTCGCAAGGAATAAGAAGCGGAGTCAGGAAGCGGATTCTTATGCGGTAACACAATAACTTCGGCTCACGTACCTACGAGGAAATGTAGACCACTTGAGCGATCGATGATGCGGAATAGGCGACTGGTTTGAGGAGGACCACAGACGGTCGTCGCCTTTACTGACGGGCCTGGGTATCTAGAGGGCTGTTGGAACGCAGCTTGGAGAAACAGGGCGGTTGGCATTTACGTCTTTGGGACCGAACGATTGGTGATACCAGGACCAATGGGGACGAGATACTGAACGTGGACGATGCTTGTTGATTTCGAGCCGCTGTATGAAATCTTGATTCGGCGTACCTTCTCTCGTATTACTTGCACGGACTTCCAAATACTCTATGGGGCCTATGTCAGACCGCTCCTTGAATATGCCAACCCGGTTGTCTATTCAGGACGCACGAAAGACGTAATCCTCATTGAGCGTGTCCAGCGAGCCGCTACGAAAATGGTTGCCGGTCTCAAGTCCATGGACTACGAAACGCGTCTCGTGGTGCTCGACCTCTTTCGCTTGGAGTATCGTCGCCTCCGAGGGGACTTAATTCTTACTTACGCCCTGTTTGAACAAGGCTTGGCCAACAGGTTTTTCACCGTTGACCCAGCAAACACACGGCGGGGACACGGTAAGAAGATTTTTAAGCTCAGAGCGCACACCTTCATTAGGCAAACTTTTTTCTCATTTCGGGTAGTTGCTGCGTGGAATAACCTTCCTGAGACGGTTGTCCACGCTCCCTCTAGAACTCAGTTCAAAACACTATTAGACACTTATTTACGCGAGTCCTCGCGCTGGCAAACATACTGCCCCGCGCTGAGAACTTAAAGAGCAGTGCTACACCCTTTTTTCACTTGTGCCTTTCAGGTGAACGACAGCTGCTGAACGACAAGAACAAAACCGACCCGGGAAACTTGGGCAAAAGCCTCGCTCCTGTGTATCAATCCGTGAATCCGTGTAAGTATTGGGTCAAAAGCTGTGGAATTGGTGGGATTACGTGGATTACATTCTTGTAAACGGATGCCAATCGTATTCTAAACTAAACCAGGTGAATCGAAGTGTGTATTCATAATGACCGGGTGACAAAAACTATGACGAATTTAAAGGTGAAGATAAAAAATATCAAAAGACTCGGGATACCAAAGATGTAGTGGTTTAGCTACCCAAAATCTACCTTACCATGAATTGTAGCAAAGAAATAAAAATAATGACGCTAGGCTGAGTACACAGTGATAAAGAGGGTCAAAGGGAACAGAATCAATAATAATTGTTCTCTTTAAAATGGTTCGTCGTTGGCCCAGGCCAGCAAATAAATAATAATCCGATTGTGATTGTCCAGGGATCTTCTTTTGAACATTTCTCACACGCACCAAAATCCGAAGATAGTACGCATTGTTCTGATACCAGAGTTAGCACATGAAACTCGCAACTGACCGCTGCAAATGCGAACAAAATCAGAAGAGAAAGACGATGCACGCGCCCAAGTTTGTCTAGGCTGTAAGTTGTACAAAAGCACGTTTTTTAGTTTTCCGCATTCAACAACAACGTTTACGCAACTGACGAAATACGTACTGCTATAATGGAAGCGAAAAAGGTAAAAAAAACACCACTACTTCTACTGTCCCAACTTAACTGAACTGCCTACTCCACTGCGTAGTTAACACCGACCAATCTCTGGTTTTCATCCTTGTCTCGATCCAATTCCGATGGTCTGCCACCTTATGTATGCATGGCTTTAACGATGCCTGTTGTCTCACCTGCTCCTGCTGTGTAGTTAACGAAAATTATCCCGGCAATCGCTGTCGCCGTGAACCCCACTGACAACTGAGGCAAGAATACCCCTTCCCATTTCCCCCTTCCTGATACCATCCCAAGCCGAATATGAGATCGTAAACTGTTCTCCACCACCCGAGCCTCTGACTGCCGGCTCCCGGCACATCCGGGCACAATGGGCCCATTTGACCTATCAACCAATCACCAGTCGATACTCTGCATAGCCCGCTGCGGGATGCCGGTTTTTCTAGTTCGTGTCCGTGCTTTGGATGCCGATTCCAATGCTTTTCTGTGGAGGGACAAAATGTAACATGCGCTTCAGAAGTTCCGAAGGTTGGAAACGATGAGACCGGGTAAAAGAGGAGGCGGGGAATTTGGTAGACTCTGTACACCATGTATGCCTTGACAGTGCACTGTGTGGAATTGGAGCGTGAAAAGCAAATATAGTATTCTCACGGTTATCTCACATACAATGAAGATGGGCGCATGAAAACCAACTTCAACAGATTGGAAGGACCGACCTATTGCAGAAGGAATACAGCACAATGCGCAAGATGTACCGACGTTGTACAGCACGTGGCTGAATGTGACCTGTCTCGCAGTGCGATGACTACAATGGATGGCAACATCTCTACTGCACATTCCTTGTAGCGAAGACTTATAATGTTCTGATGGAGAACCGCCAATCTCACTGCTCTCCTATACGCCTGCGCAGTGCCACGGTATCAGGGTAGGTGATTGCGAGCCGAGAATGCAATCAACCCTAATTCCGCCGCTCGTACTATATCTGAAACGAGCCCATCTGCGCATACCGGTAAGTGACCAGCTCATAGCAGTCTGTTCAATTCGATCACCGCCATGAACTTCGTTCGAACTAGAAGTGCTTATCTGGGTCTGGAGACGGTAAATGCCGATTGTTTCATCACACCAGCCAAACTCTCTATTCGCAAACAAAAGTGACAGGAGAGCAAAGATATCTGCTGTTACTAAAAGACCCACGGGCCCGGATGCTACTCAACCAGTGTCGTGGTTTTACACAGCTGTGGAAAATAGGATCATTAACAGAGAGGACCTGCAACCTTATTCAAGAGCGTGGACCACTAGTCCTGAGAATTCCGGGCTACAAACAGGAGCACCCTTGGAACATCTTCCTATACCTTTCAATGTTACCGAAGCCATCACACCGCCTTCTTCTGAAAGAAGTGACAGTGACTTAGAACCGCTTCTGGATCCCGAATAGCCTATGAGCCTGAAGAACTTGTAATTTTAAGGGTTTCTCTGAATGCTTCCGGATGTTGCTGTCATGCCACTCACTGAGCCCGGGAATGCACTTATACGACCCTACAAGTTGTCAGTATAAGCGAGCGTGATTCAGCCAAACCTGTTCCAGAGGGTCGGATGAAGTTGAGAAAGACAGCTGAAACGAACCACACCGTCAGAGGTTTTCAGTTGGTCTCGATACATGAGATGACTCTTTCGCCGACTCTACGATAACCGGCTGGTTCCACAGATTCATACCAACATCAGAAACATCCAAATGAGTCCTTATCCTAGTATGAGTACTCTCGGGCTCGATATCGCTCAGTGGTTAAGGCGCAAACTTACTGACCGGAATTTCCGTGGTTCGAATCCATCCTCATCGATTACTCTTGTCTAGGCTTTGGCGACCTGACAATATCTCAACCCTCGTGTTTCTTTCGGGTGGCGTGAAATTTAGGCACCGAAAGGATGTTGCAGCTGAACATTGACGTCTAGTCACTGGCATGTTGGTGGAACAGCACAAACCAGGAATCGTTGACATCATTGAAGTGTGGATCACCAGTGACAACGAAGGTAATTCATTCATAACCAAATAATTGCACTTGATGGAACGGTGTCCAAACACGGTTGAGTGGCAATAACTTCTAGTGGTGGCTGGACCTTCCTCTCGCCCTACAAACGCTAAGGACAGCCTAGCTGAATTGCCGTGTTGTAGATTTGGATAGAAGTTGCTGTTTCCCGTCAGAATCTACTTAACACCGACACAACTTCTTTTCCGAAACCCGGCTGGTAAGCCCAATTAAAACATAATGGATGTATTCAAATTACGAAGAATAGATTGGCCACGTCACTGCTGTCGACCCAGTTGAATTGTCATAGATACTGTTTTTGAAGACATTTCCGTGAACACTGAGATGATCCAAATCATCAGCTAACCGAGGCTTTGTGCTGACCAGCAACAGCCGTCCTGTCTGAATTTAGTTTTCAACAGGACACCAGAACTGATGGTTAGTATTGTTGTCCTATCTCCGATAAGATCACGCAGTGATTGATATGCTTCTACGGCATCGCCAGCTGTGCTAATCCTAAACCATCGGAGACCGGTTTTGAAGCACTTCGACCGGCTGCTCTGGCTTTGAAGACGTCCGGTTCTAAATTCGCTGATCCAAACCAGGAATGGGAGTCTCTATCCCCATCAATCTGCTTGCCGCTCCCTGAGTACGCAATCGGTAAAGGGACTTTGGAACATGTTTAAAGCTTGTCAACCAGGGTGGCAACTGTTGTCCGCTCCGTGACGCCCATTTAAGATGATGGGCCACACGGTCGTTCAACTATAACACGCTTTCGATGGCTAGCTGCCACGCCAGCACGAAGGCTGGGATACTGCCAGATTGCCCAAGCTTAGACAGGGGAAGTGGAGATGCATAGGTCGGGTTCGAACCACGGACCTCCGGTCAGTAACTTCGTGCTCTAAGCACTGAGCCATCTCGCCCCACAAGCTGTAGGGAAAAAAATTTTTAAAAAATAAATCGTTCAGCTGTAGCACCCTTTCGGTGCCTAGCTGCCATGCCACCGGAAGGAAGCATGAGGGCTGGGATACTGCCAGGTTGCCCAAGCCTAGACAGGGGAAGTCGATAGGCAGAGGCAGGGTTCGAACCACGGACCTTCCGGTCAGTACGCTCGCGCTCTAACCGCTGAGCTATCTCGCTGTAGGGAGCCGAATCGGCATAATGCCACATGCGTCCGGGTCGTTCCGATGAGTTATTCAAGCGTGGACTCGCCGTCAGGCCAGGCCGTCAAGCTGCATCACTGGCGCACTTGGAAACACAGCTGGACATGACACTTGGGAGCAAGTACACATATCTGGATACCCGGCTGAGTGACAGATGTCGCCTGTCGTTGCGTGAAAGTAGCTCAAGTAGGCTAAGCACCCTTCCACTTCAACTCCAACTTCAGTCGACTTGGCGATAGGCAGAAAGCAGGGACTTGAGAGCCTTTGCGAACTCCATCATATTCGTTTTGGACAAATGTTCGCTACGACAGTTGGAGGTTTTCTCAACACAGTGACTATGGAGTACATTCGTTATCTTGAGGAGGCACTGGTGAAGTATCACCTAAAATCTATCCACTGTGGCTTCATTGTTGGTATCTATTGGGGTAGGCTATTCCATAGATCTATTGTCCTCATGAGGAGTGTGACTGCTGGATACAGTGGCTTTTGTCCTCTGGTGATGATATGACCTACGCGCCTCTAAACACACATTTACGCTACACGTTGCATCATTTACAACACGGCATTCGACTAAACGCCTTGGTTATCTATCATCACTACCACTTGTTTTGACCGTTCTGTGAGTAGGTTTCACTCCTTACGATGAGTATTTCTCACTTCCAGCGTGGTTTGTGCGCGCTAATATAGGTCCCGGTGATATTCAGTTTTATAAATGCACCGGCCGTTGAGTGGTTTATTCACGGAATAGGGATGCGTTTTCCAACATTCTAGTCTTTTGCCGGCACACAGAATCTTTGCAGCTTTCCAACTATGGCCTATGTGCCATCCGTGGTTCGAACCCGACCTCCGCTTCTCGACCTCCCCTGTCTAGGCTTGGGCAACCTGGCAGTATCCCAGCCCTCGTGCTTCCCTTGGGTGGCATGGCAGCCAGGCACCGAAAGGGTGTTACAGCTGAACGATTATTATTATTATTATTATTATTATTATTATGTGCCATCTATGGAGGTCACCACGGGGCTTTCCAAAGTACAGTGTGTGGAGTTTTGACCTCTTGAGACAGTTCAGGCATAGCACCTGATGGAATCCTGTCGCGAATTTTTAAGTTCATTGTAATCTTCCTAAGAGTTTACCTTGAGATACTAATGCGATCATCTTGGTAGTCATTGCACAACTAAAAAAGAGCCACTGCAGCGGGTTCACAGCATAGTCTCTTACGAAGAACACTTGGGAAGTTCGACCCATTCATCTTCACAACTGTTAACATCAAACTCCATGTCTTTAGTTTTAGAGTCCCTGGCCTAAAAAGGATCAAGGAATCTTGGAACCCAGCGAGGGTTAGGTTACTGCCAAGTTGCCTAAGCCTAGGCTGGGGAAGTCGAACGACGGACCTTCCATTCAGTAAATTCGCGTTCTAAACACTGAGCTATCTCGCCCGTCAACTCATTTACGTTCGCGGATCTGGACTCCGACACAGGACAAGCGAATGCTTAGTGACCCTGGTAGATATGTGTATGCCGCACAGTCACTGGCGATCCTACATCGAAGCTATTTCCTCCAGTTCATAGCTCTCCGGTCGCTTAGTAAACCAGGCAAGCAGAACAAGGTAACCTCAGTCAACTGGTTGGACCATCGCTTGCAGCGCCTGGTTGTCATTCCCTTGCTTTCATCCCCGATGAATGGACCTGTAGCAGTCAGAACCACTGTACTTCGATGCACAGTCTATAGAGGAAAACTGACTGCTTGAAACATGCGTACCAGACCTCAGTTCGGTCATTCACCTCAGACCGCCGAGGATGGACCCAGACACTACATATTTCGCTACGTGAGTAACTCGTTCAGCTGTAACACCCTTTCGGTGCGTAGCTGCCATGCCACCCAAGGGAAGCACGAGGGCTGGGATACTGCCAGATTGCCCAAGCCTAGACAGGGGAAGTCGAGAGACAGAGGTCGGGTTCGAACCACGGACCTTCCGGTCAGTAAATTCGCGCTCTAACCACTGAAACGTCTCATCCCAAGCGACAGAAAGAAGCTATTCTGTCAGCTTTTACGGCTGTGTCCAAGCCAGCGGGCTCGATTAAATGAACGCTGGATTTCTTCGAGTTCAGCAGATCTTATTGTTACCGGAAAGGCCACTACGATGGCGCACTCAGACCCCCCAGACACCGAATAATCAATAACGAAGAATGACAGAACGCTTGTGGATCAGGAATTTCCAGATGACGAAGAAGGCTTTCGCTTTAGGCAACAGCTGCACTCTGTTTCAGTTGACTCGACCCATCTGCCAAAAGACGGCGGATGTTATCGAAACAACTTCCGAAGAAGATGGGATGGTAATTAATCGGCAAAGCTGTCGTCTTGGACGATGGGCCGGACACTTTAAGAAGCATTTCAGCTGGACTAATTCAATACAACCTCTGAAAGAACCCAATTGACCTGAATGGAACATCGACTTCAGCCCATCGCCAACAACAGCAATCGGGCGTAAAATATCCTTTTCCAATACGGCAAGGCAGTCGGTACGTATAGTCCGCATCCAGCACTTTTCAAAGTATCAGTATCCCCAAAATCCATTATATTTCGAGCTACTGACGATTTTATTTTCTGAAAATTGAACTTATAGATTCCGCACCTTTTCCGCCATGTGCATTTTTCCCAAAGGACTACGCTTCTTCCCTAGTAGTCAGTGCCTTTTCTGTGCTTCGCCTTTAGTTGAGGCGGCAAAAGCTCTCCTCCGAAGGTCCGGTCTTCTGTTTGTACTAGGAGTGGTTAGGCTCGCGTCATAGCTAGAGGTTTGTGCGCTCGTTCTCAAGTTGCGTACCCGTTCAGATACGTGATATTTTGGCGACGAGGTGCTTCGGTCTACTCATAATGGATCCCGCGAAAATAGAGGCACTGCTTGAGCAACAGTTTAAGCTTATCGAAATGTTTATGCAGCTGAGGGTTCCCGTTAGTGGTGCTACGTCCGATCGGGCGCCAGGTCAGCAGGTTGACAGGAATTCGAATAGCATAGTTGCGACACAGGTGCTAACTTTACGTTCAAAACATTGTTCCGCCGCTAAGAGGATCTATTCCGAGTCGATCTCGCTACGCAGGACGATGCATGGAAAGTCCGACTCTTGCTTCGTAAATTTGGCCCGGCAGAGCTGGATAAGTACTACAACCTGATTCTACCACAGAACCCACGCGACAAGTCTCTTGCTAACACAGCGCAGACTGAGGCGGACTTGAGGAGCGATCTTCTCTATTCTATACGCGATACCGTTGTTTAAAGGTGGTTGTGAACAAGTCAGACGACCTTTTGACGCACTTGGCATAAATGCGAACGTCTCAAATTGGATTCGCTAACAACTGACCGTTTCAAATCCCTCATTTTCATATGCAGCCTCCAGTCTCCCAAATTCGCAAACATACCGACGCGTCTGTTCAACCATCTTGAGCAAGAACCTTCACTGACGCTCAACGCCAATGCTGAAGAGTACCAACGGTTGACCAACCTTCAGCATGACGCTACTGTGGTCCAATCTGGGGGTCGAGTTGTTTCCGAAGATAGTGGCTCGCCCTTCTCTGGTCCGTCGCGCTCTGGCACCACCTAATCCACTCAACTGGATGTCCAAAAGAAAAACCCTCATCCCCGTGCTGGCACTGCGGTGCTTGGCACTTCGGCAGACTGTGCCCAAACTTCACCGGTGTCGACAATGCAAGACCGTGGGTCACAAAGACGGATACTGTACATCCCAGTACATCCCACGGCGCCTCCAAGCACCAACCACGCCTCCCGAGTTCCAAACCGCTGGGTTCCACGTTAGGTGTGCTGGTAGCGTTTCAAGTTATTGCCCCATCTCACCGGTAATTCCTCACTGTCCTGTTTAATGGCCGTCCTGTCCCACTGCTTCGGACATCACTATATCGGTGAAGCTTTGGGGCGAGGAGGTTCAGTGGTTAGAGGGCACATTTACTGACCCGAAGCTCCGTGGTCCGAACCCAACCTCTGTATCTCGATTTCCTCTGCCTAGGCTTGGGCAGCCTGGCAGTATCCCAGCCCCGGTGCTTCCTTCCGGTGGCATGAGAGCTAGGCACCGAAAGGGTGCTACAGATGAACGATATGATTAAATACGGGGAAGCTTTGGCACACGGTTTGGCAGAACTCCAGCGTCTCGAGCAACATGGCGTCCTATCTCCAGTAATGTACTGCACTTGGACAGTCCCAATTGTCGTGGTGAAGAACCCAAATGGGTCAATCAGCGTTTGTGCTGACTTCCCAACCGGCCTCAACACAGCTTGCGAGCAGCACCACTACCCACTGCCGGTGCTCGATAATTTATTCACCATTATGAACGACGGCGGTTGTTTTGTCAAACTTGACCTGGCTGACGCATAATTGCAGATTGAAGTTGCGCTGGACTCCCGATCTCTCCTGACCATTAACACTCCCAGGGGCCTGTACGAATATAATCGTTTACCATTTGGGCTTGAAGTGGCTCCTGCGATCTTCCAACAGTTGATGGACACTATCCTTTCTGGATGACCTCCCACCCGCGCTGTTCAAAGATGGGGGTGGATTCCTCAGTCAATGCTTGTCTGCTCTTTTTGCTTGCATCTGGGAAAAGGAGTGTCCCAGACAACTGGGGAGAGCCGGTGATAGTGCCCATTTTCAAAAAAAGGAGCTCGTAGTGGGTGTGACAGTCACAGGGGGATCAGCTTGACCCCGGTTGTAACGAGACTGTTGGCGTCACTCGTATTTCGTCGCCTTACGGTGGCTCGTGAAACACTGACCCGATGGCAGCAAGCGGGATTCCGGCCTGGTACGGGTAGCGTTGACCAAATCTTCACAGTTCGTCAAGTGCTAGAACAACGCCATACGTATAAGCGACCCACAGTTTTAGTATTCCTGGCTTTCCAAGGCGCATTCGACTCGGTTGACCGGTCTGTTCTTGACACGTTTGCCCACCAAGAAATGCCCCGGAAGTTTGTGAACATAATAAGCTCTTTGTATTCCCAGACTTCCGGACGTATGAGAGTATACGACGAGCTTTCCAAAAGCTTCCGTACACATAGTGGCGTCCGTCAAGAGTGCCCACTCTCTCCATTCTCATTTAACTTCGATGAAATCATGAGAAATCACTGTTCATTACTCCATGCATTCCCTCTTATGATCTTCAACTTATCATACGTTCCAACAATTTACCTTAGATGTGTCGTGAGTGACGTTTTTTTGTTTTCGTTTTTTACGGATAACTCTCGTTATGGGTCATACCGCCTTGTGTGGTCCACATTTATGTGCAATAAAAAACTGTAAGATGTTGCGAAGACGCAGCCGACTATGGCAAAGATTTCAAAATTTATTTATAGTTAACAGCGATCCATGGCCCTGCGCTACTGACCGCACTGTTAAAAGATATAACCAGAGGTGGTATCAGTGGTAAAAACTGATAGATGCTAACGCAGCTGGGCAAATTATTTTCTCCGGTTCGCTAAGGCTCTTAATCTTCCTGTCAGTATACTCATCACTAGATCGCTTTATTTTGCCTGACTCTGGCCTCTGTTTCACTTGCTGACACGACTGCTTCTCCTGTTCCCCACATTTATGTTATGTGCAACTAGAAAACATTGGCATATCTTCACCTTATGGAAGCACCACGGTTTAAAATTGGTACTCAATGTAACGGTATCGGTATTCATTAGTTAGCGTGAGTGCTCCGATAAACAGTTTTGTTGAGCGCTGAAACAAGTGCTCCTATGGTTTTACTTTACATGCAGCCTACTGGCCTACCGTCCAGATTGATCTTACACAACCTTTAGGTATTGACTGCCACTATTCCGCCTCGCGTAGGTATCATCGCCCAATCTAACCAATCTTAGGCCCCTTGGGTTGGGTCGCCAGCTATCGGGTAATCAGAAAAACGCGTCTTAGACTGAATAGTGAAGTAGACTTGCCGTCGGAATTTCAACTTTATGATGTATTTCATACACGGGGTTTCCTGACATGTTCCTTTTCCCCGCAATTCCGCATTTGTATGATAAAAAGATAAAACTGAATTCCCTATCAGTAGGTCATCCTACTGAAGCGCAATGCTCTGTGAACCAAAGGCTGAGAGTTCATCTTGGTTAATGTTCGTACCTATCCCTATTCTATCTCTTCATCAGCTTACTTTAGGGACACATACTTTATCTTTATTGGCATTTTCATCTTTCCCGACTGTTGATCTCACTTATGAGTGAGCAAATACTCATCTGGCGTTCCGCCTGTTTTTTGATCTCCACCTTTACTAAAGCCGTGTCATTCTTTTCCAGATTCCGTCTTATTCAATCGAGCTTTCCTTGTAACCAGACTGTGGAGCTCAAAGGCTTTGCAATAAAAATGTGTACTCCCCGACTCATTTGAGGGTCCTCTACAATGAGTACAACCGATAGGCCTCCTAATAAAGACAATGCAACTGGAGACCCCCGTGTTCGAATCCCACCCTCCACTTCGCCCTTACTCTCTGGGGATGCTGTGAATCACAGTTATATCCCTTCGCGAAATCTTGTTGAACCAGATGTTTCGCAGTACTCCCATTCGCCAGTTAGTTCGCTAAAAAATATCGACGGTGGCTCGAAAAGTCGCCATAAGTCGTTCAATTCAAATGTGGCCGCCAAACCCTCATTCAGTGGCGCCAATGGTTCCGATAACGCTCGTAAGACCGTGTTATTACAACCGCATGATGGAAAGAAGTTCCGGTTGCATCCAAAAAGCAGTTTGCGAAAACAGCGATCTCCGGTGAGTAACTGACATGTGGCTAATCGTGTGTATGGATGAAACTCAACCATGATTACCCGCTAGAAGTCATCCTTGTGACCAGGTTACTTATGATTTCATTGTAAATAGAACTAGTGAAAATCAGCTAGCTTGCCTTCAGAATTTCAGTAACTTCCTAGGACTTCGATCGGTTTTGCTGCTACTTTCGATTTCATTGAAGAATATGGATGGATCGGCGTCGTGCTATATAATTTAGGGAAGGCTACGTGCAATAGTTCGAAAAAAGTGGGTTTCCGAGTTCGGATTTAAGAACATGGGACAACGACGGAGACAGCAACTCTAGCGTGTTGTTGGCTACCATTATTAGTAACTCAGATAAGGTTAAAAGCCTAAAGAGACAGAAGAATTATTTTGTCTGCCAACCAGTCGTCCTCAGGATAACCGCAACTAAACTACTCTGTTTTGCCCTCACCAGCACAATACTTGGATTTCATGCGTGTTCAGCTTACCTGACTCCCACCGATTATTTCATGGATTTGGAGAGGACTTGTGAGTATTATTGGTCTCCTGTCTACTGACAACAGATGGTAAAATTCGCTGAGGGTACACTTTTGGCAAGCAAATTAACAAACGAAAAACCTTGCTTTTGGTTGTTTTTTCTAGGGACATAGGGATCCTTGCACCGTATCCATACCTCTCCTCGGTCTTAGCGCCTTTACAAGATCCATGCTCCATGGTTGTATGGTGGTCAGGCACCAGTTTCCACTACTGGCTGCTATTTCTCATGGAAGTATACACACCTGACCATAATGCTGAAATGAGAACCATTTACATCAGTATTTTGCAATGTTGGTAGCTCGGGTTCATTAATTGGTGACTAACCAGGTGGCTATTCTATTCTATTTACCGAACCTTGCTCCTGTGAACGTTTGGTCACCATTCGAGGAGACATCATCGGAGCGCGTACCACCGGATTTGGTTGAGCCGGGGTTTTTGTTAGTATATGGTTGGAAGTCATGGTATGCTAGTACGTGAAGGAACATAGCATCAGTGTTAAGCTACTGTTGGATTGTGACTACTCTAGCTGTTGATCAGAATCGAGAAGCAGCACGGTTAACTGGATTGGTTAAAATACTTCTATTAGTAGTTGTCCCCCTGTGATACAACGGCTTGACGCCTCAACCAGCTGTGTGTCCATAAGCAGCCTTCCACAATGATCCGTGTGTAAATCTCGAAAGCGGTCGATTATCATTATCATTTGACACAGCGTGTTACAGAATCGATTGTCTGCTAAATGGAGACTATATGTCGCTCTTCCACTGCAGTGGTATGGAAGTGGGGTTGCGGTGGCCTTCACATGACACTGTACTTTGCCTCACTTGAAGTAAGAACTTCATAGAAGGGCGTACAACTTGGGAGACATAAGTGTTTGAATGTTTGACTTTGCACGTACTATCACCTCATTGGTCTAACACTTGAACAGGTCACCATTTAGTGTTACGGAGCGCGTGATGTCTATAGTTAAGGACAATGAAAACCAGGGCTTTTTTCAGTGGACAGGGAAAATCACCAAGGTGAACAGAACAGACCGTTTTAGGTTGGTTGAAAATAAGCAAAACGCAAGCCATGAAAATTAGAGCTTTTATGAGAACCAGGGTGACAGCTATGAACACTTCCTTGTTGATGGGCTTTTCCGTTATTATTGCTACCCGATATATTTTCTAGGTGCATTCTAGTTGAATTGGTTAAAATAGCTGGAGCGACGATGTTTGTCTTCGCCGATGGACCCATCTAGAACGCTAATAACCAACAGCAGTAACTCCATAAATGTTGCTCCTAGTGAGGAGCTTAATTTACCCATAAACCTGTCGAAAAGGAGCTAATATCCTCGTTAGATAAGCGCGAAAACAATAGTGTATTTATCCTGGCAAACTTAGTGAGCATACCACACAAAATGCAGCAAAGCAAATGTTCCGTGCCTAAGGAAATATGTTCCTTCATGTATAAACGATTCCTAGACAATGACCCTTCACTCTTTCCTCTGGAGGAGAGACGACACTAGTGTCATTCAGGGTTCATAAATGTCATTTCAGAGCTGTTTGGTGACCTGTAACGTGAAAATATATTGATGGGGGAGGTCAGGCAACTTCTGATAGTTAGACGGTTTACTCGTGTTATGTCGCGGCTTGCGGGCCACCCAGCGGTTTTTTCATCACTCTCATTGATATGCCACCATTTCTTCGCATCCATCATCCGTCACCTGAATCGGTCTTCCTGTGGTCCTCCGATCTCATGACTCAATGCATTTGATCGAGATGACAGCTGTGTCGCGCGAACAAGCGTTATTACTTGCCTTATTCTACTAACCTTGTCACAGCGCTTGTTGTCGCCTCCACCAATAACGTTAAGAAAGCTGGCAAACGTTAGTCATTCAATGGTGTCATGAAAAAATATATAAAGAGGCGGAAATCGCGCACCCACCATCCAACCAATCCTTCCAGTCCGAACAACATACAGGCCAGGTACGTACAGACTCATTGCAGGCCAGGCATGTAGCTAACACGTGGAATGGATCTAATGTCCTCTCTACAGTAGATGTGGCTGTTCACCTATACATTATGCAAGCAGCATTCCCAAGCAAAATGTGTGAATATGTCTGCACTGAATTAGTGCTGATCGGACCACCATTAGCACAAGACTGCGGTAACGGTACATGATTCAGCACAATTTTATAGGAAGGCATCAGCACCACACGGTAAGCAACTCAAACAGGTTACGGTTTATGCGGTATAGTCGCAACTTTGCTCTGTCCTTTGTTTCAATGCGCAAAACTCCATCCTAAAATTTCGTTGAAGTGCGAGGTTATGAGAAGTCTGCACGATTTGGCACAATTGCATACGGGGCCAGAAACTTGAAAGTTCCAGAGGGAATACGAGCATTCATAACTTCG
The DNA here is from genome assembly GCA_003604175.2 of Clonorchis sinensis. Classification (NCBI taxonomy): domain Eukaryota; kingdom Metazoa; phylum Platyhelminthes; class Trematoda; order Opisthorchiida; family Opisthorchiidae; genus Clonorchis; species Clonorchis sinensis. The sequence goes on along the minus strand of CM030370.1, from coordinate 140,574,040 downwards.
CCTCAATGCGCGACATCACTGCTCTCCTTTATCCAAATACAGGAACTCACTAATTTAGTCGCCTGCGAAGAATTTTTTGGAGTTGTTACAAGTTGTTGAAGAAGTTGGGCCAGATGAAGAGATACTTCGTTTGCTGCGGTACAAAAGCCCAGCAGCAGTCTTTGGATGGAGAACACCAAGTGAGAAAGAGTGCTTTGCCCCCATCCCTCCATTTGGATTACACACTAGGTCATGGCCGATGGAGACCACAAAAATGCGACTATCCCAACTGAGACAACTAAGAGAGGAACCTGTGGAAACTCATCAGCAGATAGGCATCTTTTCGGACGCGTCCACACTGAGAGGTTACTGTAAATGGACGTGTCCTATTATGCCCGGGGCAGATGAAAGACGATTCATAAATTTTGTTGCAGCTTTGTTGGGACATGAAAGCATTATTGTGCATGGCCTGAAAGTAGCCAGTTCGATGTTTCGGTTGGTATGCTCTACTCACCAAATACGACGACAAACGTTGCTGACGGAATGTACAAGGTTATAGTTTGTTAAGTAAATGTTTGAAATTTATTGTTTTGTAAAACACTGTATTTGGACATTTACTTCTTCATTCTGCTGCGCAAATTTTACCGATTCATCGCTGAAAAAGCCTTCTGGAGGGTCGAATTCGTCATGACGTCATTTCCTCTAGTTGCGACGAATTTGAACTATGTGCTAAACTGTTCGCTTACGTTGAGCAAGCAATTTTGAACGTAACACAAGGTCTTAACCGCAGAATTCGTGGTCGTTTTCATTCCGTCCGTTGCGACCGAACTCTATGACATGTCCAGCTTACAACTGGATTGTCCAAGGGTATACGACAGTAGTCTTGTTCAACTTTTTTAATATTGAGCTTTCAGGATTATTGTCTAGTCTATTCTGGTCAGAAACGATTGAAGGATTTAACTTCATCTTGGTTTGTCTAATGTTGGCGTATGACACTCACTGTTTTTGCGGCAAAGCTTATTTCTAACCGATCATACCCTTTAGGTTTGTGTAGGTTATTTCAACGGTCTGCTACCGCGCATAAGGTGTAAGTGAAGCGATATGGTTAAGGTAACTCTAATTAACCCTCGAAACGTTTACTACTGACAGATGCCCGTTTTTTTTATAGATTATGTAGCACGACTTCTGGTTGGGTTACTGAAAACGCTTAGAATGCTTCAGGTCGTGATATTTTTAACGCTGAAAACCAGTCTGTCATCGAGCATTAGCTATGCCATATCTCAATCAGCAAACAATGCGGGTTTTTTTTATTTATCATTTATTTATTTGTTTATTCGTCCACCTGCTTATTTACGGTTTGTCACTTTCTCCCTACCTAAATGACGGTACAGTTGTCCTCCTCTAGCTCTACCACCCTTTAGAAGAGACCACGTTTGTGTGGCTACTTGAGGTGGCTTCCGTAGACATCGACAGCATTGCAAGCATCCTAAAGGTTGTCAAATGCACCCTCTCACTACTCTACAGTAAATTTGCACTTCGAACTGTCCGTGTTCCTTATATGTAGCTTATGCGCCGACACTGCATACAGTGCGTTCGCATTCCGCCCCTGGTGTCTGCCTGTTCGTCTGCATTGTATGTACTCGGATATCTACTTACGATTCGTCAGACCATGGACTGCTGTGTGAACTTCAGTGAATATCCTTTAGGTATCTGGATTCAATCAACGGTTTATCTATCCTGGAGATCACTCAAATGACTCATAAATGACGCTGATGGTCTGCAGCTGTTCACCCATTAGGTGTGTGTCAAGTCCAAACGTATATATGTGACATGTGACAGCGCACGTCACTGATTCGGCGAGTAGCCCACTTTTCCGACAGGCGAGAGAGCAATGGTTCCAGTACCGTCTGTTTTTACGTTTGCACTTTACGTGTAGTAATCCCTTTGGGGGTAAGGCCATGGTGATGGACTTTCTTTGGAGGTTAATATGTGGACTCCGTCGAAAAAGTGGACAAAGTAGCTTTCAGAAATGACTTTCAAACCAAATTATTCAGTGGCTTCGCACTAAATAGCCCTGATTTTAACCGAGTTTTGGATGTCGCTTCATAAAGGCTGTTATAGTGACTCGGTGGCTTGCGCAACGCATATTAGCTTCATTTATGGTTTTCGTCCGTTTTCAACTCGCTCTTTACCTATTCCTGTCTGACGTCATCTTAGTGTTCATATCAACTGATCACGAAAGCTCACAATCTTTTGCAGCATCATTCAAACACCAGCGAAGAACTGTTGGTGCAAATGCTGTCTTAGATTTAAGCAGTTCCATTGCCGATACTTTGCAATACAGGCTTTATACAATTCTCTAAGACATGTCTCAAGTGAAACTTCAAAGAAAAGATTGGTTCCTGAAATCTTTTTCGGAAGGAAGGGTTACTGATCCTTATTGTCTTCAAGCAGTGAATCACTGGTGCTTTCGCAGTATAACGGAAATTGACTGAGTGTGGCGCCCTGCAATGAAGTATTGCTTAGACCAGTACGGGGAAATGAATTAGACTCACCAGAGTGACATATAAGGTGTATCGGGCTAGAACAGTTGGGACGCGAACTACCCATTTGAAGCCCTCGCTTACGATATTACGCGGAACAGTCCATGATATAGCTGAATGCGAAGGCGACTATAGCCAAACGCAGTGTTGTAGGATTTTCGTGACTTCTTGGCTGGGACTCACGTAATTCTCCCTGTGCATGGTTGAAAATTTCACGGGGAAAACAACTAACTGTCTTGATGAGCGTGGTGTCGCATCTTAGCCGGGTTGCATATCGAGAGTTTGTGCGTTGTGCGGTAGTCCCTTTTGAATAAGGTCCGCAAAGAATTCTGGGCCAAACCCACTGATGACGTCCCACCGTAGTATATTTCTAGGATGCGTTTTTACGGTGCTGTTTGAAGGCGTAATCCTATTTCTGTTGAAAGGTTTCCCTAGAGGTATCAGGCTGTTTTACACTAGATCCTCACACTTCCCCGTACCTCTTGTTACTATGTCGCTTTTTCGCAATTGCTGCATGACATTTAAGCACTAGTATATACTACCGTTGTCTTTCTATCGATGATGGTTGTCACCAACAACATACCGGGCGCCGTCCATTAAAACTAACAAGTGGTGCATGAATATTCTAAGATACCTTGTTATTCCATGCTCACCGGTGTTATAGTCGGGTAGCCATAGAAATAACAGTGGAAAGGAAGAACTCAGTTTGGACGTGTCCTTTGCAGTGGAAGGTAAACGCATCGCTTATGAAGTAGTCAAGATAGAATCCTGGATTTTAATTTGTCTGACCATTTCAGATGCCATTGTTTGTTGGCTTACGTGCCAAACTTGTGTCGCTTGGGAACTTGTCGTCCTGTTCATGGACCGTGTCTTTTTCTTATGGTTTCCTGTTAACAATCTAGATCATGGCCTTTCTTCAACGCTATAATCGCATCTTGATGTTATGGTCTCTACTAATGTATCAGTCAGACTTGTCAGTTACACCGTAATCGAGAAGACAAACGACCTTGAGGAAGTTGTACTGGAAACCACTGAACCTTTCTGTAATATTGATTCAAGTGAAACAGAATGCAAAAGGGGCGAACAATCCAATGCGATATCAACGAAAGGCTGGAATTGAGAAAACAAAGTTTCATTCTACAAGATAACTTGTTAGAAAAATGGATTTGTTCGTTTGGAAGCAGTCCTCCTAACACTTGGAAAACAAATTCGTTGACTCTCTGGAGGGAGATAGGTGCTCACCTCTGCAGGAATAAGAGGACTTGTTGAAGCAAGTGGAGAATGCTTGCTGTGGAGCTTTCTGGTAAATGGCCTCTCCCAGGGATCTTCAACTGAAAGGCGAATTGAATTTCTGATTTCATTTTGCAACGCAAAGTCAAAATCCGCGTAGCACCCTATAACCATCTCATTCATATTGGGAATCATCGGGAGTCACCATCACCAATCCCTAGTTATGTTCCAGCCCAGGACCTACAGTTAGCTGTTTGAACGACAGCTTTGTTAGATTGCACTTCGATACAATCCATACTGTGGGGTCTTCGCCGTCGCTTAAAAAAGACATTAATCCGACGGTTTAACTCATCTACCTACCCACCCACCCCCTAAGAGATTCTGAAATTGCCTATGCGGCCCGCATGGTCCACCGAGGACTAGTTTTACTAGTAAAAAAGGTTGAATGGATCACATACGGAGCCCGCTAAGATGACGTAACTCCAGGCACAGCCGAACATTCACGCAAATTGTACGTGAACGCCTCCTAACGGGTGTGTGCACCTTAAAGATTATGTGTCCGTGGCGTGCGGGTTAATGTTTTCATTTTTCACGAGCATTCAGTCGAAATGTCATGCACGTTCCCTCATTCGCCGTCTGAAAACAGTTTGTGCAGAATACTAACAACCCATGCGTATTGATACATGATTCCTCTTAATCTATCGAGAACTTTATATCGGTAGATGGCGAAATTACCGACTTAAACCAATAACCTTGTGAAAGTTAGTTCGGTAGACCATTCATTTTCTGAAATATTACGCAACAGCTGAATTAGTCCGAGAAACTCGCTGAACGTAGAAATGCTGTTACTATTCTGTTAAGTGGAACATTGAATCCCATTGGAGACCTGTTTGCTCGTTCCCCATTACTGTAAACTCGTGGACTCTAGTCAGTAGAGGGGCCCGCGCTTGCCATCGAAACGTATCATTAAATGGTCTTTGTCGGTTGTTTCAAAAAAGAAATCGGGCAGGTTATCTTAGGGGCGAAACAGCTACCTGGTTATGACTGACTGAAACACCATGAAACTAAACAACTTACAAACCGCCATGCGCCTGTTCACAAGAAAGTCAACCAATCCATCGCTACCGGACCAACAATAATGGAGATAAGATGACGTAGTACTCCGCACATCGTCACTCGCATGTGTGCCCACCGTTGATTAGACTGTCTCGAAAAACCACTCTCAAGCTGATTCAGGTAGGTGAAGCATAGGGAGTGCGTAAACTGTTTCCGACCGTTGTAAACTAAAATATTACCTCATCTTAGTTCAAAAATACAACAAACGTTAGAAAGCTAACCTTCGCATAAACAACTCACCTTTTCTGTTAAAATCGGTATGCGACGCGATTGTACCAAAACAGCAATGTAACTAACTTTGACAGTGCGTATCAGTCCAGCCATTGGTTTCGGGACATTTTGTCGGGTTTCTGTTTGTGTGCATTGTGTTCCGCAAGCTTGGTCGAAATTTCTCCTCAAATAATCTGATTTTTCGCATGCAGCGCAGTCAAAGTTTACCGCCTTGGTAATCCGACAAAGACCCTCCACCGGGACAAATTCGGGTTTGTCCCTTACCTTCCACGGTCCTCTTCTTTTCACTCTTGCATGATCTCAGTACGTTTAATTAGCTGCAAGGGAATGTTACTCAGTTTTGTCATCGTAGTTTCAGAGAAGTCCAACGTTACACTACCATAAATAATCGTCTTGGTAACCACTTGCCGGAATGAGGTAAAACTATCAACCTTCCCCGCCCCTCATTCTCCTCGGCTATTCCGAACAGTTCGATTTCGAAGCTGTAGACCATTCTGACCCAATCATTTGACCCCAACCCACTATGTTCCCGCGCATAGTGACGGAACGCTTGCAAGCCAATTACCAAACTCGGCGAACAGATCTACTGCCACCTGATCAGTAGCCAATGAAAATGAACCATTTGTGACGTCTGTTGCGAGCACTAAGACTTGTTCCTTCTCACCACTCTCCATCCCTAATGCAGGACTTGTACAGAGAACTTGCCGAATGCCGCGAGTCGAAAAACAATGTACTTGATCTGTCCCATTGCGAACTACAACAACTACCCAATGGCATTTTCGATGATCTACCCGGTTTGACCGAACTGTACCTGTATACCAATAAGCTGACCAGCTTGCCTGCAAGCATAGGCCAACTGGCTCACCTTCGTCGTTTGTCCATCCAGCAGAACATGTTGGCCAGATTACCCAAAGAAATGGCAAAGCTGACCGGCTTAGAGGTGTTGGACCTCCGACACAATCGGCTCGAAGGCAATCTTCCTGAATGCTTACCCAGTTTGAAACAGCTGAAAAGCCTCTTTCTGAAGTTCAACAAGTTGTCTAACATCTCTGGCATTGAGAATCTTAAGGTAAGTATCCCAAACTCTTCAACTCTTCAAAATAATCACGGTGCATGGAATTTCGCGCATCTCAATGTGTAAACCAGATTTATCGCTCGATTTGCTTTGGTTTTGTTTCACTGGTGAGGACGAGTCATCACGACAAAAGTGCTCTTGATGCTCTGCATTGTTGTCGTCATTTACTCTGCACAAAATAGCCATAATGTAGTATCAATCGGAAGTTGTACGCTTGGGCGATCTGAAAGCTAATAGGCATCGGTTTTCCTATCAGAGTAAAATCATGAACACAGTCACAACAAATTGCAACTGACTATGTTGTGATGGTTTTTTGAACACAAAACATGACAACAATCTTCCCTGTCTCACCATTCGTTCTTCTTCGCGTAGATCCTTATGAAACCCAACAGGACGTATATTTTCCAATGATTCAGTTTCCAATACTGCGTATTTTTTAATCGAGCGAACGCCTTGTTTATCTCTAGGGAAACCTAATCTGCTATTGACACTGATCTTCACAAGGTGCACCAAATAGCCTGCATACGTTGTAAAAGTATCCGTTCTGCTGCCTCCTTGCTCCACAGCTTTCATTTGCCTCGTTTAGTATGGTGGCTCTGATTCCAGCACAACTGTTGAGATGGCGTAGTGGTTAGAGTGCGAATTTACTAACCGGAATGTCCATGGTTCAAACCCATCTCTGCATCTCGACCTCTCCTGTCTAGGCTTGGGCAACCTGGCAGTATTACAGCCTCGTGCTTCCTTCGGGTGGTATGGCAGCTAGACACCAAAGTGATGTTACAGCTGAACGATTATCTTTTTTATCTTTTCATCTTTCGACAAACGGTTCTCGGAACATTTATTACATTAAAACCAGAAGGACGCAATTTGAACTCTGCTGGCGTGTAGTTGAAAGGTAAAAGAGTTCATTGCTGAATGTTTTAATCCGTGTGTTTCCACGTACTTTTTTGCGGGTGGGGTGGGGTTGTTGGAGTGTTCGTGTGGATAGTCGAGATCAATTTCAATCCGCATTTCGGTCAACCTTGAGTTGTCCGATGCTTATCTCAAGTGTATACATGTTCTGATTCCATGTCGACTTAACACTTTTTCAATAGTTGCCCCTAAGAGCTTTTAACCTGCGCATAAAACTCGAAAAGCTGAGTCTATCTAACGACTCTCAACTAAAAACTTCAGCTGTAGCACCCTTTCGGTGCCTAGCTGCCATGCCACCCGAGGGAAGCACGAGGGCTGGGATACTGCCAGGTTGTCCAAGCCTAGACAGGGGAAGTCGAGAGGCGGAGGTCGGGTTCGAACCACGGACCTTCTGGTCAGTAAATTCGCGCTCTAACCACTTGAGCCATCTCGCCCCCGACTCTCAACTTGACATTGGATCATTATTAGATTTCTATCAAGACAGTTTAATACTTCTGATGTATCAGCTCGAAAATTCTATCTATAAATTTTTTCACAAATACCTGCACATCTTGATATTAAAAAGGCATCAAAGGTCATCGCTGAAATTCACACAGATGATAATTTAGCCTCTACCGGAGCCACTCCGACGTGAAGTTAATTTCGAACAGTGAGATGTAGTTCACTAGTGCAGACGAAACTCTGAGCATGATGCAAGTTTTTCTAATCCAAGCTTTCCTTGGTAGAAATCCAATTCAAATCTAATATTATCTAAGTTAATATTACTCTGGCACACCGATAGGTAAAGTAGTACTATAACACTTGGGAGATGCCTGTATTACCGCAGACAGTTTTAATAGATCTGCTAAGTTTGCATATCAGTTTTATTCCTTCTTCGTTCTTCCTACTGGACTGAAAAGTTCCAAAAAATAAACTTTGAAGTATCATCCGGATTGACATAAGCAACCTGATCATGTGGCTGACAGAATCATAGATCTAGACTCCCAGAGGGGCTAGCTGGGGTTGGTCAACATCTCATCCTGATCGTCATTCGGCTATCAGTGTTTGCCAACAGCGCTTAACTGCTGTGCAAGTTCATTTTATTTTAACAGTGTTTTGCTATGAACAGAACAAAACAAAAGAGGATAGGGGCCTATTTCTAGTCTGCCTTAGACGTTCCGGGTCACCTTCGTCTCCAAAATTAATTCTGACAACAGATCTCGCTCGGTTGCTGCACTTGACCACTCTTGATTCAGTACGGAAAATAAGATTTCTCTCTAGAATATATTCAAACATATTCAAGTAGAATTAGTTGGTCCCATGATCCTTTTCCAGGACCGATAACTTTTACTTTATAGTTATCACTTGGGAAAACTCCAAGGCTGCAGCTTGCCAATCAAGGTCTTCAAAAGTGAATAACAACTATCTGACTGTTCACTAGGGGTCATATCCGTACCGATTCCGACGCATAGTCTAGACCAAAAAAACTGTCCAAACATTCAGGCTTTTCTCTCCAGCAGTGACCGATTTTCTTTTCCACGAGGTCGTTCCTTTTGTGCCTCGTTTTGTGTGCTGGTCAGAATGATGGCGCATCTGAACCGAATAAACGGAAACCTTGGGATTACAACGACCAGTTTTCTATGACCAGTCGGTAGTTATAGGCCACACATTTTTCTCGCGTTTCGCTTCCAGTTTGATAATTAATCTAGTTCGTTTCCTATTCATTCCCGTACAGCATCTTACCTGCCTCGTCCTCGGACAGAACAGTCTGAAGAATGACCTGCCCGACGTCATCGGTCAATTGACTTGCCTTACCACTTTGGACCTGTCCAATAATCAAATCACCTCGTTACCTGAGAGTAAGCATCAATTCCTGGGATGTTCCCACTGAACTTTTGCCATTATCGTGACGTGTCCACGGCATTTCGTCTCGTCGCACTTTTTGCAGGGCTTGTCGTATTTGGGAAACAGAGCAATTGCCTTTGGTACCCCACACCTGTCTAGTCTCCGTTACACTCACAGGTAGGACCACTGTACAACCAGTACAGGGTCACTGGTTTGAAACGCGTTTAATGAAAGTTGTGAGCAGTCAATGATCTAGAGAGTAGCTGGGCAGAAAATGATCAATTCAAGGAACAAAAGAGTTGATTACTTTGTCGGTGCATAGGCATGCCGTTATCAGCATTCAGTCGTCCTACTGCTGTTCTCAGTTCTCTCAGTTGTTCTCCCTTTCTCTCTCTCAGTTCTCTTGTTCTAGTAGTCACGTTTCTGTAGAACTGGCATTCACTACAAGTCCAAGGGTATGTTTCTCCCTTGTGCTTGACAATGTTTCCACGCCGACTAACGGTATGGATTGCGTTCTGCGTTTAAGGTTCTCTGTGTGACCAATCCCATAACTGTGGCCACATGCATCATTCCTGTTTGCCCGTTCGATAGGCCGGTTTACCGGGCTAGATTTCACTGAACTACCTCTTGAACCTCAGAATTTTCTCGGTATCTGCAGCATTTAATTGACGTCCTTAGAGAGAATGACATTCCATGGGTCGCGTAGGCCTTCGTCGGAGGAACCTGTCAATGCCAGACCACGTGTTGTGAAATGTTTGAAGGATGGTGGCACCATGTTCTGTCCACGTCCGAATTAGTAACAATGCTGATCAGCTGCATTAAACTACCAACCGCGAGATTACTGTTCCGAACCGCCTCAGAGACTCGTGGGATATGCACTACAATGTTCCCCGAACAAGGTCGAAACGGTTGTACATTAACTCGGCTTTTTGGCATGAGTTGACTTCACTCACAGCATAAAATCCATAGCTGACACTTCAAATCACATCACTCACAGTCAATGGGTATAGTTTTACACCACAAACTGTCAGTCGTTCTCACACTATTTTTCTATCTTATCATTCTTGACCTTTGAAAGGAGTGAATTTAGTGCCAGACTTGCTTAGGCATCGACTGTCGCTCAGTTGCCTCCTCCAGGTTTCGAGCAAGCCTTCGTCGATTCACGCCATCCGAAAGTTTTTTCTCGCATGTTGTTAGCAAGCGGCACATTCGTTGTTTTTATCCATGGTTGTACGGCAGTCAAGCACCAGTGTTCTCATCTGGTGTTGCTGTCAACGATGATGCTTGTTTTTGTCATTCGTACTCCCACATTTCATTTTACGATCTCCGCCGCTCGGGCGATTCTACCACTACACTGTGCTCGTTGTTCTCGAATCAAGGTCAGGTTTATTTCCGGGTGCAATTCTATTTCGGTCATTATGGAAAACTTCGTTTTGACCTCTTGCAGATATCGGAAACTGTACAGCGCTCAAAAGCCTTAATCTCCAACATAACCAACTTCAACGACTTCCGAATTCTATCGGGAACCTAAGGAATTTGTCCAAATTGTCTATAAAGTGAGTTTAATTATTACTATGATTCTTTTCTTATTTATTACGGAGCTACGTAGTCTGTCCAGACCAAGGTGAATCAATTTGTAGCTGCTGTGGTTGTTGTTGAACCGTTCTTTTTCAGCAGTATATTACACCTTTTGGTGACAATGCTACCACCATGTTTTGATCGGATAATATTTGTCTTGATTCTCGTGCTCAAACATTCAAATTGGCATCCAACTAACTAGGTTACCTAGTCGGCAATAAAAGCTCCGAATTGGTCATTCATTGCGGGAGAAACGATAAATGCTATGACACAGTTATCCTGTTACAGTGAACTTTGTGGGACTGCGCACAAATGACCTCTAATTTCAGACCCCTCCATCGGTTTCATGAACTTGGGAACGCCCGGGGAATAATTTGAACACGCCGTGGCTCTAAATTTACAAGAGTCAACAACAAAAAGTCGGCAACGACTTACAGAACGAATTGAATCCAAAATTGCTTAGTACACTACCAAAGAATCGTACATGTAAATCCACTTCGCAACCTATTCTCCGACTGAATTTAAGCAGCTACAAGTGAAAGTGAACAATGACGAACAGTTTGGAACCGATCGAGAGGTTTCGACCACCCTCATAATCTCATCATTCGGTCTGACGGAGCTTCTATGCCAAAAACGAAAGGTTATGCAACCGTAATCCGAAAGGATGACGGAAAATGTCCGTTCAAGAAATGATCACCAGTTATAATTGCGGTTCCTGTCACTAGTTTCTTTCTAGTCGGTGGATTCGGTGCTCATCACTGTTGGATTACACGTAGGACGGAAAAATTTCCCTTGTGCGTAGAATGAATGCGCACTTTGACTCGACTCCGAATTGTGCCGCTTTCCTTGGGTTATTGTACTAGTCTTGGGTTGCAGAGTTTTATATTTGTTTTTTGAATATTAGAAATGCCGTGTACTCGACCAAGACCTACGCTCATCGGTGCATCTTTCCTACGAAATGAGTTGACTGAGTGCTCGGTCGAACTAGCCTAAGAATGACACGTGTCATTGTCACCAGAGCTGCAAGGAATAAATAATAAAGGAGACAGACGTGAGAATCATTAGCAACGAAAGTGAGCAGGCTGTCGATCCATATGTATACTGTTGAAAAACGAATGAGCAGAGGGTGTCTTGGAAGCTAAAACAATCTGATGTGAGCCATTATGAGTTTATAGCACTTAAAACTGCCTCTATCCTTTTTGCTGTATAGGCTTCAGGTAAGTGCGGTAACCTACTTAATTTGTTTTCTGTTTGAAGCATGAGATGATGTGGGAAGTGTCCCGGGCTAAACCCGATGCACATTCAGAAGTTCGGAGATGACAGCTTCACCCAAAACAGGGAATAGCAAAGTGATATTCGGTGGCGCGGTCTAAATGATCTCACCTTTAACTGCCGATACTACAGAAGGGATGATGGAATTTCTGTTGCCAACGTCATTATGACAATCATGGAAAGTTGAAGAGCAATTTATGCGTAAAGAAATAATTTTGTGATGTTAAAAGTGTTCCTCTCTGAGGGGAGGACCAACTCGAGGGACTGACCAAAGCTCATCTCCTCCAACAAATTAAGTGTGTGCTTCCGAAGGATGTTCGCCCCTCCCCCTTTAGGAGAGAATAACTGTATCGAACTGAAAGTAGATAAAAACTTTTAGAGCCTGAGGCATATGTTGCTAAAAATGCAACCAGAAGCGAAAGGCGAATTCACTAATTCTCTTTTGGTGTGGGCCAACAGCACTTTTTGTCAGGACGTGGAAAAGTGCTACCAGAACCAATGGTTTCCAATTGTTTTTAGACGATCAGGAAACATATCGAAATCGATCGATTCTCGTGACCGACTTTTTGTTGTTTTGTCGCTGTACTTTTCGCCTACGTACGTTGTCATCAGACGAATTGGGTGACATCGGTATGCTTTTATTTGGATAGCGCGCGCTCTATTGTATATGATCAGTGAGTTTACGGGTTATGTCGTTCACTTATGTGTAGGCGGGAAATAGTCGATAATCAGTGAAGCCAGTTCGCCTCCGCGCTCAGACTTGCCTACAATGCCTTTCTATGCCTGAAAGTGGTTTCCCCTGAGTGATGGAGACCTTACGCATAAAGTACGAAGTTTCAGTGTAGTCTTAACAAGTAGTCCTTATTAAGCCGTTGTTCAACGGACGTTGTCGTCCTGTAGTGATTCGACGAAGGAGGATGGCCACCGAACCTGAGGACTTAGAATGGTGAATCAATTAGGGGTTTGGTTTGTTACGTTGTGACATTTCTCTGAACTACACTGTGGTCCACTTGAAGCCTCCTACTTAATCTGGCCTACAGTTGTTCGCCCTGAGAGGAATGTCTACACCAAGGAGACGAAATCATCTATTTTCTAAATTTGGAAATGTGCCTTTTCATCAAAGTAGTTCTTTACAACAGATTGTTTGTGTTTCCGTTCTCAGCTGAAAGCATTCTTAATTTCCCATCTGTGGAAGCCTGTTCCAGTTTGGCTGCATTACCGTCTCCTAATGTCCTTAATCAACCGATGAAATGATAAAATCAGATGTAAGAGCCCAATGTGTTTCTCCAATAAAACCGCTATCGTGTGATGTCTCTATAAGCCAATACTGGTCGATGGGTGACCATCAACTGTTCCTGGGCTGGATATGCCTCTTGCACTCTTGAATATAAATAGTCCTCTCTGCTTGAAATTCAACTACGAGGTTTTCTCAACTGACTACTCAAATTGATAGCTTTTAGCGCAGCCTATCAATACGTCAGTCAGTTGGTCATTTTTTGTTGGCTGCCTGACCATCATGGAAGCCTAAACTAACAATGGGTCAAATCAACTTGAGTTGAAAAGAATATATATATAACATAATAACCATTTTTCCCACAGTGGCCGAAACGATCGAGCTTCTTCATCAACCTACCGCGTAGTTGGATATTAAGATCGAAAATCGGGACATTAATTATCAAACCGAGTTTGACCGCTAGCCTCACAGGCGTATACCTGGTAGGGAGTGGCGTTGAAGATAACTAGTGGTATTTGTCGTGTACGTGCACAGCGGAAAGAGTAATGAATGGGATAGGATGAAATTAACCTGGATTTGGATTTAGGCCTGATTTATTTGTGCTGAACAGTCGGTTTACACTGATCCTGCAACAGTGAGTGACTGTGGCCCGTTTCCGAGGTGGGGACGGGTTCATTGCCTAAGTTCGACTCTCCCTCGCAGCTGATAGCTTCTGCTTGTCTCTAGTGGTTTTCTTGTCCCAGTAAGCTCTGAAAATTTGCCAAAAATTGCGAATGAAAAACCGCTTTTCTCTTGTCTAGGCTCGCGCTGACGAGGACAGGGTGCAATAAGAGTCTGTTGGGGAAAACTGAGCCTGGGAAATCGTCTAATCTGTGGGGTTATTTGCCCTTAGAAGGACGAAGATGAGCAACCTCACTAATTACTGCATCGCATTTGTCCATCCTAACAAGTTAGCCCCATAGTGCGTGGTGCGGTTTACTCTCTGGTGATGTGTCAGTACTTAATGCTCATTTTGTTTGCCCTGGCACCAATAAACCGGTTTCTTTTCGTTTGACCTTTTTACTATTATTTCCTCTCCGCAGGTACAATCAATTGGTGGAAATACCACAAAGTCTGGCCAACTGCGTATTACTGGATGAGTTTAACGTTGAGAGCAATCAGCTATCATCACTTCCCGTATGTTTTGTTCATATCGGGCTTGTTATCTATGAATGTACCTTTATAGTCTCCATTTGTGTCGAGAATGTCGGGATCCTCGGGTTGAATGTAGTCCAGTGGGTGTTTTTTTTGCTCGCATCGAACAGTCATTTGAATTGCCTTCACGTCCTTTTGGTTGGTTCGCATCAGAGTTAATGCGCTACATCCAGGACTTTTTCTCGTGTTCACACAGCAGTATTGTCTGAGGTTATAACCTAGATTTTGCTTTGTTACTACTGATGGGTCCGGTGAACCGCTGTCACCAACTTTTATCTTGAAAAGCCCTTCTCGCCTACTCTCACTTACCACGGCCAGTTGAAATTTCCGCGTTTTTAAACAGAGTAGCTCTAATATGCTTAATTCTGTCTCTATTTCTCAAAAGATCGGAGTAGTGATAGCAGCCTCTTCAGTTAGATCTAAGATGCCTCCATCTTGGTCAGAAATTGAGTCCGTTCCCCGATAACTATGGTAGTAAATGACAAGGACGAGTATCCATTGCTGTGTCGTCTTTCAGAATGTGATTACGGATATTTCTCTCGACACTGAACTACCCTCAATAAATTGGTCTTGTTCCAACTTGAATTTCATCTGCTGCTGAACTATTCCCACATCTGTGCACTATTATCCCCTGGGTTTTCGTTCACAAGGTTATGGTGACATTATTTTGGAACAGTATGCCAAACGATCGATTGTTCTCATTCCTTAGGCCTAAAACGTTTGCGTGACTCCATTTCATTCATATGCAGTCGCGCGGTCCTACGGGTTCGCCCATTGCTTGTTTGTACCGTTTGTGGTTCATCTCCTGACGTGCAGATGAATATTTCTACGGAAATGGCGTTCCGTCCTGGAGACTTTCTGTCCTTGTATGGCCCAGTAACTCCAGTCATTTCTGCTCGACTAGGGGCTCACAGTCAACACCATGTGCTGGCTATCCTGAATCGATACCAGATACACGATTGTGGAGTCCATCTTTTCAGTTTTCCTCATGGTATCCAGTATCCATTCTCTGAGATCCGGACTTTGCAATGATGCGGTCCAAATCGGATGTGGCATCCTATTCTATCATTCATTTTACGTTACATCACAATTCTGAAGCAGTGATAGTCTATATTTTCTAAGATGTACGACTTGTTTCGGGGAGTTGTTTGTAAGGTCCTGTGGAGAGTCCGAGTTCACTTAGAAACGTCTCCTGGGCACTGTTTCATGCTGGATGTCGAAGAAGAGCTTGAACTTAAGACGCGCGAGCGTTTGCCGTAATCGACACTTGTTAAAAATCCGTATTGGGGACAGCGAGTCGACTGAGCCCCGTGAAGTTCACCAACCGCTTTCCAACCTCTCACCGTCATCCCACGCCGTATCGCCCAAGAATGTGGCGCGTGGCTTCAGCATCATATATCCGTTCGTCACCAGCAATTAGAAGGACATCATGACCGTGTGGTTCGATCAGCTCTCGGTTGAGTTTAATCATAGAGTCTGTCTTTGATAGTCGCACCTAATGAGAAGGTGTAGTAGACTGAGGTGGCGGTGAAGTTCGGCGGTTTATTGCGATTTCGGAATTTAGTGGCTCTCAAGGGATCAGAACGCCATGAACGCCGTTTCTGACTGCAAACTCTGCTCTTTGAAGATCCAAGTAGTCGTCTGGGCACTGTGCTACAGCCAGCAGATTTCCACGCTTGAAACGTTGGCTCTGCGCCTGCCCGACCCCTGCAGCCGTGTTGGGTGATACTCTAGTCTCCAATGTCCAGAGGAGTCCGTACATTCTAGCAGCCAATATAATCTTCGATTTTGATGTGGCCGCCTTCAATCTTGGCTGCCTGAAGCCACTGGCAAACTTGCCTGAGACTCTATAGCGTGAACGGAATTGTTTACCTGGGACATGTCACTGAGTACACAGCCGTCCTTATCCGTAACCGCGTGTTTTGGTTTATACGAAAGAGATCGTTTAATGTTGCAAATTATGAAGTATTGCTTTCGTTGCCCATCAGTCGTTTCCTCTCTAGTTTGAAGGGATCATCCATAGATAACCCCTTCACACCTGCTGAGTCTCATCTGTCCTATTTTTTCAGGATGAACTTCTTTTGAGCCTTCCGAATCTCGTGAATATCACACTTTCACGAAATCATTTCACCGATTTCCCCACAGGCGGCCCCGGTCAATTTAAAAACTGCATCGTGAGTCTCTCTGTCCCTTCAAACAGGACCATTTCTTATGTTCCTCCTTGGTTCTTCGTTTATCTCAGTTTTCAACATCACTTTAGATGTCGCGTTAGGTAACACTCTAGCGACTCAAAGGATATTCGGTGTTGTCCTGGTGTAGTTACTCTCATAAGAATTTTTCAAAGGTTATAGGTCGCCCCAAGAGTGACGAATTTTGAGTGGACAGTTGAGTGAAACATAGAAATGATCGAAGTGTTTACTATTAGTTACTATAAGAGTGCTATATCAAAGGTAGATTTTATTTAAAATCCATCTTTCAATGATTCCTAGGACGTCAGGTAGTTTTGGCCCCTTGCAACACCATCAGTTCGTTTCAGATTTACCTCTCAAACTGAAATATGGTATTTTCGGCCAACCATAAATTAATGCTTTGCGCTATTCGACGTGGAGGCCCACATTACTATTTTCGCCCCATATATCGTAGGATGAGAACCTCAGTACTTGCGTTAAAAAGGGCTCTGCATTAGAATGAGATATTTAGGCAATAAGGCGATTAACATTTCCGAATGGCGTCCAACAAGTAGGCGGTGTTGATGATGCACAGTGTTGATCTCAAAGGGTACTCTCGCTGGGAGACTTGGATAAGCCTTTTATTTTGATAGCAAATGTTCCAACAAAAAGAAATACAAGGACGGAGAATTGCAGGCTCAAGTTTGATATTATTCCGGATGATGACCGGTGAGTGAAAGCTGTGAATTCTCTAGCTGTATAGAGAGCCCTCCTGTAATTGTCTCAGATACACCCCTGTCACTTCTACACTCAACATAAACTCACCGGCCTTAGTTCTTATCACTACATCCATCAAATTTCAAGCTTAGGCCCTATGATCTCCCACACTGTCCCTTCCGCCTCCGCAAACCAACCGACAGCAGTGATAGCAACATTAGTGGCAGCAACCACTGCCCACCATACGGCACCCAACCGCATTTCATATCCCTTGTGACTTCACATCCAACAGCTGCGGACGTCACATCCATCAACACAACACAGCGTAGCTACCAGACCAGAAATCCGAAACACAACATCGACCCCAAGTTTTGTGTGACTTCCAAACCGTGCAACAGGCCTTCTCCAGCCATGAGTGTTGCATCTCACAGCATAGTCGCTAGACCAGCCATTACAGCCTACAACATGCCCCCAAAACTCACTGTACTCCAAACTACTCTGCGCCTACAAATGGGCCTTTAAAGACGCTATTTCGAGTTGGAATTCTTAGGGGTGAAAGACCTTTTAGGCCATGTCCGAGTCGCTTGTATTGTTGTTTACATAGAAATAGACTGCCTTTCTACGATATCCGTGATCGGGATGTGACAGCTTGTTCGTCAAAGTCAAGCTGAGAAAACGGTAAACCATGCAAGCGAGCCACATGCAAACGCTCCCATTATTTGACGGTCGATGACTGCAAAACACCGCTCTAGTCTCGTCGGACAATCAGACCACTAATGATGCGGTAAACTAAAAGAGTGAAGGAAACAACTCAAACATGATGAATAAATCGATGAGGCCTCACATTGACTGGCCTGGTCACGTTTTTCTGAGCAGTTTTCGTCCATGCGCCACGTAGAGATGATCTTAGGGGAATTGATAAATTGATGTTACAATGATGTGCGAACACCAAACGTGGTCTTCTTGGCAAGTGCCTTCTGTCCGAATAGGGGCTCCCGAGATAGGGCTTATCAGAGGTCAGACACTGACGGGCCTGAACTACGGATACAGTCAACGGGTTTCGTGCAACCGACGTGTCGAATTCACTTCACAGTTGCCCTCTCCCAATCCCTGCACCAACAAGGAGACGTTCGTAACCACTGTGTGCTCATTGCTTGACTTACGACTCAGCGACACCGGCTTTCGTCTCCGGTGAGTAGGTTTTCGGTGGAATTTCTAGCGTGAATGAATCTTTGGCATCTGGGACCGATTTTCACGGTTTATAGCTGGTATTGCTGATCCATTGAACATCGAAAGCCTTCGCGTTTTGTGTGTGTGTGTGTGGGTGGGTGGGGGGTGACGTCTAACCTTGTAAGGAATAACCAATGTGGTGGTCAGGACGGCCATGTAGAGATTCAGCTTTGGTTCCTGGGTTTCGACCATCATCATAAATAAATGGATCTCTTGGAGAAACCTGACAGAGAGTGCATCTTCCATTGAAAGCTTTTACTCGTATGGCGTTTTTGCCTACTTGTCTCTCATCTTCGGTCACCGTCACTCGCTGTACATCTCGAAGTTGTTTGACTTGATCTCCACACTTTGCATTGCTATTTTTGTAGGACTCAGTATGTTTTTTCATATATAGAGCAGGTGATACTGTACAGGAGTGGCAAACACCACGTGAGTGTGCTCACCTGTGCTTCTATCAGCATTGGTATTGCACTGACATACTCGTGTAAAAATTGACCGATTATTCACCTCGGTATCAGCAGTCGTCTACTCTACTGTCGGTGTTCAATAACATTTTCACAGTCGCTTTCAAACTGATTTGTCCAGAACTTATGTTTGATCTCAGGCGGATGGTTCGCCTTATTCCAACTCAGTACCGTCATCACTAAACGGCATCCCATATTCGTATGTTTTCCTAATGTTTGTGGCTTCTCTGTCATAAGTATCAGTGTCCTCGTGTATTTCGACCGGATATTTTTCAGATAAGCGATTGCAGGGAAAGGAACCCCATCTAGGTAGTGCTCTGTTTTCTGTGGGGTGTAATTGACTGTTCTTGGGCACTCCTGATGTTGGCGTAGAGTCCCATTTTAATTCCATTGCCTTCACCAGTTAAGAGTGGCAGTAATCACAGAATGGGTTCGATGGGTCGGGCACACCAATCATATCGCCTGTTCAGACATGAAAATTCAGATGCGTCCAACGTGCGTTGGTGGAGTAGTGGTAACACGCTCGCCTCGCATGTCAGATGTCCGGGGTTCAAATCCCGGCACGGCCATTGGATATGCACTGCTGATGAGCTCTAATAAGAGCGAAACTCGAGTCCAGTGCTTCCCTTTCGTGTGGATTCACCAGAATAATTACGCCAGAACAGGAGGATGACCGTTCAAACGAGAGCGGTGTGAATATGAACAAAATCACAGAATAACCTGTACTGTACACCGACATTTCCACTTTGTCTGGAACCCAACCCGAAAGAAGACGTTCTCACTGTATTTGGGTTGTGCGAATTTGGTCACGTCTTTTATTGTACTGGCCTAGCTTATCTTCACAGGCCTCTCCGCTGCTGATAAGTTTCGTAAGCGCCGGACTATGTTACGCTGGAAGTAGTCACCCCGGGTGTGACTGCACTAGATTATGCATCACACTGTCGGAAATAATAAACTCACGTAAGTGTAAGTTCACAACATCTCTGAGTGGCTAACTTCTTCAGCTGACAGTGGCACATCTTACTCATCCGCCGAAGGCTGTGGGGTCGGGATAACTTGTGGGAAGTGTGAATGATCCCAAATGGTATCGGAAAGCATGTGTAGTGCTTTCCAGCTTTTCGGCACAAATTGACTTATGTTTGTTCCTACAGCGGAGCTCCAAGATTCTTCACTGCTTACCATATATAGATATTATATCTAGAAAAAGGATCAGCCGTTTTAGGAACCATTTTTTCCTACATTCCTTCATTCGAAGAACCAGCCAACACCAAGTCGTCTTAAAGACGAGCTCCTAAGTTTGCCATGTCAAAACACTGCAACATTAATTCGAGGCATTTGGATGGCCGAAAAGATGCTGTGGACGGGTGTACTGATGCAATAGGCATTCAAACTGTGGCAGCATATCAAAACCAACAAACTTATCGGAAAGCCTCGGTATTACCGTCTGCTGCGCAGCTTTGGCGAAACTATTGCATAGCGGAAGCAATTCTGGCATGTGAATAGCATTCCTCGGTCGATTTTTCTTTTCGTCCAGTTGTCGTGGGATAACCTGAGTTTGTCGCTTATCGCTGAGCCCAAAAACCTATGTCGTTAAATTTTCCGTGACGTAGACACTTGCTCAAATGCTTTAGTTTGTGATATGATCTGTGTTGCAGATGTCCTAAGTTGTTCGGCAAACCTTAAATTTTAGCAAACTACCTTCGCTCTGTCATGTTCTGGGTTCCCATTGTCTTGGGCTGTACTAGCCCATTTCTTGCAGGATCAGACACAATTGAAACAGACCAACTAATGACAGAGTTGGATATCTAGAACAGAGTAATAACGTGGAAAGTTCAGTAACGTGCTTGTGTATCCTTCAGAATTCCAAGCTCAGCTTTTTCTTTCCAGACTCTTTTCTAAACATTCTTTATCCACAGCTCCGAAAGGTATGCAGTAAGCCTCCGAAGGGAGAAAATTCTAAGGAAAGTAACTTTGTGGCCGTTGTTTTGGGTTAATCTCTTCTGTTTTATTCCATTCCAAACCGTGGCTGGTAGTGTACGGTCTTTTAGTCTCTCTTGACCCTTGGCAATGTTGTGGACCCACTCAACCCCGCACTGATGATGTCACCTCGATTGGTGATGAAACGTTTGCAATCCAACTGCCAAGCTCGGCGAACAGACCAACAATCAATCTCTTGACCCTTCTTGGTGGATAAGTATACAAAGAGCAATGTGCGTTTAGAAAACTACGGTTTACTAATATTAAATAGTTGCACTGTAAGCTCTCCCGGGTCACCCCTCAAAACGACAAGGAGAACTGTCTGAAGTAGGACTGACTATCTTGATAACCCAATTCTTTGGATTTTCTCACCTGACCAAGGCTTTCTTTCACATTTGCACCATTTTTACATTGACTTTCGTTGTTGCATTGTTGAGGTTTACTGGATAAAGTCAAGGTGACCCCGTGGGAATACAGTCCTCTTGAGCTTCTAGTGATTACAAGTAGATTGGTTGGTTTCACAAGCGCTAAAAAAATACATAACGAATAGTGTAGCTCAGGTGATTAGCTAGGAGTCGGGAGTATACCTTGTTCCTTCATTCTGTATTCTCTTTGCTTAATGTTTTTCTTCTCTGCTTCCCCCCTCCATCTGCACTAGTCCTTAAATGTCGACTACAATCAAATCACAACCATTCCACAGTCCATCTTTTCCGAAGCCACTCGATTGAACCGGTTAAACTTGTGTGACAACAACATCACTTGTCTCGTGCCGAGTGGTGAGTGATTTCTTGCGCATTTCGTGGTTCATCAATTTGTTGTCCAAATCTATTATTGTGTTTTGAGAACGTGCAGCGCTGTTCCCGATCGATCAATCGGCCAACGAACCAGTCCATGGGTCGAGCAAGCGGGTGGGTGGACAACGCCTACAATGGCATAACTTGGTCACGCGCGTCGCAGTCGCGTGACCAATTGGTTTCCGGGTCGCCAACACACACATGCACACACACACACCACCCACGCACAAAACTTGTTCAAATCTGCCCGATTTTGTGTACTCGTTATTAGGCTATACTTCTGGTCGGTTGCACAGGCAGAAAGTTTGTCGCTTAAACTGCGCGATATGCTGGTCGCCAGCATAGCCGTGCGTGACAGTTATTTTGGTCAAGTGGCACGAACTGGTGTTCCGTTGTCAATACAACAGCAGACACTGGTGGATGGTGGAAGTGTGCTTCCGTGTTTGTGTGTGTGCGCGCCTACCTCCATGTTCCAACCATGTAAGTGGTTGCGTGACTAGTGAGCACAAATGTAGACGGACCGTGAAAAAGCAGTAACCAGGTCTCTTACTCTGGTTAACCAGAGTTGACATTGAACGTGAAAAGCATAAACCTACGGTTAGTGTGTTCTGTCAAGAAAATATGGTGTGATATCTCGAATCTCACGCCAACCGAAGAACAGGACAGCCTTTGTCCAGTCTATTCAGTTGAAGGATACCATAAACAAGAGATTCCGTTGAGCTCCTCGGAAACACCAAGGTAATTTACAAGTAAGCGTAGTTCTTCCATTGCATCATCTGCATCATCATCGACAGGATGACATCAGTGTTTAACACCTATGCTTCACTGCCGTACAACCATGATTTATTTGAAAGCCTTATTGTAAAGAAAAGAATAAAGGTGGATGGGGAAGGGACTTGGTGCTAGCTTACTACAATCAATCCGAGGTGCCTACACCTCCAAACATTCACTCAGGCAAGCTGGATAGAAACTGACAACAAGAACGCCACTGACATCGGTTGGCAGCCGTATCTTGTAGTGTTTCCAACCAGGCGCAGTGGGGATCACGCGGTCCCCATCCTGGAAGGTGAGTAGCACCGACAGCACCCAAACTGAAAATTCGCTTTCTAATAGCCTCGTTACGGATACGCCGACACCAACCCACACGAGCTATGCTTCTGAGACAATGATTGTCGAACACCTTAAGACGTCTTAGTTCCGCTGCTCGAATAGGCCAAGTCTCACAGCCATACAACAAAACAGCCCGCACTGTAGCTTGATGCACACGTCCCGTGAGATTCAGGGATACACCATTCTGACGCCATAGGTGTCTCAAATTAACAAACTCGACCCGAGCCTTGCAGATTCGTGCATTGACCTCATCTGTCATACTACACTCAGAACTATCACAACTTCCAAGATACGTAAAACGCTCCACAAATCTAGTACCTCTCCCTGGATTATTGTTGTTGTTGTTGGCGTTGTTCTAGCACCTGATGGAGTGTGAAGATTTGGTCATTTGCATCATACACTTTGGTGTTCTAGTAGAACATAAGGTTGATGAAACCTCGAGGACCACGCCCACCTGATGTGCCCCAAGGAGGACGAGATAGGTAGTGGACTGACGTAGAGTTTTCAGAAACGTTAGCAGTAGCATGTTCTGTCAAGAAAATACGTAAACGGGTGGTTCTGTTTTGAAGGGTTTCAATGAAGTTTGAAACTCATCGAAATTACACCTCATTTTTTTGGTTGTCACATGGACTACGGAGCACTTTTCTCTAAATATACTATTTGTCACTTATTTTAACCAGGGCGAACGCTATCAAAGCGTCTTTTAACAAGAACGCGAGAAATACAGGTCAGCGGCTACTGCAGGACCACTTTCACTGATTTCGAGCTGGCATAAAGCTGTACATGGATCATGAACAGAGTTTAGATTACCCGTGAAGTTTTTAAAAATTACTCTGGTCAGATATCCAGTTTAGGTGACATAAAGTATAGAATAGTTTGCTTTCATCAACCTGCCTCCGCGACAGTCACCCTGAAGTGAAAGGCTCAGACCTGTTTTTAATGTAGCCCAATACACGCCGTGCCCTTCCCGCATTTCTGTGGAACAAATATCGGCAGGATCGGCTTCAACTTTCTCGTATGCTCTTCTGATGGCACAGTAATCTTATGGTAAATCAGCTTCAAAGAACACCAACGTCTCTGAAATGGTGAATAATAAAGGCTTTTCCCGACGTCCTGTGCATCCTATGGACTTCACTTTTCTGGGGCTGTTTTCATCAGTTTTTCTCTGATCTGATCTGGCTTAGCGGTCGAACGATTGCTCAAACCGTCATGCGTAAGGGACGAACAAAGTTGTTTTGTCTAGGCAGAACGTTCGATCGCCATTCATGATTCAAGAAGATTATGGCTAAGATTCAGAATGTTGCAAGGAAGACCCTGGGCTAAATGTACGCTACGGACTTTAGTGATGGCTGACATTCAAAACAACTGAGGCTCATGTTTTGACCAAAGCATGGTAACGAAGCTCGTAAGAAGGCAATATTTAACATCCATTCATTTATTCATATATTTCCGTATTTCTCTTCATGTATTGGTACCATTTTTGTATTCTGCCAAGCTCCACCTCCCCAGAATAAGTGGTTGCATGCTCCATAGCCAGCACATCATATGTCTGAAACCTAATGGCTCGCAATTGCTTTGCAATGTCCCTTACTGACGAACCAGCATTCGAATGGCTTGTCATCCGAAGAGGACCGATCTCTTCCTTATTTTACTTGCCGTAGCCCAGTGGTCAACTTTTCGTTTCTCGCCATCTCAAGAAATGATGACTTATCGACTTGTTTTGGCGCGCTGTAGATACCTAAGTAAGCATGCCTTCAAAACTGCGAAGACAGCTTGTAGTTTGGACCCGTAGTATCAAGCAGGTATCTCGTTTACACAACTAATTTTAGAAAGACCTCGCGAACGAAACTCTTGTCTGAAGCCCGTGCGGGAACACGAACACATCGCATTTCGATTTAGCTGACGATCAGCTTCAGAAATAAACCTGATGACCCCCTCCAAGGACAAAGCGTATCGATTCCGCACGTGATTTGTGTTCAGCCGGTAGTCTGTCTTCACGGTTGGTTACCCAACTACAACGGGGACACTACGTAAAAAGAACCTTTAATTTGGCAATATGGTTTCCCTTTGAGAACATTTTTCCGGCCTCGTAGAATTGGTTTTAACGTCCTCTGACAGTTCAGCGAGACGCACCCAACGTCTAGACAATGTTGTGATTAACAAATGTTCCTCAGTTAAAGGTATTTCTCCTCAACGAGTTCTATTCTGTTTCATACTCATTCCTTCATTTTCTTGTCAAAGGTGACTGCATGTTCTCGCAGTCGAAGAACAGCTTCTATGCCTCCAGCGCTGCCGATACTTCGCAGAAACGTGTTCACTCCCCTTATTAGCTAATACTGGTTACACGTTCGCGCGCAAGTTGAAAAAATCATAGGCTCACGAATCTCACCGGACGCTCTGGTGTCCTTTTTCAGTCCGATCATCCCACCCTTAGAGAACTTGCCGGGCAGATCAGTTCCTCGGTGTTTGTCGCACTTATTGTCTGGATTACAACTTAAGCCTTCTAACAACTGTCAGGAAAAACAGCCAGCTCGATCGCAACAGAATAAATTATTCGCCGCAGTGATAGATAGAATACTGTCGTAACAAACATCAGGACTTCATAGATGATGGATTTTCACTGGGATGCTGTTTTACTTTCAGATTTGTAGCCCCAAGATAAGCCCCCAGTTTCGTCGATACGTACACAGAGGGTCCTTCCCGGTGGGTCAGCTGATCTAAATTCCTAAACGATTGCGCCGCTCCCTATCAGAATGCTATTTTCATTGTTCTGGTGCGAACCATTTGAGGGCAATCAGTGTTCAAAAATGCCATCAAATGCGTCACGATTTCACCATCGACCTGATGCTCTTGTGCGACCTCTGCTTCTCAGATTTCCTTGTCTAGGTTTGGGCAACTTGGCAGTATCCCAGCCCTCGTGCTTCCTTTGAGTGGCATGGCAGTTAAGCACCGAAAGGTTGTTACAGCTGAACGATTATTATTTTATTTACTCGTTTGTGCTTCACATGAAGGGCCTCTTGGTCCTCTTTACTATTCAGTTTGTTTCATGTCAATATTGTGTACAGCTTTGGAGATGAAATAACTGTTATCAAATTGATGATTTGCATCATAGGTTGAGAGTTTTTCTTTGTCGTTCTAGCATTAAAATTTCCGGTCTGATGCTGATGAGGGATGCCTAAATGTGAGATATATGATGATTGTCAAACCCATTGGCTGATGGATAACATATCTTCTTCATATTAAGATATAAAGTTAGAAATCTCAAAACGTTGTAAATTGTATCTGTCTCTCATGCAAGCAACTCTCTCGGCCCTCACTGCTCAGGACGATCGAGTGCACTATGGTATAGTCTAGCGAAATGTTCTGAAGGCCTACGGTTTTTCTTCTATTTTTTGTCTGCTTCAATTTGATTCAACTACTGAGAACATCCTTGGACTATGCGGGTAGTTTCGGTCAGAAAACATGCTATGTACCGAAAGGGTGCGAAACGCTATTAAGTACACTCCCAACTCAGTGCAAAAGTGAACACTTACCACTATGTGGAATCGCTAAAAGACGGTGTTTCGGTGTATCTTTGGTTAAATTTTGCAGTCGTTTGGTTTCTGCCGTACCTCACCTATCCAGGATCGATATATCCGGTTCTCCAAAGTTGATTAGGGTTCTGTTTCCGTTGTATGCACACCTCACCAGTATCCCCCACGGAACCATGCGCAGTTCGGCGTAGCAATCAAACACTCCGAAACACCATTCCGCTGATCTGCAGTTCGCGGAAAAATGGCTGAACGGGACATTCCCAATCTAGGAATAGGAGCGTTTACCTGTCCAGTATAACTGACCCACACTTTTATACAGCACAAATGCCCACAGAAGGTTCCTCATTGTGATTTCGGCAACGTAACATTTTCCTCTTCCCTTAATTCATCTCAGTAGGAGACCAGGCTACCCGAACCGTCGAGGTTGAGTTTTCTCTCCTCTCTGAATATCACACTTTCCCATTCGTGATTTTATAAGATGTGATCTTCCGCCCACTTGACTCTTCTCTACAAGAAAATATTCCTCAATTTTTAAGTGATTTTTTTTGTTCTAGCCCTTGTGACTAATGTGCTGCGAAATCTGACCACTTGAAAGCAGTCAGATGTATATTTCTCCTCCTTCACGATCTTCGATTAAGATTAGATAAACACTAACCCAGTGAGACTTGGAGGCAGAATGTGGTTAGGTTTGATCAGAATCCACTAGGTTGATGTAGCGGGATCGGTCGCTTTTCGCTGCAGTTAACGGTTTTCGACGTTTACCGCAACCCCACACTACCGCCACTGACCACGTTTGCTCGCATGACGAATATGAATTTGGAGTTGCAATACAGGGTCGATGGAAAATCTGGACAGTCCACTACTGTTTTCGCCCTTCTTGGAACTCGTCCAATAGGTCTAGTCCCCGAAACTCCGTCAACTCAATTCTCCGTTGAACATCAGATTGTACGTATGTTGCGATAAACACTCATGTGCGACTTAAGTTGTTGTCCGGAGGTTCAGCTGAAATTCACGTGAAGAATATCATATCTGAATCAAGTCCTTGGAGTGAATGTCAGCCACAGGACGATGACAGGGCGAAACCTTAAGTGTTCCCTAATTGTTATGTGCAACGCAGGCCACAGTCGGGAAAAATCTGCCTTGAATGTTTTCACTGGCTTGTCGGGTGAACTGCAACTTTGCAGGTGTGTACGATCGTTGTGGATGTTAAAAGTGTCCACACCTCAGATCTAATTAGTGGTCTGGCGCCATTCATCAGTGAATCTCTGTTGCTTGTAACCCAACATCCTTCAACATATTACTTCCGTGCAAGAGCCTGAGCTGTAATCATGACCTTCAAAAATGCAACGGAGTGAAATGGCTTTTGTCAAATCAAACAGCACCTTCGTTTTGATGCTGAATAGAGAAAATAGAAACCAATCCGTTCACAAAGTTAAGAAAGTTGGTGGTGGACTTCACTACGAACATTGATACAAATTCCTTTTTCGCTTACCGTCAAATGGGCAGTTATTTCAGTTGGAAAGCATAACAAATCTTGTCACATACATCACAAATATGGTATCATCTTGGTGGTGACTGATAATACAGTAATATGTGAACGATTGACGTGACCGTGAACGAGGAACGGGTGCTGCAGATGTAGTGATACGTTCTGTGGAAGCACTGACACAAATGACATAGTACTAAACTCGGTCTTTTACAGGTTTCAGCTTGACTATTACTCTCAGTGTGCGAATCGTGACTAGTGCCCAACCAAGTCATTCAGGATTGTTGAAGGAGATAGAAACGGAAGAACTGTGATTGTTTGCTATGGTTCGCCGAAAGATCCAATTGCTGTGCCTTATCCGTGCAGTAGATAGGAACAGTGCCACTCCCCTATCCACTTTGTGTTTTAGCACAAGCATAGAAATAACGTACTTTCTCCGCGCGAAAAAGCCCGGCTTGGTTGTGTTTCACAACGATGGGTACGATGTCGAATTGTACAACTCAAAATTCAATCAATTCAATTTATCAGCTATAAACCGTGTACCATAGGCACATTGGTTCCAGCTGCTACAGTTTCGATCACCGGAAAACGGGAATGTGGAACGTACAACGAAGCCCTGGAGGCGAAGGTATGTTCAGTTTGTTCGGAAATTGGGTAGCTACGCATTGAAGGCGATAGCTTTGATGCACGAGCGCCACTGACTGCGCGATTGGTCCATTTCTGCCAGTGTCATTAACCACTGGTGATTTGAGTCCCGAGGTCCCCATCCAGGGAGGCGGTAGTTGCCCGCCCGACTAAGTTTACTGGTTAGCATTTTCGTACTTCGTTGCCAGGTCATACATTGTCCACCTCTCGGTCTCTTCCACTCAGCACAGAGCTGAGCGAAAAGAGCTCTGCGGGGCAGACGGTCTTCTGGCATGCGGAGTACATGTCCCAACCAGCGCAACCTACGAAGCGTGAGTAATTCATCTATCGCGGGAGAGTTCCTTCTTCCTAAGACCATCTGACGTACCTCAGCATTACTAATCCGATGTTCCCACCAGACCTGACCAATGCTGCGGAGACATCGATGATCAAACACTGACATCTTCCGTACGTCCTCTGCATGTAGGGGCCACGTCTCTGATCCATAAAGCAGTATGGATCGCACCACCGCACTGTAAACTCTTCCCTTGACAGACAAGTTCACGTCACGTCGGCGCCACAGGTGTTGGAGGTTGGCAAAAGCTGCCCTGGCCTTTCCGATTTGAGAAATGATCTCATCTCCAGCCAGTCCACCGGAACTTATACAGCTGCCCAGGTCAACAAATTTATCTACTACGTCGATTGGCTCACCTGCAAGCATGAGGTGTGGGTTTGATCCCACCCAGTCTTGTAGCAGTACTTTACTACACTTTGCGGGCGTGAAGCGCATGCCAAACCGTGCGGCAGAGTTATTTAGGTTATTTAAAATCATTTGCATTTCGGAAGGGTCTGAACCAAGGAGAGCAATATCGTCCGCATACTCAATGTCTGCGAGGGAACGTCCCGGGAGCATTTCGACTCCCGAGGTTTCAGAGGCAGGCAGGGAAATTTCAAGCAGCATATCAATAACAAAGTTGAAGAGGAAACGGGAAAGAGGACAGCCTTGTCTTACACCACTAGACGTGGTGAACTCAGGCAAGAGCTTCCCGTATACTCGTACGCGCCCACAGGAGTCCGCATACAGTGCCTTGATAAGGGAAAGAAGTTTGGAAGGGGCACCTTTGATCGCCAGACACTGCCAAAGTTTCTGACGATCGACAGAATCAAAAGCAGCTTTCAAGTTCAGAAAAACGACCAACGTGGGACGTCTCAACAACTCAAAATAGCGAAATACACTCATTTGCTAACGAGAGGCTTGGCTAAATGACCGTTTTTCGCCGCTTGTGTACAACTTAGTGTTCAAGTAAAACATGAGATTGATGGAAGCTCGGGGAAACTAGGCCTACCTGATGAGCCCCAGGAAGAACGAAACCGGTCATAGGCTGTCGAAGAGCTTTCAGTAGTCCTATAAGTTACAAAGTAAGCCATCTAACTAACCCGTTTAAAACCTCCATGAGGATTTTTTCCTGTAAGTAAAGCCAATTCATGCTGAAAAGCCGAAAAGCACTGTACAGCTGTTTCATGCTTGTTGGGAATCATCAGCAATGCGCACCTAACGAAGTTTCCGGAAGTTTCGAACCCGCGACCACTGGGCTAACAGTTTGAACACTTAACTGTTTGACTATGAGTGGCTGATCAGCAGTGTGAGTAACTCACACCTAGGCAGAATATACCGCCGCTCATCCTTCAGTGCCGAAAACTATAACGTGGTCCCGTATTGACTGGCTCCTGGAGTGATGACTTCTCAAATCGTCACTCATCTGAGAAGTCGTCACTCGAGGAACCAGTCAATACGTGACCACGCAATGTAGTTTCCGCGATTGAATGATGTGTAACGCTATATCCGAGTTAATCATAATGCTAATCAGCCGCTCTTGGCCAAACGATTGTGTTCCAATT
Organism: Clonorchis sinensis; assembly: GCA_003604175.2. Lineage (NCBI taxonomy): Eukaryota > Metazoa > Platyhelminthes > Trematoda > Opisthorchiida > Opisthorchiidae > Clonorchis > Clonorchis sinensis. The sequence continues at coordinate 140,543,850 of CM030370.1, read as the reverse complement.
GCTAGTCCGGGTTCGAACAACAAGGATCAAACAGCTATACAGTGCTTCTTGGCTTTTCGGTATAGTTTGGCTTCACTTACAAGGCGAACTCGCCATTGAAAATCGCTGCACACTGGAAAGAAACTACCTCGAACAGGGATGTGCAACGAGTGAATCGAACTCAAAGCAATCAAGATCGCAGTACAACTTGAGAACGGACAAAAGAAAGAAAACCACTGAACATAGAAATCGTCGTAATAACCAACCAAATTAAGGAAGAACAGGCCACAACTGATGCAGATCAGAAGACGGACCAAAACTGTCGAAAAGAGACTATGCAGACCACAACGCGAAACAAATCACTCATAAACAGACCAGTGAGATTACTCGGACGACACCCAATTTATCCAATAGCATGATTATGTATCAGATGCTCTTTGAAAGCCACATAAATTCACGCAGATAAGGTGGAAGTACCCACTCAACAGCACACAAATGATGCCTCCCCAGTTGATAACGGGACATTTCCAGGTTGATTACCAAGCTCGACGAACAGGTCAACGATCACCTGATCAGTTACCTTTCCACCTACCTGGAATTTTACTCCTTAACTTCATTCAGCAGTTTTCCTTGCCTTTTCCTGCAGATGTAGCCCCCAAAATCGACATTTTTCGATACGTTTTCAAACACTACTCATAAACTTCGATGTCCACGTCTTCAAACGCACTGTGCCCGGTATTTCAGTCCTTTCTCCTACATGAACTTGTCGAGCTCCGTTGTTGAAGCACATGTTTGTATTTAATTATGTTGCACAACTAAGTGTTACTGCTGCCAAAGCTGCATACAATGAGGCTTAGTTTAACGCGACCATCCCAAGCTCTTTTGTTTTATGGGGAAATCGCCCTCGTATCTGTTGTGCCATAGTGACCGGGGCGAGATAGCTCAGCGGTTAGAGCGCGAGCGTACTGACCGGAAGGTCCGTGGTTCGAACCCTGCCTCTGCCTCTCGACTTCCCCTGTCTAGGCTTGGGCAACCTGGCAGTATCCCAGCCCTCGTGCTTCCTTCGGGTTGCATGACAGTTAGGCACCGAAAGGGTGCTACAGCTGAACGATTTATTTTATAGTGACCACCCTTGAAGGCTGGAGTCAGAGTAGACTCGGCCCTGTTTTGTGGTGTCCTCGCATTCAGCGAGGAAGCTCATCAGTGACCCTGACAAATGAAAGTGCGAAAAGACGACTTTTCCGTTTCACCGAAAAGGTGACGCCGTGATCTTTGGATACGTTGGAAGCGAAAACGTGACTGGCGCTAGTCACCAGCGATAATAATGGGGTTCATGGTCCACTTGGCCGACGTATGCGCTACCGTTAACTCCTGTGTATGACACCCAAGACTATCATCAGTAACCACATGCTCATTATCTAGTGGTCCAAACAATAGGATCCTGCTCGTTTCTGTTAGACGTGTATAGGTTTCTACCAGGGCCAAGAGGACGCGCCCTTTTTGAAAGTACTTTTCTGGTGTAAGGGACATCGCATCTACCGTAATGCAAACAGGTTCGGCATCCTGCGATTTCATTCCCATCTTCGCATCACCGTTTCTTCTAGGACGCTCTCCTGGGGGCATCACTGTACAACGTCTACTGCAGCCAAAATCTCTTATTTTTCAAAGTCACAAATAAGAGTAGTAGTGTATTTCTAATAAGGACTCATGATTGTGTTTCATACCTAGATGCACTTTACTTCACAACACACACCATTTTTTCCTTTCCACCACTCAGAGTTCGAGAATCAGTTCCTCACGTAATATGTCCTATGGTAGGCTTCTATCATACCGCATGACCACGACTGCTCATGGTTTTCGTTCCTCCTCCCCGGTTTCAGATCTTCACCACCCGAGTTCTGTGGTCGAATTGAACCTTGGCTCTAATCGCCTGACTAGCTTGCCGGCGGAAATAGGTGAACTACAGCACCTGGAAGTGTTGGAATTAAATTTCAATCAGTTGCGCGTAAGTTGTCGGTTTTTCATCGAGTCACATGACTAAAACACGTGTTGTTTGAACCTGCGTATGTGATCCTGTCGAGCTGCATCCACGAAGCGAACGCGCCAAACTCCGCCTAGGTGTGGTTAGTTGGTGGGACCACATAATGGTCGATAGCTGGAACCAATGTTTATTGTATTGCATTGTCCACATGTGTTTTGAACCTTACACCCCCGGTCTCTGCTAATCAAGATATCGGTGTGATCGCGTGCCAATACAGTCCCTTCAAAGACGAATACCTGAATAAGTATTAAGCCACGTGCTTTTTACATAGCTGCCAACTTCGCAGAATATTTACTGACTGAAGTGACCAATGAGCGGTGTCTCCTGCTTGAATTACTGTTGGTGACCGTGAAAAAGCGAGCGACGAACCAAATTTTCTGGAAGCCACTACCCTTGATGCAGTCACCCAAAATCGATTGTTTTTGTTTAAATTCTTGACGAAAAGTGTTCAACCTGGATCACACCATTGCCACTTACGAAATTATATCCCATTATCATCCCGAGGAGATTGCAGCCTAACTTTTGAGTGTCCCTACGCCTTAGGACTACAGCTTTTATCTTCACTCTATCCACGGTGCCATTGATACATCACACATGAGTCGATTTTTTTCAATGTGCTCCTGTACGTTTACATCGCATTTCGGCTAATTAAAGTCCCTCTGGATCAGGAACACTGGAAGAGTACACTCCAACTGATATAAAGTGACTGTGGTAGATTTCATTCGCCTCATTGCTTGAGTCAAACTATCGACAAGTCGACTAAACCCTGTTCTCTTTGGTCCTACTATCCATCGGTTGGTCAACACAAGTTGACTTCATTGTCAAGACCGACAGCCGACTAGTTTCAGTCAAGATCGGAGGTGACGTTGCATTATTCCAGGCACGAATTGCTGTGTGGCTTTCTCCGGTCACAGGCGAGTTGTTTGCCTGGCGTGAAAGTCAGCATTTGCTTTTTATGGAAGTATACTTCTTGGGGTTTCGATAATCTTGCTAAGTGAAAGTTTAGTGTGCGAGTGCCATCTGTCTCCCGAGAGAGGAATGGTCCCCAGAGGCTGAAGCAACAGATTCCTCTGTCAGCTGCGGTTATTCCACGATTTTGTTCCTGCGGTTTCCTTTTTCTTCTAGTCAGACCTTGGTGATATGCTTGTTTGTCCTCGTACTCCGAAGTGAGTGCTTTCGGCTAGGCCAGCTATACATTTACTTATTCGTCACCACAGTGGTATTCATTCAGTAAACGCTTGGATGGAAACCTTGCTACATATCTCGATCCACATGATCATCTACTGGCAAGAAGCGGTTCCGGGTACACTCACTAAAGATAGAAATTCAGGGAAAACATGAATAGCCTGTAGTACTCTGCATTATATGAGGGCCTGTCAATTGAAAATAGGCAGAGTATCCAAATCGCCGCACTTCCTTCACGTTGGTTTCCCTCGTCTACTTTCTACTCAGAAAGAGTTGGAGCTGTCAGACTCAACCATCCAGCGACAGGTTCATACTAAATCGCGATTTTTCTCCATCGTATTTCAGGTTTTGCCGGACGAGATCACCAAGCTTTCAAAACTGCGAATTCTCGGGCTGGATTCGAATGAACTGGAGTCGTTACCGGAGGACCTCTCGGGTTTGGTTAGTTTACAGGAGCTGAATGTTCTGTCCAATCGATTGACAACGTTCCCCCGAAGCGTAGAGTAAGTGCTGGCAGATGCCGTTTGAGTTTTGCGGCTTGCTTGATCTGTTCCTAGTATTCTGAGTTCTAGGCAATCAACTTTGTTCTCGAGATAGCTCAGGGGTTAAGGAGCGAACTTATTGGTCTGTGGTTAGAACCGAGCCTCTGAATCTTGACTGCTCCTGGCTAGACTTGGGCAACTTGGCAGTATCTCAACCCTGGTGCTTTCTTCGGGCGGCATGGCAACCATGCACCGAAAGGGTGTTATAGCTGAGCGATTGTTGTATTCCCATTTTATAGTCTTATCGTTCCACACACAAATGACCATAGTTTTGCGGACAGAAACACGTCTGATCAGTAAAAGTGTGCTCTTCAGGTGCAGTTTTCGTTAGCCTCCTTTTACTTTTTCTGGAGAACTGGTTTATCTTTCAGATTACGAACCACACGTCTTTCACTTTCGTTAAGCCCACCAAATAGGTCTCTTCGGAATAGTGGTCCTATGGAGTGAATTGAGTTTCAATGATTCAGTTGAATATGGTCTCTTCTGATTGGTGGTTTCGATTCTTGTATTTTTTTGTATCCCAGTCGTATACATTAGGCTCGCGGTATAGCAAAGCATATTTTACCTATACTACTAAGGTTAATCGTATGTAACTGGCGTATTATCTCCTTCTCAGGACAGCGGAACCCATCGAGCATATTTTACGGGTATTCTGTTTGATAGCTAGGAGTACACTTGTATTGTATGTACAACCCATGTACTCCTCGTGCTCTTGCAGGTAGGTACGACGCCCGGAGTGATATTTTCATCATACACACGCTTGGCTTATTGAACTGAACTAACGACCTGAAAAAAAACCATCCTACAACGTTTTTTGCGGTCAAATATGACCGCATTCCTGAGCAACTCTCCACCGTGAAAATATCAAGTGTTATACTTCATTCGAACCAGCAAACGAAACTCTCTGCAATGAAATGAAAGTGGTGAAGCTAGAGGGCACCTTCTTGACCCAATCAAGGCAGAAAACATTATGCACAGAAAATAGAAGAGTGAAGTAGTAATATGGTCGCCCACCGCTTGTGGTTTTTCACTTTATGCTATTATCCACTGAATCAAAAAGGGGAACCCTCGCCCCACTGAATTCGGTTCCCAAATATGTCTTTCAACTTAGTAGCCAATATCAATCTCTGTCCTTCAGAGTCCACCCAGGGAAACGAATAAGGTCAACAGTAGTTACACCAAATCATTGTCCGTCCACCTACATCCTTCTTCTAGCTACACGCAACGCACATAAGCAAGACGCTCTCTGATAGTTAGCTTCTGAGAGGATGTTAGAAGTACGTCCCCAGTTTTCTTGTCCGGGGAGTCGTGTTATATCTCACCCAAATATGCACGGACATTCTTCACAATGTCTTCACCCAATTCGGGCAACAAGTAAGCAAATAGTTATCGAAAACCGAGCATCGAACGGTCTGAACTGAAGCATTGCATGCACACTATTTTAGATAAGGGTGAATATCCTGCCAGTTCCACTAATCCTGTGTGCCAGTGAAAGTCTTCTTGGCTTGATATCCCATCCCCCACATCATCATCAGCCGCGATGTGACTTGTCAGGTTAGCAAATCTATTGAACATCTCAAATCTTCCACCGCCAAGGGTGATGCCGTTGCATATCCCCGTCAGTCTTGTAAGATCACTTGCCCTACTGTACTGTTTTAGTTGCAATGAAATCGCGTACGTTCCACAAATCTTCAGTGTAATCAGCAAGTAACACATTCCAAGTCTGGAACTCTGTCACTCAGATTAAGCTCAGTGAAACCGCCCTTACGATCTTGCACAGAGGGTTTTATCCATCGTGAAGCTAAAAAAGAGTGAAATAAGGCAGACTTGCCGCATTCCACTCGAGATAACAAAGGACAACTTAGATTCGCCATGCGTCTTGACTCTTTCCCTTGTTTGATTGTACGAGGCTTGTAAAGTGGTGACACAACTATCAGGCGCTGTCATCCGGTAAGTCGCTCCATAGGGCACCTCCATCAATCTAGTCAAAAGCTGCCCTGATATCCAGCCTTGGTAGTTGGGACGACTGGTAGCTGGTAGAGACAATATTCTATCAATACATCCACGTTCCAGATAAAACCCCCAGGCATTTTCAGCTCGCGCTCAGCAATTTACTGGTCCCAGCACATGCACCAAATGAGATCACTTTCTTTCCCCTCTCCCTTCGCCATTCTCTTTGTGACTATCACCATTAAGCCCTGTGAACAAACGTTTCATTTTCTCTTAAACTTGGATAATCGCGGCTGAGGAGGAAGATAGCAGAAAGTAATCTGTTTTTCGGCGTAAAACTGGAAATTTTGGATTCCTGTAGTAGGCCAGCCAGTTTATGCATATAAACTCTCCAACGGCATATTGACATTGTAAAAGATGCATCCGATCATCGACGAGAGTTGTTGTCAGGCCCCCAACCCCGGTAGCCGATATCTACCATTCTTACTTTCATAGCTCGAGATCATGTCATAGGCCGGCCATTCAACATCCATTACGTGTAGGTGATCTGTGTCTGTACACGATCGCTAAACACAACACATCAAATTTTTTCTGCTCATCTGGGTTTGTATCCCTCAAACTCTGCTCCCTCGTCCTACTCTTTGGCACACACTGTAGGGGACCTGGATCACATACAGCTCCCTGTCGATTAACACAAATGCCGGTAAACTGCCATGTTGGAGCTTTGAAGATGTCTTGCTGATCGCCTCACCCTGTTAAAAGTAAGGCTAAAAAAGGTTTATACTTAGGCGCGCGGAATGATCCATTGGGTGGTCGGTAAGGTCAGCGCGTTTAAATTGAGCTATAATATTTTTGGAGGCATAAATCCTTCCTCAAATTTTCTTGCCTAGGGCGAACTTAGACGGTGGCTATAATCATCTCTGCTGCAGACGTGAAAATCTGGGTCCTATCTAGTTCCCACAGACGTCATGCGCGGAGGACTGTCTCTTGTCTGAGAAAAAGTATTGCCTATCGAAATTGTTGGATAACAAAATTCGTATCCCGTTGCATTGAGTGATAGTGCTCTATTGACGAAACAGGAACAAAGAGGCTGGATACGCAGAATCGGAATTGTCGGATAATTAAGGTCGACTACTCATTTGGCATCAGCACGAAGTTTATCAGTCAGCCGATCGCCTAAGTCCTTCACAGCAATACGTTCTTGAGGTGATAGACCAAAACGAAGCAATCCTTGAGCCGAAGGTTTCTCCATTCAAAGGTCCGTGGTTCAAACTCGACCTCTGCCTCTCGACTTCCCCTGTCTAGGCTTGGGCAACCTGGCAGTATCCCAGCCCTCGTGCTTCCCTCGGGTGGCATGGCAGCTAGGCACCGACAGGGTGCTACAGCTGAACGATTTTTCTTCATACAAAAGACGCCGGTTGCTTCGCTCAAGGGGAAGAGTTACAATGACAATGCCTTTTGTCATTTGCCTAGATCTACACGTGACGTCCACGAGATGGCCATAGCAACACTCCTACATTATGCAGTTGCGCCACTGGCTTCTACGGACATAGTTTGATTTGGATTGACCAATAGCTTCGCAAAGTAACATCACTGAACATCTACCATGGCTGTGGTATGTAGTGAATCTGACAGTGAAACTGGTCAGACAATAAAACAGATCGCCACACAACTACCTGTTACTTATCGAGTTCCCAAGGTACGTATTCACTACATGGTTATTTTTTGTGGTTGATTCTTATCTGTGCCAGAGTAGCCAGTGCCAGAATTGCTCGTCCGCTTCGGAAGCAAACATGTCAGCACATCTTGCTGATGCAGCAGTATATCTCGGTTCTGCTTGTTCAAGTCTATGGAGTTTTTGTGCATAGGCGATGTTTGAAATGACCAGTTACATCAAACCCTGTTGTATGTCATTGTAAACATCCAAAGACACCGAACTAACCAGATGTGGGCGTGATTTGCCCCCCTCTCCCCTATCTCAAGAGGACCCACCCAATGTCACTTAGTATCTCTTTCTTGTGGAAGGAGTTTTGTGCTTACAAACGAAAAGGATGTCACTGAAGTTTAGATCGTCACGTCTTGCTGAGGAACGTCTGGAAACCTGACGAAGACCATTTAAGATAAACTTCAAAATGTTACGGTAAATATATTATCCCTATCTGTTACCGAAGGCTGTACTTTCCACTGGTAGCCTATACCTCGTTATCATGAGTTTTTCTCCAGAAAAACCCAAATTTGTGCCATTTGGGCTGATAGCACAGTTAACGAATGGCATACGAACGTCTAGATATGAGAATCCTGGCGTGCGTTGCGCAGTATTCTTCCTCTCTGGCTATTCTCTGTCGTACAATCTTTCATGATCTTCCTTCGGTGGAAAGCGTTGATAACATGTACAGTAAGCAGACATTATCGCCTTCTGCATTTATCCATAAGCCCACAGACGAACACCTAGTCGGGTCGATTCGCACAGTCCTAGCAAGTTACGTTAGTGTTTTGGGTAGTTTGACGATGTGAATGTCCGATCCGTTGGCTGAGTTAATGAAGCCCTTCAGTGTTCAACTCCTACGTGGCTCTTCAAATTGGCTACCAATTTCCGTCCCGATTACCTGCACGAAATAAAAAAAACCGTTTACACGTTTGTCCATGGTTGGCCAATCGGTTCTTTTGCCTTTCCAGCCTTCTGCTCTATCTCATTTTTTTTTATCAATTTACACCTATCCCGACATGTATCTGTCGCGGTAATGACGCGTTCCCCAAACTGTTTTTTTAAAATCCATATTCTGTGTGGGCTGGATTGGTTTGCTCAGTTTCTCAAATTTCGAAAACTTTCCTCTGCGGCTTCCGCTCACCATCGATTAGCGGCTAGTGTTGGGTAATAATAATAATAATCGCTCAGCGGTATCTGAGGCCTAGCTACCGTGTCTCCAGAAGGAAGCACGAAGGCTAAGATACTGTCAGCTTGCCCAAGCCTAGACAGAACCAGTCGAGATGCGGTTGTCGGGTTTGAACCACGGACCCTCTGCCCAGTAAATTAGCGCTTTAGTCACTGAGCCGTCTCGAGCTGGTGCTGGGTTGTCCTACCTTCCAGATGCTCTTCTCCCCCTTGTTCGACTGCCTTCTCCATCATTTTCTACGTGGTTCTTTCTTCCAGGAACTTGCCAAAACTGAAAGTCATCAAGGCTGGTGAGAATGATATACAACGTCTGCCTCCAGAATTGGGTGAGTGGGCTCACGTGACCAACTGTTCTAGTCAGTCTTGTCTATTCCACTTAGGTGTGTAACCATGGCAACACTTTTGTGAAGTTGCCGCATCACATGAATACGACCACAGGAGGTTTCTTATTTTGGTGGCCAAGACACGTGCTTCCTCGGTTAAAAAGATGAAGCAAGAATGATTATTTTAGTTTCCGCCGTCTCCCTTGAGAAATGTCATTTTTATCATCTTTTTTTAAAAGGATCCCAACTGAACATCTTTTTGTCCTCACGCATTCGGTCCGATCATCACGTTTTGTGCACATGACTAGACGCCTTGGGAATCAAACAGCTCTCGATTAAGATCACTGACTCTTCCCCGAGAACCATTGCACCATGGAGAGGTTTTTTACTGCAATCATAGTTTGTCGGAGTACCAACAACTTTGATGAAGTGAACGTTATCCTGATATTAAGCACCCTTTTTGCTTAGTTTTTAATCAATCAGAATCATAAATAGCCAGGCGACGGCTAAAAGCGGACACCACACTCTCAGAGCGGACACAGCTTACCGTAGATGAAATAGTGGAAGGTATAAAAGCAAGCCTGAATCTCACTCCGTTTTTTAGAATATGTTGAACTTTCGAGGGGAGGACTATGGTCCACGTCACAGAGACTGACGGCCGAGGCGGTGGAAATCGTGAAGGCTCCCAGTGTAAATAGAACAGAAGGCGTAGAACTGGCAAGTGTGTGGAGAACGGCTTTAGATCAGCTGAGCTGACACGTGATGGTGTGCGGTTATCAGAAAGGGGATTCATCAGCAGAAGTAGCTTAGATCTGAAGTGCACTTGACCCCCCCCCCAACCAAATTGCCGTGGCACGTACAAGCCCACACAGGCCGGCGAAATCTGCAGATGGCACCCACGATGATCGTCGTGGCTTGGCTTGATTGTCAAGCGACTCTTATAATGAGCTACCTCACTCTCCTAAAATGCTGGTCATCTTACTGACATAGATTATGCTCTTTCCTGCCTCGTACTGGTCACAGTAGCTGCAATTGAAATTGCACAACATTTTGTACACAAAGTAGGTTGTTATTCCGGTTTCTTACTCGGGATACGGTGCCGCCGTCAGCTACCTAAACTAATGCTTTATCCGTTTCTAAGACACTTAGAAATTGCGCTTTTTTCTCGTGTAAGAGACTATCAAACATGTCGACTCTTCGATTTGGTGACCTGTTATCGTTTATCGTGAAAAGACCAATAACCGAGGAAAGGGCAAACAATACTGAATGCTCTTCAAGGCGCGGTAAGCGCTAGCACAGTCAAGACTCGCACATCAGGCACATAGTGTCCGTCATACTGGGTTGGGTGTGAGCTTCAATGGCAAGAATGTACACTCAACGCCATGCACCAGGCATAAAAGTGTCGTAAGTACGCAGAGAGCCCACAATGGCAAGCAAACACAAGTCACTGACTGTGACCTTAGGGTGTCCCAGTCCAATAACAGCCTTGGCGGGTTGAGGGAAGCAGATCCCTCGATAAGAAATTATCATCGGTTGGTGGACCAAAAAGTCCACATCACAACCGACTGCACGTAAGGCTGAGGTTATGGAGAAGGAATATTCATCAGCACCATACTTCTGCTTCTTCTCGTTCCACACAATCACTCAGCGCCCATCCGAGACTATGCTCGGCGCTCCTGAACAGCGATTTGGTCAGGCTTGATGAAGGAAGTTGAAGTAGGTGCTCTCAACTCCTCGAAGACGGTAACGGAGACTTTTTGTGAGTTCCCTTGCAATCCGATTACGACGAGCACATATATCGTCATGCATGATCCAGCAGGACTGCAAAGTATGCACCAAACTTTCCGGTTGGCCACAGTTTTCACGATAGAAGATCGCCTGGCCACCGTGACCATGCCGAGCGCTTCTAACTCTCGTCCTGAGCAGGTTGCATCGTAGCTGGATACCGCGGATAAATATTCGAGGAAGCACTCATTCAGGAAATACAAGCCATCGATTAGAAAGAGTCGAAGTGACCAACTCTCGTAAACCGCGATCGTCAACGCTGTTGTGCAGACTATCACTCCAAGCAGCCACCAGCTCTTCCTTTTGGTGTACGCAAGTACCGTAGGCTCAGATCGGAAGGCTGAGATCCCAAACAATCTTGCCAAATGAGGAATCGTTGACCACATTGCGTAGTACTCGGCACTGGGCAGAAAGGAGCTTTTCCATACGCGCTGTCCACTGCATCGGGATTGTTGCACTCAGACTTGGGATACCAAGTCCTCCAAAAATGTTTACCGGCGTCGATGTAGCTGAGCGGGGTATCCTTCGGTAGACGTAGCCAGCCACGAATAGACTGCCGGATATAATTGTTCAACCTTTTGAGCACGAGCGAATATGTCAGCCTCGGTATCAGGTAGTCCCTCGTGATCTCCATTCTTTGATGCGGCTTCAACGGGGCACGCGTCACCTCATCGAGCAGTTTGAGCAGATGCTGTCGGTGGTTTAGGACTCCTTTCCCCTTGAAAGTAAAGGGAATGCCCAAATATGTCACAGTGTCTGTCGGACCCAGAGGAGTAACGTTCGAACCGATAACTTTTATGGATGCTGAGAGCACATGATGAGTTGCTGTCAACGAAAAAAGAGCACAGTGGGACAGGGATTTGTAACTCCTTTTCGGGGATCACGTACCGGGCCGCAGTTGATCCTCCATTGGGGTTTTCTCTTTCTGAAGGGCTCCCTTTGATATCACCGCAAACCACTCGCAGTATTTTCGGTGGATGAGGCCTAGACCTGAATTTCCACTGAGTTTGTTTTCTACTGGAGCACATATTTTGAGATGAAATATCATTTTGTAAGTAATTTGGTGTTGATGGGAGACTCAGGTGAAATTCACCTAAATATCTGGTTTATGGTATGCCTCAATCGACTGGGCTGTACAAGATCCGCTTTGTGCTTCATTTGGAGCGATATCCAGGATGTCCTAGCTGTTTTCAACACCATTCATAAGGTTGGTGAAAACTCCGGACAAGTGCGAAATTAGCTTGACACTAAGTTATGACCTATGTCCATCGTATGAGCTTAAAAAAGGACGAAACCGATAATTGGCTGTCCGGGGCTCCCATCGGCCTATGACAATTTGAAACAAATTCGAAATCCTCAATACCGTTCCAACTGAAACATGAGTCGGCCCTTGCGCCGCACATTCAGTTGAAGAATATCATAGATGAGGGTGTTCACATGGTTTTGTCGCGGGGGAGGCAAGTTTCAAATGCCTTTTTTGACTGCGTGTGACGAATCATTAGTTTCTTTCTGACTTACCGTAATTAGATCCCCTCTTAAGATTGTATTTCTGGAAATTGAACAGGACTTCTGGTTCAATTTTTGCTACCTAAAGGGGACACTGTGCACACGTCACTGATAAGCGATGATTTTCTCCATCCGGAGCATCCACTCTTCATAGATGCATCGATTCATTATGAATCCTCATCAAAGATTGCGTTCAACCTGGGCATACTTTGGATTCCCATCGTATTGTGAGGAAATTTAGTGCGATTTTTTACGATAGTGAACCGTACTACGAAACGCTGAGGCCTGATTTTGGCAGAATTTGGGTCTACTATGCTTGTTTTCACTATACTCGGTTCGGGGTTGTGATTTATTCCAATGGTTTCTCACAGGAACGCATTGAAAAGCGAAACTATGAACAGGTTTTGTGTTGAGACTTTATCCCCCAACGTTCGTACATTGAAACGTTAATACCGATGAGTGGTCGGTATGATACAGAAGTGAATGAAATAACAGAAAATTACTTGTTTACGCATACTACTCAAGATGTTTTTGAATGAAGAATCGATTTTCAGCCATCGGAACGCAACTTTGACTGCGACTTGCAGAGATACAGGTGGAAGTTGCATCATAAATTCGGCTTCAATGTGATTCCCAGTGTCATGAGTTTTCCACTGCTGTTTTAAGAAATGGGCTTCATTCGGCTCAAAAACAGTTGGTTATCGTGGGTCTGTCGGGAACTATTGGGGCATCTTGGTTCTGTGTTTGCAACCATTCAGTTCTACAAAATTGAGCCCAAGAAAACAGGTTTCCAGGTAAACCGAAGGCAATTGCGCACAACTGAGGTGGTATGGAAGTTCTCCGGGTGGCGCTGTCCAGCAGACGCTCTTGCAAATTTTCATGTAATCACAGCACCAAATCTGTGGTCAGTCACACTGCTAATCACCCACTCCCACCTGAGGGGCAATGTTTAGGCCGCTGGAACGAATTTCCATTGAGATCTGCTGATGATTCCCTACAAGCGCAAGCAGCCGTGTTATTCTTTTTGGCTTTTCAACGTTGACTGAAGTGACCTGGCACGATGAATTCAGTTAGTGGGTACGGAATCAGTGTCTTGAATTGTTGATGAAGTTCGATTTCTGCGTCTCCTTAGTGAGTCAAAAGCTCGCAACAAGCAGCGAATATTTGACTAATATGTTCCTAATTGAGGGAACTGTTCAGTGTGTTATTCCGAATAGGCTGCACAACAGTGGCGCTCCGACAGTATCGGTTTGGCCTCCAGGTTTCGACTTATACTGACCGTTTGTGTTACACATAGCGACAGTTCACCGCGGGTGCAGTCAGTATGTCGCCTTACTATTCCTGGTGAGTCGCGTTCAGCTGTCTAATAACCAAGCCACATGGGTCCAGCTTTGTGCGATGAATCTTTCCAGTAGTTGGAGCAGCAAACGAATAAGGGATCCCGTAACAGAACAAAACTTTACGAGGGTCACAGTATTTCAAGGGTTTCAGTGAAAATACTGGTGATTTCACAAAGGATATACCGTCCTACGGCTTTTCAACAGCCGAGAGCAGCCTATATCAAGAAACAAATGGTGGTGATTCAAAGCGGAAGGCCGGAAACTGGTCAACATGCTAGCATGTGAGGGTTTCTTGGTCTAAGTTCTCATGCGTCTCGTTGTGTATGTACTCCGTTGTGTTGGAGGTTTGTGTCAGGCATCTTTAAAAAGCTGCAGTTAACGCTGTTTGAAGTATCTTATTTAATCCAGGCTTTAACACACATTACTGGCTATTGACCTCACTCTTAGGATTTCTTAGGATTGATTGATCGATTTCCGGGCTGGCTTCCTAATTCATCTCGCCAAGTTTCTCTCACGTGGGTTTTGTTGACATTGCATATGAAAAGAATGGCACTATATAATTCGACATCACAAGTGCGACCCAGTATTAGGATATTCGCATTGCAAAATCGAGTCACGTGTCTGTGCTTCCAAGATGGGACCCATGAGTTACATGATATTGACGATTGGCTAGCAGACTGAACAATACATTCCGTGGTCACTGTTTTTTTTAATAATTTTTACTTAGTGCCGCCTTCATTCGCTGCACACTTTCGTGGACTTTAGCTCACACTGTCAAGGCCATACATATGTACTCTTGTTTCCAGACAGCCATTTGAACTACTTACTAGACCAGTCTATTCCCGAGCTAGGGAAACTAACCACCGAAAACTGGAATTTGCAGACCTGACGACGCGTGTGAGGCATGTGCACATTAGTTCTCCCTACTGGTCGTTTCTCACTTCAGTGCCTCTCAATGTGTGATAGATGCGTGTGTATTTCAGGCTTTCTTGTCGTCATAGACAGGCCAGTGGTCATCGCGGGCACGAGTGTGGCATCGGCATATATTTCGCCGGCCACCCATGTTTTTACATAAACTTGATTTGGTACGCTCGCGTAGCCTGTGCGAACAAATTCGTTTCCTTTTTCCTCCGCGAAAAGGATATTCTGACAATTTAGGTGATCGAGACATTATTGCCATATTTTGTTTAGTTGTCAATATCCTATTATTAAAACAACCGTCTGGCGGTGTACGAAACAACCTGCCTCATCACCTTGTTGTTTCGGTCACTTGAGGCTAATCGCTAGACATGCGTATGAATGCTGTCTTTAGTGCTCTGTGGAGCAAGCAGACGGCCACCTGCCCGTAAGGAATTTCGAGTTTCACGATTCTTCCCATCGACTTGCCGTTCACAGCTACCACCTCCAATCCACAACGTCGACTAAAGCGCATTTATCTCACAATGCAGTAATCATTCAAGGAGAACCAGGACGGCGAGAGTCATCTTGCCTCATTTCTGTTGGTCCCTTACTAAGCCATGGTTGATTGTAAAGGCATTTGCGGACTCTTCTCTGAGTGATCTTTCGCATGGCTTACTATGGCATAAAAAAAGATGTCGGTGATATATTCTGCCTAAACCGATTAGTAGAGGGGAATATCAAAGTTCTGCTTTTAGTAATAGCTCACTAAAGAACGAGCTTCGGCACAAAGAGGACTTTTCTGTTCGGAGGACAATAATATCCTTTACTAAAACGGGGGTTTTCACCAACGGCGGGACACCCGTGAATGCAAACTTTCAGACCCGTACGATTCGTGAGAGACTTTTAGATGTTCCTGCTCGTTTGGTTATGGCCATGTCAGCAACCACCCGGCACTGATGAATACTTTTCTCTGTGTTCTTTGCCCATGCATCTACAGACTCACTGAACTCAATCAACGCACCAAGTTTGAAAAGCATGTCTATCCAGTTGCGCATCATCTATATTCGTAAGCCTGGTGTGTGAGAGCATCAGCTGCTTGCCAATACGAATCAGTATCTCGCTAAGGAGTGTGGGGTATTTCAGTGCTTTCGCTTTGTGTAGCAAGTTCGGTTTTTATTGGCGACAGTACCATAGTTTGTATGACGTCAACCGCAGCTCGGACAGCTGGAATCTCGGAACTTTTGTACATCGGTTTTTTATCAAGCATTTTTGATCGGACTAGATCGTGGATAAACAACGATGGGAAATCGGACTCTGGCTCCTCTTTAACTCCCAGGTGCTTCACAAAGCAGTACCTGAGCAATACAGAGCTATCGCCAGATCGGCTGCTTTGCTCGACGGCCGAGTAACACACAAAAGTAACAGATAGGGCTGGTAAAGGAGCCTGACGCACTGTTCGACCACACTGTCGATCAAACGAGAAAACAAAATAAAGTGTACACCAGAGCCCACCAGGTGGATCGTCACAATTGCTATTGGTCTCAGGAATAACCTGAATGTGGAACACAACGACTCATTGACGACTAGTTCGGGATATATACCCATATACGTGCGACATAGAAAAGTCTACCAGTGAATTCCAGACTGAATACAATCTAACCTACGATCGTGGCACCCAAAGCCTCGGGTGTTGGTAGTGTGGGCTAGGGGAGTGCTATCCTGACCTTACCCTATGACTTACGCAACTGTTGCACACATATTTGGCCTGTAGCAACGGCGACTTCATGTAGTCAGACAATATCGTTTCAGACACCAAATGTTCGCTGCGAGAACGCTCACTTGTTGGTGAAAGACCCAACTATTCTATCCAGTGAATGGAAAGAATGAATGATTCTTATAAACTATTCATTGCGTTTAAATCATTCGACCAGCTTGTAATAGATAGCTTATCATTCTCAGGAATGTCAGGTGTGGCCAATGCTTGGCTGTGTGACAACTTCATTTTCGTCACCAAGTGGCGTATGCCGTCCTTCAAACGAAGTACACTACTAAGAAAAAGTACAGTAAGCTTTCGGCTTCTCAGTTTCGAATCAATTTACCGAAAATCTTATCGGTTACAGTATCGCGTTCCTCAATAGCTAGGGTACGGAATTTGACGTACACACGTATCTCTGTGAGAATGTTCGATCTAACCACTGTGCCGTAGATTGACCCATGTGTGTAGTAAGATGACGCATTCAACCAATAGTGACAACCAGACAAGTTCCTGGTTTATTTACTGCTAAAATCTGACTGTTCGCAAAGTTGGAGGTGAGTTGGACGGATGAACTTATGTTACTGTGTAAAGACACCCATCAGTTTCTGTACTAAATGACCTGTGGCACCAGACCTTCCTGTGCGAATATGAGTTGTCATCTCGGATCCCCAGTTCAGCAGCTATCATAATGTTTCTCCCCATCGAGAACAATTTGGAGCGTGAGCAGAGAGCTCTAATCCCCACGGGTTCTATGGCCTCACCATTCACTGGTAGACTTCTCTATGTCGCGCGTACATGGGTGTATATCCCGAACTAGTCGTCAATGAGTCGTTGTGTTCCACATTCAGGTTATTCCTGAGACCAATAGCAATTGTGACGATCCACCTGGTGGGCTCTGGTGTACAGTTTCTTTTGTTTCCTCGGTTGATCGACAGTGTGGTCGAACAGTGCGTCAGGCTCCTTTACCAGCCCTATCTGTTACTTTTGTGTGTTACTCGGCCGTCGAGCAAAGCAGCCGATCTGGCGATAGCTCTGTATCGCTCAGGTACTGCTTTGCGAGGCACCTTGGATGTTCTGGATAGTTCGCTACACAGTTCATCATAATTGGAACTGTGTTACTCGTAGTCGTTTGTAGCAAATTTCAAGCATTCCAAGCTCAGGATAGGTTACAATAATACCTCTCTACAGCGGTAAGCCCTACAATATTCACTTCTTTATCTGACCGAATGTGTGTTGTGACCCTTATTTCAGTGAATACCAGTTGTAACACCTGGTCCTTCGTTATCTTCACCAAATCAACCGTTTCTCCTCAGAACAAAAGAATGGACGTAGAGATGCCACCCAGATATGTCTTAAGTCACGGACACGCAGTAGGTTAGACCACTATGGCTTTCGTTCCTATGCGGTGAACATCCCCAATCGGTCCCGTCCACGTTCGTCGTGAGGGGACTTTTCCGTATTCCTAACTCTTCTCGTCCCTTGGATATTTACACCGGTAGTTATTTTGCGCCCCATTGCGGAATACGGCTTATTGGGCAAACGACAGACGAAACAGCTGGAACCTGTTTCTTATTCGCATACTGCATACCAAACACTCCCTCAACAGCACTGAGTTTGGTGAAGCTCGTTAGTCCGTTTTCATACAACTATATGAGTAAAATAATAGTTATTATTAATAACAAAAGTAACAACGGGGACCATAAAAGTTTACCTCGCTTATATATTACAGTGTGATTCCATTTGCTTATAGAGGGTCAGCGCATACACCAACTATATGGTACTTTGATTCACGTTCATTCTTTCTCATGTCATGTTGTTTCATGATTATTTTGCCTGTCTCACAGGAAATATGTCTGCCTTACAAGAATTGCATCTAAACGACAATCTGAATCTCAACAGCCTACCAGTCGAATTATCTCTGTGCAAAAACCTGAAGATTTTGTCTCTCGAGAACTGTCCTCTTCGAGATATCGAGCGCAATGTTGTCGAGGGTGGATCCGCAATGATCATTTACGTGAGTTAATCCGGCTGATACCACTTGATGCACCCGAAATCAGATTCTGACACCTTATTCACTTTGTGTACCTCCTCTCTGTAGGGATGTTTTTGTGTTCAGGAACTGGACGTTTGTGTGAAATAACAGCGTTACTTCCTCTTACGATGCTTTAACTTTTGAGGTTAGAAAAACTGTCCGTTCTTCACCCACTTTCTTGTTTTAGACGTTCAGCCTTAAATGCCTAACGTGGCCTAATAGTTTTGTACCGGGTAGCGGTTGAGCATTTCATCCAGGTTGAAATGCTTCTGGTGAAAGTTAAACAGAGTTTGTTCTCCACCAACCAATATATCCTCTAATCGTCGGAATGGGTTTAATTCCCCAGAGTGAATTACTCAGTGACCGGACGAGCAAGTGCTTATGAACTCTATAAAAGAGTACCCGGAAATATGAACCGCTTGGGTACACAGCTAATATCTCTTTGTCCAAGACGAACTTGACATTTAATCAAGAACCCTAAGTAACGGCGTTTTCTTGGTCAACCTTGACTCGCACGATCTTAATGCAGTGACTTAGTCGGGGACCAGATCTCATTATACCAGGCGTGTAACCGAAAGATGAACAGTGTCATGTCCTATTTGGGCATTGATCAATCATTTTTTTATCATCCACTCGTAGAATGAATGTGGATTTTTCAGCTCCCGTTTGAAAGGTTGTGAGGTCAAACCTCTCCGTAGATTTGTGAGGTGTGCTTGCTGATGAATCTTAACAGATAGTGGATGGTCGTACGATGCTTCTCAGTTTTTTTCCTAGGTTGACTTCACTTTCGAGATTAAGTCCAGATTGCGTATCCTCACCATCCTACCTACTTTCCCTCACAGCACTTGTTGGAACGTCTCAGATTTACGTCTATTCACATTGCCCCATACACCCTGCAGTGCGCGTGAAGTGATGTCCAATGTTGGCTCAACACAGAGATCAACTCCCGCAGAACGGCTTCGTGCAGCTAACTCATCCAACGTTATTCCTATCAACACCAAGCATTACTCCACTTATTTGATAGCTATTTACTCTAGTCGATGGATCAATTCATTGTTTTTTACCGTACTTGATCATTTCCCACTACTCATCCAGCGACCAGTTTGGTCATATAATGTCCCCTTGGTCTGAGGATACCCATCATCAGGCGATTTGGTCTGCACTGATTACACAAGGAGTCGAGACTATTTTTGTCCCAATCCTTTCGCAGTACCTATCAACTAAGTCGTAGCATTGTCCTGAGAAGCAGGATCCCTCTCACCGCATGTAAAAACTTCGATGCAGATGGGTCAGTAGGCCCCGCCTATCCTGGCTCCAAAATCGATGGATGTATATGTTTGTTGTCTCGCCGAAACTCTAGTATGGCGACAATCCTAGATTCTCGAAAACCGAATTCCAACAAACTGTACAAACTACGGGTGTACCGGTGTGTACTACTGATGAGGCATGCAAGTAGTTTGTTGTCCAGTGTCCAGGTTCCGCCCCCGTATCTGAAGCAAGATGGAGGTTACTGTGGAAATTATGGGACTCCTTTGCAGCGTTCGTTTACGACTGTTTAATATTCGAAGAACCTCCAGGGAAGCTCAAGAGTACACTTGGAAATGTTCATTTTCCAAAATCTCTGGGAGGCTTACTTTCGTGTCTAATAGCTTGTAACCGCTTGTTTCGTGTTTGCCAATAAATAACTTCATAGAGAAGGGCTTCCATCCGGTCTATCCGGTATCACACGGCAGACAGACCAAACCGCCTCGTAATACGATTACTAGCAATACGCTTGTTGTTGTTTGTCAAGCTTAAGTTTCTGGCCTGGTGGAACCCTAAGGGATAAAATTCTGGTCTGTTTAGCCTGCAACACTCAAACCCAGCCACCACATCAGGCTAGCATCCCTTCGTCAGAACGTGATTTCATAGAGGATATTGTTGACCTTGTTGAGGATGGCGTCTCAACAGTTTGTTTGCAAATGAAGGCGAAGGATTGAGAACACAGCATTGGTTGCAAAACTGAATGCGCTTACAGCTAGATTGTCTTCCGTCGGATCTCGTAGGCTTCCCGGCTGAGACCCAAAATACAGTATGTGTTAGGCTGAAAAAATTGGCGGAACCAGCCCCGAAAAGCTGTTAGTAGAATATCTGCACTACACTTTTGCTGATGGGATCCGTCCACAAACTCCACCCACTCAGCTTTTGTCGTAGTAGATGTGACTATTGTTGTACACCACTGTACCCTGCCAGAGTACTTTGTTGGGCATGTAACATACCATTTGAATAATTATCTCCTTAGAATCAGCTGACTAGGCGTATGCAGATGATTGAAAGAAACAGGCGACTAAAATGCGTGATTTTGGTCGGTGTGGTTTCCACTTGAAATGGTCCAGCCACGAGCCCTCGAGCGGGAGTACTTCTATTTGAACACATTCCCTTTCACTGCTCCTACCTCTGCTTGGGCAAACTGATAATAGGTGAGCAGTTTGCCTGCATCGCGCTTTAGAAAAGGTTACCGCGAACGACCCAGGTCTTCATGACCCGAAGTACTCCTTAGCACAGCCAGTATGGCTTTCTCACACAACCAACCCAACACATTTTCCTTGTTTTGTGCTGCTCAGCCTTTTGTGAAGCAACTGTGACCCTGTGTAAAGTATAGGGAATTATTCATTTGCTTAGGGCTTCAGGCACCAAGCCAGCGTGCAAAATCGCCATGAAGCTAACGCCTTACCAACATATTTTGGACTGCTGTTGCAACCACGCAGCATAAAGTTCGTCGTAAGGTGGTATGCAGGAAAAGCCTAGCTCCTGACCGTTTTATTTAAGGACGTAGGATTTCTTCTGCAACAGTTACCCACCCTTCTCCTCCCCTTTCTTTTTGCCCATTACCAGGGCCTTCTTTCCCCTTGATCTTATCTCAGCTAACCTCCCGAATAAGGGATTCTTTGCATCTAGAGACACTGATTTCTCCAATGGCTTGGCACCGGTGAATTTTCTGCTTGTTGATCAGGTGGCTTCTGACCTGTTCGCCAAGCTTGGAAATTGGTTTGCAAAACTTTCGTTACCACTGAGGGAGGCATCTGCCAGCCTATCCGCATATTGATGATGGCCCCTCGATTGTTGACGAAACGTCTGCAAGTCTGCTGTCAAACTCGGCAAACAGACTAACATCCAGTAATCTGACTCTGGCTATGAACATTTCGACACACTGCCAGCACTTCATTGAGCTGAGTGCCAATTTCGACCAATCCTCAAACGAGCACAGAAACCCCATTGTGTTCAGCATCTCCAACTGAGCATTAATTATACGCTTCGGAAACATACCTTAGTCTCAACTGGAACAGCGATATTTGTTCCCGAAACGTGAACAATGAAAACACCACAGAAAACATGACAATCTCATTGTTTCTTGATAAGTTCATGTGGATACGTTGATAATGTGGAACTGATCCAAATAGCATCAGCAAACGTAAGCCGCTTGATAGGGGAATCGTCATATATTTTGAAGTCCCTTTTAGAAGGAACCTGACAACACTGTGACTCGTTTGCTCAACTATAAACTGTTATCCTTCTCTGTGTTTGGTCGGTTGGTGTATTGGATGTTTTGTCTTGGGTCAAAACGGCTTGAGACAGTACACCAGTAACCACTGCGAGCTTTCCATTACATAATTCACCACCACCCGGGAAAGCATCCAATGAACGCCTCCCAAACTTACTGCAGCAACAGCAAAGTTTTTACGAATTTGCTATCATGGGTGAGGTAGAACTTCTTGCTGCATCTTCATACTTTATTAGGATGATAAACTCACTTGGAATGTGGGAAAATGACACCGATGACTTTGCTGGTACGCCGGAGGGAGATAAATTGGCACCTCCGGCACTATGTAGGGAAGTAGGATTCGCGGAAGAAAGACCTGCAATGCCTGCTTTCGTAGACTTGTTACCGAACGCGACACAGTCGGCCTGTCAACCAATGGAAAGTTTTTTTAGAAGGAAACTTCTCTGCTCTACCGCATGGAATATCAACAAAAAACCCTCTTAGACCTCAACTTCTGTCACGCGTCTTGCCTACTTGAACCCGTATCCAAAAATCCCTGAACACGAGTTACTCCGCCCGTAGGCACTCTGGTCCTCCGTGTGTCTCTTGTTGAAGGTTTTTACTGTTTTTACTGCTAATGTGTTGCTCTCCATGATGATGAGTCATTAAAGGTCTTGTTACTACACATGTAACCTCTCTCTTGTCAGACGTTTTCCATTCAACTTGTTGTCATCATGTCCGGCTGTATTAAGGGGTCAAGATAGGTTTTGTTCATTTCAGTGCTTTGTTTTTTTTCGCTTCAGAACCCACACTTGTTTGATGTGGATATGTGATGATGCTCATGTCTGTGACATCATGGTTAGGCTCTCTCTGCTTGTTCCTTCGACACCATGCCCATCTACACGCTCTCAGTTCAGTCCTGTGTTGTCAGCTATGAATCGTGCGTCGGATCTGCACTGTCTTTAGGTGTCGCGTTTTCATCCACCGAGGATAACGATGATTATGGAGAAGTCATATATTGGAAGCGATGGTGTAACGGTTTGTTTGAAGTGAATAGGAACTATGACAACCACGTGCTAAAGACGATGGGTTTAGTGTAGGGCCACAATTAACTGCGCTCTCAATCCATGTTCACCAATAGCGGGTTATAAACCTCGTCCTTGGGTTCCCACCCAGAAAAACGACACTGCACAGGCGTTCGCTGGTCCGACTACTCTTGACCGGTATATCTTTTTTTAAATTTCCAACCACTAAACCATTGCATTCAGGAACATTGTTGAGATATCTCCTCGCTTAACTGCCGTTTGATTAGGGCTCACAAGCCGTGGTGGGAAAGGTTGGGAATCAGTCAGCTACGAAGGTTGTGTTTTATCACTACCAGATTTCCCTTTCATCTCTGTCTTTGACGCGCCATCTCATCTAACCCTGTTTCTTCTATTTTTTGTTTCCCCCTGTTCAGTTCTTGCAACAAGTTATCCAGTTCCGACATCAAACCGCTGTCTAACCAGCCGAGCTGTCTGCCCAAGCTCTGTGCCAAGTTTGCCAAACCAAGACTCGATTACTGTGCTACCGTCAAGCGCCTTACTTCCTGTAAGTTTTTCCGCCGTCGTCGTCGCTTGACTGGCATGTTTATGTTGGCCCTGCGTTGTGTTTAACTATCCGTAGTGATGCCACGAACCTTTGTTGCGAAGTAGTACGTTGTTGATCTCCAAATCTTTCTTAGTGTTATTCCTGACTGGAGTTGATAGGGCTTTCTAAACTCTAAGGAGCATACCGTCCCATAGTGTTCTAGGCGGTCAGTAGTCTGATCAGCGAAGTGGTAGAGCTAGTATATTGTTCTCCTTACTGATGCTCAATCTCCAGCTGAACTCGTGCACATGGACAAACTAAAGAAGAACTGGTACTTGGTTCTCCCCTTTGAACCCCATTAAACATCCTAAAGTCATTTTAAGGACGCTGACCGCAAGATGTACATGAGATACCTCACCGAGCTCATCCAAAGAAATGAAACCCAGTGAGAGGGGCACTCTAGTCGTCCAATTGGTTTTCGCGTAAAGTACACTTTCCTCACTTTATCTCTCGGTTTGATACGTCATTGAACTGTGGTTTGTCCTCTCTCTCTCCCTTTCTCCCTGCACGTTAGCAACTCTGCTGTGATCAAACGCCGCCACACCATTGTTGGTTTTAACAGTCGGCAATTTTCTGATCTCATTCGCTCCATTCAACTCTTGTCCATGAGCCGAATGTACTTTCAAATGGACAGCTCGCCCAAGCTCTCTCCCTCCTCGCAGTAGTATATTAAATTCCACTGCCGTATGTCCGTATTCCATCTTCATGAACCCTTTCCGGGAGGTCTTCATCACTGTCACACACACACGCATACACACAGGAACATCATTCAAGCAGAACATTTACGCTGACTGCGAATTACGTTTATTCCCACTCATCCCGATCGCCTCGAATGGACTCTGTCTTCTATATTCCGGCTGTTCTTGTTCTGGAGTACGAATATGTCGCGAAACCTTTTTTGTCCGTTTGTTGTCTTCAAAAACTGATCCCAAGTAGAATGCGGTTATTTTGCTTGACGATATGTCCTTGTAACGCCTGAGAACTTGTTCTACCCCTGCCCCCCATCGTTCTGAATATCGGTCGAATCCGATCTCCATCCTCACACGTCTTTTCTCTTGTTTGATTCACCAACAGTATTGCCCCCTCTCCTACCCTGTAACTTAATTTGGGGCAATACAGCCTTGTCTTCTGTCGCGTCTGTATGACATTCTAATGTACTGTTGTAAATATATTACCCTGTCGAGCCCCACCAACTAGACCATCTGCACCTGATGTGCCAGGCTTCTTCTAATTTGGATCCGTTGTTGATTGTCGTAGAGCATAATTTTTCAAATCTGCGATCTCAAACTACTTCAGGAACTCCTCAGTGCAGTTATTCTCCTTGGGTGGTAGCTTTTATTCAACTACTGGGCTCATTGAGACTAGATAGTCATTTGAGGGTTGAGGCATTGAGTGTAGGAGTCAATCGATGACCCCCAAAATAACCTTGTTTGTCGGGATTGGTCTATTAAGGCCCATCAGGACCGATCGAAGTTCGGTATAGGTTTGTGTTATGCCATTTCAATAGAACAACTCTGATAAAATTCGTTCATTGATTCCGGAGTAAACGGGGAGTCTTCGAGCAGCGGATACTTGATGAAATCCTCTCCCGAATTCCTGTTTGTCGCTGTCTCATTCCACGTGATTTGGCAGCAATTTGCACGGCTTGCTGGGCAGCTATGTGATGAGACGCCACAAATCGCTAGTTTTTTTTCATTAGTAAGATTCCACCTGTATAGTCATCTTATCTACCCCGTTGATCACAAATTATGGTAGGGTTGCAGTCGTGTGAACGGTCACCACCAAAGGGACAAACGGCTGTCGTTGGTTGCTGGAAAATCGGCCTGTTCCGAACATGGCCGAAAGTATGAACGGAGGAACGCTGGAGTCAGACAAATGCGTTTTCGAGAGGTTTGTCTTCAATGTTCATCGTAACTCGGCCCCGCGCAGCAGCTTAGTGGATAAGCAACGTCGGGAGCAGTCTAACGAATACGCATACACCGTAATCCGACGTTCCTGCGAGCAGCAGGGTCGGGGGATAAACACAACGCCTTCGGACCTGACCAACAGAAATGGCACACAACGGACGTGTCAATATTACTTGCCACGTGGATGGGAAGTTCCCCATATTCCAACGTTTGCATGTTTGACTAGTCACAATAAAAGGCTGACTTGGAAATCAGTCTTCTTGGTACAGGATGAGGGGGCGAGATAGCTCAGCGGTTAGAGCGCGAGCGTACTGACCGGAAGGTCCGTGGTTCGAACCCTGCCTCTGCCTCTCGACTTCCCCTGTCTAGGCTTGGGCAACCTGGCAGTATCCCAGCCCTTGTGCTTCCTTCGGGTGGCATGGCAGCTAGGCACCGAAAGGGTGCTACAGCTGAACGGTACAGGATGACTCGGAAAAGCCTATCCACGATCTCAACAGTTGTAGATCGATGGGTCCTGTCTGTCTATGGCTTAAACAAAGTCTGCTGACGGTTTAAGAGCTGTTTAACAACGGTGTTATTCCACTTCTCCACTGATAGAATACTCTGTAAATTTATTTGACCTGTCCATGTACTGTACAGCCTACAACCTGACGAAAGTTTTCCGAAAGCACTATCCGCTACGCTCGTATATTTGATTGTGTGACCTCTCGAATTGTAATGGTGGTAGGCCTGCCTGAAGCAGTAAGTTGGTACCACAATTTATCTTATCAGCACCACCTATAATCAAGGTTTCGTTGTCTCACACTGGGTCCACGTTACCAATTGCCACATAGATCATCAACAGTGCGCGTCTCACTAGCCTTGATTCTACCTCGCAAATGAGTCGCCCAAATGTCTTTCAATAACCGATGTGTGTATGATTACAGTTTACATATACACCGTTGATTAGGTTGTGCATCAACGATTAGGGCGAATAACCTAATATCGTATGTTCGTTTGGGTGGTTGTTCTGAGTCGTGATGATTCCCAGCGGAGAAATAAATTCTTCTCATGGAAGATGAATTCCTTACGGGGATTTCCCAACTATTCACTAACCTCAATGCACACTCTTTAGATTCAAAGAATTATATGTATGTTAGCCAATCAGAGTATGAAATGGTCAATACCACTTCTCACTCGAACTGTCAACCACGATACCAAGCCCCTCTACGAATGGTTCAATGACACGGTCGACAACACGTTTATCTGGGGAGTTCCATTCCGACAGAGGAACCTCTATGGTCGACCGGAGCCGGAAACGCCCGTCACACTGATCACATCAAATATACGAGAAACAAGCCTGTAACTAATCGTGTCGCTAATGGCAGTACTCAGTTGCGCAACATTTTTAAAGACGAAAAGCACGAGGTTCAGCCATACAATTCGGACGTTTTCAGGAAAAACTCACTCTAGGAAAATTGTTAAATATCACTTTGGAAGTGCGATTAACTTTCGGAAACACGCTGCAGCTACATGCCGATCACTTGCTTTTTTCTCAGATGAACAGTTAAAGAA
The DNA here is from genome assembly GCA_003604175.2 of Clonorchis sinensis. Taxonomy (NCBI): domain Eukaryota; kingdom Metazoa; phylum Platyhelminthes; class Trematoda; order Opisthorchiida; family Opisthorchiidae; genus Clonorchis; species Clonorchis sinensis. The sequence continues at coordinate 140,517,008 of CM030370.1, read as the reverse complement.
AATTGCGGAACAAGTTTAACAGACTGAATGAAATGCTGAATACCGCAGCTCAGAATCTGTTTCTCAACTTTTAAAAAGTAGGCATTTCAAAATACACCCTTTCAATCGATTGGCGTGAGTTTGGCTACGCAGCAAAACGTCAACAAAACTTAATTGGGTCTGACCAATTCTTACCAGGATAACAGTATTCATTCTTTCAAACGAAAACACGCCAATCAGAAGTACTTCTGATCCGGTTGTCGCCAACGTGGACTTCATGCTTTGGCTACTCATACAGTGTATAATATAATGCAGTGTGATAATAGTATATAACATGCATAATTATATGTAATATGATGATATAATACGGCCGCCCTGAGCTGACGAAGAGCCTTCAGAACAAATCATCCCCGCTATCAAGCCCAAACCGTTCTTATTGGGGTGCACCTCAAAAGTTTGAATCGATCACTTCAGAACCCGTGCAGTTTTTGAACAACAATACTATTCTGTGGAGTATGCTGAACTTTCCAAGTTATTGTCACCTTTCTTGACATCACTCTACCCATAAGGTTGCTTAAAACTGTTCGATAGCCCACGACCGGTTTTGCTGTTCTAGGGCTTAAACGAATGGCGGAGTACGCTCACTTATTTTCATCAACCTTCAAAGTAGCATTGTATGTAAAAAGAAAAGCACTTCAAATGTTGAATCTCATGTCAGCCGAAACATGAGGCGGTCTTTTTGTAGCAAATTCATCATAAACCAGATGTTCAATTGGGTCTCCTGTTAACAGATGAATGTGTCTCGGCACGGGCTATCATCTTGTTGTCCAATATCTGTAGCTGATTAGTAAGGCTGATGGGATATCACAACAATGTTGAGCATGCCTTTGTATGCAACAGCCGTTTGTTTGGGTTTCAGTATCACTGCCGCCACCAGCAGAAATTTCTGCGCAGCTTATCAATGATCCAGTGATGTAACTCCATTTAGTCAATGCATATTAGCATTTCCGATCATCATGCCAGGTTCACATTAGTCCATCTACACCATCCGATTTGACCTTCTCACAAGTGGCTATTACATTATTCCATTCTTGACGTCAGCTCATGTGTTGTTCCGTACATCGCAGCCTGTGTCAGTTGTGATTTGCTTCAATCAAAGCTGCTTCGCGTCATTCTTCTGTAACCTAAGTGAGAAGAGTGTAGAAACCCTTATGCACCACGTCGCGTAGAATTTTACTGCTCCTTGGATTCATTCATTGTCCTGTTGGAGCAGTCTTTTCCTGTCCTTCTTGCTCATCTTAACCGTGACAAGACGTCTTCTTCTTCGGCGAGAGAAAAGCGCCACCCTCGGTCTCAGTTGCACCTCTCTGTAGACCTATGTATGCCTTTGTTCAAGTATGCACACATTCTTCATCAGAATCTGCGGATCCATTTACTCGAATGTATCATGGCCTAACCACATGATGAGAATGGCCTCCCCAGTGAACTAGCCTGCACATTTGAGATTATGGTCTCACCAACCATGTAATGTTTATCTTTAAACCAGATAATCAGTGAGATTAACTGACTGTCAGTTGTGTAAACAGAGCTCAAAATGTGGAGAGTTTGCGTTCACGTTCGACTGAGACATTCAGAGAAAACTAAGTGGCTTAGATAGCATTTCGCCTGGTTTCCATGTGTTATGACAACATGGTATGAGTCAGCCGTTCGAAGGAAGCCCTAGGTAGGTAGTAGCCAGAAAACAAATACTATCCGCACCATGGATGAAACGTTTGCTTCCCACCATGCTGCCATCAAAAAAGGTGTGGTTTGCAAAACTCATATTTACATTGCGTCAAATGCTTTGGCAGCGTCACGTATGGCGTCGACCAGCAGTCGCTCTTTTCCGTATTTGGAATACCAGTTCTAAACATGCTCAGCTACAGAGGAACACTTTGGGAGTTTTTCAGCGTACTTGGTGCTCTTTACTCTAACGACACTCGTGTGAAGGCTTACGGCTCAAAAGCTTTCCAATAACTAGTGAAGCTCGTCAAGACTGTCCTCTATCACCGTTTTTGCTCACTGTTATCACCAAGAAACTCACGAAATGCACAGTGCAAGAGGCCCGAGACTTAGGGTTCCAAACGGCATTTAGAGAAAGTTAAGTGAAAATGATTTGTGTGGACGATATTGCTTTGTTATTCGGTCACCACCAGTCTGCACATTTCACCCTAAATCATGTCTGATGTCGCCCACCTGTCTTGGCCTGTCTATTGCATCTTCGAAGTGCAAAGACCTTCTCCAGGATTTTCAATCCCCTTCTACCCCCTTCAAACTTCAAGATCGATAAATTCAAACTGTTGGTCGGTTTACAGGTGAAGCTGATGTACGCATCACCGAACCTTGAACAACATGCTCGAGTGTTGACAGTAGCACCAGAGGAAAACAAAGATACCTCACTGCCGTACAACCATTTCGGCTTTTTAATAAAGCCTTATGATGGAAAGAAGACAAAATTGAAGAGGGAAATAGATCTAGGGTTATCCCACCACACACATCCGAGGTGATCTCATCCCCCCCCCACCGCACACACACACACGCACACAGTCAGACAATCTGGAGAGTAACTGATAGCGTGAACTCCACTGATATCGGCAAACCAAGATGCGTAGCTCATGGTTCAGCCACCTTAGCTTCCAGTGAAGTATCAAAGATCCATTTCCTAGTTTGTTGATTTCATCCCATTTCAACAATAGTTCTGAAATGTATGTGGTCAAAGACCTGAATATGCCTCATCCTACACCCGAAATGGCCACACTACCGTCAGAGTTAATACACCTTCTGAGATACACATATACATATAGTGTTCCACAACTTTCAATGTTTCTCCTTTAATTCTTAGGGTATTTTCAGCGACCGTATGTTTGGCAGCATAACTTTGTACCCACACGCTCAATAATGTTTGGACGAACTTAGTCAGCTTTTATGGTAACGAGTTCGCTTCCACCACTCTCAAAACTTTTAACAATATCGTCAGCATATTTCAGGTCCATGAGGGATCTGAACCACTAGGGTTTTGGAGACCTTCGAGAGTTCAGCTCCCTACTTCATCAATGAAGAAATTAAACAAAAATGGGGGGAGTGGACATCCCTGTGCGGTACCACTTTTTGCAAGAAAGCTTCTGGAGAACAACTCATACACTGACTCGCCCAAAAATATGTGAATACAAACAGCGCATGATACTCACGAAATTCTGGAGCATACCGTGTTGTGCAAGTGTGCTGAAGAGGACCAACCAGTCGATAGAATATAAAGCACTCTCGAAGTCAGGAGACACAAGATCGTAGGGTGCCTGTACGCATGTTGTCGCTCTAACCCATGATAGAATTCGAAAATGTGGTCAAAACAGCCCCTTTCTGGCCCGAATTGTTAGCCCGCCGTTATAAAGCGCTACAAACGTTGGACAATTTCGGTGACTTAGAACACTACCAAGCCCAGCAGAACCAGCAACAGTGGCTTTCGGATCACCAGAGATGCGCAACCAGAAGTGAGCAGAAACCGCTGGGGGAGGTCAGTTCAAGAACCTTTGAATCTTGAATTCTCATTTCAGAGAGAGCACATACCAAAAGCAAGCGAGTTCAGCGTACTTGCAATAGTAACCTGTTGTCTAGCTTGTTTCAGAGTGCGAACGCGAAAGTCTGCCAGATGAACTGAGCTTCGGGGTTCGAAGGACGATTTTGAATTGTCTGTGGCCGTGGCGGCCGAGTTAACTATGGGTAATGCAACTACTGTATATTGATGGCGAACGAGTCTGTCATTCCTCAAGAATGGGCCTATGCAGATGACGCTAGCAACATGGTGACGAGGGGAGAAGATTATTTGGAAGAGGAAGAGGGGGGCGTCAGCAGTAGCCTATTTTAGCTTACCCACCCTGTTGTGTGCAGCAGTTAAGGCAACCTGCCCGATGGCACCGCGCGGCGCTATTTGTAAATGTGTGGTCCACGGCTGTATGTGGCCTTGGATAGTGCCAGGGCGTTCAGGCCTAGACAGGAAGACGATTAGAGTCCTCACCCAAAGCCTTTTGCTCAAAAGCCTAACCACTTCACATCGGTGGTTGGCCTAAGACCGTCAGAGAAGCCTACGTTTTTAAGGATCAAGTCGCCACGCACGTTCCAAACTTCAATCTGGAAGACCAGGACTCTGTGTTAGTCAGACCCCTACCTATTCAGCAACCTGGTATGAGGTTCTGTGAGTGCCGTACGCACACTCCCTAGTGTAGCTTAACCGATTGTGAAGATACACAAATCTACACACTGTGGTATGGTCCAGTCTCTTTGTGAGAGTCGATCATCATTAACCAACTTATGTCACTTACACAGCATCCACAACGAAAACCACTGATGCTGAAGGACTGTGTATGCAAAGCAGCTGTAACATCAGTCTTAAGTTGTGGTTGAAAAACTGATCCCCCATGATCTGAAGACTTTAAACTCATCCAAAATTTTGATCACTGGTGCCTTCATAGCATAACAGAAGTCTGCTGTCTGCAGTGGGTGTCTGCTGGTATCTGTTTGGGTGAAGTTCTCAAAGAACGTTGGGTCAAGCCCATTGATAACGTCATAATCTGCTAGGGTGCTCTTTGCGCATTTCCAAAGTCTGGAAGCCTAGTTCCTGATCGTTTCTATCAGGAAGGTCAGATTCCTGAAAACAACTACTGAATGCCCGAGATCTACTGAGACCCTCAGCTCTGCTAGGTGTTGACCAGCCAGACAACGCCCCCTCAATATACAGCGCCTCACAACTTTCTATCAAACCCAGACAGCGCGTGTCAGCGTTGCTCAAGGTCAGACAACGCCCCCGCAGTATGCAGCGAGTCGCAGCCTATACCAAGACCAGACCGCCTGCGTCATCATTGGACCAAGTTAGACAGTGTCCCACCAATGACTAGCTTGAGTTGTATTCTCGCACTCGCACGTACTCACGCCACACACTCGCTTGTTCGGAATATAGTTGTCGTGTTCCCTTCCGTGAGTCTTTTTCCGGCACTAGGCACTGGAGCGGGTCAGCAATCAGATACAGCAGATTAGCGAATCAGCAGACATAACAGTTTCTTTTAAAGATTTGCAATTTTTCGGTAGGTCCCGCTCCACCTTTAGTGGGGAATTCTTTCCTCATGGCTGTATGGCAGTTATACGCCAGTATTTACCACCGGTATACTATTCCCGATGATGATTGAGACGCCACTGTTGTAGATTTTAACTTTCCCACATTAAATTCCCTCGAAATCACATCAAGCCGTCCTAGGATTATTTTCTGAACTTTCCAGAATAAGCACAAAGTGTATTTAAGCCAGTTCTAGTGTTCCTATAGCAATGTGATAGTTCATGGGGACAAATTAAAGTGCCCTAAGAGGTGGGAACTTCTAGCATGCGTGCAACGCTGTGCATCCCTTTTCAGAATCCGATCCTCTTGTTAACTTGCCGGGACATCCAATAATCGGCCGAAAGACAAGACCAGCCCCTCCGATCCTGCTGTTTCCAAAACATTAGTTGAAGCATAGTTGCACAGGAGGTAAATTGCTAGATTGAGAATCTCGGTTGTAAGAATGTGTTAGCAAAGCCACACGGTGAAGATGTCCAAAGTTGGTTCCAGGGTAAATGGTTTCCCGGAAACTGTCTTCCATCCCATCCCCGGCCCCCGGAAAAGTTATTTGCTTTTCACTCACTGGTTTAGAAGGCATTGCTGATGGCAACAACATTCACGTTCAAGCAGTAGGCAGTCATCAACGAAGATCACTACGCTTAAACTGACCCTAAACTTTGGAATTGTCTACACCACCAGTAAAAGAGGCTGGAAGAGTTTACATATTACGTGGCTCCAACATCGTTGTGCAAATGTGAAAACCATCCCCAAGCACCCTCTGAAGTGAGGCTGGGTTCAAATATATCCAGTTGGCAATCCTCAACTAAACAACATATGCCTCATTGGCATTTCTTTCAATTTCATAGGGAACAACTCACGGGAAGTTATGAAATACAGTTGTCAGTCCCGCTAAGATTTTTCTATATTCCTCATGGTACTATTCCACTTAGATGTATCTTTCAAGGTCCGCTGTAAGCTTAGCGCAACAGACTGGGTAAACCTAGTGCATAAAAGTATGTAAATAACTCGGAAAACAAACTCTCAACGGAAGAGCCAGGCACATTCGGAATAATATAACCCTCGAGGAATACACTCATTTGCATATCAACTGGGAGACTCAACTGAATCTCTCGTTTATGACATTCCTCAACTGAATGTGTTGCACAAAGACCGCCTCATGTTTCACTTAGCAGGGATTCAGAATAGTGGTGCATTGCTCCTTGACCTAACTCCATTTTGTGCAGTACATCCATTTGAGCACTACCATAAGCGAGAGATTCAGCTGAAATTCGGTTTAGTCTTCCGTTAAAGCCAAGATATGTTTCTCCCTAGTTTCATCATGCACCCTAGTGCAAGGTGAAAAATCACTTGCTTTGGACAGTAAGCCATGTCACAAATTCTGTGTACGGTTATCAGTCATACACTTAGCTCGTCTTATTGAACAATGAAAAACTTGGAAACATTTTGATGGGCTCTGCACATTTATGTTTCGCCATATTGCACAGTACACAAGTTTACTAGCTCAGTAGACCAACACAAATATCTTGATGACCTGGGCTATGTTCACATGTTCGCGTATCTGAATCGAAGTTTGATTGGAAATTACACAGACAAGCAGCAGTACACTGTTTACCGTCGCCAGAGTGTGATGCACAGTTTTACCTCACTCTCAGACTGCTAAACTGAATTCAGCTGTTACTACAGACATATCTGTATAATGTCCTCCCGTGACGTAAAAAGCGCCACTTTACAGACCTTTAAATGCCACCGCTGCAACAAATACATGACTCCTAATACAGGCAACTCTAAATGGGAACCCGACGGCGTGCCCTGTCGTCCACGTGAGAAAGGCCATACAAGCAAAAAACATTCCGACACATTTTTATGCGAGGGAGGACCTGTGCAGACTAACCATTTGTCCGTGTTTCATTCCTTCCAGACCGTTGCTTAGGAGTGTGTAATTGTGGGTCTGAAATCCCTGACTATTCTAAAAATCATACGTTAACTTTTCCGATGCTGCTGAACAGCTTACAGTGTGTGCTGGGTCTGTTCTCTCTCTCTCTCTCTCTCTCTCTCTCTCTCTCTCTCTCTCTCTCTCTCTCTCTCTCTCTCTCTCTCTCTCTCTCTCTCTCTCTCTCTCTCTCTCTCTCTCTCTCTCTCTCTCTCTCTCTCTCTCTCTCTCTCTCTCTCTCTCTCTCTCTCTCTCTCTCTCTCTCTCTCTCTCTCTCTCTCTCTCTCTCTCTCTCTCTCTCTCTCTCTCTCTCTCTCTCTCTCTCTGCAACAATCAGTTCCTCACTTGGAAACAATCAAACTGGAGAACAGTTAGTTGCAACTTTCTCAGCGGTTCCTTATGTTTGCTTTCCCACCACTAGGCACTTTTACTCTAGAATTATAGTATCAAGTTATCCCTACAAATTACTGTCCACCGTGCTGACATGGGCTGCACTCCTCCCTACCCCTCACTAGCATGCATCTGACATCCTCAGACCGACCAGCTGATCATGGGGGATAGCTACAACGTAGCCTTCCTTAGATTTAGTCACACCCAGCTTAGCTTGACAAATGTGTATGATCTTGGTATTACGTAACAGCATACAGCACTCCGTAATGGAGAATACCGGATCGCTTACGCAACTATTTTGGAAGTCCCAGGAACCACGGGCAATATGCATCAAGTAGGTGTTAAGTAGGTAGTACGATAACTTCGAAATTCTTCACATTGTTGGGTTGTTGGTTTTACGTATAGTAGTCTGACGATAATTCTTCCGCTTCAGCAGATCAGAATCGATGTACTTTGAACTAAAGGCAAACAAGACTTCTGAAAGCGAATCTAGTGAAACTCATCTCCTTATAGGGACCAATAACGACGTGCCTTACTGGAACGGTGAGGTAAACAGAAACACCTACCACTGAGTACAATGAAGGGTTTAGAGTTTTGCGGTGGACTTGAAAGAGAGAAGAAGGAGATGCATAGTGATGATACAATAATTCTTGTCGATTCAGACAATTGGACGCTTTGTCATCACCAGCTGTCTGTCACAAACATAACAGCAAATTTTCTCGTGCAGTTTAAAACGATGAGTCAATTCTTTACCGTGACTTCCAAGTAGTAGTCTACACTGACCGAATGCATGGGGGAACTTCCTACACAAGTGAGTTTCATGAAAGGTGGTCGGAGTTATCAAGACTCAGATTGTCCGTTTGGATTTGAACACAGACTGTTTTCTAGAAGCAAGCATACAATGAAGATGTCCCATGACAAATCACGCCTGGAAAGTGTGTCTTGATCATATATCGGTGGCAGTCTACTTGAAAAGTTGGACGCTACCACAGAACTCCCCCTTCAGGACCTCACAACAGGATATTTGCGGCTTGGTAATCTGAAGCAGGACGCACAGGCGCCACAGAGCAGTCCGCATTCTAATTAGATAGCGATGGTCGATCGAGTAACAAAACGTTTTGCTAAAAACAATCACGTATAAACCAATCATGATTGCCCCACATGCTGATGACGTCCACCAGCTGCATGTCAATGTTGTGAACAGTTGAATTTTGTTAAGTTTTACCTTTTCTATAATTGTTTTATTCAAAATTACCACTAAATTATTCTCATGGAATCGCAGTAAATACAACAGTAATCAAATCCGTGATTAAGATATCAGTCCGATTTCGTCCTTTCCACGAATGTTCCCGGAACTGCAAGTGTATATGACAATGCAGATCGAAACCACCCCCGTTACACTTAACCACCAAACATTACTATCGCGTTGTGTGAAATTCTTTTGTAAATTCACCGTACATTCCAACAGCTCGTGTTGTATACAGTCCAGCCGGTGATCCAGCTTATTTCCTTGGTGAGTTGGAATGCCATTTGGGTTCCAGCGACCAATTCGAATCAGAAGTTTGCTACACATTCACTGGTGATCACGCGGATTTGCTTGGAATCGACTGGAAAAACCAACTAGACTTTTGGGATACACCTTTTAGCGTAACGCATCACGTAGCCAAATTTGCATCCTATGGAGTAAGTCTGTTCAGTGTCACCACCTCGTTTAATAAAACAACCGGGAACTTCTCACACATTTCGAACTGTAATACCCTAGGTTCTTTACTGATGAGCTCGGTCTGTGTTGCAAAACAGAAGCAGTCTTGTACCATCATTGTCCACTTTTCGCCCCAAGAAACAGGTATCACGATCCTCCACAGAAGCAGTGGACGCCGAATCAACCCAAATGGAGAGGGAAGGTGCTATCAACCCGAACTTCTTCCTTAGTAGGAAGACAAACGTGTACTAAGCGTCTGTACTGACCTTCAGCTAGACTTACCGAAGTACAAATCTGTACCCGCTGCTTGTTCCTGTTGGTAAGCCCAACGGAAATAGATTCTTCTCCATAACTGACTTTTCTGGCGCATATTTACAAGTGGCAGTTAAGAACACACCAAATGCGCATCACAGTCTCTGTCACCATAATCGACTGCTCGCTTTATTCCAACAGTTACCGGTGACACCACCAGGTTCGACATTTTAATGGCCTCTCTTGATGATGCCATCACTGTGGGCTCAAAACCAGAAGATCGCCTGAGCAAATAAGTTGACAGAACCACACAGTACGGTTTTCATGCTCGTCCTCAAGAGTATTTGTTTACGCCTTTCAACATGGCATATCTAGGTTCCATGATAGGTGACGACGGTTGCCGCTCAGACCCAAGTAAAGCCCCAGTAAAATTGCAAATATGCCACTGCTGCATGAGAAAACATTTTTGCAGTTAACCACTAGTACAATTCCGCTTCGCAGCCGTACAAAGTACAGATATCACCAACGCATTTTTGCTGACAGACACAAGATGGACTTGACCTTCAAAATGGCAGATGGCTTTTCATAAGATCTAACATCTGACCAGCTTTTTATACCCATGACATCAGACAATCCTTCATTACGGCAACCGATTTCTCACGAAACGGGGTCTGAGCTGCCTTGTAATGGCAGCCAAAAAGCCGTGGTGCGCGCTGCAGCGGAGAAGAATGACAGTTAGATCATGTTCAGAAGGCTTCGTAGTATGCTTCATGGTCGACGTTTTAAGTTGTACGCTGACCAAAATTCCTTGTTACCAACCTCCAGCACCAAAACAGGTATTCCTGTGACAAATACGTGCATAGAATATTGAACTGAGGTTCAAAAGAACATAATGTTTTGGCCACGTAAAGTTTTGGCAAGACAAACCACCAACTTCACAACGATAATACCAGAATCGGGTTCTGGTTTCAGATGTTCGACATGAGTTTTCCACTTCTATGAATCAATTTCCGGTTTCTGTAGATGCAGTTCGGCCTGCATTGCAAGTTATTACGAGGTATCTTCGTGACGACTGAACAGCTCCGAAAGCGAAGGCCTGCTTTCGTGGTCATTGACGGGTGTGTGGTGCTGTGTGATCGGATCGTCATGCCTACAACACTTCAAGGCAAAGCTCCTTATCGACTGCATAACGGACATCCATGAACCAACCGAATAAAATCTAGCATTCATAGTTACACTTACTGGTCATCCATGGATATAGCTGCAGAACAGTCTGCTCGCAACTGCTCCGTGGTTTTAACCTTTTTTCCGTTAAATATGAATTGCAATCTTGGCCAGATTCCCGAAGTCCATGTACACGTATTCATTTTCCAGGCTCATTGACGGAATAGTCTACCTTGTGAGGTTGACAACAATGTCAATGGCTCTCATTCACTTCATCGTAATTTTCCGACCTTTGCAAATATTTTGCTGTCAAGCATGCTCAGAGCCCGCCATACCATCCTCAGTCAAACGAACAATGAGAACGGTTTGTCGAAGCGTTCTAGAGAAGGCTGCAGGAACTGGATAGAAGTTTAATGCCATTTTAACCACATTTTTGCGCACTTACCGCTCACGGCCAAACACAACACTTCCAAATCGGTACTCACCAGCGGAAGAGTTGCCTGATCGCAGAATGACTGACTCCGGAATTTCTAGTTCAGCCAGGGTGAAAGCAACAAAAAAGAGATTCAATCCAACCATCGTCGTGGAGCAAGGGCTCGGGTGTTTCATCCGGGTTTCCCAATCTTGCAAGGTCATGAAAGAAGATGGAGCCCCCTGCCCCTCTTGGGAGTTATCATATGAACTTCAGGATAGAAATAACGAACAAACGCGGCGCTAGACCACGCCACATGGATACATCTATCAATGCCACCAGAGAATGCATTACACTTGATCTCCTGCTGAATGCGTCCGAAATACCCAAGAGGACTACCGAAAATACAGAAGGGGGCTATGAAGACAATCGTATTGTGACTTGTGGGACTAAACGCTCAAGACGATTCAGCCAAAGATTCAGCACATTTGTGTCAACCCTACTATTAATAATATCTCAAAACGTGTTTTTCAAACACTTGTTTTCGATGAAAGTTCAACCGGCAAGTACACATGGTAGTGAAAAAAATATCGTCAATTAGCTGGCATTGGTCGGAGGGGAAATGGTTGGTTGGCCAATACAACATCAGTGCAGCATCTTTCTACGTAAGAAGAGAGAGCGTGCCCCGACGCGAACCCATCTTTGTGTGCTTGTTTCTTTCTGTGTATCGATTCCTCGTTATGCCTGACTCCCTGTCCACGCCAATCATGCCCGAACTTGACCTTACCTGTTATGCGCTATCGATTCATGCAGTGACGTGTTTGGGTCGTGCGCGTCAATCTCTGCATGCATCATTTTCCCGTCAGGTAGTTATTTGTACCTCCCGACCAATCAGATAGATCAGCAGACTGACCATTAGCAATTACAAAAATATCCCGTAGAGGAACATGCATAGAGGAACTTCCTACAAAAAGCAGGTACCTTCCCAACTGTTGAAATAAGCAATCAAAGCTGAACTTGTTTCGGTTGGCAGTTTGGGAGGCATAAATACCCACGAAAGTAAACGGTTTACTTAGCGGGAACACTGTTGTGGCCCCAGACCAGTACAGATTAAAACTAGATCAGCCCTGACATCTGTTCCACAGCAGTGAACTCAGGTTACGTACTGTGGTAGCAGACTTCTGATTGGGACATATCGTACTTTGATCTGATTGGCTGGTTGAATGCCACTCCACCCACCCACACGTAGAGACTTCTCTCCGTTAGGGGAGTGGTCGCGTCCATCAGCCTATGTTCCCAACTTAGTGTCAGTGTGAGTCGGCTCTTGCCTTCAGCGTGCGCCAAAGCACCACAGTTGACTTAGTGGATATCTTGTGAGTTTGAGTAGGTAGAGTTTTCTATCTAAAACCTCAATCCCGTCCACTTTTCTGAGCAGTTGCGAATGTGGTTGGCAAGTTCCACGTCACGAGGTCAAACCAGGGTACATGTCCCTATCGGCGAACGAAACTCGCATGATATGAAGACTGCCGTCCTAATGAATGAGTTGTTATGGGTAGTTTATTGGTCACAACTCATCCGTTTGTCTGGACTGTGGAATGTAGACCAAGAGATTTTAGCTGTTGTTAGGCGTAAGAAGTTGGTGTTATCGAGAATGCTCAGCTGGATGGTACGAATCCTGTCATCAGTGCACTGTTGGCTGGGGTGCACGCCAGGTGATTAAACTGAACAAAAGGGCGCATTTTAGTTGCAGTGGGAGCCGTTCTCATAGGTATCGCAAGAATACACTAGGTAAGATTCCACTGACGACAGCGTCTTCATCCGTGGAAAGACACTAAGACACTAAATGTCATTAGGTAAATTTGGCCAATGTGTTTTGACAAAACTACTCCCGTAAATTCCCCGTCAATCACAGTTTATTGGCTCTTTGTCCAACCCCGGCTGAGTAGCGTTAAAAAAACTTGGATGGTCAATATTTCATCATTACGAATGTGTTTTAGAAAACGCAGATGTTCACACTCATCCAAAACATGTCGTCACTTTTGTAACTTCATAAATTGATGATTAATTTTGTTGTATAGATGTGTATCCATTAACATGTTGAAAAACTAATTACTAACTATTGGTACATACGAGCAGCGCCTGTCGACCGAACTAAGCACCCAGTATGCAACGTGATTCATCTTGGTATTGTAGTAACGCGCAGAAGTCTCACCACGGTCGGCATTGACATTTTATACAGGTCCAGTGTGTCAGAGTTTAGGAAATTCAAGGTTAATGGGTATAGGAAGCAAACAAGCAAACAGATGCCAAAAATAAAACCTCCTCAATGAAGTGCGTGGCCGGCCATCTTTGCTCTCCACCCATTGGTTTTCCGTTCCTCCCTATTAATAGACACTGAGGAGGGTATTGTTGTCAAATTCAATAACCTATGAAATCGTAGGTTCATTGTGGTAGATTCACTTGATAGGGACCTGCAGCGTACAAAAATTATTCGTTGTGTTCCTTGGGGGGAAACTGGGACCTGTCAAGCTAACGCAATAGGCCGACTTAGATATCAAGTTGCACAAGAAGCGCATCAACTATTGCGTTTTTTGCCGAGAATTCAATCCAACTCAGTGAACAGCAATAGTGGTCTCCAATGTGGGGAGTACGTTCAAAATCGGCTGCAGTTTCACCCAATCAACAAAAAGCTCACGATCTCTTTGTGGCAGCGCGATTTTTCCAAGCGGTCTGCCTTTTACCTCGTATAGTCGGATGCTCAGCACAACAGAGTTATATTGCATCAACCGAGAGGAAGACAAAAGACTTCTTTGGTATTCATAAAAATAACACATGCCAACGTCATGAATACCGCTTTTTGATGATATTATATACCATATACTGTTTTTTAGTTCCCGATCGCCTTTTCAAAAGTCTATTTGATTCGTTTATAACGATTTGACTCAAAACATCCTTCTTGGACGGTGGGAGTCGCGCATTTCACGAGGGTGCTCTTACATGACGTCGTTCATTCCTCCGTTTTATCTCCACCATTGCACCCTAACAGTGTGATCTTTTCTGGAAACGCATACTAAAGTTTCTGGTAGACAGTGATTAATCTAAAACAGAACCACGCTGGAAACCGTGTGGAAACTAACAAACGGTTCAATTATCAGATTTGAGCACTACATTAAACTTTCAGCTCATTGGAAATGACTCCAATTTTCCGTCTAGAGGGACAAACACGAAGGGGGCTGAGTGACACAGTGAATGACAGTTTTTCTTCCGGTCAGCCTGACACACGCACACTCCAATCACCTTGAAAGTGACTGGAGTAGTCAGCCTTGCTTTGGACTGTAAAAGGAAGATACGTCATGTGTAAGTCTATGCAGTGCGTTAATTCGACGTGAATTCGATAACTGAGAGAGCTGCTCGGATGCTGTCAAAGAGCGTACAGCGTCAAGTGCAAGCAAGAAATTTTCATCCCTTAGGACACCTTACTTTCACCTCGAGAGAAGATAAAGTTGTAATCGGGACGCTTTGGAACTGTCTTCAGTATGCTGTGAAATTAATCTTGGGATGCCTACAAAATAATCTCAGAAAGCCTTTCGAAAGTACAAGAAGGTGTTGACCGAATTGTCAAAATGTCAACTGTGACAGGACCGTAGTTGGTCTCGCAGACGGCACTCAAGTGAGGAAATCAACCAACGCACCACGAGCTCCTAATCTGACCGACAAATAACGATGGGTTGGGTCAGCTTGTGTCAGCGTCTTAACATGATAACGCTAGACAACGTCCGTCCGTCTACCTCGGCTCTATCGATCCTCGAACAATCAGCGGTTCTGAAACAAACAAGTAACACTGGCAGTATAGTTCTACAAAGTTACAAAGCTCGAGGTTGACAGAGCTGAAAATTGGCTCCAAAAATGCAGACCTCGTCGCTTCGAGTTGTACACAGGTCGTTTTTCCCAAGCTTTTCCTGATTACCAACAAGGAAATTGTGATGTATTTCACCTGCAACCTCAAAAATACGGTCCATTTTCTCTTGCAGTGTCTTCGGAATGGGAGGTTTCCCACACACCAATAAATATAGAATTGTGAGTCCGGGTGATTTTTTCCAGCATTATATTGTTATTGTTAGTGGGAGAACATGTGCTCAACTGTTCATGGCAGTACAATCATGTCAATAAAGTCCCATAACGAACAGTACTCACGTTCACTTTTTTCCCACACACTATTTTGCGTCTATTATGCCTGTGTGAAAGTTCGCTATTTCTGGACTGTCTGAAGGTTATACCTTTCGATAGACAGAGTTTTTCCAAGAGGATACTTTCGGCCGTTTCCTAGGGGATTCGTTCCTAGTGAGAACAATGACTTTGTCCTGTACGTTTTAAAAGACCGTGTAAAAAGCATTGTTGCATACGGACTAAGCGAGACGCCTTGCTGGTCTTCTGTGACGAAAAGGTGGGATATATGATTTCGTATTGACTATTAATTAACAATTACTGTGATTTTCGTATTAAAACTATTTTATGATAGATATTCATCCGAGTGACCAAGTTCACGAATGATGTGTGACAATGTTTAGACATTTCAGACTCCAGTTTTTCTACTAGTGGGCACACTTTTTCAACAACGTCTCTGTATAAACTGGTGTTGAAACGTCAAGCCCGATTAGTCATCTTTTATGCATGCATAAAGCACTGAGACAGGTCTCAGTGCTTTTTGCTTGTTGTCGTTCACAGTCTCCAATTTTCATCGACGATAGTGTTAGCTGGCCCGAGCTACGGGTGCGACCTGCTGCCCTGCATGCGTATACCACCTACGTATCATATGAAAACTGCGATGGAAGCAAACGAGGAACGCGCATTCATTGATCTTACGTTACTGCGTTGTTTCCCAAACCCAACCTTGACAGGTTCAATAACCTCGACCCGTGAATTGATGCTCATCGTTTTTTCAACAATCGATCTGCACTTTTGTGCTTTCTCAGGCGGGATCAAGTACCGAGGACTGAACAAAATATTCAGAAGGTTGCAGAAAACCCTTCGACAACCCGCAACTAGTTTCGTCCTTCTTGTGGCTTAACAGATAGATGCGGTCCTCGAGATTCTATCAGTCTTATTTCAACTGAACCCAAATTGTACCTAATTGGAGAAGTACATGTATCTGCACACTAATTTGGTTTTAGCGCAAGACTCAAATGAATCTCTCGTTTGTGGTATTGTTCAGCTGAATAGGTTGCACAAAGGCCATCTCATGTTTTAGTTGGTACGATATTCGAGATATCACAGCACATTGTACTGACGGAACGGACTACCCACAAGGTTGCTGAGAACCATTTGACAGCCTACAACCGCTTTTGTCATTTTAGGGGTTTATAACTTCGGTACAATCCCCGATTCTCCGTCAAGAAGATACCACGAGCGAAGGATTCAGCTGGAATTCAGTTTAGTTTCCAGCTAATACCAGATTAGCTCTCAATTAGGCGCATTTGGCGTATGGAAGACAATTATTTTTTACTGAATTTTCCCAGTCCCGTCCGACTCAAGACATCCAGACGCATGACACGTTACCTTGAAGATACCTTTCCAACGAATTTCTCACCGAGCTCGAAATAGCAAACAGAGCTTACTGAAACATCATTTCGCTTGCTGAAGATGTGCGAAATTGTAATAAGGTCAGTCTGAAATATGTCCGATAGGTCGGCGAGCTGAACCACCTCCTCGTGGTGCCGACTGGGTAGCCTGGACGCCAGTCTGGGTGAGCTAAGAGTTCAGCAACTCCAGACAGGGCTAACCTCCCTGTTTGGTTTCAATGTGCTGGTTACTTTCGACAATGTACACTACAAAACATCTGGCGCCTCCGCACCAGTTCCAACCAGTACACAGGAGAGATTCGTGGGGCTCACGTGTGAGGAATGTGGCAAGTGGTGTAAATCGAAAGCTGGCTTGGTAGCCCACCATCGAGTTCACGACAATGATAGTGTTGGTACGAACATGGTCGCCCAATTGGCCTGTGCTGATTGTTCCCGCCTTTTTCCGACGAAGATTGGCCTGAGTCAACATCGCCGGCACGCACACCCCACCCAGCATAATGCAGATAAGCTCAGCCGAGTGAAGCATTCCGGTGCCCGCTGGTCCCAACAAGAGTCACAATCGCTCTTGCGCCTGGCTAACAATTTATATCCGTCTTGTGAAACGCAAACCGCGCTGTTCGCGAGACTGGAGCAGTATTTTCCTGGTCGATCGGCTATCAGCATCAAAACCAGGTTACGGGTGCTTAACTGGCAAGCACAACAGGACGAATCATCATCTGGTGGACCTGACCAAACCATCGGTCAAATAGCGGCCTACTCGTCAGAAGCCGATGACTATAGCGTCTGGTTTAAACAAACCGTGGATTGCGCCGTGTCACTCTTAGAATCCCATGCTGACAGTTCACTTGCTAGTGTTGACCTTCTGGCATTTGCCCGAGGGTTGCAGTCTGGCATCATGACACCGGAACAAGTCCTCTCGCTTCTGGACCTCCACGCCTCCAGGACATTTCCACACACCTGGAAAACCGTATCCCGACGCCGTCGTCAGTTAGCCCATCGGATGCCGGTCAACCGAAAGCAGATCCGCCGAGCCAACTACGCCGCCATCCAGACCCTATACCACCAAAGATGGAAAGATGCAGCGTCTGCTGTGCTCGATGGGTCATGGAAAGATCTGTACAAAGGCAACTGCGGCCTACCTCCAGACGCCGAGCAGTACTGGAAACAGGTGCTCTCAGCCCCAAAACACGTGGACAGCCGGCCCAGTCGCGTAGTAGTACCATCCGATTGGAGCTTGATTGAGCCCATCACAGGAGAGGAAGTCGGCCGTACGGTCCGTTCAATGGGCAATTCGTCCCCAGGCCTGGACAAGCTCACACCCAGGATGCTCCGCCGGTTCAATGCGAACGTACTTGCTGGGTATTTCAACTTACTTTTATTATCTGGGGGTTGTCCCCCACACCTGTGTCGTGCTCGTATTACTCTAGTTCCGAAGGTCCCTAATCCGACTTCACCGGATCAACTGAGACCGATCTCCGTATCATCCATTCTTGTCCGATGCTTTCACAAGGTGCTTGCTGATCGCTGGAGTCGTAGATTGCAACTGCCTTCACTCCAGTTTGCATTTCTACATCGGGACGGCTGTTTGGAAGCTACATCGCTGTTACATGCCCTGCTTCGTCACTCTTCAGCGACTGCTTCTAACCTCAGCTTGGCGTTCGTCGATATCTCGAAAGCATTTGATTCGGTTTCGCATGACACAATCGTCAGATCTGCCGAGGCGTTTGGAGCACCGTCACCTCTAGTTCGATACATCGCACAGTCCTATGAGAATGCTGTAGCAGTTTTCCCCAGTTCCGAGGTTCACTGCCACAGAGGTGTGAGGCAAGGAGATCCACTCTCCCCATTATTGTTCATCATGGCAATGGATGAGGTTCTTGGATTGTCGATGCCGCAACTGGGATACCAGTTCCATGACACCCTAGTAGATGGTTTTGCCTTCGCTGACGACTGGGTCGTGTGTGCAGAAAGTCAAGCTCGCCTCAAAGAGAAGCTTGAAGCTGCCGCGGTTGAGTTGGGAAGAGCTGGTATGAAGATAAACGCCCGGAAGACGAAAGCGATGGTGATCTGTGGGGACAGGAAACATCGGGCGACAGCAGTCTCAGTCGAACCATTTTGCTTCGCCGAGGAACTCATCACTCCTCTGGGTCCGACAGACACAGTAACATATTTGGGCATCCCCTTTACTTTCAAGGGGAAAGGAGTCTTCAACCATCGACAGCATCTGCTCAAACTGTTCGACGAGGTGACGCGTGCCCCGTTGAAGCCGCATCAAAGAATGGAGATCACAAGGAACTACCTGATACCGAGGCTGACATATTCGCTCGTGCTTGGCCAAGTCCACCGAAACACGCTCAAAAGGTTGGACAACTACATCAGGCAATCTATTCGCGGCTGGCTACGTCTACCGAAGGATACCCCGATCAGCTACATCCATGCCGGTAAACAACATGGGGGACTTGGTATCCCAAGTCTGAGTGCAACAATCCCGATGCAGCGGAGAGTGCGTATGGAAAAGCTGCTTTCTACTCAGTGCCGTGTACTACGCAATGTGGTCAACGATTCCGCATTTGGCAAGGTTGTTCGGGATCTCAGCCTTCCGATCCGTGTCCATGGTTCATGCGTAAACACCAAGGAAGAACTGGTGGCTGCTTGGGGTGATAGCCTGCACAACAGCGTTGACGGTCGCGGTTTACGAGAGTTGGTCGCTTCGCCTCTTTCTAATCGATGGCTTGTATTTCCAGAACGAGTGTTTCCTCGGATATTTATCCGCGGTATCCAGCTCCGATGCAACCTGCTCAGGACGAGAGTTAGAAGCGCTCGACATGGTCACGGTGGCCAGACGATCTTATGTCGTGGAAACTGTGGCCAACCAGAGAGTTTGGTGCATATTTTGCAGTCCTGCTGGATCACGCATGACGCCAGATGTGCTCGTCATAATCGGGTTGCAAGGGAACTCGCAAAACGCCTCCGTCGCCTGGGATACACCGTCTTTGAGGAGTTGAGAGCACCAACTTCGACGTCCTTCATCAAGCCTGACCTGATCGCCGTTCGGGAGCGCCGAGCGACTGTAATAGACGTCAGCATAGTCTCGGATGGGCGCGGAGTGACTGTGTGGAATGAGAAAAAGCAGAAGTATGGTGTTGATGAATTTTCCCTCGCCATAATCTCAGCTCTACGTGCTATTGGTTGTGATGTGGACTTTTTGGTCCACCAACCGATGATCATCTCTTATCGAGGGATCTGCTTTCCTCAATCCGCCAAAGCTGTTATCGGACTGGGACTTTCTAAAGTCACAATCGGTGACTTGTGTTTGCTCGCGATTGTGGGTTCTCTGCGTACGTACAACACTTTTATGCGTGACACATGGCCTTGAGTGTATATTCTTGCCATTGAATCTCACGCCAGACCCAGTATGACGGACACTTTGTGCCTGATGTGCGAGTCTTGACTGTGCTAGCGCTTACCGCGCCTTGAAGAGCATTCAGCATTGTTTGTCCTTTCTTCGGTTGTTAGACTTTACACGCATGTTTCCTTACCAAAATTCTTACGTACGTTGGGATTCATCCTATCTGACTGGGACTGTTGGTTGCATGACTTCGAATGAGACATTTCTTTCTTTTATCTCATATTCTCCTGTAACCCTTTCGCATTCATCGCTTGCATTCACTTTTTATGTCTGTGACCATGCTCTTCAAAAATAAAAAATAAACGATACATAGAAATTTCCAGACGTACGACCTCGAAACAAGCACCGAGAACTACCAACGGTTTGACAGCATTACTAGAGCTCATGTCATTTCTTGACAACTCGTTCGACTGTCTACTATCATCAAAATAACTACAGCATAAACAAAGGGATCCTGTACGGAATGACAAACAAGCTAGCTTCGAACCGAATTGGATAGGTATGAAAAGTCGATATTGGGGAAATCGTCCGATAGGATATTACTGAGAGTTGGAGAGTGTTGAGATCACAGTGTTGCACGTGAGATGTGAAAACGGAATGGGCCAAAAGTGCTGGCTGAGTTCAATACAGTCTCTGGAAATGCCGGTGAGCTTTGGGAATAAGATAGACATAGTCCTCTTGCCTTCGTGGTGATAATATCTTTTTGAACGCACAGATTCGGTTGGAGATATCCGGCCCTCACAGAATTCAGCCTCTATTTTGAAAACAAACAATACGAAATAAGTTTGGTATACCACTGCAACTGGTTTCGTCCACAATGCACTTCGTGACGAAGGATCTTTGTACTTTATCTTTTGATCGAAATAACCACTTTGGCAGGTGGTCAGGTATCCAAACAGACAGATGCCTCTCTGTTCCGCCTACGGACCAGCTTACACACACATTCATATACGTATACACTGCTTCAGGTGGACATGGAATCCAAGCCATCTTTTACGGGTATTAGCAATAATTGCATCAGTTTGAATAGACATATGAGGTGAACAGGTGGAAATGCAGGCTCTGTTGCGCCCTGCAAGCAGTAATCTATCCGGCTGGCTAAACCACCTCTCACTCCCCTGAAGTGCAATAGAATGTAGGCCTTTTTTGGTATAGAGACAGCTCAAAATTTCGTTAAGGCGGGGTTGAGTTTTGTCTTATAAAAGTACTAGGATGCCCATTAGACCTCATCCTATCCCTTATGTTTGCGGCCTTCATTTCAAGAGTGCTGGCATAGCAAATCCACTGTGCCTGGTGAATATATTGCACACCTCAATCCACTTATAGCCTGCAGGAGGAAAACGCTAGAACCGCAGAAACTTTTCGCAGTTGCTAGATTTATGGTAAAAACTTCGACCGATGGATCCAGCCGTTCCTCTTTTAACCAGCACGTCCAGGAATACAAGTTTATCATCTTGCTTTTTTCAGTGGTAACTTCTATGTTAGAGTGTAAATTGTTGAGGAAATTGTTCTGCTTGTTGAGCATCACTATGTATGACGAATTTGTCATCTACCTACCGAATGTCATAATCCAGCTCGACCGGGTCTCGAAAGTAGCCATGAATGGGTGTACAGTATCAGGCCCAAAAGCACTGCTTATTGTGGCTTCATCAAAGATACGCTGTACAGATTTGGCACCAAATTCTAACAAAACAGGCAATTCATTCTTTAGTATACCAGTGGAAAAAAGAGTCACACAGAAAATCAACAATTTCACTAAGAAGTTGACAATGTGTACAACAGTTGAGACCGGGAGCTTAGCAGTGATATTTCTGTCCTCTATCTGTTCGACATATTCGGAACTATCCCTCAGACTATGGCGTCACAGATGCTATCACATGAGTTCAGATATTTTCCTGTATATGGTAGCAGCGATACGGCTTCCGCTAGAATAAGAAAGGGTTAGAAATTTTGAGCTCTAAATACGGTCAGCGGCTGCTTGTAACCGCCAAATCTCAACTAATGCGGTTGAGATACTTTCGAAAGCCATGGGCTCGATGCAAATCCAAACATGCCTATCTATAAAGCTTCAAATTGAGTGTAACATCCATCTCTTGTTCTCTGGGTCCTCGGACTAGGTCAACTAGGTGGCTCAAACTTTTTGGCTGCTGGACCCTCAATAAGACCCTTCACTCCTCTGTCCTACGTGTCAGGTCAGGACGTTGAAGGCTCACACTAAACCGATCCAGAGTCACCGTCGGGACATTCAAAAACTAACCAAACTTACAAGCCGTGATTAAACACAAAAGGAACATTAGTCGACAGACTGAACTTGAAACCTCAAACGTTAACCCTACCGGATAGTCGGCTTAACGATATATATATATATATATATAGTTCGCCACACATATAATGGAAACGAACTTCTTCAGCTAAGTGTTGAACATAATCTGTTTCTAACCCGAACAAGCTCTAACATCGTGTTACCTGGGAGCCACCAACTGCCAGCCACCTCTGGACCCATTTGGATCGTGTGGCAATCAGCTGCCAGTTGAGAACTTCGATATAAGACTGTCGATCACTTTGAAGTACACAACTCGACGGTGACCACGGTATTGTGCGTACATGCTTTCCTTCGGGAAATAGCCGATTGATGCAGCGTCATTCAGTTCATCACCTGCGACACCATCGAGGTGAGTTGGCTGAAGAACTACAGGGGTACAATGGTAACAACAAGGATTTGGACGACGACCGGAAAAAGTTCAAACCAAACTGTGGGTGTACGGTGTAAGCCCACACCTAAAAATGTAAATTGAAGAACAAGGGAAGAAGCCATCCATCTGAGTAGCCGCCACCGCACTAGGTTGCGTACGGTACACCTCCAAAATACCTGACCGGACCAAACCAACTAAAAACTGAGTGCGAGGATTCTCATGTTTCGATGGTTTTTTCGATGTTTTTGTCGGTCAATTTTCGTTATAAAAATAAAGGTATCAAAGTGAACAGAATATAACTTAGCAAAATAACTATTCTTCATACCGTACTATTTTGTGACACCCCGGTACATCCACATCGTTTATTGCGTGATAAGAAGAATGAACTAGTTGACTGGATGTCTTTTCGACAAGAATCTATGACCTGGTTTATTGATGAATCTAGGGATTAAAAGTCTACTTTTCGTTACAGGCGAAAAGTACCGTGGCCAATAATGCCAATACGAAACAGGGCCAAACAGCCCATGTTTACGACAGCTTCTCGCTAAGCAAATTCTGAATCCAGTAGCATGCACCGGTCAACGCGCTGAGTCACGTGATGATGTGTTGGCCAAACATGCACGAGACTTCAGCATGGGCCGCTGGTGAACACATAAACGATGTAAATTATGTCGCAGAATAGTATAGTCTGGTCATTTGTCCCATACACTTGGCCGACATTCTCTATCCCGTACCCCGCACACAACAAACGACATCGTATGTGGTAGTCGTTTCATGGCTTTCACCCTTTGTACTCGTCACTCGCAGGGTGTGTTTGGTGGATGGACAGTCAGCAAAAACCGATCGCCCGTTAATCCAGCGGGCTGAGGAAGTGCGAACAGGTGTACATCCGAACAGCTCGGTGCTGGTAGACATCGCATTTCAAACGTGATGTCAAAAGTCCAGTGTTCAAGTAGAGAAGTGTACTGCAGTGAGTGACATCAAATTTGTTAGCAAAAAAAACATTTTTATCAACTTTGAACTGGAAACCGACGGGTCTTGCTTCTCGCATTGAATTCTAAGCATCCAATTCGATTACCAAAATGAGCATTTATCATGTACGATGTCCTTCTGAATGTGAACCAGCCCATTTGCTAACAAGATGGAGAATCAAATAAAGTGGGAAAATGCACTGTTTGAAGTTGAAGTTGACTTAACGATCTTAATGATAAAACACCAAAATGTTTTTTTTTTCAATTTCGTATTTCAGGAACCTTTATCTTCTTGAATCCGAGTGTTACGTGAACCTAAACTCACTAATTTCGCGAAAAACCGAGCCTTTGTAGAGTATTAGAATTATATTAGTGGGTTAGTTGACACGCAGCAATTCTGAGACTGCGAAATTTCGTGCAACATTTGGGTGGAAAAATTGATTTTGTGCTAACTTCGTACGATTTTCAGATATTTATATCAAAATACTTTTCCAATGTGTGAATTGATACCGATACACATTAACTGATGCTTTGTGGCAGGACAAAAAAATACCATAGGCTTTTGGTCGTTTGGCTGGTGCTAAACTACCCGGTTTCTACGGTCTTGTTTCCGGAACATTTATTAAAACATGGATCTTACGTAGTCTTCATTGTTACCACATGTTAAAACGCTGCTCACTCCAGTTGTGCTCACGTTACTGTTTTGCAGCGCCGTTTATTAGCGGTGACACCAGTATGGCATTTCGAGTCTTTCCACATTTGTGGACCATGTTGAGCCATACGCTGACCGATAGGGTGGAAACGGCAGCTGACTGAGCACACAGTACCCACGCAGAAAACGCTGCCAACAAACCACACGCCCTTGTCCTAATTGAGCAGCACCGGAGGATTGCACTGGCGTTGTGTTAGCGGTAGAATCATGATAAAGTCGATATGATATGCTATCCAGTCGTGTGCAAGGCAACCTGGTCTCAATAATCCAGTGTGTAACACACATCCATCCATGGACGCTAATGCTACCACAATATCAAGCAATCAAGCGTTTTGGACAAACCGAAACCATCGACAATAGAGTTTAACGTCATATACGGTTGATAGAAGTGAAAAAAATGTCGCTGTTATCATATGTCCCTAATGGATCCGGTAATTGAACTGCTTGAACCGTTTTTGGTTGCCTGTAAGCCGCTTTCCCACACCGTTTACGATTGGCATCCATGATATGCAAACAGGAGAACGAACGTGCCATCGCTGACTACGCGTGTACCATATAATGCATGCACTGACTGAACTGTTTGGTTATGTCATTGAACTGTTTAGAAATTCCGTGGTTGTGTGCTTCACAACTCTAGTATAATACAAACAATCTTAGTGTCATAGATGCGTGTGCTTTACTTTACAACACAAGCCTAGTCATCTTTAGTCTGCTCCCATTTCAAGCTGATAAACACAGCAAAATTTTGATGAGTTACAAATTAGTAAATACAGAATTGTGGACAGTCGAAAACTGGTCGATTTTTTCCTACCACAGGAAGTGCTGCATAGCTTCAATATTTTTAGACACGTTTACGATATTCTTGTACTTAGTGTTTGGTGTTTTACTGTTGACTAGGAAGTTAGTCAACAACCTTCCCAAAATTGCCTTCAAGCCCGTTACACTCAGTTCCATCCTAGGTTGTATCCCATAGGCCAAACAAAAAGTGGGAGGTCCAAGGATCTTAGAGCATCTGCCATTG
Source organism: Clonorchis sinensis (assembly GCA_003604175.2). NCBI lineage: Eukaryota > Metazoa > Platyhelminthes > Trematoda > Opisthorchiida > Opisthorchiidae > Clonorchis > Clonorchis sinensis. The sequence continues at coordinate 140,491,651 of CM030370.1, read as the reverse complement.
CAGGATACTTCTACATGAAGTCAATCAACGTCTACTACCCATAGGCCTTCAGCAATTCAGCCACCAGGTATTAACTGTGACTCCTCCTTCCCGTGTACCCCAACGATCTAAACAAGATCACAACAGTGGTTCACGTCCTGAGCATGTGATCAATTTTCGAAATCTTCTACCAGAAGCTCTCTGCGCCTATTTTTTTTATAATTTGGATTGATTTTACTTTTCAGCTACTAGAAGGGCCCCAGTGAGGATACAAGCTTCAGTTCCACTGGAATCTTGTTCAGGTGTCAGCTCTTCTCTCCCATAGCGACCTATTTGTACGCATCGCGAACAAGCTCATCATGTTGAATCGTCCAAAACACATTGGGTTCGAATTAAATTTAGGTTAAGAAGGTAGAAGCAAAATCCGAGGAAATACAAAAGGAATAACAGATTCTGCAAAGTAATTCAATCCAACTGCTAAAATACCTGTTTCCTCCTTTTGGAAGCAGGATGGGTTCTTTGAAATGAGTGGCGGTAGATAGCCCAATAAGTGTGTTAAACGTCTTGCCCAAAAGCCGTTTGTGAGACCATAAAAAAAGAGAGGTTGCACGATAAAGTAATCCAGCCATATTGCTGGTGTCAAAACACAAAATTCAACGCGAGCTTGAACTCTATGTCTTCTGGAAACCCCACTTTCAGATCCTGTGAGTGGCAGAATTGTCAGGTTGCTAAACCCAGAGTCATTTCTTGTGAGCAAATTTAGGTACAAACCACTCAAACCTCACTTTAACGTTACCATTCACTTTAAAACTACTGACCACAGGCAGAGCTCCAAGCTAAGACCGCCCACCTAGCATCGTGCGCTGTGACAGCATAGACAAGTCTTCCCAGCAAACTTTCCAATCTTCTCAGCTACTATGTCCGAAAAATTTCCTCACCTTCCTGTCAGATGATTAAGTCGAAGTTAATCCACAGCACGCGGAGTAATTTGTTTGATCACTGACCTGAGTTGAGCTGCTCAAAATAGCCGGATATCAAGTCGATTGGACGGACGTATCATGAACCGACTACGGAGCAAAAGAAGCCATACACTGATTGGTCAGAATACGGTTTAATCAGAATCGAGCATTTTAACCGGGCACTTCTATCAAGATTTTAGCTTGATCACTCTATAAATGCAACTGTAATGAAGATCCTGTGTATCCATGAGAGGCTGTCCGAAGCTAACGTGACTTTTACCACACCATGCTGGACGAAAAAGAAATCTATCGTCATCATCGTCAGCTGTAAGACCCGTATACTTGTCGTACAGTGGTTATAGCTGCCACAGTTTCGTTCACTGGTGATTCGGGGAGGTGAGGTAGGAGGTAGCTGCGCATTGGAGGCGCGAGCTGATAAATTGCGCCAAATACACCACTGTCAATGGACTGTTAAGTGGGGGAATTGGGAAGGGAGCTATGCATTGAAGGCAATAGCTTGGATGCATGAGCGCCATTGAGGGCGCGATTGGGCCATGTCTGACAATGTCTCTAACCATTGATGTGGCCCGTCTCGGGGTCCCCATCCAGGAAGACGGCAGTGACCAGCGCAGCTGAGTTTGCTGGTAATGGCTTTTATACTTCGCTGCCAAGTCATTGTTTGACCGCCTCTGGCTCGTTTCCACCCTTCACGTGGTTGTGCGAAAAGAACCCTTCGAGGAAGTCGGTCGACTGGCATGCGCAGCACGTGGCCAAGCCAGCGCAACCTATGCAGTGTGATCAGTTCATCTATCGAGGGTGAGTTCTCCCGAATACCATTCGACGTACTTCAGCATTGCTGATCCGGTGTTCCCACCAGATTCGGGCAATGCTCCGAAGACATCGGTGGTCAAACACTGAAAGTCTTTTGACGTCCTCGGCGCGCAGCGGCCAGGTTTCTGATCCGTATAGTAATACGGAGCGCACCGCAGCATTATAAACTCGACCCTTGACGGATAAGCTGATGTCACGCCTACGCCACAGGTGACGCAGGTTCACATGCTCGGGCCTTCCCAATTCGGATGGAAATATCATCTTCGCGAGACCACCGGGACTAATACAGCTGCCCAGGTAAACAAATTTGTCTACTACCTCAATCGGTTCACCCGCAAGCATTAGGCTAGGGTTCGGGCCCACCCAGTCTTGCAGTAGCACTTTACACTTTGCAGGTGTGAAGCGCATGCCGAACCGTGAGGCGGAATTAGTTAGATTATTTAATATTGTTTGCATTACCACATCAGATCCAAGAAGAGCTATGTCGTCTGCATACTCGATATCTGTGAGCGGACGCCCCGGGAGCACTTCGACCCCACAGGCAGTAGAGGCTGATAATGAGTCTTCCATGATCGTATCAATGACGAAATTGAAGAGGAAAGGTGAAAGAGGACAGCCCTGTCTGACACCACTTGATGTGGTGAACTCAGGCGAGCTTCCCGTAGACCTTCACACGGCCGCGGGAGTTGGCGTACAGCGCCTTAAGGAGGGTCAAGAATTTATGGGGGACACCTTTGCTCCACAGACACTGCCATAGTGCCTGGCGGTCTACAGAGTCAAAGGCAGCTTTCAGATCGAGAAACAACCATTGTTGGTTGCTGGAAGCAGTGTCGCTGTTCAAGAATCTGTCGGAGGGTGAAGATATGATCGATGCATCCTCTTGCAGGACGGAACCCAGCTTGGTTTTCACGGATTTGTCTCTCCCTGTGTTCAGTCAACCTTCGAAGGATAAGACCAGAGAGCACCTTCGATGCCACAGCTAACAGGCTGATGCCACGGTGGTTTTCGCACAGCGTCCGCGTACCCTTTTTGAAAATAGGGATAACTGTCGACATGCCCCATTCTGCAGGCACCTTCTCTTCGTTCCATATAGCACCAACAAGCTTTGTCAGATGGGTCACCAGGGATTCTCCGCCTTCTTTGAAGAGGGCTGGATAGAGACCGTCCGGTCCTGGTGCCTTCTCACGTTTTAGTACGGATATTTCGTACTTTATTTCTTCTTCCGAAGGGCGATCAAGGTTTACATTCCACTCGCCCGTATGCATTATCTCCACAGGCTGTGTTGCAGGAGGCCAGCTGAACTGCTCTTCGAAGTGTTCGGCCCATCTTTCCAGTCGACGTTTTTGGGAGTGAATTAATGAGCCGTCTTTTTCACTTATCGTTTCGCTGACCGTTGCTTTCCTGGGACCAGTCGATCGTATCAGTTGATATAGGGCACGGCTGTTTCCGTAGCAAAAGCCTTCTCCATCTCTCGAGCTTTCGATTTCCACCAGAGCTCTCGGTCTTTCCTTAGGCTCTTCACTATTTGGCGTTTAAGGGATTTGCGTGCGCCGTCGTACGCGTTGCCTGCTGGTATGGATTTCCGGGCATCAATCATGGATAGCGACCTCGCCGATATCCAGTGGTTTTGTGGTCGAATCGGGGAGGTTGGACAGACAGCACTGAACGCCGCTAACATGGCTTCTTTCACATTTTGCCACGCTTCATCCACTCACTGCCAGTGCACGCCAGTATGTGGAGAGTTGTTGGGCTAGCTCAGATCGGTACTGTTGAGCTATGGTCGATCTTCGAAGATAGTGGATTGGCATGCTTCTTTCTAGTTTGCGAGGGCCTGAAGGGAAGCGAACTGTCAGGCGTGCACGCACCATGGCGTGATCGGAATCAAGTGGTGTGCCCCAAAAGGAACGGCAGTCTTGAATTGTGGCTCTCCACCGGTAGCTGATGGCCACGTGGTCCAACTGGGTCCACGGTTGATTTGCAGTTGGTGGCCGCCAGGTTACGCGATGCGAACGCTTATGTTGAAAGTTCGTACTTGCCAGAAACAGTTCATGGTCAGCACACAACTGAAGGAGTCGATCTCCGTTGTCTGTGCGGCGAGCATCGACTCCAAATCGACCGCCCAAATGTGATTCCAAGGAGCTCAGACGACCCACTTGAGCATTCAGATCGCCTGCAAGGATCACAATATCAGTGCTTTTTGCCTGACGAATGAGCCCGGATAGTTCTCGATAAAAGGTATCCTTCTCAACATCAGAACTGCAGTCCGTTGGGGCATAAGCCGACACTACAAACAGGCACCGCTTTTATGCCGAGAGGCATTGAGCTTGATTGAACTGGATAACCGGACGGCGCAAAGCCGACTGTTCACTGGGATCCAATCCAGCAAAGCGCGTTCAGCTCTGGGGCTGAGTGCAACTCCCACGCCATATAGTCCACGAGTCATCGCTTCTGGGTCACCGGACACACGGAGGGAGAAATGTGAAAGAGCTGAGTTCATCCTTGGCGTTCTGAGATGCATAACCACGCTTGGGTCTTGTATGCGTGTTTCGGAGACACAGCATACATCAATTTTAAGGGAGTATAAAGTTTCAGCAAGCTTGCCTGTTTGCCAATTTGACATAGAGTACGGACGTTAAAAGCTCCTATATAGAAAGGATCTCGTGGATTTAGAAGGGTGTTATTTTGTTTACTGTTAATAGGCAGCAAGGAGCATAGGGCCTTTCGGTCAGATAACTGACAGTCAAGTGACCCAGTGACGTTTGCTTGTGTGGTGGGAAGGGGTTGGGGAGGGACATCGGTGGACACAGAACTGCGCGGGCAAATGATACTTCCCGGTTGCCCAGGCCGAAGAAGGGGTTTGGTTGAGGTACCCCACCTTGAGCCTTTGACTCAAAAGTCTGACCCACAAGGCAGTGGGAGGATGGGTTTTGTTCAGGGACCCTGCCCCTAGCCTCTGACTTAAAAGTCTGACCCACGAGGCAGTGGACAGTAGGGTTTTCTTTGGGGACCCTGCCCGGAGCCGATGACTCAATAGTCTGACCTGCTCGGCTGCAGGGGGTTGGCCTAACCCGAGGGCGCAGGGAATAAGGCATTACTGTCTCATTCCTTGCGCACAGCAGGTACCTTTTGAGTAGCACCGGACTCTTTGGTTTTAAAAGTATTTCGACCGTAGTGGATAATGCGCCGGCGGTCACGGTCAACCGTTGGGCGATCGGAGTGTGCGGTTTTTAGGGCCGACCTTTTCTAACCCGTCCTTCCTCGGGGGAAGGCAGCATCTCTGCTTCCATAAATATGGACATGCTGGTCGCCTGGGGGAAACACCTTACTGCCTTCACACTCCTGTCGCAGAGGACAGTACGACTTTACCCCCAGACCGCCTCGTAGCACGATTACTCGTAGTACGGGGTCTCGCTGCTCTTGGTCTGACTGCTCCCCTTTGGCCTTCCTGGCATGGTTGCACCTTGTGGAACGACGTTCCAGCCAGTGTAGCCCGCGGGATCATTGCAGAACTCAAGCCCGACCACCACGTCAAGGTGGCAGCTTTAAGTCGGGAAATCCAGGGTCAACACAATCATTTACTCACGACGTAGGTAAGTATAATCAGCATATTCTGTTGATGCATTTTGCCGTTCATGAGCTCCCAATCTCCTGATCAATGCCAGATCTACCTCGTAGTTTTCAGCTTCCAGACATCAATAAAATTACAGCGAAGTGCTTACCAAAATAATCCTGGTGAATGTCGGTACACTTGAGTTGGCCGTGCTGAAATGTATCACCAAAACATGTCCAAGAGACTCACTCCTGGTAGTAAGCAAGCAGCCATGTAACGACGTTTCGATTTCTTGAGCAACGAGCACCAAGGTTAGCAACCAAACCGGCAAAACCCTGAACGAATGGCTACGCAAATGTGCTGTACTATAAAAATGAAAGTAGTTACACAGAATACAAAATTACAGACCTCAACGGTTTTCGACAAACGGTGAGGTACTCCAAAAGCAAGCAAAGCCGATATGGATCAACAGTCAACGCGTGATCGAAACCGGGTCGCAAACTCATGCATTCAAACAAATTTATCGCTGACCAAGGTTTTGGTACAAAAATAGCATAACAAAAGCGGTAAAAACGAGTTGCGCGGTAAGGAAAACGGTAAATATAAATGTCTTGTCAAACTGAAATAGGGTTCAGTTACACCAAACCAAAAAGGGCGGTCCATTCGAATTGTTAACCGGGAAGGCAGTCATTAAAGATGGGAGGCAATTTTTAAAGATATACGAAGTTGCAACAGCCATTCTGGTTGGTAATACTCGAACGCGAAACAACTAACCTATTTCTAGAAGGATTTGGCAAGCAAACGATGGAGAAGTCGTCACTTGAGAAGCCAATCAACATGTGACCACTTGATGTGAAGTTCGTGACTGAAGGGTGCTAGGGGCTATATCCTCTCTAAGTGCGAGTTACTCACACCTATCGTCAACTCGCTCTTGGCCTGACCCTTTGGCCTTCAGCAACTAGCCGTGAGGTTGCGAGTTCGAAACTCCCTGGAGGTTATTGAGGTACACAACGTTGGTGGTTCCCAATGAGAACGAAGCTGTTGCACAGTGCTTCTGGGCATTTCGGCATAGACTAACTTCACGTTCATGGCGAAATCTCCATTATAAAACTGGTGGATCTAATATTTGGCCCCATTATGATGCTGACACTTCCTAACGAACAACAACTACCTCTGTCTCATGGTACTCGTTGGCCATAGGCCTCGGTGTGGTGAAAAAATAACAAGGTACAAACGTATTGGAAACTTTGCAAACAATCTGTAGTATAAGCCATTATGATAAACCAACCGCACCGTATGTTGTTATGTCCGATTCAACCTACCAATTGGCCAGACAGGGCCATATAGGGGTTCAGGTTCTGGTTATCAGCCAGCTTTTCCCGTTGTCCTAGCTACACGCGTCCAAAGCCTTTCGTCACCACTACTTTGGATCTTGACAGCACGTTTCACGCAAAATGATCTCAATTTTTGGCAGACGTTACTAGCAATGGTGCATGCAGCCCTTACTCTATGCCGACTCGTCAATCACAGCTGGACAATTGTGTATGCAGACTGTTGATTGCCCTCTGAATTTCACTCGAACACTTGTCTACTGCACGAACCAACTGAAATTTTAGACAGCCAAATCTAACCCATGAGCAACTGAGTATTCGTCATTAGGTAGCGAAAACAAATGTAGTTGACTGCATAATTGCCACTCTTTTCACAATTTTATTTTGCATGTGACCTGTCAATCGGGTGTGAGCAAGCCACTGAATCGACCATGAACTTGGCGTGCACGTCCAGACAATTTCAATTTGTGTTCAAGAACGATCTATACGAATGTTGACTCCTGCGAGCACAGCAACTACTTTGGCTTGGCAACACAACACTTTGCATAGACGTCCCGCCATTTGACCACATCCTTACTATCCGGTTTAGTTGCCTTTGCATGCAAAGATGACCGCAATGTGAGTGGACTGACGGTTGGAGGAGGACTTAGAGGACAAAGGGAACTTAGTTTAAAAAACAGCCTTGCTTCATTAGCGACCTGAGTGCACCATGGCGTCAATCCTTTGCAGTTCCCTGGTCAAACAGATGAACAGTGGTGATTAAGATGGTACGATTCATCCGGCAATGCTGCAACCTACCGTTTTGGCTTGCATATAGCTGGGGGGGGACGCAGGTGTGCAGCATACGACGCAACTCAGTGCATACAACAGGATCACCGGAGGTCATTCGCATGATCAAGGGTCAACAAGATTACAGTGACAACAAGAATAGTGATTAGGTTCTTTCTTGCCTCATAAAACAGGACCGTCTGACCACCTTCATCACCAAAGATAGCAACATCAGTGTTGGCACTGATGCTTCACTGTGGTCAGTCGGGGAAGGGATCACAAGGTCCTGATTTCTTTCTTTCATACAATAAGGAAGCTTCTGACGGTCGACCAGACGGAAAATATTCTGATCACAATGCTTGTTGGGTTGGCTGGTTCTTTGAACTTGCGTTACAAAATCATTCAGAACATCGAAACACAGTGAAAATGACTTGTTAACAGAGGATGAACCTTGCTACCTTTAAATGAGTTCAAAGTCTAAGAGGGACTCGTGCTGATTTGTTCCAAAAGAGAATATTGATAGTTCAGGCCCTTCAGTTGGTGGTTGATCGCCATTCATGCTAATTTTTCTGTCGTAGAGTGCTGCGTGCAAGGAGGCTACGGAGATTGCTGTAAAGATGGATAACCCAACAGTTCAGGCGTTAAAATGGTGGTCCTGATGTTGGAAGGAAAGGTAAAGTTTTGACAACTACCATGTGTAGTATTGGTTTCGATATTGAAATTTGTACACAGAGAGGTGATGTCAAAGAAAAGCGCCACAAAAACGACGCTGTTGAATGTCGAAACAACTGTTTCCCTGATCTTAGACACCTAAGATGAACTGAATGCGTTCAGTACTGGTAAAACAGTGATTTAGTTTTGCATGTGTGTTTGGCTGACCAATCTGTTGCTGAGTCTCGAACCCGAACCGGAGAGAGGGAGAAATAAAAACTAGGACCGACCTGGAAAGGAGCCGAGTACAATAACAGTTGACAAAGGTTGAAATAGTGTGCATCATGTGAGCAATCCAGCACAATGACTAATGACTTATGTTAGACAACGTCATCTGTTGTGTAGGTCAGCCAGCACATGTTAACGAAGGTGAATAAATGCACATACGAACTACTCACACGAGGAGTTCGCTTAGCAGACTGCTGTACATATTATTTGTGTGAGATACCCGGAAGAGAGCGGGGGAATTAAACCGATTAAATATCAAATGGCTCTTTTACCCTGTGGAAGTATGGGGAGTGAAAAATGTCACCTGTCGTAATGGGCAAGTGCAAATATGCAAGATGATTCAGCGGCTTTCAGTTAAAACACGTCCCTTGCACATACGAAGTTCTTGGGTGACACTTTTTGGACCGAAGTTGGCGATTTGATGCAGACGTTAGCACGTGCTCCAAAATCCGGAAACTTTCGACAAATACGCTCATTTGCATGTCAATTTGGTTTTTACGGGAAACTCAACTGAAACTCTCTCAAAAAGGGCAAAACCGGTCGTCAGCTGTCGAAGATTGAGTAGATTCCCTTATGAAAAAACGCTACATCTCTTGTCATCGGAAATAGCCTAGGTTACCCATAACAACACAATGACCACTACAGCAATCCAGCGACACCACTCGGTCAGCATATGCCAAACTACAGTTTCTACGGTCTCTTTCATCACAGCATTGCACCATTGAGTCGGATATGATCATTCCTGGACAGTCAAACCGAAGAACCTAGGAACTGATGCTGCACTAATAATGTACACGCACTTTCCTTTACGGCTAGCCACAAGATCATGCTTTTATGTGCCACTAAGTGACTGGTGCCTCGTGTGGCATCAAAGCATGTTTCGTTCGACAGCTCAGCCTATTAGACTGCCTTCAATATACAACTGCATGAATCTCAGAATACATTTCCTCCTTACTCCTTTGTTTTCCATTGATACAGCTTCCTCGATGCGAGTAAAGGTGGGTTGAAGTAGCTGGGCATGCTGTCAAGTTCACACTGTCGAATTCCGTTGCAACTAACAAGGGTAATAGAGAAAGTGTCACCGTCGAGTCAGTTTCTGTCCAACCGGCTATTTCCTCAGCTTCTGTGTCATTCAGAACACTCTTCCGTATCCTGTCTCTTCCCCGAATCTCAGCTCCAGTCTACGAAACGCTCACCCAGTTATCGGCTACCTGTCGTTTTACACCAAGTAATGCCGCGACTTGTTCCCGTTTCTGCTCATCTCCAAACATGTGGCGCACATTCCGTTGTATTTCAGTAGAACATCGGTTGTGAGGACCCTGTGAGGCCATTTAAAAAGTTTCATATCAGAAACAGCTTGGTCGGCTTCATCCACTTGACCCCCTGTATGATGGACTCTGTGAAAACTAACCAGTCAAACTGATCAGGTGTGTCTTTACTGTGGGCGTATGTACGTGCGCTTAAGTATGTTTGCGGGCGTGAGCACAGTCGTGGCCGGTTCTCCGACCACTTAATTAGAGGTCACTCAAATAACCAGCTTTCCTCTTTAGGCTGTCCAACTGGTCAACTAGAGCCTCAGACGTTCCTTTCTATTTGACTGCTGTATTGCCACCGTATTCATCATCGACTTGCTACGTGCATGGCCACAGCGTGCAACCTGGTGAATCGTTTTAATGTTCTGTCTGACCCCATCAAGGCTAGGGGGTTATTAGCTATAACTCGGTTACATTCAAGTCTTTTAGTGGAGGTTTCATCCTGTAAGTGAAGTCGATCTATTCTGGAAAGCCAAGAAGCACTGTACAGCTGTGTTATCCTTGTTGGGAATCATTGGCAGTACGCCTCTCAAGAAGCTCAGAGAGTTTCGAACTGTGACCTTCTGGTCAGTGACTGAAAACAACCGTTTGGTCACTCATCCTTCTGTCATGGAAAGCACATCACGTGGTCACGTACTGACTGGTTACTCGGGTGACGAGTTAGCATAGACTGGCTTCATTCGCAGGATGAAATATTCATTAAAACTCCCAACTCTTCACTCCCTACCAACAATACATTCTCTAGTCTGTCAAAATTAGCATCCATCAGATAATGATAGGAAGTGGTACTTTCGAGGATCTGGTACATTTGAAAGTTTCCCCGTCATCATCATCATCATCACCATCGTCATCATCATCGTCGTCATCATCATCATCATCGTTGACAGTAACTCTTGATTAGAACACTGGTGCTTCACTGTCTTACAAACGTCAATTCATTTGAATAAAGCGTCATAATGGAAAGAAGAAAGAAATAGGGCATGAAAAGAGACATAGGGCCAGCCAATTACCGACATTTTCCATACTCAGTCAGGCAATCTGGATAGAAACTACCAGCATGATAGCACTAACATCTGCTAGCCACCTCATTTCTCAGTGTCTCCAGTCAAGCAAAGGAGGGTCATGTGGACCCCATCCTGGAAGGCTAATAGCATCATCAAAACCCAAACTTTTCGTGACATCCTTCATTCCCCTCTGCTCTGTCAACTTCTGTCCAGCTCTAAATGTCCGTCACTCCGAATCAGGCACGGAAAACAACGCTCGTCTCAGTAGGTGGTAATTCGGAACGCATAATACGGCCAAATTAGTGTGCAGTGCTGGATACATTCTTTGATGGAAGTACTCTCTGCTTCATCAAAAACCAGTCTCCTGGTCACCTCGTTGAGAAAGCGCTGGTTCCTGCTGGTCCCGGCCACACTTCCTAAACTTTGGTCGTCAAATAACTGAGGATGTCTCAGATCGTCTGCCCTAAGTGTTCACCACAATGTAGTCCGGACTGTAGTTCAATGTACGCTTCTTTTGAGACCCAGCGAAATGCCTTTTTGGATGCCACAAGTGGGGCAAACTGGCAAAAGCAGTTCTACTCTTCCAGATTCGTGCACTGACTTCGTCTGTCCCACCACCGTCACAGCTGATACAATCTCCGAGATAGGTATGGTGTTCCATAACTACCAGTGTCACTCTCTTCCCTCTCAGGGATAGGTTCAAAGACTGCACGTTCTGCAGCACTTTGTTGGCACGAAGCAAATGCCGAAGGAGTGATTACTCTTGATTGGCTTTGCAAGTATTGCTTGTGTCACCTGGTCTTTTTTCAAAAATGATGACAATTTCGTCTGTGTACTACAGGTCGAGAAGGTTCTCACTCGAAGTTTTCTGAACAACGCTATTTCGTAGGACTTCTGGATATCCCTTCATTATACATCAATGAAGAAATTAACCAAAAATGGGGACAGTGAACATCTTTGTCGGATACCATTGCTTGCAGGGAGGCCTTTGGAGAGCTTCTCATACACTCACGCACCCACAACTATTTGAATACAAACAGCGCATGATATTCACGAAATTCTGGAGCATATCGCGTTGTGCAAATATGCTGAAGAGAACTAATTATTCAACAGAATCGAACTCACTGTTGAAGTCAACGGACACTATGACCATAGGGCGCCTATACAAATGTCGTTGCTGTAACACCTGATGGAGTGTGAAGATGTGATCTACGCAGCCCCTTCCCTGCCGGAATCCTGCTTCCTGTTCCCGGATCCCCTCTTCAAGTGTCTTCGTAAGACGAGGCAAAATGAGCGACTCTAACGCTCTGGTTACAAAGGGGGTCAAGCTAATTCCTTTGTGAATGCTATACTCACTGCGAGCACCCTTTTTGAAAATAGGCTGTTAATTGAGACGGTCTCTCTCGCTCAGATAAGTTAGACAAGCACCGACCTAGGATTCTGCATCCATCCTTAAACAAACCTGATGAAAGGTGGCCAGATCCAGCAGCTCGGTGGCCTTTGAGGGACAAAAGGCTTTCGCTTATTTCCGAAGCTTTCAGAATCTCTAAGTTAACTGTCCAGGATTCCCGTGCGGGTCAGAAATCCGGCTAAAAAACTGCAGGTGACCAACAGAACTGTTGTTAAAAGTGTTCAGTTCAACGACTCACGCGCTCTTCTGTCTTGGGAATAGATGAGTTGTCGTTATCGGTGATAATTTCGTCCACCGGAGGCCTATTTGGGTCAGTTGCGCTTTTCAGCCGGAACAGTTTACGTACGTTTCCAGAACTTTTCTCCTTCGCCATCTGCTCAGCCTTCTGGATCCACCAAGATTCTCGATCAGCGTAGACAATCTCTTTCACCTGAAGTCTGACAGTTCATCTATTGGTAATGTACTTTCGACCAGGAGGAGTACTTGTTGGAGCTTCGAGCAATTCCACAATGTCGCTCGAGATCCATTGCTTGCATCTAGTTGGTTGCGCCATTCCACAAGCGGAGCATCCAGCATCTTGTAGTATTTTGGACAGTATAGCCCACTACTAGTCAGCACCATAAGCCCTATCCAAAAGGGACTTCAGTGTGTGGTCCTGGTTGACATGTTTCACATCAGCGTCCGGAAACTTCTCAATGACCAGTCAAAGGGAACATCCCTGAAAAGCGCAAAGAAAAGCAGCAACGATTAAGTACGTGATCCGAATCCATGACGGTGTTCCAGAACGAGCGACAGTCCGTAACTGACCCACACCACCCATAGCTACCAGGGCTGTGGTCTATCTGAATTGGAGGCTTACTCGTATGCTGGGGCACAATGTCAAGCAGCTTCAGCTGTTTGGGTAGCAAGTACAGCACAGAAAGAGCCTGTTTAGTAGATAACGGCAACAGATAACTGCAGCCGATATTCGTGGTTGCCCGTGCGTCTCGATTCCAGCCCAAGACCACTACCCAACAGAGTCTCAGCAGCGCTAAATCTACTTAATTTCGCATTCGTATCTCGGTATCAGGTCGTTCAAGGCTTCTTTGAACACCGTCTTTGAGTGCATCAGAGCTACAGACTGTGGGGGGCGTAAGTAGATATGATGAAAAGGCAGCAATTTTCAACGCCTTCACGGGATACTCTCACAGATGTTGTCAAACGAACCGTATAGATGCGACTATCAGCGGACAACCTTTCATTTGGAGAATCTTTAGCTCGGTAATGTAGAATAATACAAACCTCAGCGGAACCAGCAGTAGCGGCTCCCGGATTACCAGAGGTGCTCAACCAGAAGCGAGTTGAATTTGATGGGGGGGGGGTCAGTTCAAGAATCGTAGTTGGGTCTGGAATTCTCACTTCGGATAGAGCACATATCAAAATAAAACGAACCTGCAAGGTTAGTCTGTTATCCAGCTTGTTTCAGAGTGCGAACGCGAAAGTCTGCCAGATGAACTGAGCGTCGGGGTTCGAAGAACGCTTTTAAAGTGTCTGTGGCCGTGGCGGTCGAGTCGAATGTAGATAATACAGCTAGCGACTAAGGGCGCCGAACGGGTCTGTCAGTTCTTAAAGATGGATCTACGCAGATAGCGCTAGCAAAGAGATGAGGAGGGGGAGGGGAACAATTACATGAAACAGAAATAGGGGAGGCGTCAGTCGTAGCCTGTTTTCGCTTATCTGCCCTGATGTATGCAGTAGAAAGGTGACCAGGCTGGTGGCACCAAGCGACGGTCTATGTGACATGAGAATATTTGTAAGCATGCAATTCATGGTTTTACGTGGGTTTGGATACTGCAGAGTGCACAGATCTAGAAAATGCTGAAAATAAAGGTACGAGATTTGTGCGACTCTTTTAAGCTAGGGGTGTCATGTGAAAATAGTCCAGGTTCGCCTGAGCTGTTTATCTTGGTCATCATGGAGAACCTGAAGTTTCCATTGCTGTTGACATTGAAAAATGGAAGGTTTCCTGAATGCGTCCGAAAACTGCAGGACAGTTAGAGACAGAGAACATTCTTGAGGGGGGGGGTTAGGAACCTCAAGCCCGATCTTCAGATTCGTGTGAGTTTCAGGGTTGTCAGACCAAACAAAACATATCCAGTATATCCATACTGTACTGTAAAATCGAAAATGTTCTGGGCAGTAAAGATGGCTGCTCCAGTTGACTTAACTAAATCTTAGACGTAACACACTACCCATGAGGTTGCTGAAAGCTCTTCGACAGCCCAACACCGACTTGGCCCTTCCTAGAGTTCATCGAATAAGGACGGTCCCCCTTATGTCCTACCTGAACCCAATCTGGACGGAGTTCGCCAAATACCAAACCAAGGCTTTGTTCTTGCCGGCTTGACAGACTACGAATAGTTGCTCGCCTACCGTTATAAAGCACTCACCGAGGTGATGACTACGAGCTTAATTATTGTGTGGTTGGTAGACGAGTCTCTTGTGCCGTTCGGACTAGCGTTGAGCCAATTTCTCTCAGTGAATGTACAATTTGTGCGCCGGCACTGAAACTACTGTAATTTAGCTGTCCGACAGCCGGATCATCACATGTCAACAGTCAGAAAAACTGATAGCTGTGAAGGGTGGAGTCATCAGGTGACCTGTAGCCACGACCAGAGTTGAGTTGGTCACACTGCACCAACCGCAATTCCGGAGAGCAAGTGCGTGATCCGGTCAGCAACAACCCAACAGGAGGCCAGTCGACACAGCACACCGGCACTGAACTTCAGCGTGCCAAACATTATGGGAAAGCAAACAGCAGATGGAATTACCTCTTGATCACTGGATAGGGAGGCCGGTCTTTTAAATAAAAAAGTTTCAGATTGATCAATAAATCAGTGTTGCGGAAGGGTTTATTAAAAGTCTCGGTGGATTTATTGCTGAAATCCACCTAGTTTTGACACGAAAAGTTCTTCAGGCTAGTTGCCCAAATTACAAGGTTGGCCGAGTTTCAAGGCGGACAAAGAACCAGTCAGGAAGATATGCCACTGATAACAGAATAAAATATTGCTATTTGTTTTTTTTAATTTTGGCCCCAATGGGCCAGGGGCCTTGTTCGGACTTCTGGGACCGAACCTTTGGTCCATAACATTCTAGTTAAAGATTCCTCTTCACTTTTCTTCGATGATCTATGCGGGAATGAGCGTTCACTTCAGGGACAGTATAAGTGCATTGAATTCTTTACAGCTGCAGTCATACAACCTGACACTCACATGAACCTACTACGTGACGGATAAAGCAAATTTATGTTACTAAGTTTAACTACACTGCTCTGCCACGTACTTGATAGCCGAAACGACAAGAGCTCTCCTGTGGCTTGACTGTTCGTTGAAAGCAATAAGCCACTGATTCATAGGTTAGGGAAGGATTAGTAGGCGAGTAATTCTCCACAATAAAGTACAAAACATACAAACTCCATGGTCGATCGAATAAAGCGTGTTTGCCCAGTAAGGTCTGTCAGCATTGTGACCACTGAATGTTTACGAGGTTCTTAACCTTCATCCTTCGGGTCTGGATTAAGCTCATCTGGATGGTAATCCACTGGTGAAATTAGACCGAACCTTCAGTTACGCAACTTCGTACGAAAAACTTCATACCACGAACATGGATTCAGACTAAAAACAAGAAACCACGCAAGTTGAAAAGCGAATTTTCAGTAAACACAAAAGTTAAATTAGTTTCAACGCGAAACAGATTCAGCTTGAAATGGCGCATAGACTAACTTCATTTGTAGGATAAAAACCCAAGTGAAAAATATCCGGAAACAACCTAACATTTATGAAATGAAATGTGTGCAACTGGAGATTCTCTTTAGCACTGATTCATCCCTTTCACTCTTTGGAATATGGTGCACAAGTGTGGGTAATCGAATCTACAAAAGACAGCAGTATTTGGTTTGCTGAATTAATTTCAGCAGTACCATGCACTTCAGTATGAATCAAACACCACTAGCGAACAGCCAAAAAAAGCACAAAAGTAAACTGGGGTCAAAGGCGCGATGTGCTAACGCGAAAGGCTGTCGTAGTTCTGTACAGAGCATAAAAATCTGGGTGAAACTTTTGGGGACACTGTTTCCATAACAATCTTCTTGCAGGGTTAGGCGAAATCCTGCTAAGGGCCTGGTTTTCTTCACGCGGAGGACTCTTTGGAGCGAAATTCCAACAGAATGCTCTGTTTGGTGGGATTGAGACGTCCAAAGTTCAGTGCTTCTATATTTGGAAACGAGCGGTTGCTCGCGTAACTCAGCTTTCGGCTAAGTGTACGTTGCCACCATTAATCGACTGGCAGCTGGACCAAATTCGAATGCTGACTTTGGGATCCTCAGAGCATCAAGTTTACAACGCTGTATCACTTTCCTAACTTATGCCTGCTTTCGAAACTTCGGTCTGTTGCGTTCGTGAGAAAACGAATTTCATTAATTAGACATTTCAGAAGTCTATGGCTATCGTTTAGGTCCGAAGCCCCAGTTTCATGAGCCAAATGCGTTAGGAGGCGCGGTCCTTGGTTCAAATGTTAGATCGGTTGGTTTGACACGCACGGCCGATAGAGCCACGTACCACAGCACCGAACTCATCGAACGTACGGCTGGCAGCTCACCATGTCCTTAAACTAGGTCGGTTTGAAGCATCAGTCGGGGGGTTGGCTGTCATAGCATCAGCTAAGACACGACTTTGATGAATCAATAACTGGCACGTGCTCTGCGGACAACCAGTGGCTGGTCGTGTGATTGGCCTTGGCGCTGCTGAGTTCGTCTTCGATTGTGAATTTGGCGCTGGCAATCAGCCAGGCAAAAAGGTTTATTGTCAGGTTTGTGGGACGAGACACGTCTGGAATTGACTGGGGAGTTCATACATTATCTGCTCTTTCCATGTGACGATGATGATGATCTCGTCGAAACATCAATTGGAAACAGAACGTCGCATATACGATATGCGTCTATTGGACCAAAAGTGTAGCGCAACAAGACATTTTATACCATTATGTTCGAGTAACAAAGTCGAAAATCGACTACAGTTCCATGTCAAAATACACGCTTCTATAATCGACGCAATTGGTTCAGTTTATTGCAACTTACGAGGATTATACCCTGGATAGCAAGCACGAAAACATCCCACAGAACCCAAAAAACGAAATGATGCCTTCGCGCAACCAAATACTATGATAAAACAAACGGGCCGCACAGATTTGTTCGTATGGACCATAGGAACTTTAGAGAAAAAACAAGATAAGTGATGAGTCCGGTAACCACTACAATATTTCTTTTACTTGGAATATTCATTGATGCATTTAAACTAGGGTTGCAGTGTTCCCAGTCGATTGGTGAGGTTGGAGCCATCCAGTATTCAACATAAGATGCATGAAGCACAACACAATTCACACATCTCTGGTTGTTAAGCTGATTGATGTATCTCTCGCTTCCGCCTGAAAAGCATTCTCAGCAGTCATGTCGTCCCTTGAACATAGGGTTCATTTAACTACACACCGTTAATGTGATATCAGCCAACGCGCATATCGTCTCTCCACTCTTACCCGCAGATTTTGAACTATTTACCGCCAAAGAAATGTAGGTAAAATCGACTCAAGATCATCAACGAAAAGACAGACATAATTAAGTTCGAAAATCTTTTCTCACAACCTGTTGTTCTAGTACGGTAGAAATGGTTCCGCAGAAATGGTAATGCATTTGCATTTCCCGCGAAACACCGCTGCTTGCAAATAGGCTTTTGAACCAAATGTTTTGGCTGAGTACCCTAATCGTCCTCCTGTCTAGGTGTGGGCGCCCTGACAGTATCCCAGCCCACGTACAACCATGAGCTGCACATATACTGATAAATTCATGCCATACCGGCAGTCGCGTGGTGCCATCAGCCGGGTCGCCTTACTTGCTGCATACAGCAGGGCGGGTAAGCGAAAACAACCTACTGCTGGCGCCTCCTTTCTTTCTCTTTAACATACTTTTTCTCCCTCCCCTCCCCACCCCATTAGTAGCTGTCTGCTTGTAGGCCCAGCACTTAGGACTGATGACTCCGTCATGTGTCGGTTTTGCGCGCAACAGCCGCTCGTCACATGGCGCCGGCATCCTCAGATATCCCCAAATCAATCTTCAGGCCTCGACACCCAGTCTATCTGGCCGCCTTCAATGTCCGCACTCTGAAGCAGACAGGACAACAACTCGCTCTTGCACTCATACTGGACTCGCTTGCCATTGATGTGTGCTGTGTCCCAGAAACGAGGATTCAAGATGCAAGCACAGTGCTTGAGCTAACCACTCCGTCAGTCTCCACTCGCCTCCGGCTATATACCTCTGGTGATCCAGAGGCTGCTGCGGCGGGATGTGCAGGGGTTGGTATCGTCCCAAGTCACCGGGCGGAAGTATCCTTGCTTGACTGGATACCTGTTGATAGTCGTCTCTGTGCGGTTCATCTGGCAACGCCTGTGAAGGAGTCTCACAAGCGGGAAGTTGATCGATGTCCGTTTATCGTGTCTGCCTACACCCCAGCTGACTGTAGCTCCGACACCGTCAAAGACAGGTTTTATGACGCCCTGAATGTCCTGCTGCGGCGAGCTAAAAGCTCAGATATCGTTGCGGTTGCTGGAGATTTGAATGCACAAGTGGGCAGGCTTAGCGTATCTAAGACTCAGTTAGGAGGTCGACATGGATTGGACTCGGCACGTACGGACAATGGGGAACGATTGCTTCAGCTGTGTGCTGATCGCAGGCTGTTTTTATGCAGTAGTAACTTACAAAATAGCCGAAGTCGTCTGGCCACATAGTGCCCTCCACCGGCATGTTGGCCACAAACTCAACTCGATCACGTTGCCATCAGCACCGATGGTGCGGACCAATAACTGACTGTCGGTCGTTTTGGCACACATTCGTGGATTCCGACCACGCACTCGTCCGGAGTCGCTTCTCCCTAGGTTTCCCTGGGCAGCGTAAGGTGCGGATAAATCGCTTGGCAAATGAGAGACTCGCAGATCCGGATGTTAGACAAATTTACCAGAATCGTCTTCTAGAATCCCTTCCGAATGCTCCACCACCAGATGTGAACTCATGCTGCTGATGAGGTTGTCACCTCTTTGCATAGTGCTGAGAAATTTGCCTGTGGTACGACACCAACGGGCGCACGCAAGCACTGAATATCAGACCGAACGGCGACACTGCTTAAATCTCGGAGAAATATCTCAGCCGGTCCCGAACATAACCCGGTACGAGGAATTATCAGACGTCAAGTGAAAGTGAGGGTGCGAGCCGACCGTGAAGTATGGTGGACACAGAAAGCCAAAGAAATGGATGAGGTCCAGAAAGTCGGTAACGCCCGAAGATTATTTCACTTGATCCGTTCGACTGGCTCCCGGAAACCACCTGTGAGCGAAACCATCAAGCATCAGAATGGAACGACCATATCGAATAAAGGAGAACGCCTGAACCGGTGGGTTGAATACTTCGAGCAACAACTGTCGTGGCCACCAGCTGGCACTCATCTGGAGCCCATAGGTGAAGTGGACGGTGAACGTGGAACCACCTACGGCCTCGGAGGTTTATGACTGCATATGTTCTCTCAAGCGCCACGGAGCTCCTGGTCCGGATGACCTCCTACCCACATTGTTCAAAGATGGGGGTGAAGTCCTCAGTCAACGCTTGTCTGATCTGTTTGCTTGCATTTGGGAAAAAAAGTCTGTCCCAGACAACTGGAGAGAGTTAATTATAGTGCCCATTTTCAAAAAAGGAGCTCGTAGTGAGTGTGGTAACCACATAGAGATCAGTTTGACCCCGGTCGTAACGAGACTGTTGGCGTCACTTGTGCCTCGTCGCCTTACGGTGGCTCGTGAAACACTGACTCGAGAGCAGCAAACGGGATTCCGGCCTGGTAGGGGTTGTGTTGACCAAATCTTTACACTTCATCAGGCGCTAGAACAACGCCATACGTATAAGCGATCCACAATTCAAATGTTCCTGGATTTCCAAGGCGCATTTGACTGGGTTGACCGGTCTGTTCTGCTTGACACGCTTGCCCACCAAAGAATGCCCCGGAAGTTTGTCAACATAATACGTTCCTTGTATTCTCAGACTTCCGGACGTGTGAGAGTATACGGCAAGCTTTCCAAAAGCTTCCGTACACAAAGTGCTGTCCGTCAGGAATGCCCACTATCTCCATTCTTTTAAACTCCGTGATCGACGAGATAATGAAACGCTCCAAAACCCTGGTGTTCAAATAGCCTGCGAAGAAAACCTTATCGATCTGGAGCATGCAGATGATATCGTTCTCATCTTTGAAGAGGAGGAGAACGCACAAGTGTTTTTGGATGGACTGACCAAAGTCATCCCGTCCTTTGATACGCACTTTGCACCCAAAAAGTGTAAGGTCATGCTCGTGCAGTTACTGAAAGCGCCACTTACAATCGAGGGAGAGGTACCGGAAGTTGCAGAGCGTTTTACGTATCTTGGAAGTTGTATTAATTTTGATTGTAGTGTGACAGATGAGGTCAATGCACGAATCTGCAAGACCCGGGTCGCGTTCGCTAATTTGAGGCACCCATAACGTCAGAGTGGTGTATCCCTGAATCTCACGGGACGTGTGCATCAAGCTACAGTGCGGGCTGTTTTGTTGTATGACTGAGACTTGGCCTGTCCGAGCAGTGGAACTGAGACGTCTTCATGTGTTCGACAATCATTGACTCAGAAGCATAGCTCGTGTGGGTTGGTGTCGGCGTATCCGGAACGAGGCAATTAGAAAACGAGTTTTCGGTTGTGCAACAGGTATTTCCATTGAAGAATGTGTCCAGCACCAGAAGCTGCGCTGGTTGGGACATGTGTTGCATATGCCTGACCATCGTTTGCGGAAGAGAGTGCTGTTTTCCATGCCCAATTCAGAGTGGTGGAAGCAGATAGGTGGTCAACCCCTTGGCCTGGCAGAGAGGTATGAAAGGGATTACGAAATGTTTGGGTGCTGTCGGTGCTACTCACCTTCCAGGATGAAGACCGCGTGATCTTCACTGCGCCTGGTTGGAGACACTACAAACTATGGCTGCCAATCGATGTCAGTGGCGTCCTTGTTGCCCGTTTTTATCCAGATTGCCTGAGTGAATGTTTGGAGGTGTAGGCACCTCGGAATTATTGTAGTAAGCTAGCACTAAGTCCCTTCCTCGTCCACCTTTATTCTTTTCTTTACAATAAAGCATTCAAATAAATCATGGTTGTACGGCAGTGAAGCATCGGTGTTGAACATTGATGTCATGCTGCTGCTGCTGCTGCTGATGATGATGATGATGATGATGATGATGATGATGATGATGATGATGATGATGATGATGCTGTTCTAGTAAGCCATTAGATAAGAGTAGGCCATCCACTAGCTATTGCAAAGTAATCATTTGAATAGATTGACCCTTAATTGAGGAAGAGCGTTGTCTATAACATAAGGGGCTGAGGGTATAGGAGTAGAAGGGTTGGGTATGTGCTCCAGAAAGTTCCTTCAGTTGAAGCACAGATATCACGGATACAGTTGGTCAGATTCCTGGAGCCAAGCAGGCCGGAACTCTAAATATTTCATCAACAGAGAGGAAAGGGTTAAGTGCCCTAAAATAGGTGGACAAAGGCAGATAGTGATAAGACCATCGTCGCCATGAGTAACTAACCATTTCCAGATTAGACAACACATCGCTGATAGGTCTTACTGATAAATTTACAGCAGAACGGATAAAAGTAAGGTTGAAGTTGGGAGGTATTAGGATCAGTGATAAATTATGCTGGACAGGGCAAGTGGTGTCGGTTGCACCCAAAAGTGCAATCCAACCACGACGTTATGGGGTAGCTAAAATTCACGAGGCAGGTGGCATCCGTTGACTACCAAATGAGCTATCCAGATTCCTGACAGGTATCTTAAATCTAAAATTCGTATGATTTTGCTTAAAAGATTAGTTCGGTTCCCCGTTGGAGCTAGACAAAGTCCCGTTAGTTTTGATGTTAAAATGATGTGTACGAATGCTCCTAAAACGGAAGCTGTTGGAGTATCAAGATGGTTGCTACTGGCAGACACAGCACTGCAAGAACGAACTCAGTTCTCCGTAGACGACAGGGTTGAAGGCATCAAAATATGCTCAAACCTCGGCTACTTTGTTCTTTATTCAGCTACGTTCTGTTAAGAACAGAGTCTGCCGATGGGATCCCCAGTATTTCCTATTTTGGCAAATGTTTACATAGGACGCTTTAAACGGAAAGCTTTAATCGGATTTGAGTGTCCACCGAGTGCTTTCTGGCGTTATGTAGATGAGACTTTCGTTGTGACCGAGCGTGATAAAGTCAACGAATTCCGTCTGATATCTTCACACTTTAGATCTTAGCATTAAGTTTAGCGTGAAGCTAGGGTCCACATGGGGTACACTGTCCTTCCCTGACTGTATGAAACGGAAAGGTAGTGGGAAATCAAGAACTACTGTTCACGATACTGATGCGGCCTTATTCCACTCATCAGCAAACACGAAGGCAGTATATGCCAGGATAGTTTCAGTGAGTAGGAGCACTGTGCACAGAGGAGGTCAACCGAAGAGTGGCACGGATTGAGGCAAAAAAAGCGACTTCAAAACAGCGGATACCTAGGTGGTTTAACGAGGTGCCAACTAAAATGGGCTTCGGTCCCAACAACAAGACCCAACAAGGAGTGGGTCGGAACGGCACTACTCCCATACAAAACAGGGACATCTGAAGTCACTAGAAGGGTATCGAATACGGCTAACATTACAGTGGCATTCCAGAAGGGAAGAACTTTACGCTCATTATTGGGGTAATTGAAAGATGGCCTCCCGGTCGATGGAACTAGCGACGAAGGTTTACATAGGTCAAACAGCAAGGGAGTTGCACACCAGAATCGGCGAGCACAAACGGTGCATAAACAAATAACCAAAAAAGCGTAGACGAATATCAGGCGATCGTTAATGACCTGGTAGTGGCAAAACATGCACTGGACACTGGATAAAGAATAGATTTTGACAATGTGGAAGTTTTGAGACAGGGACTATGATCCACACCTCAGTGACTGGTGACCGAGAAAGTGAAAACCGCCGGGCCTCTCAGCGTGAACAGAACACAAGGCATTGAACTAGCAGGTGTTTAGGAGAGTGAATTTATTATCAGCTGAGGTGTCACGTGGCGGTATGCGGTTATCGGTGAAATGTTCTGGGTCTAAAGTGAAAAACCCCAGCACAGTGGGATCCACGTAATCCTGCGAACCAATTCCAGTTGTTCTAGCACCCCTTAACACACACAAACCAACTAAACCTGTGGACAATACCCCCAACAGAAATATTCCAATAAGGTATCCTGGACCGGAAAAGCAAAGCCCCAAAAGCCTGATTCAACTTGATAACAGTTCCCTCGTAAGTAATCCGTAGTAATTGTTAGTCATTCGCATCAACCATCAGATGAGAACACCCGACTGACTACTTCAGAAGAGCTTGGTAAACAGTCAGTAGTTTTTACCAAGTTCTTCTGAAACGACGATTTCTCAATCGGTTCCAAACTTTTTCCAAGTGGTCGAAATCCGAATGACTGATAAAGTTTGCTAGTCGTGAGAAATCGTACCGATTGGTTCTCTGACTGCCTTGAAACTCGGTCAACCTGGTACCGTATTCAATTGGCCTGAAGAATCTTTTGTCTCGAAAACGAAACGCAGCCCATCAATTAATCCACCGACTGTTTACCAAACTTTGAAACAATAGAGTGATTTTTAATTCGGCTCTTGTTTTAGCCGGTTCCCATAAATAAGAACCTGATTGGACCGACTGCTTCGTTTGCGTTCTGTCCTGTCGATTTATCCGACATGTTCACATCCCACGTGGAAACATGCGAGTTGATCGTGATCGATCCGGTAGAGCCAGTTGACTGTGTATGCGACATTTTAATGAGATAAACTCTTTCGACTAGAAGTAAACACAAAACCACAACCACTGTCACACACAATGATGCGATAACTTTCTGTGGGTACCGCAGATGATCAACCGAATCCTTACTATAAGCATGCTGGTTGCTATCTGCTAACTGTTGCTAAGACTAATAGACACGAGTCTGCCACATTCATCTCCCCAAGTGGGTCAGGAAACTAGTAGGAATTTTAAGAACCCGTCTATTTTTGGGTTTGTGTCTTTCCAGTAATTTTGTAATGAACAACCTGTGTGATTGCCTATCAGGAGGGGTTGCCTCCAGTCCAACTCGTGATTTCATACTACGAAGAATGAATTTTGCCCTACAAAACTGACGTAGTTCGGATCCCTTCAGATGCAAATTGATTATTATTGAACCAAGTCAAACGATTCACAGGGTCTCCGGTATAGTAGAAAAGCCTTCTGTGAAAAAAAAATCGGAAAACTGTTCATTTACTCAGTGTATGAGAAGTGCCAGTGAAGCCTGTCATTTGGTATACTCTAAGTGCATAAAACAGAAAGTGGAGCTTATAATCTTCAGCAAGGGCGGACCAGGTAAGAGAGAATTTGCGTAGTGTAAGTATCAGGAAGGTCAGATTCCTGAAAGCAACTACTGAATGCCCGAGATCTACTGAGACCCTCAGCTCTGTAGATGTTGACCAGACAGACAACGCCCCCTCAATATACAGCGCCTCACAGCTTTCTATCAAACCCAGACAGCGCGTGTCAGCGTTGCTCAAGGTCAGACAACGCCCCCGCAGTATGCAGCGAGTCGCAGCCTATACCAAGACCAGACCGCGTGCGTCAGCATTGGACCAAGTTAGACAGTGTCCCACCAATGACTAGCTTGAGTTGTATTCTCGCACTCGCACGTACTCACACTCTCGCGCTCGCTTGTTCGGAATATAGCTGTTGTGTTCCCTTCTCTGAGTCTTTTTTTCCCGGCACTAGGCACTGGAGCGGGTCAGCAATCAGACACAGCAGATTAGCGAATCAGCAGACATAACAGTAAGCTAGGTTACTATCTGCGGATATTGTGTCGAATTGCTAAGAAATTAACGTCCATCATCACTCTAGCTGAGTTAGGTCAGTACTTCCTGTGGAGTTCAACACGAGGTTTATGAATGAGTTCACACTGCAGAGGATGGCAGGACCCAGTGTTACGCAAAATACGGCTTAGACAACAAGAGGACGACCCTTCAAACAACTATGATGTGAATAATAAGATCTCAGGAGTGTTTGTCACGGAAGTATGGTGAGAAACTTAGAAAAATCATGAACCACAGTGAGTGCTTCCACCAACCACCGTTAGTGTTTACCACATGGACAGTCCAGTTGCAATAGAGCAGCACTGAACAGTCTTCACCCGTGTGGCATTCAACGTGCTCATCATCAATGACAGTCGATCGGGATTCCAAAGACAATTGCCTGATTTCGCCAACTAGGTCAGCGTCGTGTGGGATTTGATGTGTTGTCGGGTAACGTGCTCGTATTTGCCTGAATACCCTTGTCTTCTCATAAAGAGACCAAGTTGGGGAAAGGGTTCACGACTGATGCTGGTCTGTGTATAAGAAGAACGGTTGTCATTACAGTACGAGTATTTATCGTGCATTATTTTCTGTTTGTGGATGAGGTAACCTCTTTACAATGATAATTTCCAAAAGGATACCTTAGCAGAAACGGTGAATCCAGAAACAGTGTTCCACTTCTTTCAGAAGCCAACCAAATAAGCCAGATGAGTACTGCTCATTCATTCGCTTAGGATGATAAAACCAGATTTGTAAAGAATAGACCGAAAAAAAGAGAAACGACCGACTGTCCACGATTTTATAAACAGGGCAGCGTTAAATATGACCCGACAAAAGTATATTTGTTTATTATGATAATTATTTGTCATAACGAGAGGTTTATCAACAAAAACTCCTTCGAACTGGCTTGTTGATATTGTGAAATTCGGTTCATCAGCTGCACCGGTCCTATCTGAAGTTCGGTCACTTCTGGAAGGATTCCCTCGCTGGAATTTAGTGCGTACTGCATTTGTGACTTCCATGTAGTAGGAATAGTGAGATGGGGTTTTGTTATATTTGGTTCCTGAGAGCCCTATTCATTCATCGGACAAATGTGACTAGTTGAGTGAGCTTCCTCAGCCCACGGATACACCACATTTTGGAATAAGTATCCTGAGCGTCCCAGCAGGCAAGTTATTTCATTAGTTTTAGGTCCTATAAAAGGCATCTATAAGGTTAACCCGAGGACTTTTGGACCATACGTGCCCAAAAATTACCTTCGTAAAGAATATCTCATTGTTAGCAAAATACACTCATTTGCAAACAAATTTGGTTTTGCGAAAGACTCACCTGAAACCCAGCTGAATCTCTCGTTTGTGATGTTTCTAGACAGCTGAATGTGCTGCACCAGGCCGCCTCATGTTTCAATTGCTATGATATTCGGGATATCGCGATACACTTATATTCGCAATGCACTACTCATAAAGTTGCTGAAAATTCTTCGACAACCCACGACCGATTTCGCCCTTCTTGGGGCTCATCAGGTAGGCGTAGTCCCCGAGTTTCCGTCAACTTTATGTTCCCAGTTGGATAACCCATTTCTACTTCCCAATCGGGGACCCGTGAAGGAGGACCCACATTGAGTGATATTCACTTAGATCTGTACGTTCGTTTTCGAAGGTGTATTTTTATCTAGCAACTATCCCTACTTTATTATATTCCCTTCGTGTTACACTGGAAAATTTTCCTGGTAGCGAATAGTTACCATCCTTTCTTAAAGCTAGAACCGTAGCAAAAACTACCAAATCAGTATGACTAATCGTGACGTTTCAGCAATGAACCGATAGTACTCCGAGCAAATTGTTGTTCCCCAGAGAACTGGAATCGTTCCGAAAGGTGCTGAAGAAATCTCCCAACCATCGCATTGCTTGCAGCAGTCTCGGGCAACTGAAAAAATTCCACTTGCAAATTATTCCGAAATTTTACGAAGTTATCACGAAACATTGGAAAAAGTCATCATCATCATCAGAGGACACAGACAGGGACCTGGGGCTAGCCCGCCACAAACATCCTCCACTTTCAGTCAAACAACCTAGATCTGAATTGGCAGCATGAATACCGCTAACATCGGTGAGCGGCCGTATCGTTCATTGTCCCCAGGGTGAGTCACGTGAAACGCATCCTGGACGTGAACAGCACCAACATCACCAACACCCCTCATTCCCCTTCTGCTATGCCAACCCCAACCCACCTCTAGGTTTCCGCCACTCCGAATCAGGCGCAGAAAGCGACGCTCATCTTTGCCAGCGGTACCTCGACATGTGTAACACATGGTCCAACCACCTTAGCTTGCAGTGTAGGCGCACTGAGAAAAAAGCAAAGAATCGGAAAACATTAATTTTATTGCTATGACTCCATTCATGTAACTGATCCATAGGTTTCTGTAGCTCTACCAGACCCTGAAAATCGGCCAATCCATGAAGCCGACCACAAAATGAACGTACGATTCATATAGATGATCGTTATTTGGGGATCTGCAAAGGTCACGTCAGTCTTCGTCAATTGCATGCGCCTTCAGTGCTGAGGAAAATCCTATCCACAAGCTGAGAGTAGGATTTCCCTGCTCGTCGAAAATGCTTGTGTATGCAAAAACAACGTGACACCTGTGTCCTCAAAACCGCTACCCACCTGAGTAAGATGGAAAAACAAGAATGAAGAACTTGTAAGACAGATTCTGGTCAGCTATGCAAAACATACAGTTTGCGGATAGGAAGTTGCCTTGCAGAAATCATAAGCTATGTGGCCTACTGATGAAGCAAAATTTGTTGCAAATTCTTTCCAGTATTTACAAAAATAACTTTACTGGTGTGTTTTGCAGTCTTTTGTCCATTCAAGCTCCATTTTCCTAAAACCACCTGAATCGTGATTGAATGAAGATCAGCTGACCATATGACCACAGATCGCGGGCAGCACAGAACACTTTTTCGTTCAGTCAAACCACGACAGCTACAGTCATCCAGGATCTACTTGGATTTGTGCAATAGCGCTTTTGCGAAAACTGTCACTGTCCGAATGTGTTGTGTGACAGTTTGCTTGATAATTAGGCATAGCCACCAAGGCTTCTTTAGGACACAGCAAAACCCAGGCGCATTAGTGCTTTGACAGTAGAACTGGAGTCGATGAGAACGACTGCCACCACTTTACCACAGTCTTCTCGACTGCAATCTTGACGCCTTTTGGGTCAAATGGCAGCATAAAGATTCATTTACTAGTTGGCTATAGATATAGTTGGACAGAGTCTTTGCCGGAGACATTTTATTTCCATCTTTTCAGTAGTTTTTATTACAAGGATCTTGGTAGAAATTCGTGGAAGATTCAGTAATCCCCAAACTTCGGTAGACTTTTTCTACCCACAGCACAAAGTACCAGCCACTCATATAAGTTAACTAATGGTGGTTGTAATGTTTTGAAATGGCTTAAAATCCTCTGTTCGATGGTGTTCAAATTTGATATATTCTGTGCGATATCTTCTGGGGCGAGATGGCTCAGTGGTCAGAGTGCGGATTTGCTGACCGGAATGTCCGTGGTTCGAACCCGACCTATGTATCTCGAATTCTCCTGTCTAGGCTTGGGCAACCTGGCAGTATCCCAACCCTCGTGCTTCCTTCAGGTGACATGGCGGCTAGGAACCGAAAGGGTGTTACAGCTGAACGAGTATTATTATTATTATTTATTATTTATACGATATCTTCAAGTTGGGTACCAAAGTATTTTCCGCTCGGAGCTGAACGTAGTCAGTTACGTAAGTAGTATCTGTTTGAAAAAGCCACTGCTCCTGCATACCACAACCTGTGAGGCTGAAATTTCGTTTAGTTACTTTGAATATGATGAAGGGAAAAGTTTTTAGGTCTTTTTCTACTCCAGTTACATGGTTTTTAAAGATTCAGTACTGAGGCAAAAATGACCACTCTGTCATAACTGAATAAAATGTAACCAGTCAAAGCTGGTTAAAACGTTCACCCGGAACACTGCAAAATGAACGAAGGACAACCAAACCTCGCTATTGTTGACTCCGTTACAACTGCCACCTTCGGTAAATATACTTCGATTTGGTATCGCCCGAAACAGTACCGTAATTTTGTCACAGTCAAATCTTTTTCCCAGCATATCCCTTGTCAAGATTTTCAGCCATTCGATCCTATTCTCAACAGTTAAGTGAGAAACGCTACAGATCCATTCAACAGTACACCTATGTGGGCACAATGCCGCTTTCGGAGCTGGAGTAATCAACCACTGATATCGTTGAATCCACCAACGCCGGATTGTCCGACAATCTCGCCGACCATTCCTTCTACCAGCACCCAGACTTGGGCAGTTGATTCTCAAAGTGATACATTCTAACAGTTAATTGGTGGGTTATTCCGACGTGACAACATACTGCAAGCTTACCCATCTGGATAATAACTTACTTATTAAGTAGTGACCGTCTTTGTAGATATAACTTATCGAAAAACGAGCAAATGGGCCATAATATTTGGAGGAGGGATCGAGGGACACTGTACTAGGTGGTACGGAAATCCCATTGCCCTCAATTCCCCGAGTCAGTATCCTGTTTCGAATCTGAACATCGTCAATAGAACTTTTTCTCTTAGCCCCAGGGCAGTTTAAAGAAGCTGAATCTTTGTGTATGAACATATATATGTATATATATATACCGCTAATTTCGTGCAATTTATGTTCAAGTAGAACATAAGGCTGACGGAAACTCGGGGACTGCGCCTACCTGATGAGTCCCAAAAAGGATAAAATCGGGCTGTCGAAGAATTTTCAGTAACGTTATGCGTAGTGCATTACGTTCATACGTGTATCGCGATATCTCGAATATCGTACCAACTGAAACACGAGGCAGCCTGGTGCAGCACATTTGGTTGCTTGAAAACATCACAAACGAGAGATTCAGCTGGGTTTCAGGTGAGTCTTCTGCAAAATCAACTTTGTTTGCAAATGAGTGTATTTCTGTACTGTATTTATTTGATGTGCGATTTTGTAAATATATCCGCACTACTCGCATGAAGCTTACCACTCAGAGAAAGAGCATTCTAGCGCTTCCCCCAAGAGTAGCTTTTATACAGGCGGACGACTGTATCATCCCATTTACAAATTCATGGCTTTATTAATAACAAGTGGGCTGACAGACTGGTAGCCATTAGAAATGTTGCGTTACATCTGTGGTACTAGGCGACTATTCATGCAGCTGCGTCCGAATACGCACCGGATGTGACATACACCAACGATCCTTCTCCTCTTTCTTGTGACTTCAGCTCACTCAAAAGGTAGTAGGTAACCCAGGAACCTGATGGTTACCGGTCCATCTGCAGTACCATTATGGTTCTGGACACGTTAATACCTCTGGTAGCACAAATCATGTCCCAAAAGGGCTGAACGCCTTTCTATCAGTTAACTCAAACATAAGTACTCGTACCGTTTTCTTTCGGGATCGTTTAGTTCGTTCACATGAGACTGACTGGGTTATAATATGTGCTAGAATGACACGGGCCCAGCAGATTTCTACTGCTAGCCCAAGTGATGCTTCAGTCCCGTCTTGCTTCGAGTCTGGCAAGCAAGTAAGTCCTTCATTCTTCTGCCCGTAACACGTACATTGCTTATGTATCTCCGACCCACTATGTTTGGCGACACTTTGTGTAAGTTGGTTTCCTCATTTGTATATGGGTGCTAGTTGATGTGGCTTCACCACTTATGTATTTAACCCCAAGGAAGACCCTTATGCGTACATTTTGTCATTTGGCCGAACGAATGCATGGGGACCCATCAGGAAGCAAGAAAGACGTGGGATGGACAGCTGGTTAGATAGGGAGCATGTCGTAGTTGACACCACCGTTGTTTCAATGCAAGTATTGGGTGTAGACAAATAGTGATACGTTGCTAATCCACCTGGAATGACGAATTAAGGCTAAATACTGTCGAGACTGCAGGCTGCTCACGCTAGATGGCTTATGCTACAGTCTTCAGGACTTTTAGAGAGACCGTGTGGAAAGCTGGTAGGATTCCTAGTTTTTTTTTGATCGCCTGTACGCGAAAATTTTTACATTATCACGAATTCAGACTTATTTGTAGGGACTGGTACTGATTCGTTCAGTGAAAATAATGTATCCATTATTGATGCATCTGTTGTCGTCTCCTTTTTAATTCTTGTGCGACAGGTCAGCGGTCAAAGTATCACAGCAGACAAAATATCGCAATATCGACCGAACGAATCTCTGTAGTGAAAGGTCATTGAAATGTTGGTCGAAGATATAATCCAATAGGACCGATTTCTGCAATTTCTATGACGTTCTATATTACCTGTTACACGCTTTAGGAGAGCCTTGATTTCATCAAAAAAGTGGAAACATGGACAATTGGTTGTCAGTGGAACTTGAGTTGCATCCAGTTGGATAATTTAAGGTGATATAGAAGCTGGTGGAGCTGCTGAACCAATCAATATGTGCCACACGACCAAGACAGCCTTGAAGCTTGTACTAATCGATCTTGGTAACATAGTACCAGATTGCGTAATCGCATTGTAACTGGTTCGGCTGTAGTTAAGCCACGTCATCGGATCGATACTGGCAGTCTATTACGTACTCGTGAGATAGTGTGAAACGACTCGTCTGAATTGATCACGTGTCCGGTGTCAATAATGTGTGACACAATCGAGCTTTCGGCTGACATTGAGCCTAGTGACGGTGCGGCAACAGAGATGTTTATGTATCCTCTTAGCAGGTTGCCATGTCGTGCGCCCAACAAACTCCGTCGAACAACAGCTGTAGAAGAGATACGCAACCATATTCTTGGTAGGGACTGGCCGTTTGTCTTTGAAGTTTAATTTGAGCAGAGGGTTGGCTGCAGAGTGCAGAGTTGCAACCAGAACTGTGTGTTGTGGAGGTTGACTGTCTGCCAACAGATAGCCTCTATAAGGTAGACTCAAGCAGATTGGCTTCTTTGCAACGGTCATGACTGACGGTTGGCTGGGACGTTCAGACATTTTTGGCAATAATGCTCCCTGGAAAAGCGTTAGACCTGTGCATTTTAGCAATAGGACTCATTTCAGAGTACAGTGTGACCGCTGAGCAGATTCTCCTCGCTCGGTTCGTTAAAGTGCAAATCAGTGTTCGTTTCTGACTCAGTGACACAGAAATATGGAAATTTGTGTACTGCCCCGTCCACCTAGGTTTTATGTAGACCGTGGGATCGGCTGACTAATTTAAAGTCCAAAAAGTAGAGCGTTTTCACTTTCGGCACCAAAAGTAAACTGAACACGGGGTGCGCTTGGTTAAAATAGTTCAGGAGAGCGTCTATGATGGAGCTGTTTGATACTAGCATAAAAATACCATCTACTTAAGATCGATAAAAGTGAGCACGTCTACGCTCCTCACCCAATCTGCCACTCTCAGGTTTACCGAAAAAATGCCACTCAACAGGGCACCAAGGCGAGAGTACAATTTTTTTGTGAAATGTGAAGCCGAATTGGAAAACTTGTGCCATTCACTCTGTGTTCTCTGTTGAAGACATTGGGGAATTCATGAAATTCGACTTCGTAATTCCAACTGTATAAAAGCTAGCATGCGCAGGTATTCGCGTTTTCTACAGGAGCGCGTACCCTACGAAATTTTTCGGACATCTATTGCGTGTTTCTTAAGTTTAGCGGTATTCGTGTGTCTACGCCGCATAAGCCAACCACGTATTCTGTTCAATACGCATATGTATGCCAATTCACCATGAAATTGAGATAAAATTTTCATTTTCGCGAAACCCAACCCTGTTATGATTATCATTGAAACTGACCAGACGAACGGGAATGTTCTGTTTAGGCCTTTTTCCGATGGCACGTAGATGCACTACTTTGTAGCTACTGATGAATAATGAGTAGCACGTCTTCTTCGCAGTTTTGGGTTCTGCATTGCGCATAACTCGGTCACGTTCGACTTCTCACACAGGATTTCTACTGAACCGCAGGTTAAATAGGAAACATCAACAGAGTCAGACACGGAAAAACTCTGTCATATGAGAATGGCACTTTTGCTCTTAAGTGCAAGTTTGGCTTAATTTAGACGCGGGTAAAACGGGAAGAATACGTCGAACTTTGTGGGTTCAATCGAGAGGCCAGTTCAATGTTCTGGTACTCAGAGAATGAGCGTTCTGGACCCAATAGCTGCTCACATTTTTGGTCGTACTGGGATTAGAATCTCAGACATATGACGCTCAGGGAATGTACGCTAAAATACCTGACGCCCCCGACCTATTGCATCTGAGCAGCTGGACATCGTACTCGAGCGATGCGACTGATTCGTCCTACGGCCCAAACGACGATATACTAACTGCTCTGACAAATGTTATTCCACCAGCTGAGGTGCCCACATCGTATTAAAAATCATTTTGTATGTAGGATAGAAAACAGACAGATACTCTTGTGACTGTAGACAGGCGTTTGATTCATGCCAGGTACGCAGTGCAGTAAAGCAATCGTGTTTGCGAGCGTTCCCTGATTTGACAGTTCCTTGTTGGGTTCTCTGTCCTTGTCATTCATTCCTTATATTTCTGGACCTAAACAGTCAGCTCACGGTAATAGGGGGGCTTGCATACTCACATTATGCTTTCTTGTTCTGAGCGATTTAACTCAGTGTTTCCAATGGCTACACTATGGTGGCTTATTGGACGGCGGTTGAACTCTTCATGCAAATTCGACTACTCATATGTCCCCCATCCAAGCTTATTATTTAAGTATTCGACTATCTGGTAGGACAGGGTATGCACAAGGATAGTATTAAAACATTCCTTATTTAGTCACAGTTTGGGTCTGCTACGAAAATAATGACATGATTTTACGAGCTGGCCCATCTAGAGAAGCTTTTATTCAGAATATAATTACCCGTGCAGAACCTCCCTATTATGGGAATACGTTCAAATACCAAGGTATTCATCTTAGACCTGCCTAGTAGGAAGAGGTGCAAACAAATGATAAAAGGACGTTTGCTCATTACTCAATCAGGAACTTCTGTCTCTTAATGGCTTTTGGAAGTTTGATTACCATATAACTGTGTTATGTCAAACGATAAATCCTTCTGAAAACCAGATAACAGATAGGGTGCTTTTGAAGAACTTCCCCACCGTTCAGCACAGGACCTTTGTTTATTTTCACCCAACAGTTATCGAGGTTTCGTCCATACTGTGTACATCATCAGGTGGCAGATCCAGCACACTTGTTAGACACATGATTTGCTATATCGCCTAACAGTTGGCTGCAGATGTTAAGAAAGGCTGTGGGGCTTACTGTGTGAAGACGAGAACAAAGCGATAAAATTTTGGAATAAAGCGGAGGTCAACAATTTGCTTCGATTGCTTCGAAATGAGGGTTAGGCAGACCAGGAAGAAACAATTTCTCGGAAAGCAAAGACAGACAAGCTTCAGAGATGCGAACTACCGGCCGGTAAACATTCAGATACCTCACAACTTTTCGAAAACGTCCAACAGTGAGAATGAGCAACGACTGTTTGAAAAAGACAGCTTTCGAATAATCCATGAGTCGGTTTGCATGAACAAGAGATACGCACAGATGCGTCTATCTCCGATTCCCACCATCGGTCCGTCAGGGAAAGACCTGCAGCGAACGAATGATTATGCATTGCATCGCGGTACCGAATCCAGACAATCGATGGGCGATCGTGTGTAAGAGCTGGAATGTGTGTGTGTGTGTGTGTGTGTGTGAACAAACGTTTGTCCAATTACCTGATTTTGTGTTACACTACGAGTCAACCATTGGTGACTCCGAAATCGATATATCCCAACCTACGGTAAAGGTCAGAATAGGTAGACTGTCCTTTGTAGGTGCCAGCAGTAAGCGCGTAAGTTTGACCAAGCGTATCACTTCATGGCAGGAAACGCACACACTGCGGCACTTTTGAAACGTTATCTGGCCGTCACTGGCGTAATATGCCGAACCAGAATGAACGTAAGGCAGATTGCCCTCTTTGATCATCACTGTATCTACAAGAAAGACCATGGAGGACAGTATATAGGTAGAAAAGGGATGTAGTTAGCTATAGCGATAGCTCAAGGGCTGTTTCGCTGGGTAGTTGTGTCTGTTAACAGAACACATAAGTTACTATATATCTGAGGGATTCACTATTCACAGCAACTCAGCTACCTTTCGGGTAGTCATTCAATACAGTTACCCTTGCATTAGGCTGAGGCTGTATCTACCACGTCAGTAAAACCTGATCTATGTATTCAAAAGGCATCGGTGTGTTCTCTAGTTCTAATGCGGTAGAGCTAGTATCTTGTTAGGCTCCTTATTTCCCTTAGTGATACCCTCCCTAACATACGCGCACACCTAATTATTATCTACATCAGTTCCTGTCCACATCCATTGGTTGCGCTGGCTTCATCACATGCCCCATATGACGGTCGACTGAATTCATCGGAAAACAACGCCGAGGATGGAAAAGAGCCAGAGGAGGTCAAGAAATGGCTTGGCGGTGAAATATGAAAGCCATATTAGTAAACTCGGCTTCGCTGGTCATTGCTGTCTTCTTGAATGGGAACCTAAGATGGAATAAATCAATGGTTGAAGACATTGACAAACAAGTCACAGTCGCGCACTCAATGACACACATGCATCCAAGCTGTTGCCTTCAGTACATAGCTTTCCATGCCGATTCCTTCAGTGAAATGTCTGTGACACCCTTGTATCCACGCATCAAACTATATCAGCTACCACCTTCAATACGTAGCTATTTACCCCCATCTCCCCAAACCACCAAAGTTGTGTACATGTGTGCGGCTTTACAGTTAAAGATGATGATGATACTCACTTCCTGCAAAATTCGTGTTGTCTCACCTCCATCAGCATCAATCCTAGTTCTGCGTCCGAACATATTCGCATCGGGTTGCTGTACTGAGATCTAAAGTACGGTTGCATATTACAGTGGACAGTTGAGTGATAAATTAAGTGAGCTCAGATATTTTTGACAGTCTGTCGTTCGTTCTTCTTGCCCGTTTCATTTACTCCAGAAGTGTTGAATAAATCGTTGCTTTTGTGGCATTGGCACAGTGTGACCTTTTGTATGTCGTCATATTTAACCTTATCTATCCGTCATCACTTGTTACACAAATATTTGTATCCCTCCGCACCACACTTTTACGAAAGGGCATGGTCCCATGTCTCATAGAAACCACACTGTGAATGTGGTATGACCCATAGGTTTCTTCGAATTCGAATGGTTCGCCGTGCACAGAGAGAGAGAAAGAGCAGATTTCTTTCAGGATTTTAGTTCCCGCAATTTCCCCATGCACATGGTAATTTTCTGAGACCAAAATGGCGAAAATTCCTCTTATAAGTACACATAGGAAGCAGATCTGTTTGCGGCATGTTGTGATCCACTTCTAGTGTCGATAAAGTGTTACTCACAACCTACTGCCGGTTTTGCCCCGTTTTGGAGGCAGCAGTGGAGGTTGTTCAATGGTTAAGCGTCAGAGGTAGTGACACTACCATAACTCCGGGAGCTGCCATTGTTTCAGAAACTTACTGGTGTATACCACCCAAAGTCCATCACGTACGTCTCTGAGATGCCGGTGCACCAGTGGATAACCGGGATGCAAGCTTCTCCAACAAGCGCATTGAAACGTAGTGCGAGCCCACATTCTCACAAGTCTAGCAACGAGGCCAACTGACCGCAGTATGACGGAGCCTGCTGAGATTTGGACAAGAGACAGCGGTTGTTCGCTCGACGGCATGACAGCGCCGCTTGTCCAATGTACACCGTTTGATCTTAAGCTGAACTGACAACAGCTGAGACAGCGTGCCCATTTACCGCTGGCGTACGCCCCTCAACGGGCAGACTGGTCCGGGAACTTTCGGATAAATACTGACGCAATAGCGCTGCAAACGGTGCGAAGAGGAAGACAAACCACGCACTTCCACGGGTTATTCCCCAAAAACTGAACGGGAGTTTACGAAAAGTGCTTCGAATTGTGATGCCTAAAAGTTTGCAGTTCATAAGGAAGAAGGCAGCCAATTCGAAGATTTTGTGAACTGCATGATCAACAGTTGCAGCAGAATCATTTGAGAGAGTTAGACTTTCTGCCATCGGTCTTCAGGCTATGCGGACGCAATTTCCACCATATTTACCAAACATACCGTTTTCCAGCTGAGAGGCACACTTTGCAAAACTTGTTTTTAGGTCAGATACATCCAGAGACATCCAGATACATCTCGATAAACATCCAGGTCAGTGGCTTGGGCTTCTATTCCTGAGACAAAAAGTACAGAATCTTTCTTCTTAATGGTTAGCGGCCCTGAGGAGACTCTAATAAACAGAACAAGCTATTATCGTACGTCAAATATAATGTCACAAGAAGAACAAACCAAGGAAATCTTGATTCAAAGTGCACAAAAGGAAATTCCGCAGGTCCGTATTCCGTTGCACCACCACACCAAGAAGAGGAGGTTCTACTTTCCTGATATTCCAAACCTCCGGTAGTCGCAATATTAATCCACTGATGTGAATGGATAGGATCAGTGTTTGCAGCTAAAATTTTTATTCACCTTGGAAATAAGTGCCAGCCAATGTTACTTAACCGACAGTCACAACAGTCACTCAGTAAAAGGTGCAAAGTACCGTGGAGAACAAGAAGCAGGAGCTTGTTGTGTATTTCATCAAAACAAAATGTGACCAAAAAGAAAAGAGATTATATTGAGCGGGAAAACTAGTAGTTTACAAGCGCTACACTTCTCTTTTGGCACTATAAGTAGTATTTTCAGCCGTTAACGCTTCAATTCTGTTCGTTCTAGCTCTATCATACACGCATCTTTTGCAATACCAAGAAGTAATACAGCTGCAGAAGCTCAATCTAATCATCGGTGTTTGATTCCAACTACACCACATTCAGGGTGAACGTGAATCTCTTAGTGAAACCTTCGGAAATAGGTGGATCAATCGAGGAGGACTGTTAGCTTGGCCACTCAAGTCGCTGGGCACGAGTTCCACTTAATATTTTGTTTCGAAGGTACTAGAATTCCTGTGTCTAAAAAGCCAGACGAAAAAGGATTCAAGGGTCATAGTAAAATATTGCGAAGCAGTCTAGAAAGATAATGCAGGAGATGCTGAAGTAACGGATGTGCAGTTGTTACACACGGATTCCCTTGTGCAAGCAAGAAGCTAGGGGATTCCGAACATGTGCTCCACTCTCCCGCATATTTTCGTTCACCCTCCACTATGTCGTTAAGATGTTGATTTATTCGAAACGAGTATCCACGTGAATCACGTCATTCTACAGATTGCCAGATGAAGCTTAACCTCAGCTGAAGGATCAGACTGGCGGAGTAGTTTGGCAATGAAACTAAGTGCTTAGTTGGCTTTTCTGTGTGGCTACTCAGTGGTTAAGGACCACATGCTTCTTGATGAGGGTACAAGGTCCAGGCACCAGTCAGCAAGGTACGTACATGAGCTCTTTTATGCATAGCAGCAGATTGCAAAACTATTCAAAACTAACCCGGTGAAAACGAACATTTCTTCAAATTCATCCCAGATATATGTGCTGACTTTTCCGAATGGATTGTGATCCGTAATGATTTTGAACAAGAAAGGAATTAGCTAAATACGCTTGCACAGCAAAGTAGCAAAGTCTCTTTTACCTTAAAAGCCTCGATTTAGGTTACTTTGGCTTCAACAAAGTAACAAAGTCTCTTTTACCTTAGAAGCCTCGATTTAGGTTACTTTGGCTTCAAGAGCACTACGGAGTCCTCAGTAAGCTAGAATGGTTGTTTTTGTCTCATGCAGTTAAACTGTTCGGCTAATTGATTGTTGGAGAATATCTGCGTCAGATCGTGGATGTTTCTGTATTAGTAGGATCGGACTTGTGAGGACAATAGCGCTCCAGTACTGTATCAGTTGCAAGGCGTCAATGAGCAGGCTGAGTTGAGTTTGCTCACAATTCTAGCAATGAAAGTAGGCCAGTAACTTTTGTTCCATTACAACTAAAATAGTTCCTTCCGGGAAGCTCCCGGCGGATACGATTGGACGGCACGGTGGAGAGAATTATGATGAAGAATAAAAGAATTGGCCTATGACACCAGCACCTCGTCGTTTATTCCCGTTCTAGTACTCACTGGAATGCTATCCTACATAGACCGGTCGATGGCTCTCAACCGGTCTCTACGAGTTTACGCACCAATCTTGCTCTTTCGGGTTTTCTTGGGAGCTTCGCGCAAGCCTCAGAGCCGTGCATTGGAGTGCAGTAATCCAATCATGGTTGGTAGGCCAATCCGTGTCGGATGCCGGCCAACCATACACAGCCAACGTAAGCGTGGTACGCTGTAGGAGGTTTGGTACCGACTCAGATTCGGTGCATTCATCAGTGCACTCAGTCAAGTAGATTTCTTCGTTGATAGGGTTGCATAGACAAACCCCAGATCAGAAAACTCTAGCTGTAAGCATGTTTACTACGTGCCACCAAAAAATATGTCGCTGAAAAATTTTCAAAAATTTCACGGCTTCCCAAATAGCCAATGTAATTACCGGGATTAAACAAGCAAACCACAAAAGTGTTTTGCTTCTGAATTCGGCTAAACGGTGTTTTCTTCCCCCACACCATACTGTGAATATACTTAAGCACGCATTTTAGGTCACCACTAAATATCTTTTCTGCCAACCGGACAACCTTCCTCATGTTCATGGGTTTTGCATTCGCAGGAATTCGGAGCACCTGCTGCCCATGTCCAATACTTTTACGATAGACCCACTCATTTCCCGGTTATTTGGTACTCCCACCAATGTCTGTTTAGCATTGCCGTAATACTTTGGTTGGGTTGGAAACCGACCCGAGGTAATTGACAATGTAGCTGGTGCTTGTTCTGAAATCCCTGTGCACATACGTAAGTCCTCTATCCGACAACAGTAATGAGAATGAGATTTCTACGAGTATGTCAACTCAAACGAACTATGATTTGCTCGTATGTGAAGTGCAGCTTTGACGACCGTAGCATGTGACGCCTCGTGCATTTCGAGTGTTGTTCGATTGCAGTTATCGTTTGAATCACTGAAGTAGTGGCCCTATAACCGCCCCACATTTCCTCAGTTTTCAGTATGATTTTTCAGGGGTCCTGTGCGTATCAAATCGATATTGGTTGTCAGGTCAGTAGGCGGCACCTCCTCAAGTGATGCTTTGAAGAGTTGAATGGCCTGAGTTGATGAGGTCAATGCATGCTTAGAGAGATCACATTTTCTTATGACTTAGGTGATGTTAATGGACCTAAAGGGACCGGCATGGAGGGGAATTGCACGGTTTATGGTTACTCAAGACGACAGCAGCTCCTTGATTAAAAGTGAACTGCTCACCTAAGGGTCCTCTGTTGCTTGGGCGATTTCAGGCCGGTAAGCATCATGTTCGCCACACAGAAGCAACACTGACGCTCCTAATTTATTCCGGAAAATACTTCACAATCTATTCCTTCAGACTTTTACGGCCGCTCAAGTGGACTGTGATATGGTCTTGGTCTCTCCTCAAAGACTTCACTTAGGTACGTTTTTTTTCAAAACTTGTACCAGGAAACGGATTTCGCTGGTGTGATATACGGTAATTGCATTCGCAAAAGCTTAATTACATACATCTTCAGAAAACCTTCCAGCAATCTTCTAGCTCAACGACACTCGTCTCTTTTTACCACCAAGTTTCTTCTCAAATTGGTGTACAACTCCAGGTGCACACAGATTGGTGTTCAAATAGAACATAAGTTTGACGGATGCTCGGGTACTACGTCTGCCTTTTGAGCTTCATGAAGGACGAAACCGGTGATAGACTGCTGAACTTTTCGCAGCTATATATAAGTAGTGTTAAACCAAGAGAAATTCGATTTGCTACTTTTTCACAGATAACTTGAGAGATCACAGCCATTTTATCGGAAAAGTTTGAGAAACCTTGGTGCTAACAACTGTCAATCTTGTAATACGGGTTGATACTTGTTACTCCGATTTCCTGAATTACGGTAAATATATTTGGGATTCAATTCTTCTAGACAGTTCACTAATCCACTATAATGGATGAATTTGAAGGAGGATGTGGCGTTTCTAAATAGGTTGAGGAGAAATGCAGATAGCCAATAAAGTTCCCTTCAACCCGTAGTGGATATCATATGTTGTACCAGTTGTTTTCAACACAATCATCACAGGGAGGTTGTTTTATAGGTACCGAAACATTTGTCTTGAGGATACACTACCCGTTCACCAGCGGCCTGTGATGGCGTTCAAACGCCTGTTTCCTTGAAAATTTTATAATCTCCCTTTTTTCTATTGTTAACCGACTTTTAGAATTCGATGTGCAAAGGAACACCTTGCTCTGGAGAAGTGTGGTTAGATTTAACAGTATTCTATCTCAGTTAAGTCAGTTGTGTTTCACATGGCTGTCACCCATAACGTCGCCCTCAAAGCTGTCGTGAAAAAAGTGGGTGACAAGTGGCTGTGTTACCACAATGAGTCCGGGCCCAAGGAGTGACACTGGCCAGGACAGGGTGATATCAGGAAATCACCTAATATCACAACTAGAAATTATAGTAAGTAATGGGCAACTCAAACAACCAAAAACCTAATAAATGGTTGGGCTTTTGTCACTAATTTCAACTTTCTGATCAGATTTATAAATCACCTAAATTGCCTAAGCTTCTCAAAAATTTCGATATCCGGAGGTAGAATTGCGGTCTGCCTTATCTGCATGTTTAAGCAAACTCACGTCGTCGAACCAATCTATGGTAATCACTGATCAGGAGGAGTAGAGTTAATTACTAACTAATTACTGATTAATTACTAAGTAACTAATTACTGGTTAGTAACTTAGAGCTTACCCTTAGTTCCGGTGGCTGGAAGCTGTTTCCAAAGCCCTGCATGTCAAGTGACTCAAGTTTCGACATCTGCTGGTCACAGTAAGCAGTAACCACCAAAAAGTCACGTAACTCTCTCAATGCTGTCATGTACGAGAACGTTACTGGTGACGGTGATTGAAAAATACATTATCTAATACTCTAATGAACCTCTCCACTCAAGGACTTCCCTAGTCGAGTCACCCCAGACAAGGGGCACTGAGGAAAACGGTCCTAAAGACTGCAGGGTGAAGTTACATACTGAGTAAAGCTACAAGATAGAATCAGGGCTCTTTGGTTCCTCCACGAAGGCTCCTCTTAACGATGCGACATTGGAGTGTTTAGTTAGCAGCTTCTATCTGAATAGTGCTCATAGTAAATTATTCCACCCGATAGCATACGTTCCCCGGATGAACGGATTTTTTGGTTACCAAACCGCTTGGTACGGGTACTTTCCAGGAGCGAAATCTCTTTGGGAGAGAACAATCTGACACTCGGTTGCCAGCTACCAATTGCCTGTGTTGGATGTTGATTTCCCCGACATTACTGTAAGATGACGGCAAATACAAGTATGAATTCCAGAGATGACTTCTTGGTCATT
Source organism: Clonorchis sinensis (assembly GCA_003604175.2). Lineage (NCBI taxonomy): Eukaryota > Metazoa > Platyhelminthes > Trematoda > Opisthorchiida > Opisthorchiidae > Clonorchis > Clonorchis sinensis. The sequence continues at coordinate 140,449,091 of CM030370.1, read as the reverse complement.
TACGAACCTCACCAGACGCTTAGGTGTAAGTCATCGGCTTGGAAATCCTTTTAATTCAAGGCTTTGCTAGCAAAGCAGGCGTTGTTGACCAGACAAAAAGACATATGAGCATGAGGTCGTACACGTCATTAGTTCTGTTGCCAAGAGAACGAGTGAAGTTGCGAAAGTTTAAGCTGGTGCCTGGTGACGTGGTGGCAAAAAAATAACAAAAGGGTTGCTCTGCTCTCATGTGCTAACGCAGTTATAAATTGTTAGCTTGCTTGGTCAATCAGCAAAAATACAGCCGAATGGTTGTGGCGCAGCCGTCGTGGCAACACTGAGGGAGAAATCGACGATGAATGAGACAGTCACACGTTGAACTCTTCTGACACCTACCTGCCGTTCAACTCAAAGGAGGAAAAGGGCTGAGATACTGCTAGTTTGATTAGGCCTAGACACGAGTAACCGGAATGCCAGGGTTCCGTTAGAACCACGGATCTCCTGGAATGTAGTTTCGCTTCCTAGCCTTTGGGCATTGCTTCCTATTATCCCGTTATTTATGCGACACAGTGTGGCTGCAGAAAAGTTCATTTCTGGGCCACGCCATCACTTTTGTTAGTTGACTTACTGGTCTCCAATTTACACATCCTGTAGTCACTCTCTGGTTGTTATAATCACATTCTTAAAGGATAGGGCTGCCTATGAAGGGACGGATGGAGTGATTTGTGACCAGTTAACTAGCAATCAGTATTCTCTCCAATAAATACTGCTGCCCGTGGTCGAGAGAGCCACAGCACTGCTGAACCACAGCTGAATTCCTATAATTCACGTTGCCATTTGAGCAGGTGTTTACGTCTTCGGAAAATCGGGCAGTTCGCTACGCGCTTGAGGCGGCCGCAAATGCTTTTTAGTCAGTTCAAGCACGAAGTACGTTGCAGCGGAGCTGATTTTCCTCATGATGCATTCGAATACGGCCCAGTGCAGTTTACCAGCCAATGTTTGGCTCAAACGGCTCGGTCTAATTAATACTGCCATCCAAGCTCCGATCCACCCTATTTAACACGACGTCAACAAGCAAGCCGATTTGGGCGCAGCATTAGCAACTCCTCCACACATAACTAACGTCCCACTATTTCTCTGGTTTCGACTACCAACCGCTTTGTCGTGAGACTATGGTACGTTTTCTGCACACTTTCATCACCGACTGTTGCTGAAAACATCCAATAGCACCGAACTTTTCGTTAACTAGGCACGGAAGACAAACGAGTTGCTTACATTTCTTAGCGTCCTCAAGAGGATCTGCTCCTTTTTCAAGGAAAAATGTATTACCCCCTGCAGATTTCTTTGCCGAAGGAGTAACGTCCTCACAAAAGAAAAAGAAATCAGGTGTAATGAAATGACAATAGAGTGTAGATGAACTTTTTGGAACCAAACTGAGGTTATTCTATTCGTATTTCACCCGACAGAAGTAGCTTGTCTGTTTTGAAATTACTTCATACTTTTACTACTTATATCTGCTAGTTAAAACCATATCCTTCACTGGCATCCCACCAGTCACTAGTAGTCTTTTTGAACGTCCCAATGGATGGCTATTAATGAGGATTTTGGGTGTACTTGGTATCACAGCGGGCAAGTGTACGGTGAGGTCACCGGGACTGACATTCAGGCATTAACAGCAGCACTTGCCGGTCACACTACTCAAATGAAAGAAAACGATCCGTTAGTTTTGATGGCAGAGTGCTTGCTCAAACAATCAACTTAGCCTCTGGTTTAACCGGAGGAGGCATGCACCGAACTGGCTTATATCTGTGCAAGTCTCACTATTCGGGTATGAACTGGCCTGTCTGTTAACAGGGTGGAAAAAGCGTCTGCATGGTCTGAAAGCCTGCGCAGGAAATCTGCCAGCTTTCCAGATTGGGCCACTGCAACTGCTACAACGGATGCAGAGTAGCAAACGTTCAAATTCAGCGTTTCTGCATTACCTTGATGTGTATATTGTCTACTGTTACGCTGCTTGGAATTTTTCCGCACATTACTTTCGAACTTCTTATCTACTTCGCGGCGAACACCATATGGAATAAGTTCACCTGCGGGACCACGATAAATGTGTTGTTTATCCTACCAGCACATTGTCTTAGTCACCAAATGCCTGACAAAACTGGCTCAGCTTGGGCTGTCGACGCTTTCGCAAGGACTACTTCTTTTTCAGTGTCATCATTTCGAAGCCTACCTGACTGTACCAGCTTTTTTGCGACACTCAGATGAGTCAATCGCATCACCTGTATCTCTGCGCGCTACGGGCGAGACCGTCCGGAATCGTCGATTTTTCTGCAGCCTGTACACGGCTGTCACACCACCCAGAGCACAAACGCCATGGTTCGAAAACAGGCCTTTTCACAGTGGGTTTGATGCAGTCAGCTGACTGCGTTCGTGAGCTCGTGAGAATGGGGAAGCAGAGCTACGTTGTAATGACGCACTGAAGGTGTTTGCCACCGGGTCAATTAAGGGCTGGTATAGTTTGCCGTTTAGGCTGAGCCCACCCGTGTTTTTTTTATAAAAACAGGGCAGTGAACCTTCGAACTGACGGCAGAATAGCCAGACAGCCAAAGTGACTTTTTTGTCTGTATTGATCGGACGACAGCTCAGCCGAGCGCCAGATGACTCGCGCCACGCCGATACAGCAACAGGACTTGATGTGAGTGCCAGCACACTTGACACAAGCAGGTGACGTGACTTTGCGATGTATATCACACCGTTCGGTTCATGTGTTAGCAAACCACAGTGCAGTGGCACTGTGTTCATTTGACTAAAGCTTACCCACGCCGTTCCTAATAATGAAAACAAGCCCCTGGACTGAATGTCAGCCGCGGAAAAGCGACAGAAGTCATTAGTTGTTGTTCATCTGTCTCCACTATTTACAACCCAGGTAACCACTGGAACAAAATCCTCTCTGAACATTCCAACTAGTTTGCCGGACAGACGCAAGTGTTTAGCACTTTTTCGGTCGTTGCAGCGGCTAAAAAAGTATCCAATTTTAGTTTATGGGAGAGCGATGTTTTCAAGGTGTTTGTCTGATGATTGAAGCTGCATGCAGCACAATGTCATTCCGTGCACCAAATTAAGCACCATACAGGAAGGTTCCTTTGGATTGCAATAGGCCTGAATTCACGGGTAGCATCAGTCACTAGACATCTTGTGAAGCGAAGTATGAAATCATACTGTCCAAAGACTCAGTGATGTGGAATGTCTCTGGACAAACCAAACGGTAATTCTGACGCGATTCAGATCGGAAGTGAAAACAATGCCAAACAAGTGGATGTACTGGATCGGATATGCTGTGCCACACATCCGTGGGACTATCGTGTGCTTCTTACTGCCCGTCAGACACAACGTGAAACAGTAGTGTAAACCCAAAATAGCCCAAATCCTCAATGTATTGTTCGCAATGCAGGATCGCAGTACATGCAGCAAGAACGAAAAGACTCTTGGTCTGAACATGAACCGATGACCACTCGCTTGCTGTACAGAAAGGCATACTATCCGTATTCGGACTATCGGTAACCATTAGCATTTCGTAGAAAATTGCCTTCAGAAATCGGTGTTGCATTTCATACAAATATATTCTACTGTGATCATCCTTCTAGGAGAATCCTTTACAAATTCGGATGTTTTGAAGGCTGTTCTGCTTTCGGAGTGTGTAATACAATTCCGACAAACGGATGTGGGTTCTGCTGATAGACATTCTTGTGTTGAAAATGGTTTGTGATGAGAAGTTCATAAATGGAGATCTTCAGGCAAAAAAAAAACGGTCGACAATGCTGTGTGGCACCTCAGTCGTAGTCCAGAGTGGCTATTCCAGCGTTCCACTGAAACTGAAACGAAACTTAATTCCGGTATCATGCGATTTCGATTTGATCCGTGTAGAATTCTGATGGCAAGTTCCGTTTAGAATTAAACATGCCTTGTAGTGGCACCACTTACCTCCCTTTCACATCCTTGATGTCGATGACACACGAGATGGGGTGGCGTTTGGACAACACAAAATAAAACTGATATGGATGACCTTTCGGTGATTCAGACTGCAAACGAATCGAACAACCAAGCGGCAGTTGGTGTCTTCAGATCAATGAAATTATCACCCCATGAAATCTTGAAGCCATCCTGGGGGGAATTCGCATATCCGGAGGACAACCACTGCCATAGTGGTTACCATAAGAACTCTGGACAAAACAATATACCAACTATTTCCATATGTTCAGTTTGACCAGACTGAGCGTAGTTCTTCAATGCAGCAAGAGATCCAAGCAAAGGAAACTGTTGTAGAAAGTGCATGGAGAGATCAAATAGCTTATGTACATATTTTTGTCGGATTGTTCCAACTACTTTGTAGACTATAGGCTCGAACCCATTCACACAAACACAAAATGAGGATTTTCGAGTGTACGTCTGAAATGTTGAGAGAAAAAACATTACAAGCTTACGAATTTGGTTGCGTTACCATTTCTTTGCGTGCGCCATCATAACCAATACTTCATCCTCTAATAAAGAAGTGTTGGCGGATGAAAGCATCCCCAACTCGGCCGCACTCCGCATGGACATCCTGATCTGATCAAACTCGTCAAAGGAGAACAAAGGTTTTGATCTACTGAAAGGAAGGGCTAAGTTATTTGAGCGAGTCTTTATCAGACCACCTGGGTGCATTCATGGATTTTACCCAGGGTAACACATATAAATTTCATATTTTTCTTGAGTAACGCTCCCATTTCGTTTGCTTTTTCTGTAGTCCCCACAGAGTACCTGGAAAATTGCAGAAATTGCAGCGGTTTTTATAAGGGTATGGGGAAATGCTTGTTCTTATGGTGTTTGCGTTGGAAACCAGGTTTTCTAGCACCCTGCTGGAGTCACATCCAGTCACTTACCTTCCTTTATGCTCAGTCATGTTCTTCAATTTTCAGTGGGTTTCGTTGTGCTAGACTGTGGAAGTGTCCCAACTCAGGGGTGGTGTGCAGCTTCATAGGCCTTGACAGCAGAATCTGCATTGATTTTCCGGAGGTCCCCTTAGGCAGGAGTATCAGTACTCAAGGAGTGGCCAGCTTCTATGGCTGTCAGTTACGTCAAAACCGACAGCGACACCTGGTACTTGCTTCTGTCTAAAGTCACCCATGTAGATAATCCGCCGTTCAGAGAAGTGAAGAGACCAAGTTATGCTATGCCATGACTTACGGTTGAACGTTTTCAGGAGCAACCACATTGCTGAAGTAATCTATTGTTGATGCTGAGTGTGTTCGAAGCTAGTGTTTATACGATGTCACCTTGCAACGAATGTTGGCATTCATTATGAATTCGTGTCATGACTTGGCTGCTCAGGTAGTTCGGCTATGTACTACGTATAGGCTAGCGTGACTTTTTCACCAACCTAGGGTTGAACTGGTTGGCTGACACCGCTCTGGTTCTGAAACTTCTATGTCATCGCCTAACCCAAGTGTTGACGCCTTAGCTGCAGGTGTACGTTGCAGAATGTTACACTCTAGCTGCGAGCTTGGTACAGCATGCGTGTGTCTGGCAAGCGGCTGGTGCGAACCAGTTTCTAGCCATGCACCTGGTGGGCTTGACTAATAGATCTGCATGAGCACCCAGGCCAACGTTTTGCAATATCCTTGTATCCCACCAACTCCAGGTAAAGAATTTCGACCAGTTAAGAGGAGGCGGTAATGCGGTGGTGTGAACGCCCTACACTTCTTAATATGGAGAGAAGACCAATATCAATGTCTCACTGTGTATGAGGTCCCCAGTCACCGGAAGAGTCCAACATATGAACAGATGTTCTCTAAAAGGGAAAGCAAACTTCAGACTCAGCTTTATAGCCAGCGGCTTACTACAGAATGCGAGAAGTTGGTGGACCTAAAGCACAACACGACTGTTGTTGAGCAAGTCACTCAGCAGTAACAATCCAGTCTATAGCTCGAAATCGTAGACAAGGTCTAAACCCCCCCCCTAAAACAGTAACAAAAACGGTAAAACTTCATTGCATTAGAAATGCAATTTGCAGCATTGTGTAAATTAGTGTTTCTTCAGCAGTCGCAAATGCACGATAACAACTTGAAGAGCTGGAAGCCTAATTGTTAGAGCAGCATTAATAAGCTGAAGTGCACAGTTAATAAATTCAAGAGCATGAAGGGCAGTTGCACTGCTCTTACGCATGGTTCACTGATTGGTTCTCATCACTGAAAACCAACCGCTGGCATGACGCTCAGATTTTGTCTTCCCGAGCGTGATATTCACGGGAAATTCGTATGCGAATAGGACAGCCAGCGAGACTGTACAGTTCCACCGACTGATCTGCATTATCTCAACGGAGTTGAATAGTGCCCAACTTTCTGTCATGGGTTTGGAATTTTGACTAGGCGGCTGTCCTAGACAGGGAAATAAGAAGGCGCTACTGAGTCTAGCGGTAGTGCTTATGTTATTCAAGCCAAAGAAGGCCATATGATTATTGGAATGGTAACTTGCTTACCTATATCTACGAGAGCAGTGTATCGCAGTCCATATCGGCGGAAAGCATGATAACAGGGATACTGAGCGTGGATGGTTAATCTGTCGGATTGCCCGAGTAGCGTTAACTTGTATGTGTTTTCACTAGCATCTGTGTCGCTGTGAGCGTGACTCACTCTGAATACAATAATAGGATTGCCCTGTGATCAAATCAACTTCGAGAATCACAATCGGGACATTTGGACGAGTTATTTACTCAAATCCTTCGGTCTGGTTCCAAGACAGAAGTATCCAGGTAAAGAAATTCGTGTGAAATGACTGGAGACTATTAGTTGTAATGGAGATTACGAACCATGTGTGTAGGAAGGTACGCCGGGGTTTGCCTGATCATGAGACCTCAGACATCTAGGATGTAAAACTTTGGGGCATTGGTGTACCGATTGCGTCATAATTGACCTTTGCTTCTGGCGTTATTACATGAAATAAAATCGGCTGGAAAGGTCCGTTTGAAGACCTGGGATGAGTGCCACGTCAGAGCCGCGAGTGAGTTGTTGGTCTGGCATTACGGAGACGGAATAATCGAACCCAGCGTAAATACACAGTAGCTAACATTAGCAACAGAATAGTGAACCTTTAGCTTGCTGCCGCGCAGGACAGTATAATTCTCGTGAACAAGACAGTCGACGAATGACTGCGGACTGTTGGTGGAGTCACGTGTGAGGTCAAATTAGAAGATACTATAGCACAAAGGATTTGTTAGCTCACTGAACACCCTAGTCCTGATTTGTTGAGACTTGAGTGGATTGAGGGCTAGGCTTTTTTAAAGCCGTTAAGTGCTGACAGCACACATAACCTTACCAGCAGAATTTGTGCCGTCATAGACAACCTTATGTGGTTGCCGATGGCCTTGGACGCTGCACAAAAGCCGATGCAGTCTACATATTTCGAACAGGGATCAATCCGGTCTTCCCACCAAAACATGCTGTTCCATATGCTGTACGTGAATTCGGCAGAAACTAGACTTTCTTCAACATGTAAGTGTAAATGAAATGAAAAATTATTCCTCATCCTAATGCTCCGGTCGTAATATTCAAGAAAGCCAATGACACTGCACGTGAGTGCACTGCCTAGTAAACGGCGCAGAATAATTCCTTGGAGGTAAACTAGTAACACTTTCCAGTACCCGAGAGCTCATTTTCAAGACGGAACGGTGACAGACTTTCCCCTGGGAGCTTGACTTAGCTAAAGCTCACCTAGAAGTTTTCGCACCCTAGACACCGAAACATGGCAAACACCCTTAAAGGACCATTTCGTTACAAGCCGTTTCCGTCTGATGTGAAAAGGACCTACCATCTTTCAGTAGAAAATGGACACTTTGCTGATAGGTACTCCGGGGACTGTTTCATATCCAGATGATATTATCATCGTAGGACTAGATCGAAAGAGGACGGGATATTCATTTAAAAACGTTGTGACTCCCGTGTTCGGGCGACAAACTATGACTTTTGTGTGGTGAGTATCAAGTACCTTGGATTCACCGTAGATCAGTTCAGCCGTTTCCCAGTTCATACAAACTCAACATACAATCCGATGTGCCGTCAGATCTCCTTTCGGATAAGTGAATAACTGTGGATCATTCTTCCAACATTCCACTGTATACGCTCTACTGAATCACTTCCACGAAAGCCGAAAGAGAAGTTTGTTCCACTACGTACTGAGCTAATCCATCATGAACTGGCACTCGCCATCGCTGTTTCACCGGACGCAGCAAACCGTGGTAGCCATGCTGTGATCCCTCAAGTATTTGGGAAGCCCAGAAAGAGCCACTTTACACGTAGCAACTCCCTCACGGCTACTGAACGAAACTAGTGAGACGTAGAAAATGTAAGGTCTGTCGTTTACTAGAGTTGACCTGTACCTTCCCTGATGTTTCTGAATCAGTTCTAAACTGCATCCAAAATGCAGCTGGACAGCCGCACTCAGGGTGTGCGTATTTAACTAGGATTTTGTGAGTAGGATGTCTTTAGTGTGCCGTTGCTAGGTATTTTCGGGGAATTTAAGAGAACTTTGGTCGCCCACATTTAGCTGCCTTCCTCATATTCGTAAGAAATAATGTCAGTTGTCTCGTGAGGGTGCACAATATCACGACTGTGAACTTTGTGTGTTCCTGAATCCACTGAGCCTTCACGTTCGGCTACAGATCCACATGCCAGCTGGAAAATCAGCTACTGTGGGGAGGTCCTATATTGATCTTGGTGATCTTTTAAACACAGTTCAAATGGCCCAGGAGCATCACTGGCAAACCAGAAACCGGAGGTATTCCAATGAGTTGTCATTTGTAATTCCACTTTAAACAATGGTGGAAGTTCCAGGCCTGCTTGAGAATTTTCCATCAGATCAAAGTCTGGTACAAGGATCTATCATTTCAGCACCATGCTTGTTCCGTAACTTTTTTTTTGAAATTTTTGGTGGAATGTCGAATGCTAGGGTATGCTTATTCCTGTCTGACCATCATGGCATGTGAAACTGGCCTAGAAAACGACTAGTGAGTCATGTGGTTCTCAAACGTTTAGCGCGCTCTGTTTTGGTACACCGAGATCGGTCGCATCATACATCCAGTGAGTTGGTCTTGACAAGATATATGGGTCGACTAAGCTACAAAGTCTAGAAAATGAACCAGTGAAGCTCTGAAAGTGCCGTAAACACTACGAAGAACTGGGTTGACCTAATCAGTGCAAGATGAACACAATGGGAAAGCCGATGCGGGGATCGTCTAGGGAAGACTAGAGGCAATATGGAAATCTTAAAGTAAAAACACAGCGCAGTGGAATAAGATGTTATAATCCGGCGTTTCAGTTGCCGTGGTCAGCCTTTTTCAAGTAGTTCTACAATCAATACGAATTAAATCCAGCGTCGTTTGGGTCCACTATTATGTCTTCTGAGTGGTGTGCTTCTGAGATCAGTTGGCAGTCAGATGCGATCAGCGTGTGTGGGTTTGTTTTAGCTCTGTGTGCGTGTACGCGTGATTGTATGTGTAATTTGATTAGGATGGGCCTCCGCTTGTTGTTGTGCTGGCTGTGATGCGCCACTGATGAGATCTTGGCTTGACATCTGGCTACTATGCCCACTAAGATGTGCAGTAAGTCCAAACCAGAGAGACAGGATGCTGGCGCCATCACTGCGGATGGTGCAGTTCGGTTTGGTGTTGATCTCTAGGGCTTCAGCGCACGCCCGTTCCACGTGTGACTTGAATACTGAGTGCGGTATACGTGTACCATCGCGGTTGATTTGATAGCCTTACTCAAGTGCGTGGAGTGCAATGGCTGAGTCGCGTTCACGTGTTTTCCTAACCCTATTGGGTTTCTTGGAGGAAAACGCGCGCGTCGTTTACGCTCCGTGATTCGCACATGGAGTTGCCTGAATGTTTGGCTTATGTATTTGGCTGGACATTCTGTACAGGGAAGTTGGTAGACGTAGTTTATGCGCTACTTCGGTTCGACGGGGTCTTTAGCCCTTACGAGGTGTCGTCTTAAGGTGTTATCAATTAGAAAGAACGTTTTAATATAATAATCCCGAAGTATCTTTCGAATGGTGTGTGAATTGCCATCTCTATAGGGTATTCCCACGGTGACCATCGGGTTTTCGTCTTCCTGTCTCACCATTCCGGATAGCTTTCTCCCAATTTGTTGGGTAATGAGTCCTATGGGGTATTCATTTTGCTGTAATACCCTACTGAGTCGCTTCAGTTCGTCCGCTCGTATGGACTCATCCGAGCACAGATTCTTGACGCGATTCACCACCGATCCGACAACTGCGTGCTTGACGTTGTGTGGATGCGAAAACTTAGAATGCAAGTACCTTTCCGAGTATGTGGGTTTTCTATGGATTCCCACTGAGATTCCATGACTAGTCTTAACAGATAGCTTGCAGCCCAGGGAAATAATAGTCCCCTGCTCGTTCTCAGTTTCCATCTTGAATTGTATACTACTGCATTGTTCATTCAAACAGCTGTTGTGTGGCTGATATGGTCACAAATATGTCGACAACGTATCTCATCCGGGTGCACAGTGGATGGGCGAAGTCACGTGAGGCCTTAGTTTCAACATGGTGCCAGAAAGGGTTAGCCACTATGAGTGATACTGGAGAGTCCGTAGGGACACTGCCAGTTCGTCTATAGAGTACGTTTTAAAAGGTCAGATAAGTGGTGCCGAGACACAGTTCAACAGCAGTAATAATATCAACAGGGGGTAAGGTTGTTCTCTGTGCTAGAGATATATCGTAGCACAGAATAGAGGACAAAAAATAAACAGTCGTTAATTGGTACGCTGGTATAAAGAGCTGTTACTTCAAAGTAGAATGCTACTTCATCCTTACTGATGGGGTGGGTTGGAGGATATTGGCAAAAGCAAAAGATTCATCCACATGACTTACCACCGGCTGATAGTATGGCATCAACAAACTGCTCAAGTGTTTGGATTAGTTGTAAGTTGAACAGGTAGTCTAGTCCATGATGGGACGCATGGAGTTATCAGTTTTGTGTATTTTTGGCAACCAATAGAATTGTACAGGTCTATTGGATTTTGGTGCAAGTGACTACCACCGTGACTGAACGAGATTGGGTTTTATTATTATTATTATTATTATTATTATTATTTCAATAAACCGAAGTTTGGTCTTGTTGAGTGTTGCGGTTCGATCTTCTCGTAAGGACCCATTGTTAGATGTCCGATCACTTTGTCCTTGCGATTCGTGACAACCGTTACGTTGCCTTTGTCCGTTTTGGTGACGTGGATGGACTTGTCTTTCTTCGGTGACTTCAGTGCACCTACCTCCTCCCGCGACAGGTTGTATCAGATTGATCGTTGGTTTTTGAGAATATTACACACACGTAACCTGGCTTCTTCTGATCTCTCTACTGGAAGCTTCGAGAGTGCAGGCTCCATGGCCGAGATTACTTCACCGCTAACATCCGGCCATAGAGCTCGCCCTCTGATCGCATCTGACTGCCAACTGATCTCAGAAGCACACCACTCAGAAGACATGATAGTGGACCCAAACGACGCTGCATCTGACTCGTATTCAATTGGTTGTAGAAATCCTTAAAAAAGACAACCGGAACGTCGGATTATAACATCCTATTTCACCACGCTGTGTTCTGACTTTAAAAAATTCCATATTTCACACCACATGGCGCTCATTCCTTTTAACTCTATCCGAACCGAAATGGGGTGGAACTCTTAAGAATAGAGGCAAGTTGGAAGTAGCAAAGATACCTTGTGTGCAGACATTTCAACCGCAGCTCGACAGATAGTGCTACAATATTATGCTAAGCGGATGTATCCGTAATGGTCCACAAGTTCACGTCACGTGTGAGGATTGGCGAGTGGCTGGATCAGTTGGTGTGAAGAAAGCAGATCACGTGATGACAAATAGACCAATAACATCGACCAATTATGAGGAATAGAGAAAGAGCGTATCAAATGTGCCATCGTGATAATGAAAGATAAAAAGAGTCCATTGTTATCAATGAGTGTAATAGCCCAGCAGAATTGCACAATAAAATAAAGTGAAGTAAATTGTACGAAATGGTAAGTTGGAAATAACCTGCTCTCCAAGTGCAATTCAGTTTACATGGGGTTCAACGTTGCTGCCAGTACCTTTCGAACATTCGATGTTTCGGTCATCCTTTTCGAATCAGTTGGTTGTTCCGTTTTCACGTTCACCTTCGGAGCTTCGGAAACCCAAATTTTGACTTTCAGCTACCAAAATGGATTGTTTTTCGGACTGTTTGATATCTTGCGGCCGGCACCAACAACAAAATCGATCGCACCTCTAATAAGTGATCACAGCATTACCTGCTTCCGGCCATCATATAGGGTGGGTTTGAGTTACTACACCGCCATTCCTACCGTAAAATCACGTGAGTTGCTGATACACGCGCTTTCAGTAGACGCTAGGACAGATATCACTCTAACTAATATAGCTCGGTCTGGGAGAGAGTGAGACCAAAAAAACTGAACGAAACAGTTAACGTTCTCGATGGAGCAGATGATGGTAACTGATGCATTAAAGTGAAACGAATGGGACTTCATAAACGAATCAGAGTAACCGACGGAGAAGTAGTATCTCACAAAAAACATCGTTGCCATGGAAGTCAAAATGAGAGACTGTCCAGGTGAACAGTTAACATCACTCAGTCAGCCCTACCAAAATAGGTCTCACTAAATAATCTACCCATCATGGAGACTAGTGAAATTCACCAGGCTTCGATATAGTCTCGGAAGAGAAAATACTTGTGGGTGGATGTAGACCTTTCTAAAATTAGTAACTATGATCCTATCCTTCAAGTGTTGCTTGTCTTGGCATCCATGTGTACGCCTACTCTCAGATGAGTCTAAAAACAACTGTGTACCTAAGATTTTATCAGGAATGGGTGTCCATAGAAGACGTGTGTGTTTGATAACTGGCTTCTTTGAGACTTCGCTACCAGTAGATTCACTACCTCTTCTGTGGGTTGACGACCACGTCCCATCAGTTCATCACACTTGGTTCTTCTGACTGTCATCTCCCATTTTTATTCCACAGGTTCTTATTGGCACCTAATATGTTACAGTCAACTCACAAAGCACTCACACCTGCTGGAATTACCTGTCGTTCGTCCGCAACAGAAAAAACAGGCATATCAAGTCAATGCAAGAAGTAACTTCGACCAATATTTGTGCGTCACGTCGGCCATGAAAGCAGAATCTGAAGTCCCAGTGTAAAATTATTCAAGTAATTAGTTATTACTATTTAACTGATTATCATTAACAAAGATATTCAGAAATTAAGTCTGTCATCGGCGTTTCTTGACGGCAAATGCTTAGAAGCGAAATGTGTGTAGGTGAATGGATCCACGTAGAATGCTGATTTTTCTTTCGAATCTTTGAAATTCCCCTGGCATCGGCTCAACACGTGTGTTCGCACTGGCCGAGGCACACCTGCGGTCTCGGATGAAGTGACTAAAATAGAGAGATTTTTCGAAGCTCATAACATCCAGACGTAATCGTCAGAATCGCACTCAATCCCCATAAAGAATAATGATGTAACTACCATTAAGGGGATGCCGGCAGGCTGTAAAGACTATGCTGCTCAGGTGGCCATATGTACCTAGCAAGTGCATACGCGCATATAAAGAAGCATACACACGACTTAAGTCCAAAACCACTACAGAGACGGCCTCTCGGGGATGACAAACATTTCAGACTATTTTTGGTTACCAGAGATAGATCCACATAACATGACAGTTCACCGACATATATATATATATATATATATCAGCGCAAAATGCGTGCTGAATTCAAAGTACTTATACACAGGTTCTAGGACAAAATCAATTTAGTGTTTGAGTCCACTTCGAACCATACATCTGTGCACACAGTAGTAGTATTTTACCAAATCAGATATCGATTAGTAGGGTCTTGAATTCGTGAAGCAATCACTAGAAAAGCTGCTCTCGTTACACACCGTTTTTCGACATCTGGAGGTGACAGCTGAAATTTCAAAATTTAGAGCTTTGCAATGATACCCCATTTTGTGGTTAAAGGATGGAAATCGTGTTATCGTTGACCAGATGATCAATGAGCTTACTGGTGAGCACCAATTCGTCTTCAGACCAGAATAAGAAAATTCAACCTATTTTCTTGGATGAAACTACTCACAAAGTTGGTGAAATCTCTCCTACAACCCACGACCGGTTTGGCCCTCCTTGGGACTCATCAGATAGGCGCGGTCTATGAGTTTCCGTCAACCTTTTGTTCTACTCGAACCCGTATTACACATTCAGTTGAAGAATATCATAAACGAGAGTCTCGGTTGAGTCTCCCGTGAAAACTAGACTGATATGCAATCAGTGTATTTGTCGGGAATTAAGCCCACTTTGTTATCACTATTTTCTCCTACTTGATTCTGAACTTGCAAAAAGTTCTTAGAATGTGAATTTCTGCAGTGTCTTAGTGTTGAGTAAACCAGTTCTTTTTAATTCTCACAGTGTGGATAACATCGGTTTCATATTTTTGTGTTGCTTAATATGGGCTCCGGGAATAAACCTATCAAACCATACGGTACAAATTTCGATGCGGTGTTGCAAACTGCAAGAAGCAAAGCTAAGTAACTGGCTTATGAACAAGATTAGCTCTTCTGTTTCCTTAAAAAGAAGCATGCTATCAGTGAAATGCAGTCATTTGCAAACTAAGTTGGTGTTAAACAGAGACTCATTTGAACTTCAGATGAGCCCGTCATTTATGATATCGTTCAGTTGAATGTATCGTCTGCCAATAACGTAACAACTGAAACAAGAGACGCTCATTCGTTTGAAGAGCATCATAAACTAGGTATTCAGCTGAGATTCTGTTGTTTCCTGTTAATAATCAGCATAGGTTGAAAATGAGTGTATTTCGGGAATTTCGTGCGAGTTGGCTGCAATTAGAGCATGAGAGCGACTAAGACTCGGAATTTCACCTACCTATCAAGCCACGAAACCGGTCGTAGGTTGTCGAGGTGCTTTTGGCAACCTTATGAGTAGCGTACTCTTCCTATAGGAAGGTAGCACCAGGAATGGAGGCAAAACTCTACAGGTACTGAAAGATTTGATCGTAGAGAGTTTCATCAAATGTGCTTATTGATTGGACGGACTTGGGGACCAGTTAAATGCAATCCAACTTACCTTCTGCTTACTAGCAGATTCTAATGAATTTATACCTACTGAATAATCCTTCCCTTCAGCCGGTCTGTTGCACGCCAGCTGTGCTGCAGTTTTTGTCTGCGTGAAGCTCAGCTGATAGCCCACAAACCAAGTCAGTGGGTTGGACCTAAATATCCAGTCAGTCTCCTTCCACACAAAGATATGTCAAGACTGATGACTTTGCTCAGCCTAGAAACGTGGGCACTGGTATTGATGTTCTGGTTATAAATGGTCAAATTAAGACTCAAGAGGTGGTATGCGCTAATAACAACTTCTGTTGAGCAAGACAATAGCTTACAGTTGCCAGGTTCTCCTTGTACAATACAAAAATGAAGTAAGTTAAAAGAAGACTTATCGTTTGAGCGTAGCTGGTAAGTTATTGAATAAGGGTCCGGACGCAGTGTTTACTCTGCAGTATAATTGCGACACATGTTCCATGATTATTCGTGGATCTGTGTGTGGGGTTCGGTGCGTGTGTATGTGTGTGTTGCATCGAGTTGTAGGTGTGCGCAATGTGAAAACTAGTGTGAAATCACATAGGTCATTCCAGCCTGACAGCTACAGAAACAAAGATTATTTGACCTGATATAGTCCAAGGTCGTAAGCATGGCAAGTGATGCAGGTGCTAGCAACGTAAACAAAATGGACGGGGAATAGGAAGTGCACGTGTACCGAGCAAACTAAGCCAATTGTTCGAAAGTTTAACCTAAGGAAAGCCGCTACGGTGGCAGCTGAGCAGGAACAGATGTCTGCTGAAACAATATAAAGGTCCAGAGGAGTCAGCAGGACGAAATTACAGGTGACAAAACTTAAAGCATGTTGACTGGAGTGGATGAATGTCGCCGCGCTTGATCACAAAAAGTAGAACTGTTCTAGGAAGTAAGTGCTCATCGAAGAGAGTCTACTGATCTTTACCATAGAGATAGTGCACCTAGGGGTTCGAACAAAATCCTCCTATCGAGCAGGGGGTTCTGGACAGAAGGTGTTTGTTCTTTTCGACAACCATCCTCATCAATGACAGCAACACACCAGTGATACATACTAGGAAGTAACCGCCGTGCGACCATGAATAAAACCTAAGCAGAGAGTGGAAAGAAAGAGAAAGGGTGGTGCGACGGATTTCTGTGTCCTTAAGGAAAGCTATCAAGAATAAGGTGCCCACATCTTTAGATGCTATTTAGATAGACATACCTCAGCAACATGTCGAATTAAATTACCATCATTGGGATAGAACCAACTTCTCTGCGGACTTCGGCCGCAAAAACGAAACACACAACGTCAAGCGTACTTTAGCTAGGCAGTCCGGCTAGGAAATGATAGCTTTTGTGCCACCCGGCTCGGTTGCTTGGCTTGTCCTGCGAGGTTTCAGGCCAGGCACAAGTAGGACCATGTGGGCCCCAGTCGGGAAGGTGTGAAGATCCCACAGCACCCAGTTTGACTGTAGCCACTTTGTAACACAGGATACGTCCAAAACGGTTACCAACGCAACCACGGATGTTTATATCAACATTTGGTAGCGCCTCAAACTTGACAGTCTTCTTTTAGTTGTCCCGCACAAACCTGGTCCACTATAATCAACTGGATGTGAACACTTGAACGAATGAAAGGCGCTGATTGACGCTGTACTAATAAAATTCCGGCCGGTCATGCTCGCTCTTGCCTTTTTTTTCAAACCTCTAACCTGCTCCCTTTGCCATACGGGGAGATACTTGCAATAAACGTGTTGGAAATTCATGCGTCTGGCTTCCACAAACATGAAAAGCTAGAAAAGTGCATTTTGAATTGAAGAGCGGACGCCGAAGAAAACTTGTTATTTACGATGCAACACCCTAATGACCTCGAGATAGCTTAGTGGTTATGGCGCGGAATTCAAAACCAACCCCGGTATCTTGACTGCCCCTGTCTAGGCTGGGGCAACCTGATAGGTAGCATGGCAACTGGGCACTGAAAGGGTGTTAAGGTTGAACTATTATTATTATTATTATTATATTTACCTTAATTTGTAACTTTCACAGGGTCTTCCGACATTAGGTTCATCCCTTCCCTACAGTTTCCACTTAAGCGTAATGAAACCTTCAGACTATTGGATATGGAGGAAAGTAAGATGGTTGGTGCGGATACTGTAAAAAGTGTGCAGATACAACTAAGATTGTTTCCTCGTTTCCTTTTGTGTGTACGGACAGAGCTTATCAGACAGGATTGGTTTTGAAGCTGTATTGTTCACTAGGTACTGGCATTAGAATAGAAGTTTACTGTGATTCTACCGGGTCTATGAGGGCACGGGTGTTGTTAAAAACGAAAGCCTGTGTATAGCGTAACTCACATTTGAGTGGCATAGGGTAGATAAAATCCTCTAAGACTTGAAAGGATATTGATTTCCTCCTCAGTGGGTGCTCACTGCTGAGTGGAAATCATCATACGTTTTTGTCATGCCCATCCAATCATTTGAACAACAAGGTTGTTTTGGTCAACTCAGACGATAATGATTATGTCCCGACAGGCCATGGAAAACATTATCTCCCCAAGTGGTTTGTTCGTCTTTTCGAGGGGGATCCAACAGTGAAATATTGATAACTAGACACGTTTTTCTCTCATGTGTCAATAGACTGATTTCAGTGAAGCAAGGCGAAGTTTTGAAGCTCAAACTCTGTGAATAACTTTACTAAAATGGCTATATCCTAAACATTTCTATTCGACTTGTTTTAAAGTGTGGATTTGATGCTTCTTACCTCAGTTAGCAAGACTCTATTGTGCGACGTTTGATAGCGGCCTTTTTCTAACCTGACCCTGGCGATATAAAATAGATGTCACATTCCATCTCTGTGTACACTGAGTGAGATACATCACTAACAAACATATAAGTTTCGCTGAATGGTTCATTCAAGTGAACTCCCCACCTGGGTTCCAATGGGACAGTGTGTTAGATGCAACGGGTCTGAATCGTCTTTAGTGCTGACAGCGTTAATGAGTAAGTTCTTCTTAACATCTTATTTCATCATAACTGATTAAGGTAAGAATCAGGGATGGAGAGCTAGTGACTCCTTAGAATTCAGACGAGGTTAAATCTTGAAGCGAACAAAACCTGCTTTCTCCGCTAATGGAGCAGACACAGTAAAGAAACAAGGGCACACCTTTTCATCATATACAACCCTCTACCGAGAGGTCTGTTACACGAGACTGATTGCTTAATCGGAAGTTCAGATTGAAAAGGCATTGCCACCTGACTACCGAAACTATTCGTCACGAAAATTGTTTATCCAAATACGGTTCTCTGTCTCCGGCGGTTAGTCAGTGTACGTAAACGTAAGAGTTTCAGTAAGATGATCGAAAAAGCTTGGAATGAGTTGCTTCCAGTGTACATATATCCGAATTAATAAACGGTTTTCCTATAACTTCTGGACTTTTATAGTACGTCGTACGAATTTACAACCACTAAGTGCTTTTCGAGAATAATGAAAGAGGACTGAATACACTATGTGCGCGACAATGGTGCGCTTGATTTTTCGCAATATAGTCTCTCGTAATGATAACAAGTTGATTATTCTAGGTGCGCGAAAATTCAAAAAAGCGCCGGAAATGAATGTGAAACCCGTCGGAGAATACCATACCGAATCAAGTCGAATAGACTGAGCGCCTTGTGGAATAACTGGTTTGGTTTGATTAGGATGGAGTAACAACGTTGATACATCGATATTTTGAAGTTGTGTCGTCGAGTTAAACCTGGCTTTTGTACATCCTAGACCGCCAAGGTTAAACAGAGATCAGTTACTATGACGAATACCGTTTGCATCTCTAGATTTCTGACAGCTGGTCCTTGTTACGGAACAATGGGGCAAAAATTATTCGAAAATTGCCTGTTTCTGTTGGGAGGTTTGGCATTGTCCCATCAACCTAACTGTAAGGTTCGTGTGGTGCGAACTTATTGGTCATATTAACAGGGGAAAACTACGATCATGCCCAGCCAAGCTGGAAGGTATAGCTGATTAGACACCATTGTGAGGACAGATTGTAAACGCATCTACAGACTAAGATTTCTGTATACAAATCCATCTGAGCGTAGCTTGCCACGTGAGGATAACTTATCCTATCAGGAAGGTCAGATTCTTGAAAGCAACTACTGAATGCCCGAAATCTACTGAGACCCTCAGCTCTGTAGATGTTGACCAGACAGACAACGCCCCCTCAATATACAGCGCCTCACAGCTTTCTATCAAACCCAGACAGCGCGAGTCAGCGCTGCTCAAGGTCAGACAACGCCCCCGCAGTATGCAGCGAGTCGCAGCCTATACCAAGACCAGACCGCGTGCGTCAGCATTGGACCAAGTTAGACAGTGTCCCACCAATGACTAGCTTGAGTTGTATTCTCGCACTTGCACGTACTCACACTCTCGCGCTCGCTTGTTCGGAATATAGCTGTTGTGTTCCCTTCTCTGAGTCTTTTTTTCCCGGCATTAGGCACTGGAGCGGGTCAGCAATCAGATACAGCAGATTAGCGAATCAGCAGACATAACAGATTGGCGACGCCCGAACCCACTGGATCATGACAATAACTGCTGAAGCGTTGAAAGAAATTCTGCTGCAACAACAAAACCAGTTTGAAGCGGCGCAATTACGTTTGGTGGAAACATTGACGCAGCAACTCAAAATTCAACCACCAAATTCCGCTCCAGATACAAATTCAGTCGACTCGATCGCCAACAGCATTACGGAGTTCCATTATGACCCTGATGCCGGCCTAACCTTCGATTCGTGGTTCAGACGTTACGAAGATGTTTTCCAAGTCGAACTGAAGCACAAAGATGATGCCTGGAGAGTACGCTTATTGCTCAGAAAGCTTGGCACAACGGAACACACGCGGTATTCCAACTTTATTCTGCCGAAGAACACGCGAGATCTCAGTTTTGACAAAACCGTGCAGCAACTTTCAATGATTTTCGGTGAGCGTTCGTCTTTGTTTAATATTCGCTACCAATGTATGAAACTGGCGAAAAAAGAATCTGAGGACTACATCACTTATGCTGGTAGAGTCAACCTTGAATGCGAACAATTCAAGTTATCTACCATGACAGAAGACCAGTTCAAGTGTCTTATTTTCATTTGTGGTCTTCAGTCGCATTCAGACAGTGATATCAGGACGAGACTGTTGAACAAGATTGAACAAACTCCCGAGATAACGCTGCAGTCCATTACCCATGAGTGCCAGCGCCTTTTAAATCTTAAACACGACACGGCCATGTTGGAGAGGCCCTTATCCAACCCTGCTTTCAACATTGCCAAGACGACATCGAGGCAACCTACCGTGGTGACAAATTCGAACGGAGCAAAGCCCCCTTCAGCATGCTGGCAATGCGGCGAATGGCATTTTGTGCGGTTGTGTCCGTATAAAAAGCACAAATGTTCAGTGTGCAACCGACGTGGGCACAAGGAAAGCCAGTGCCGGACGCGGAAAGCTAGCCAAAGACGCAGTCAAACCCGGAGGTCACGAAGCAAACGGAGTCAATCAGAACCCCGTTTTAACGCAATACTTGCAACATTTGATAACCAGATCGATGCTCATCGCAAGTACGTTACAATCAGAGCAAACGGAAGCACAATTCGATTGCAGCTCGACACGGCTTCTGATATTACGATTGTTTCCCGACGCACCTGGAGAAAGATCGGATCACCGGAACTCAGACCGACAATGAACACTGCCAGAAATGCTTCAGGTGGTAAGCTTCAACTACTTGGTGAATTTGATTGTGAGATGGAGATAGCAGGCCACCGTGATTGTGGTATTGTCTATCTTGCTGCTTGTGAGCTTAATCTCCTGGGCATAGACTGGATAGATCGCTTGCATCTTTCAACAATGCCGATCGAAAACTTATGTTCATCAACACCGACAAGAGGAAAGCCAACATTCCGGCCTGGCAACCGTGTGCTTGTCAGGGACTATCGCCCCGGGCACCGAAGATGGACTGTTGGAGTCGTCCTCAAAAGAATCGGTCAGGTGATTTACAACATCCAGGTAGGATCATTGATATGGAAGCGACATGTCAATCAGTTACGGCCGACTGAGTGCCCGACCTCAAAGGCAGAAGAACGTTTACAAGATGCCAACCTGCTGCTTGAAACCTTTGATTTCCCAAGAGCAGCACCCGTAGCCACTGCCTCGCATGGACCGCCAAAGACAGATCCATTGCTGCAACCCAGACGCCGTACCGGTCGCATTAGAAAAAGGGTGGAACCTTTACAACTTGATCCATGTCGACAATCTTACGTTGAACGGCCAAAAGGGGGAGGTATCAGGAAGGTCAGATTCCTGAAAACAACTACTGAATGCCCGAGATCTACTGAGACCCTCAGCTCTGCTAGGTGTTGACCAGCCAGACAACGCCCCCTCAATATACAGCGCCTCACAGCTTTCTATCAAACCCAGACAGCGCGTGTCAGCGCTGCTCAAGGTCAGACAACGCCCCCGCAGTATGCAGCGAGTCGCAGCCTATACCAAGACCAGACCGCGTGCGTCAGCATTGGACCAAGTTAGACAGTGTCCCACCAATGACTAGCTTGAGTTGTATTCTCGCACTCGCACGTACTCACACTCTCGCGCTCGCTTGTTCGGAATATAGCTGTTGTGTTCCCTTCTCTGAGTCTTTTTTTCCCGGCATTAGGCACTGGAGCGGGTCAGCAATCAGATACAGCAGACAGCGAATCAGCAGACATAACATATCCTTTCCGAGAATCAACAGGCTTCAGAATGTAAGCTAATTAGCGACATTGTAGCTGACCCTCTTACGTCACAAGCGTCAAGTGATATCGTTCGGATTATTGTACGTTGATCGTGTGTGTGGGCACGGGTTATTGTTCTCGGAGCGTCTTTGAAATAAAGTTTCCCGGATTCAATTACCAAATCAATTTGAATGAGAACCACGCGGAACGCTTCAAGCGAACAGAAACAGAGGAAGGGTATCGATGGCTAGCAGACCGATTTGACTGGTATGACGAACCGAACAAAGAAGCCGAGGCATTACGCGCTATTTTCAATTAATCACGATACCGTTCTTGGACAAACACACCCTTTGTTGTTCTCAAACACTAAACCTACTGATATGCACCTCCTTTGTTCATCTTTTGCCCAGTCGTCATCCGTGTGTCCTAATTCGGGGGAAAGGTAGCCGCCACGAATTTTCACGAGTCAGTAAAGATTAACACTGGCCAATTTGGTCACAGCAGAGCTATGCAAGCCAGGCTGATGGGTAGATCGTCCCGACGGCCACAGAAAATTCCAGTGTGGATCAGTGACCCCTATCCATTCTAATTTTGGAATGCGAGGGAAGCGGAAGGACGCATACAGTATTGGCAACTCTTGGATCAAATCACATTTCGGAGGTCACCTATGGGTGAGCCACGCCCAATAGTACCCAGGAAACTGCGACAGGCAGGTTGTTGTCTGGATAAGTACCACATGTGAGATCTATGAAAAATGTCAACTTCAGTCTTCTGGATCAGGATACCGGTTCCTCAAACATCAAGATTCACAAGATTAAAAGTTTTTTCGTCTACGTGGATGACGCTTCGCAGTGAAACAGTTGACCCCAGTGGTGAAATGGTAACTTGGCCCGCCATCGACTTCACCATCCAAGGTTTACGCCCCAGTGGCACACTTTCCACTCTCTGAACGCTGATTGGGGAAGAGGTACCTGACTACGGAGCAAACCCTCAATTTGAGAACACAGGTATGTTGGCTACCTCTAGAAGTAACACGTGGAATCAGCCAAAATCGCTATTTGATGCGGGGAATTCACTATATAGATCCTGTATTCATGACCAATAACCTAAAGCACTCACCCAGATACCCACGTTTAATTATGTCGATCTGAGCTCGTTTTCCTTGGCTTAAGACAAGAAGAAGACGAACTGCGGGAAGTCGACCTATCGAATAACCTTTCAAATCGCCGCTTTATGACAACATAAAAACAAAGCTAAATATGCATGCGAAAAACAGCTGAAACGCCCTGGGCAAGCGGAAGATCAAAATGAGGACCACCATGGCAGTGATCAGAGTACCAAGGCAGTTCGACCTCGCAACGCGATACGCTCTTCACGAACTCATTTGATCGACAGGGACCCACTGGCGGCCGCCCGGATCGAATTCGTGTCTTGTAGAGACTGTGAAGGAACGCTGGACGTTGAATTTATGACCCATCCGAACAACGTGCCTGGCGACCGACAACAGCAATCGTAATGTCCGGGTGGTTTGCAGATCAGCTCTTGTTATTTGTTGGGCCCGGGTACTGGAGGACCGCCGTCTCAACGATTTGGGTTGGAATCACGTGAGCGTCCTAAAATTGGCTACTGTCTTGTAGTATTGCAGTCTACTAGCAGGGAAACTGTGGGTTTCGGAAGATGAACCTTGCTGACGATTCCCAATGCGGTGCAGTGTTTCTAGGCTTCCCAGCATAGACTGGCTTCACTAACAGGGCATGCTTCATCAAAAGTGGTGTAAAAGATTTCTTGAGGATTCAATGATGCTCTTGGACGCAGACCATTCATCTCACATGAAAGTAATGACGACTGCAGGCGAACTCATGCACATTAGAGGGTAGTGCGTTAATCTAGGTTCTGGTGCTAACTTTTCAGTACACACAGTATTCACAAAAACGAACTGGGCGCGAACACTTGTGTCCATCTGACGACTGGATGAGAACACTTTCTGACAAGAACCAGTGGGATAGATGACATCAGTAACCTAACCACCCACATCGTACAACGAAGTTCCTCATCTTTATTTCACATAGGACTCTTAGATCGTATCAGGCTCATGTGAATTATATATATATATATATATATATAATAAACCATCAGAACTGTGAAAAAGCGCAGCCAGGATATTGCTGAAGCTGTCAATATTTGCAAAACAAATTCATTGTATTGTTCCTAGGAGCGAATTCTGGCTAGCCAACTCCTACGTAATAGCTGACCGACGCAACGATTTGCTTATATCTCACTTCCCCTTTTGTTCAGTTCACATCCAACCGTACACTTATTTTTTGAGAGGTTGCCACTTCCATTACCACAAGTAGTCCCTCTATCCACGTTCACATGATCACAAATAGAATTTCTAACCTTTTTCCACATTCGATCCAAATTTCAGTGTTTCTGCGTGCCATTTACACTGAACATAGCATTATGCGCGTGCTATGTTGGTAAATCCTTGCTAGGCACATGTAACCAGTAGTAGCGGCTAACGAACTTCGGTTGAAACACCATCACAATGGACATCCCGTGCCAACCCTGCGTCGTCTTCCACGTCCTCGAAAAGTTCACCAAATATGTGCAGAGGATTTCCAGATGGTGATTAGTAAAGACCAATCTACATTCGGAGTCGACCGGCCTTGATATCAAGGATATTACCGAATGCATCGATTCACTAGATCCTCAAAGTGTTTCATAGTCCCTGCGGTCATTCCATTCCTCATCAAGATAGTACAACCGCGGTATCTACAAGACGAAGGACCCTTCTGATAAGGGCACCTTCAGTAAGATAAACTAAAGCCCTGATATATATATATATACCGTCCCGAATAGAAAAGAACACGCCAAAATTGGATCAAAAGGCTTGTTGGTAAAGGTCACACACATCTAAACCAAATAGATCACAATGCTTCTGTTTAGGCACAAAAACAGAGTTGGCTGAATAGCTGACTGAGAACAAGGTGCAGAGCCACAAATCAACATATGCACACGCTCTACCGGTAGTCCTGGTTAGAGCACGGTCAAATAACCGTTGAGTGCCAGCTGTACGGACATCAAACAATGGTACTCTTACACAGGTGAATCTGTTCCTATGCCACAGAGAAAAACAGTCGGTTAGGTGACAATATGCACTCGCGCCGATGAGAAATTTCGTAGCGTGTACAAAAGTGTGGAAATGCGAAACAGTACGACAGGTACGGGGCCTGGCAACCGAATGAGTGCACGACTATTGATCATTGTGGACATAGACAACAAGACTGTCTCAACAGGGTATTTACACAGGGTACTTTGCAGAGGGGACAGACAAAACCAGGCACAAATGCTTCGCGGAACTGAAGACAATTGTTGAGCAATCACAACCAACGAACAGTCGAACGAACGGCAGTGGGATTCAGGTCTGGTAAAAAAATAAACACCTATTGATTACAAAGCCAATGGATAAGGAATGACTAAGCCCCGACTGAATGACTGAAGCGGGATCTGAGCTGGATTGCGAATGAGAGTGCACAGCGAGACTAAAGATCACTTAGGTTCAATGTATAGGAAAATATACGTTTTGATGAAATTGGGGAAAGACGAGAAATTTATTACAAACGAGGTCAACCTTCTTTCCACTTGACTTTGAACTTTACCATTTTACTCGGAACGGGTCGCTTGACAGTCGCCTTCGAGTCAGCCAAGCTGGGTTCAGAAACAGAAAGAGGAAGAGTAGTTGACTGAGAAATTTGGGGTGCAGTGGAGATCGAGGTAATAGGAGGTTGCATTGGCGCTGTCGTGGGTAGTTGCAATTGTTCGGTGCTTGAGTAACCAGGACCCACTGAAGATTCGCTGGTGAATGGAGGCGCCATATCAATGGGAATAGAAAGTGCTGCATTCAACCGACTGCCACTCCGACGAACAGGGTGCGTGGCAAGCTCGTTAGCCGGTTCTTGAAAAACAGCTCTGGGTTGAGTCACCGAAGTGGGAAATTGGTGGAGGGAATATCCCACCCCCGTGAATGGAAGTTGAGACGAACTGCTCCGATGACTGTTAGATAGAGTAGTCGAATGAATCGGATGAGGACCGATGGCATGTTCACCCTGAATGGTATTTGGTAAGCTATTGCGCAGAAGACTAGGACGATGAAATTGACGGTAGCTAGATGAGTGCATACGGGGCTGTGTGAACTGGCGTTGTGTCCTGAACGTACTCTGTGAGTTAGATGGGGGATATCCGCGTCCATTCAAATGGCTTCCACGCGGGAAGTGAGTATACGGTCTATGCGCCATTTGCCAGGCTCTTTGAGAGTGCGGCACATTGGGGCCGGACTTTGCAGACCAGGGTCGTGAAAGACTATTGGTTTTCGAGAAGGTGGATTTAAACCGGCTAATTAAAACAAGGAAGTAAAACTACTGAAAATTGAAGGTACAGGGATTACCAATCAAAGCAAATATAGGTGGGCCAGAGTGCAGCATACACCATCAACCAACCAACAAAATCACGGAGATGCTATCCCCTAGTTAGCCGGCCGCGTTAAGTGGTATCAGATACTCATTAAATTTTACGCAATTGCACGCACATTGGAAGGAAGTTGCCATCAAGCTGTGTACTCATACTATCTCCCTGTCTGATAAAGATCCATTTGCAAAGTACTTGCCAAGCTCGGCGAACATATAAGCGGCCATCAGCATCGATTTGTCCGTACGACAGAATCCTTTTTCGGAGTTTCCGATCGGACCACTGTTGTCGCGTGCCGCACGCACAAAAGGCCCTCGAGCAGGTCCCTTTCTCTGGTCTTGCGGCGTTAAACCTGAACCGTCTCTTTACTTTCGGTGGGTGCTCGGGGATCAGTGAATCGTCACAAAAAGACCACAATAAAGAATGCCAGTACCAGTGAGCAGCTAACGCCTGGAAAGTACTCCAAGTCGGAGAGCCCGTGAGCAGTCGCACATGGTGTTTAAACGTCAGCTGGACGGATTGTGTGGTAGCCTCATCCAAGTCTTCATCAGGTGGGATTGATAGTTCTTAGTAATCGCCTGACCTGTGCCCAAAACAGTGATTTGCACGGTGAATTATAGTAGTGGCCAAGCTTTCGTGTCGGATTTGTCCGTTGTGCTCTGACCCTTCCTGTTTGGGGGAAGGGTCCTGAACGAACATCTGGCAGACTTTAGTTACTTGCCAACCAGGACGGCGCGATTGAACTTGGCTGTGATTTTCACTCATACAAAAATATTGACAGATTCTCCCGCATTCTCACCGGCCTACTCAGTTACCGCATGCTGTTTTGTGCAAACTTTTTGCACATCAGCATAACCCATAACCCGGCAACGTTCTGCCATTTTGCACTTATTTCTCCGTTCACGTTTCACTTCACAGACATCAGTCAGAGTATGACGAGGTTTTTACGTCATAATCGTCGGCAAATGGGGATTCGTTCACCAGATGTGTCTTTTAGGACACAACTCATGCTTACCTTTTGGTTTTTTGTAAGTTTTCAGTCCGCTGAATGGGTCGCTTCTCCTCTTCCCAGCGTCGTCTAACATTGCCGTTGTCCACTGGAAGACATACTATTTCCCATACACTCTTCAACACACTCACCAAGCAATGCCTCACTCATCATTTGTTGTTATGTAACCTAAACGCTAAAAAGGCCCCTTAGATGGAGTTCCAGTGCCTCGAATCTAATGAACGTTTTGCACTGGCGATCATCAAAGTCATTCACCCCACGTCTGTCAGCGTGTCGTCGCACCAAACGAACACCGTGCAGGCACACTATCATCCATATTGGATGTGCTTATTACCAACGAAGGATGCTCCGTTGTTCAAGCGTCATTTAAGGCTTTGCTGGAGCATAGTGATTAATCTGTGTCAATTCTTTATTTCGTTTACTACTGGACCAGAGATCCGGACCTCAAAGGTGGATTCAAAACCCGCCGTACGGTTCATCCTACCCGTCAAGTCAGAAAGCCCATCTGAGGATACAGGTGCCGGAGGTGATGAAAGACATCGTAAAACATCATCAACACATTCTTGCGGTATTAGGGATCCGACAATTCGTTTACCGTCACTAGACTTTAGCCGCACCACTTGCATACACCTTGTGAGACTGGAATACCCCTGTAAAAGTGGTTCGACCTGAGCCCATACATTGAGGACGGAGCCACTGAGTACATAATATGTTCGCACCCGAAGGCCAACTTCACAAACCGTTCGCTGCTGCGCCACGCGCGGACAGAAGCCGTGTTGCATAAGATGGATACACCGGGTGGTGCTTGTTTTGAACACGCGATGCCAGGCATCCTGACAGTCAGATGGATTTGGAATACGGGAGTAGCGTTCGAGTAGTTTGTCCAATTCAAGCAGACGGCCCTGCATACCAGTATTTGGACGATAGATACGGTAGTATTTTGTATCCGCTTTTCCGGACGAACGTGCGGAAGCACGCGATTTGACATACACAGCTAAGATCGGGATGACGATCTTACTGGATGCAGGGTTAGAGGGCAAGTAAAACCCATCATGGGTACCATCATGTTGTGTGTAGATTTCCATGGCCTGTGCCCAAGAAAGCCCGCGCTCAGCCGTGACCTTGTGCAAATGGACTTGGGTCGATTCAGAAAGGAACCATGTATCAAAACTTTTGGTCCACACAATCTCTAGATTTTGTCCACTCGTTCCCAAGTCCATGATGCCCAAATCAAGTTGATTGTCGCGCTTTGCTCGGCGAACAAGTTCTTCCAGTGTGTCAGAGAAGTAACGGAACAGTCCATTTTGAATATGTACACGTAGACCTAAGATACGGTTGAGGAATTTGGACATCTGACCACTGTCTTTGTCTCTTGTACGACCGGCAGCGAGACCCACGCCTTGAAGACTGGCTTTAACATCGACGAAGAAACGATGTGTGTTGGTAGCTAGTGTATTTTGTGAATTTTCTGTAGTGTCCTCTTCGAAGCCGATGTAATCTGTGGGCGGCTCTACAATGCCCTCATCACCATGAATACATGCACGTAAGACAATATCAAGTGCTTCGCGACCAAGCTTCGTATCGATATTAAATTGTGAGAGATCCCGTGTGTCAGTCGCACGTCGATCACCATGAGTAAGGGCGCCCAACGATTCAAGGCGTTTCGCAACGGTGGAAGCGAACCTTTGCTCCCCAGCCAGATCGGATATGAGAAATATATATTTTGGCGCGCTCACTTGGTTTGAACGATGAGTTCTGCCGAACTGCTGAATAGCCCTGTCTGCACTCCAAGGAAGTTCCAGAGTGATGTGAACACGACGGCGTTGATTGACAGCACGGCGATCAGCTTGCAGAGATATACCACTGCTAGCTGCTTCCGATATGATTGCAATGAGTTTTTCACCGTCCATGAATCGCTGCTTTTCGGTGAGATTCAGGATTTCTAGATTGACGTCGAACTCCCGTCGTGACTCATACGAAACACGACCATCATCACCCATAACCATTCGTCCCTTACGTCCGGTCATCTCAGCAACACAGGATGGCCCACCTAGTTTGTCAATCAGTTCATCAAGAGAACTGGGTGGTAGTTTTGACCCAAGTTTCTCAATAAATCGCAAAAGCAAACTTTGCATCTCCCCACACTGCCGCGCAGCCTCCTCGGCAGAAACGCCACGCGTTTCTTCTCCCAGGGCTTGCAACGAGGAATCATCTGCTCGAAAGGAGTTTCGACGTAACAGGTACTTTTGTGACAATTCTTGCATGGAATCCTCCCCCGCGAAGTCATCAAGAAGGCTGTTGGAATTCATTTTTCGGGATTTATCCGCGCCAGTACGTACTAACGAATTTTGGCGAGCTAAAAAACTGTCAAAAAGAGCATCTGGATCCCAATCCTCATCGGAATTGTCTGACAATTCGGAAGAGCTCCCCTCATGCCGTTTGCGACGAACAGTTTTGTTTGGCTTTTGGAGACCAGCCTTTTTTGTGCGCCGCTGAGAAGCGGTGGTACCAGAGTGAGAAGATGTCAGCTCCAAATCAGAATCGTAGTAGTCTGAAGACGAAGAATGGTGATGCTTGCCATCTTTAGTCTTCAAAGCCGAAACGCCTTCTGACTCGTCCTCATCATCAGATTCCTCAGAGCGTTCATCATCGTCATCTTCATCGTCAGAATCAGGGGATGGCTTATCTCCTGTCTTGGATCCGTTGTATTCATCTTCCACTGTGGAGCCAGATAGACTTCCACCAGATATCAGCCGGGCAAACATTTTATCGCCAAGAATATCCTTCAATCCTAGACCGCTGCCTTGCCCTCCTGCAACAGCACGACCAGCACGATTCAGGGTCGTTGAAGAACTGCGATCACCAGCAGTAGCCAGCTTCTCTCCACGAAGAGAAAAGTTTTCAAGGTTACTTGGAGTTGGAAAATACTTTTCCACGAGCGACTGGAATACGCCCCTAAAAGAAAAAGAAATAGATGTTTGAGTGCAGCAAGATTTTGAAGACCGTATTAGTGGTCATCGAGCCCGCTGTATTTTACTTTTGGATAAGAAAAATCGATGAGAAACTGTGATCATCAGGTGACTGGGCTGGTTGAGATATAGAAGAACAGTCAGAGAGAGTATATTAGTGGTATTGCTACGGTAAAATCTGACAGTAGATTTAAGCGATATTGTGGAAAACCAAGTGCCATATGTCAATTAAATCCAACTGTTCTTTCAATTCGTTGAAGCTAAGAACCGGACAGCGAATACATTCTTCTGTATATTCTGATAAATCTCATTTTAAGGTAGCCTGCAATTGGTCATAAAAAGCAGCCCAGTAGGCTCAATCAGATTCTCCACTAGGATCACAAAAATCGTTCAGCTGTAACACGCTTTCGGTGCCTAGCTGCCATGCCAGCCGAAGGAAGCACGAGGGCAGGGATACTGCCAGGTTGCCCAAGCTTAGACAGCAGAAGTGAAGGTGGGGTTCGAACCATGGACTTGGTAAATTCGCGATCTAACCACTGATCCGTCTCGCCCCAGGATCGCAAAAAAGTTAGGGACATTCAATTGTTTGTCCTCAAGTAGTCGGATTTCCTCCAAATCTTTTGTCAAATCATCAATGTCTGTCTGGCAGCTTGCGCCGATCTGAAAAATGCATGGCGAATAACACTAGTCTGGATCGAGAACTTCATAGCTGGAGCGACCAGTATCCCATTCTACAGAAGCACGTGCCGGTAGACAACGACTCACACAGCTGAGCCACCGCAGATCATGGTGCTGGATGTCTTGCAGTACAAGCATGTCGATTCATTCAAGTCAAGACCAGTTGCGCACGGAACGAAAAAGAGAATACCGGAGAGTTACTGGTAGCCTAGCAAAAGCATTCCGAGGTTCTGATACCTCAGACATTCGGCCGGATACCCGAGGTAGAAACTCACAGGGAGAATGTCGCCGCAGCTGTAACCATAAACAGGGGTAGAGTGGGTGATATGGACCCCATCCTTGAGGGAGGTTAGTGTCAACGATATCACTTCCCGTAATTCCCTCCATACATGCTATTTCTTGTTTAAAAACAAGCTGCTCGAGAAGAGGTTGTAGACCTGAGGACATTATGGACAATTTAACCTGGTACTGAACCTTCTTCACACCAAGACTTATTGAGAATTTCAAAACGTCAGAGATATGAATCACAGAGGACTACGGTTCAAGATAGCTTGGGAGGAGAGGAGTGAGTATTTGACCGGGAGATTCAAATCCAGCCCTGAATTATCTCTCGCTCTTATCTAGCTTCCGAAGGTCATATAGCATCACAGTCATCCTGTCTACTTTGAGTAGCACGGTAACTATGCACAGGAAGTGCATGGGAACAGTAACGCTACACGTTAACACACGAGCAGCGGTTCAGTGTTACAATTACAATGAAACAGGATCAGGTACTCAGCGGCGTTAGCAGGACAGTAAAAGACGCGATAGACATGTTAACTCCCGATCAAGGATCACAAAGGACTGAGAAGAGACTGTTAGGTTCAACTGTTTGCTTGGTTGCACGATTTACGCTTCGGCTATACGATCGGAAATAAATGGATAGGTATAAAATGATAGTCAGTAGTGAATGGTTTGCCGTGAATTATGTGGACTGACATTCTTGTATCCAATTAATACACCGTGGGTTCTCTCCCCTTTGTCTTACAGGACAACCGGTAATAAAAAATGTCCACACTACTTCTAAATTCCTACTCAAGAGCAGTCATAACCTTACTTGGTTGTAGACACGAAATCTCCGAGATCCGGGCCCAATTCCTCCACTTGTTCAAGGGTTTTTGCTTCACCTGTCGACTGTAGGCCGATTACAACACACTAGAGAACAAGGAGAAAAGCAATGACCCGAAAAAAGTTGCAGTAAGTACGGAAATGAACAGTAAAACTCCAGATGACTAATTCGATTTACACAAAAAACAGGACAGGCGAAAAGTAACATCATTGAGGGGCAGGTGCCTTATTCAACTGGTCTTATCCTTCCCAGAAACATCGACGTGCCAATGGTAAATGTTGATGCCTAACTGTCATATGATGGACAGGGGAGGAACTTTCGGTGAAGAGTGGAAACGAAGAGTTGGGACTTAGTGCAAAAAACCGTGTCCCTGGAGCCGACGATGAAAAACAAGGCGCCTTACCTTCAAACGGCACCGAGATAAACATACCTAGGCATCGCGCCGGGATAAGACACCAGAAGCAGATCTTCAAATCTCATACAAAAACCTAGCCAGCTGGTCCCGCTAGGATGTGATAGCATGGTTAACACTTAGAAGAGATACACTCAGCCCAGTTCTTCGGCTATAAACCTTGCATCAAACTGTGTTTAGGTATCACAGCCTATAGGGTCTCCGGGCACATGCACAGAGAACCACGTGGATCCCAAACGAGAAGACGTGCAGATTCTGCTGCGCTCAGTTTCACAACACCGCCTATCGCCCCAAAGTGGCCAACCAGAACATCGTCCATTCACACATGCTTCCTCCATTATCCTAGATATAGTTATGAGATCAATCCGGAAAACTACAAGGGAACAAATGAGCCATCCTGGGTTGACAGCGCACCACAAGTGCGATATACCGGAAAATAATTTGAGACCGAGATGATAAGAGCAATTTGGAGATACGACACTGGAGGGACGTTGGCGCTCAAGAAATTGAGGTTGGTATGGTGAACCGGTTGACTTACTTTGCCCTCCCTGATGGCCGCTTTTGTGAGCTCAACACACGCATCTATTTTGGCAGCGA
This sequence comes from Clonorchis sinensis, assembly GCA_003604175.2. Lineage (NCBI taxonomy): Eukaryota > Metazoa > Platyhelminthes > Trematoda > Opisthorchiida > Opisthorchiidae > Clonorchis > Clonorchis sinensis. Next base: position 140,415,950 of record CM030370.1, on the reverse strand, counting down.
TACAGAGGTATTTGAAGAAGCGTTGATGTGCTGACCAGAACTGGCCCCACATGGTCTTCCGGTAACGATCACCTGGACACATTAGCCGAGTGGCTTCCGAGAAAAAGCGGTAAGCATAGACCCACTGAAAACAGAGCAAAGAAAAGCACGAATTCCTTGAATGTGTATAATTCGCAAGATTATCACAGCCCATTGTTACTCACTGTGAAAACACGGCTTCCTATGTGACAGTATTTAACAAAATACCTTCCATAAATGAAAACTCCAGATACATATTATGTAGACAAAATGCTGACGTTAAACAATGCAGATTGGAAGCATACCTGGGACGGGAATCGAACCTGTGACCCCCTTACCGGACGGGTACATAGCCATAGAAAATACTCCAAGATAAGTTTATGCACTTAAAGCTTCGAATAGGATTCCCCGCATGTCGACCTAATGGATTAACAGCCTGCAGCACCACTAGTGGTTCTATCACGTGGCTTCTACAGTGGGCTACATGAAGACGTCGTCAAGATGCCCTGACGGTATTGAAGTGAGTTGACGTACACTGTTCATCAAAAGAATGTCCATAAGCTATTCATTGCTGGTACGCACGTGAAGATAGGCAGCACAGTCCTACAGCACTCGAAAACAAACCTGGTAGCTTATCCTATGTAACAACTTCACTGAGGGCCTTCTATGACCTGGTCACACCAGACAACAAACCGCTTACTTACAGCCTTGCAGCATTCTCACCATAATTTAATGGATCGCTCCGAACCAGGTTACTGTATGCTCTGAGGCCATATAGCAGCTACGTACCAGTCAGACTCGGTATAAACCAAAGCCTGACCACAGCAACCACGATTAGAATTAGTATAACTTAGACATTTGTACTGCTGAAATGAGCAAACTGGGCATTCGGTGGACCAACTCTGCGTGTCATACAGGTTTGGCCGACATCTACGCATTTCCCGGTGGACGGGTGCTTGTGGAAGACAACCAAGAGCCAGGCGTTAAAAAGCAAGGTTGGAGACGATACCTATTGCATTAAGACTTACACTCTATCGATTCAAGTATGCAAGCGTACCCCCACGGTATATAGGCGAGCTCAGCTCACAGGATCAAGGAATTTGATTTTTCATGATCGGCAAAACAGATGGATATAATGAGCTTAACATAGTATATGCTAGGTGCCTTGATATGACGAAAAACAACTTAGCTAGGCAAAATTAATCGCAGTAGGGGTGAGGGGGGGTTGGGGTGTAAAGACCGAAGGTAGCACACGACGAACAAGTTTCTCAACGCTCCAAGGCCCACAGGTTTAATCTACTAGTTTTCTTGCATGGGAAGAAATTACACTGCGGTGGTGCGATCCATACTGCTTTACGGATCAGAGACGTGGCACCTACGCGCAGAAGACATACGGAATATGTCAGTGTTTGATCATCGGTGTCTCCGAAGCATTGGTCATGTCTGGTGGGAAGATTGGATTAGTGATACTGAGGCACACCAGATGTTCTTAGGAAGAAGGAACTCTCCCGCGATAGATGAATTACTCACGCTTCATAGGTTACGCTGGTTGGCACATGTACTCTGCATGCCAGACGACCGTCTGCCTCACAGAGCTCTTTCCGCCCAGCCCTGTGCTGAGTGGAAGCGACCGAGAGGTGGACAATGCATAGCCTGGCAACGAAGTACGAAAACACTAACCAGTAAACATAGTATGATCGACAACTGCTGTCTCCCCAGATGGGGACTCCGGGACTTAAATCACCAGTAGTTAATGAATTGGCAGAAATGACCCAATCGCGAATCAATGGTGCTTGTGCCTCAAAGCGATCGCCTTCAATGCGTAGCTAACCAATTTCCGAACAAACTGAACATGCCTTCGCTTCCAAAGCTTGGTTGTATGTTCCACATTCCCGTTTTCCAGTGATCGAAACAGTAGCAGCTGGAACCAATGTGCCCAAGGTACACTGCCTTAACAGACAGATCTTATTCTATACAGGCCACGAACCATAGGCGAAAAAACTGTCAAGCAGCCTCGGCATGAGGTAACAGCAAGCCTGCAGTTACGAATGTTTACATAACTATGAGGATTTACAGTTACATGCAGCAAGAAAACGCCGGAGCATCATCGACGGTTTGGTTGCCAAATCACAACCGGCCAACCACAGAGATTTAAAAGGAGAGTTACATGTGGAACACCAAACTTATGCACGACTGCTAACTGGGTTGAGGTGATGTGCGTAGCGTGGAGCGGTAATTTGTGGAGCAAGCCCGGAAGTATATCACGTGATGCAGCACACACCCTAAATACACCTTATCACTCCCAATCTCTCATCCCGGCTTATGTGACCTGAAGTGACCCCAATACACATGACCTGAAGGTAGATAAGGTGAGAAGGATCGGTTAAAAGCCTAATGACGTTTCGTCTGATGTGGGTACAATCCCGTAAATCGATAAACTGACCAGAAATGTACAGTTGTCTCTCCCGCAAGCGTAACAACAAAGGAAGTAATGATAACGGATTAACTGTCTAAGGAAGAGTAAAGCTACCCAGATTTCCTGGATGATAATAATAGTAATCGCCCAGTTACGGCAGCGAAGCATCGGTGTTGAACACTGATGTCATGCTGTCGATGATGATGATGAATCGTCCAGCTATAAAGCCCTTTCGGTGCCTAGTTGCCATGCCACCCAAACGAGGCACGAGGGTTGAGACACCGCCAGGTTGTCTAAGCCTAGACAGGAGCACTTGAAACGCTGAGGGTGGGTCCGAACGATGGACCTTCCGGTTACTACGTTCGCGCCTTAACCACCGAGCCATCTGGAACCCGATTTTTCTAGATAACCAGGCTCAACTCGTACTATTACCGAGCGGATCAAGGAACAACACTGTGATGTTCTGTAATGCCAATGGACACATTTTGTATTACATTGCACCAGTTGAGGCATGCAACCAGAAGGTACGATGAGAAAGACATCAGTAGCTTGGGTCCAGGCGATCGGTTGCACTGAAGTTTGTCTGCCCCAATAATCTTGAATAAAAGATACAAGTTATCTAACGTTATAAGGCCTCCACAGGCCTCGAACGGATGTCGCTTAAATCTCCGAAGGAACGGACGAACAGTCCAATTTCGCGTGCATACCTGATGACAACGGCGCAGTTGTTTTAACAAATAGATTGCTGTGGTTGCAGATTGCTGTTTATTGTGACTGCGGCCAAGACTTTTAACCAGTTAAGATAAAAATATTTAAAAAACACTCGGGACTGCAGGGGTATAAGTAAGACCGAACATACGGACACAATATACTTGGGAAGACCTTCAAGTCAAAAATTCAGAAGTATGGAACTGCATCTCGTAACCCGTGCCAGCCACACTCGTCCCCGTCCGATTTTTACCTTGCGAGCTTCTCCCGGTGTGTGAGGATTGGGTCTGGTTTGTCCCCTCGACAACAAATGGCAGGGAGATAAAACAGCCCATGAGCATGTATGGTGCGCCTTAGAGTAGCCTAGAAATTACCGTCATCAGAGTAGGACTCACAGTACTTCAGAGGACTTAGAGAAGTAATGACGACGTGTTTTTCTGGCTCCCGTTCTAGATGTTTGTCTGGAATACCGGAGAATATACCTCGGCATTATGTCTAATTTGGCTGAAGTACCATCGAGAATAACGTTATCACTGTGAGACTTAAACTGAAAAGTGACTTAATAAGCTAATGAAGTCCGGCGTTGCAATACCAGTGAGTGATTCTATGATGCTCCACTAGGTACACGGCTTCTTTGCGACCCATATTTGCGTTTCCCAACCGATGAAAATTGGTCACTAGCAGCGAATAAATAGAACCCGTTCCAAGGTCTGTGATTTCGAAGCGACCTTTACAAAGTCATTAAAAATTTAAGCTAGGCTTTAAGAATGACTTCAAGTTAGCGCTAACGGCTTATAAAGCAAACACAGCCAACAAGTGGTCTGCGGCCGGTGAACGCGTCGCACGGGGGCAGTCAGTCTAGTGTTGTGTGTGATAAGACGTTGGCATCGACTGGTTTTCGGTAAGTAGGAAACGCAGCACACGTATGGGGGGCTTAATAGGATAAATGAACTCACCAGATCAGCACACTGATTGTAAACGTGAACGAACGCGTGGTTTTTGAGACGCACATCTTCAATAGCCACTTCCCTGATAGTGAAGTTAACACCCTGAAAGCTCAGTTGACGGGCAATATACATTCCACGTAGTTTCATATCCATCGCTACAAGCTCCATTGCTCCAACACCACGTCGTTCAAGAGTCTGAATGAAAGAATTGAACGTTTTGAAGGGAGTTCCCTCTCCCCATAGACCCAAACGAGTCATGTAAGCCATATTTCGTGGCTCAGTGGCACCAGTAGCGCTGGCGTAAACTATACGAGCATTGGGTAGCCGGTTTTGTAGCTCGAGTACGGTGAGGCCTGTTTTCGTTGGCTTCTGTGAGCCACTTGGGGTGAGGTTTTTCGCACGATGACATTCGTCAAATACAATCTACAAGGGATAAGAAAGTTAGATTTAGTAATTCAACGTCCAAAGTGACGAGATCAGAACTCCATTGAGAAATCCGATGAGTACACTGATTACATTTCCACAGGAACTAGAGACTCAAATCAGTGAGAAAAGAAACTTCGAAAAACTGTGTTGGGTAAGATAAAACCAACAACGAGAAACTAGGAATTGAAAGCAAATTCCAGTAACTTCACTGCATTAAGTGAGGAATGCTATTAACAGGTGGCATGGGTAGTTGGTTATATTGTAAGGAAAACGACATGCACGGCTGAACTCTGTGACTGCTGCATCCAAATCCGGAAATCCCATATTCTATTGGACTCAGATTTTGATTGGGAACACAAAGCCTGCACCCCAACCATCCAACTGGCACGTGTCGTAACGGAATTGTATGTCGACAACCAAATTAGACAGGATATATTGTCCACACATTACCGCAAAAAAGCAATACGAGAAATTTAGGGTAGACTCGGGGAAATAATGGTCAATAAAGTGCATTATTTTAGGCCAATTTAAATAACTCAGGTCAGCATCATGTGTACGAGCGCAGATAGCTGACCTAAGGGATTTCAGTTCAGCATTCAAAATATCCCAAACTGTGGCGTACATCCTTCGCATAGCATCACATACTGACGGACCACCAAGACGAGCAAACCGGTACAAATAACGCACTGCTCTCGAAAGTCCCAGAATGAAGGCTATCTTTGGAATAACCATGGTTTTCAGGTCACACTATTAGTGTGGTCTGACCTGCTGAACGTGTCCAGCATGGGCTGGCACTTTGTTCGGTCATCGATCTTTAATCGGCGTGTGCAATATGCACAACCTAGCCCGGAAATCAGGGTATCACTCGACGGCCGCATCAAGTGCGCCAACGGTGGTCCATGGCAAACCGATGAACACATACACTACGCGAATCCTGCACCGACGAACACAGTAGACACATGTGTAGGGCGATAGAAACCTAGTTATTAATGAGAGATGTTTTCACATACACAAGTACACGGAGACCTTTTACAGATTTTGACCGTCAACAACCGTTGCACGTGAAACTGAAAACCCAGGCGAATCAGTTGGTTTTCAGTCTGATGAGTACTGTGGACTAGCTGGACAAGGAAACACTCAGATCCGCAGACAGTTGAAGGTAATGGGCCGTCAGATGGTAGGGAATATGCCAAACAAGAGAAGTAATGTTACCAAGGTCAGTCCTCCATGAGAACCACCGAGTGCATTACGAAAAATTACGCTGCACTTCAGCCGAACGCTCGGACGCAGGCTACCCACATGGCTACCGACATCGCATTAAATCAAGTTGCTTAGGAATAGAGTAATCACGCGAACATAAACAAGAATCGATCACATTCACTGAAACGTGCCCCCTATTGTGTGAGGTCCACATGGCAGTGATTATCATTAATGTGACCACAGTCGACCTGCATGACAATGACACTCAGTTCACTCGTAACAAGCTGGTGAACGCATGGTGTGCATCGTAGGCACATGTTGGCATTACTTTCCAATAAATTATAAATGAGATAATCGAAAGTCAATTGCAATGAAGCTAGGCAGAAAAAAGGTGTCAAGTTTGAGCCATTTGATTTGTTTGATGATTGTTTCTAGTATTGATGGTACGGAAAGTACAGTTCATACAGTATTTGTGCTCACTAGAGTAAACAAAAACAGTGCCCATCGTATTGCACACAAGTAACCGTTCCAACGTTCAAGAGAGAACTAGTTGGTTTAAAAGTAACCAACCGTCAATGGAAGGGACAAAATTACAGTCCAGTTGGTTAGCAAGGACTTCAGATTCTGGAACGCAGCTTCACACACCTCAAGATAAGAAGGTTTGTACCCAGACCGACAATGTCCACTTTTGTCGAACGAGTACAAACCCAAGCAGGAAACTTACGTTAACATCTTCGAGAAAAAAGGTTGCAACAGAGAATAATCAGATACGGCTCCTTCAGGACCAAAAGCGCTACTTCCTAACCACAGAGTTGTTCCGGTAAGTCAATGTAAAACAAAATGACGGGAAGTGATATTCATTGGTTCGATCATAGTTGATTGACGAAATAGCCCAAACACAGAGGGAAACTAGTGTTAGATCGGAGAAGCCAAATAGGATGTCCAGCAAAACGGTCAACTGAAATACTCATAACGTCATCGCATGTAGCTAAGAAACCGAACTCCAATTAGAGAAAGTCGATTTAATAACCGTAGGCAGCCTGAGTTGTGATACTGACTGCAATAATCCAAGAACCGCTATGTTCGTACAGATATACAAGTTAGTTGTGACGATGGATTTGTACTGGTTTCGTGGCACTCTTCTACGACTGTTGGACAGAGTAAGGAGAGGAAGGGATGACATCATAGTCAAATCGAACTTGTGCCACTGAAGTTGTCATGCGAACCGAAAGAACACAGGGACTGTGATGCTGTCAGCTTGCTCAGGCCTAGATGGGAACAACTGAAAAGCGAAGAGTGAATTCGAACCATTGACTTATCGGTCAATGGCTCTAGCTTTAGTCCACCAGCTCATCAAAATTAAATGAATCCAAATATCCAAAATATTCACCAGTACTTTCAGTATTTTCCTCTTATTCTCTTTATATAGACAGTACATTATAATGCGACCGTATGGCTGTGCTTGTCGATCGCAAGAGCGGTTATTCATAACTCCCGCTGAGTATATTTTCAGTGACTGAGTCCGGATGAACTGCCTTCGGAGTAGCCTCGGATGGCAGCTGCCCACAAACGTATGTTAGATCTACACAAATCACCACTAGAGCTGGGTTCCATGATAGACTCCGTAGGCCACATGGTGATCAATTTGTTCCATATCGTCTTTGCTCCTAGTGAGCCACATCTTCAGTGGTAGCTTCACCGTAAGAATGGTATAGGGTCCAAACTTTGTTGAGAAATTTCACCGCCGCTGCTGGGTGAAATAGGCCAAAACAATGCCTTATTCGTAGCCCGATGAAATGTGTTTGATATTTTGGAAGCCGTTATAGAAGAGTTTCGCATTTTTGAACGAGAAATCACTCAGCTAGCATGATGTAAGGCAAAAGTACAATGCGTTTCGGCGGTTTGTACCACTGTAGATGATTGGCATACATTATCCAGAACCACACCTACGGACGTGAGTCATTGTACAGAATCTTAGTCAGAGGAATCCTTGTCATGTAGTTTACTGCCTCAACCGTAGAGTCCAGGATGCGAAAACCTTTAACAACCCCAGGCGGTTTCATCTTTCATTGGTGGAACTGTAATAGAATAATCACCGCCCGGAGAAGCCGTTTAATAGCTAACGTTGTAGCCTGAATCTTAATGAAAAAATTTACGTTCATTCTCTAACATTAACATTAACAGTATAACTGGTGACACAGTGGTGAATTTGTTCCAGCTGTTACTACGGAGACCCGGGAACTCACTCCGTAAGTGACACGACAGCGTACAGCGGAACCAACCAAAAGCAGTTACCATACAATGAAAACTACCGAAGGATTTGATCATAACTCCGCTTGGCTTCTTAATCGGTTATCATCTTGCAAGCAATGGAACAACAATAGACTATTCGATCAAGAGACCGCCTGCACTCGCAGTGGTGCCATGCTTTTATTCATGTGGCAAGTGTTAATTGGGGCTCCCACGCATGGGTAGAGTTACATTGTGAACAAAAACTCACCAGTCCATCAAATTTCTTTCCGCACCAATGGACCAATTGTTTCAAACGTGTTTTGTACTTTGCCTTAGCACTACCTTGGCTTTCACCAATGAGGGAAGAATACGTAGAAAAGATGACACCCTTCTTCACACGACCGTTGGCTTTTCCCGAAATACGGGCGTATTTGAACTGATCGAAAAGGATGAAAAAAACAGGGAGAGTAGCTAAAGCGAAACCAGTGATAAGAATATGGTCGAAAATTCAAGAACCGGAGTCTAAAAATATCATAAAATATTCGCATGCCGACCTAACTAAAATTATAAAACCGAGTTTCATAGACATCGGTTATATGAATCTGTAATGGTTGAGGGTACTTGGCGGATCCGCTCAATCAAACCATCGAACTTTTGGACTTTGGTTAAGCATGGTTTCAATCCAGGCGTTTGGACACAGCTCCCAAGGATAGCAATTTACGGAGTGGATTGCTAGCCCCCATTCTCAAATCTCAAGGTGCCAGTTAATTGAAGCTGAGTCCACCTTGCCAACTAACACTCCAGAGGGGGGGGGGAATAACACTCAATCTCGGTAAACATCCCGTCATTTGTTGCATATTACATGATGAAGATGAACAGATGGAGATGTGAGTCCACCAAGTACAATCTCTATCGCAATGGGTGATACAATTTGTAGTCACTGAATAAGCTCGTCAATAAGGTAGCAAGGTTAAACATGGATACTTTTCGCACGCCTTTCAGATCAGGATCCATCGCCCAAAATATCAGAGCTCCATTCACGCAAATTCCCACCGGTAAGACTCAACTATCCGCCTTCGACTAGTTTGAACTACAGACTTATATATAAGGCTCGAATTATCATGCATTCAATCTGGCTCCCTAAATCAAACGGAGCAATTTCATCCATAAGCTCATGAGAAATCCTCAGTATAGTTTCAGGGAGTTTGTGAATCTTCATACATATGGGGTGTCTACTCTGTGATATCCTCGCACACTGTCTGTTGAAAAACAAGCAGATCCGTATCGATGTGAGTATACCTCCGCTGGATTACAAGACACTGAAGCGAAAGAAACGGGTCCAGATAAAGAAGGTCAAGGGACGCATGGGCTGAATGTGCTTGAGCAGCCTATTCGATCAATAGTTACAGATCAAACAATCCAGCGAAACCAGTTATCCCGATCGCCGCACAGACAGCCTGATTGCTAAGGCGCTCGGGAATCAATAAGTCGACCAATTTATCAGCTATAAACCGTGTAACGTAGTCACATTGGTTCCAGCTGCTACAGTTTCGATCACTGGAAAACGGGAGAGTTGGGGCACACAGCCAAGCCTTGAAGGCGATGACGTGTTCAGTTTGTTCGGAAATTGGGTAGCTACGCATTGAAGGCGATCGCTTTGAGGCACAAGCACCATTGATTCGCGATTGGGTCATTTCTGCCAATTCATTAACTACTGGTGATTTAAGTCCCGGAGTCCCCATCTGGGGAGACAGCAGTTGTCGATCATACTATGTTTACTGGTTAGTGTTTTCGTACTTCGTTGCCAGGCTATGCATTGTCCACCTCTCGGTCGCTTCCACTCAGCACAGGGCTGGGCGGAAAGAGCTCTGTGAGGCAGACGGTCGTCTGGCATGCAGAGTACATGTGCCAACCAGCGTAACCTATGAAGCGTGAGTAATTCATCTATCGCGGGAGAGTTCCTTCTTCCTAAGAACATCTGGTGTGCCTCAGTATCACTAATCCAATCTTCCCACCAGACATGACCAATGCTTCGGAGACACCGATGATCAAACACTGACATATTCCGTATGTCCTCTGCGCGTAGGTGCCACGTCTCTGATCCGTAAAGCAGTATGGAACGCACCGACGCATTGTAAACTCTGCACATGACAGACAAAATGACGTCACGTCAGCGCCATTAATGTCGGAGGTTGGCAAAGGCTGACCTGGCCTTCACCAGTCAGTCCACCGGAACTTATACGTCTGCACAGGTAAACAAATTTATCTACCACGTCGATTGGCTCGTCTGCAAGCATGAGGTTTGGGTTTGATCCAACCTAGTCTTACAGCAGCACTTTACACTTTGCAGGTGTAAAGCGCATGCCAAACCATGCGGCAGAGTTATTTAGGTTATTTAAAATTATTACGCTCGGAACGACAAAATTTGTCGTCAAATTTTGTGCCATCCAAGTACGAATAAGGCAATGGTCAACGGCGGTTCAAGGTTAGCCAAAAACCATGATCAGGTGATATGACGGTTACAGCGACGACCGTTTTACTTAGTGAGAAAGAGATAATTGAGAGGAACGCGGCGCATGACAGAGGACAGCCCGAGGTGCCATAGTGATGACGACAGACTGTGAGCATGTTTTGACACTGGTGCTAGAGTGGGAGCGCCATTCAATGAAGACTATAGCTCGGACATACGAAATCCATCGGACAGATGACTGTCTCATATCCATGAGGGCCTCCGAGCGCCGATACAACCCATCCCAGAGGACCCACCTGCGGAGACCGCCATCGCCAAGCTGGTCATGGTTGTTTTACAGGATCTCATGCTTTGCTCTTCGGTCCTAGTCTGACCTCCCATGGACTGTTTCCACGCTGTCCCGTGAAACAGCCGTTTCTTTTGCATCCGAAGCAAGTGACCAAGTCAACGGAATCTGTGATGCCATCGGTCTATCTATCGGGTGTGGCTTCTTCCTTATGAAGATAATCCACTTACCGCCGTGTTGATAACCAGGTAATCACATCGAATGAAAGCTCCCAGGGACCAGGGTTCTGCACTCTAGAGAAGTGCGGAAAGCAGCACAGCATTGAAACCACAGAAACTGCGGGTTGGCTAAATCCGTCACAGCCCTGCCTATATGAAGGATTTTGTCTCTGGCCGCAATACCGGGACAAATATCAATCGCTTAGCAAAAGCACACCAACCGTAGAATGTCAGTAAATGATTGTAACCCCATACTGACGTGACGCTCATCCAAGCACACCAATGTAAGTGCAAGCTCGAGACAGCTCAGTAATTGGGGTGCGAACTCACTGACCGGAAGTCAGTAGTTCCAACCCATCTGCATATCAACTGCTTCTGTCTTGGCTTAGGCAACCTGGCCGTATCTCAGCCCTCGCGGTTCCTTTGGGTAACATGGCAGCTGGGCACCGAAAGGGTGTTACAGCGGAACAGTTATTTGTTACTATTTACGAGCACCAAAATAGCCTGAGCCACATCCCAATATAGCATCAATAACTTCCTAATCTAATCGATATGACTACAAAGCATTCGAGAACTGTCGGCGTCGGTTTGAAATGCGATGCAAACTATATTTACCACAAGAGGCGTACCTCGGCTTAAAAACAGAGGTACTCTCGCATCACACTCGCGACGGATGCGGCTGTGGGACTATAAACTATTCAACAACATCCGTCAACCACTCAGTTGTTCCTAAGTCCAAAACACTATCACAATGTTAAAGAGCGGAACCTTCAGTATTGTTGCTTCTGACGCTATGCTGAAGTTGACTTATTCTCTGGAGCAACGTATAAACTAGTCCAGTAGGTCAAAAATAACCGGGTGACATTTGCGTAAATTGATTAGGCGTGCAGTGTGCACAGTATGCAAACGAGTCTTTTCCAATCAACAACCGGTCGATTTCTTTGGACAAAGTCAGTCACGTGGCGCCGAAGCCATTGTGCATTTAGGCTTGAATCACCGTATGTTATGTTGACCTGAAAAAGTTTCCGAAATTAAGCTTGCCACATACGGTGTCAGGAATAACCCACATTGTTCCCCAAATTTACTACTACACTCTCGACGGAGGAAACATTGACGCACTGATTCAAAACAGTCCGGACAACCATGTAATTCCTAATTTGCAATTGGTCATAGGCAGTTTTTTATCGTCATCGGCAGTTTAGCACCACTGTTCAGCATTACCGTACAACTATGATGTAAAAATTGGGACCTGGAACTACACTACTACAAGTATCCCGAGGTGTCTACGCCTACAGATACTCGTCCAGATCAACCGGCAAGAAATCCATTGATGTCCATTAGCGGCCGTATCTTGCAGTGTTTCTAGTCCAGTTGGGGTAAACTCACGCAGAACCCATCCCAGAAAGCTGTTTGTACTGACAGTACTCAGACTTTTGACAACCGCTGCAGGTCAGAGGATGTCCACCTTTCTCCTTTTGCCACTCTGAACTGCGCACGAAAAAACAGTACTTTTCTTGGCAGACAATTCGGCATACACAGTAAATGACCGATCCCTTGCAGGTTCCGGAGCTGAAGACGTTCTTCAACTGAGGTCCCTGTTGCACAATCGAACACTCGCTTTAGACCTGTCTCGGTAAGGACACGAGCCATTGATCTGAGACAGTAGTTATCGAAGACAGGATTCCTCAGTCCTGCTGCCGGCACAGAAAACGTCTCACAAACATACAACAAGGCAACCCGTACTACAGCCTGATCTACACGTTCTTTGAGACTCAGAGGCGACAACAGTTGGCAAACTTCGCTCGACTCTTAGAGATTCGTGCAATGACCTCGTCTTCCACGACGTATTCGAAGCCAATACAACTGCCAAGACATGTACAATGCTTTTCCTTGGATTGCAAGTGGCGTATCCAGCAAAACTCTACATTGTGGGTGCAAGGCACAAAGGATGAAATTATCCTGGCCAGTTTATTGAAAAAAAACATATGCCTTCTCTTTTTCGAAGATAAGAACAATGTGGTCTGCGTATTCTAGATCGACAACAATGCGGTCACTATCTGAACACCGATGTTTTGAAGATTTCCGGTATACGTTCCCTTGTCGTATTGATCACAAGACTGAAATGAATCGGACATCATTTTTGTAGGCTGTTACAGAGCTCACGAGAATCCAGAGAATCTACTATATTCACCAACTACCGGGATATTCATTGCTGAGCAGGGGTTCGGGAGAAGTAACCGATCAACGGCGTCAAATGCACTTAGGAAATCCAACAATAACAAAATTGTGGGTCGTTTATGCGTGTGGCGTTGTTCTGGCACTTGATGGACCTTGAAGATGCGGTCAACGAAACATCCATCCGGCAGAAACCCCACCTGTTTCTCCGTGCTGCACGGATTGTCATAAGGCGACAAGTGACGCTGAGAGACGCGTTACAACAGATTAGACCATATCGAGACCCTGTTTGCTGGCTCTGGATTAACTGACCGCAGCCGAAGAATGCGTGGTCAGTCCTTTGGTCACCGATATAATTCACTCTGTACTTGGATTGAGCCTACTCTCGCTATATGCGGCATTTTTGGGTTTTTGAGTACCCATGATTAGGACTATGCACAAACCGATATACTCCATGGTAATTGGTGGACTGCGATCCCTGCACAATTCCAAGATGATCCTGGTAGGCTAACCTTGGTTCTGGGATCCTGAAAGTAAGCGGCCCCGAAAAAATCCACAGGAAAACGCACAAATAACGTTCACTCACATCACTGTGAATGGTGTGCAGGTCTCAAATTGCCATACAGTTTAAGCGACCTTTTTGCCCAGAGGGTAGTAGTCTTTTGCCTGACTACGGACACACCAAACGGCTATACAGTGTTCGCGATGTTCCATTGGCTGAGCGAAAAATAAAAATAGAAAATCGTCCAGCTGTAACATCCTTTCGATGCCTAGTTGCCATGTCAAGCACTAGGGCTGGGATACTGCAAGGTTGCGCAAGCCCAGACAAAGGAATTCGAGATGCAGAGGTCGGGTTCGAACCACGACCATGCGGTCAGTAAATTTGCGTTCTAACCACTGAGCGATCTCGCCCCATTGGCTGAGCACACTGACATCAATTTATATCTTCGGGGGACTTAAGAAAGAGGTCCTGAAGTTGTTGGATTTTGCAAACCAGAGCATGCATTTTCTGCCATCACCTACGTCGACCGTTCGTCACAAATTCCCTCGTCTAAACGAAGGGAAGACTCCTACCTTATGCGAGGTATGACATTTGAATTTGATTTGGCCTTAATGAACCAAAAGACAATGGTGAACTACACTTGCGAAGTAGTGGATCTCAATGAACCCACTATTGCATTGCAGTAAGGGACTCAAAGCTACAAAACATTTCACAAGACATTCCATGTTGTCAGAGTTTAAGAGTTTAAAGTGATCTATGCTGATTATTCATAACGAGTACAAAACCTGGCTACCTATAGTCCTAGAGGAATTTGCCAGTCTTTTGAGTGTACTGTCACTGTAAATTAAAATACAGGTCAAAGTTTACGCGCATATTAGAGCTTTCGGTTAGACAAAGTAGGCATACGTGCGGAAGTTTAGCAGGGGACAATTTTGCCAGGTCATCAGTGTACCGAAAAGCGACAAACTATGACGGACATTGGTACACTAATGCTGTACTCCAACAATATTGCACCCTTTTGTTTCGAAGCAGTTAGTGTCAAAACGCGAGTAGTCTCGGAAAGCCACAGATCTGGAGTGTACTTCATCCCACCAGTATGAACCTGATGGATCTGAACGACACAGTCTTGCGGTTATTTCCTTAAAACATTAGCTAACATCACTCACTTTGTTCAACGAATGGACTTTGATTCTGCCGAGTCCGACATCACGAAGATCCCGTTCAGCATCAACCCTGAGGTCATTGGAAACTGAAAGCCAAATTGCCTTTTTGCGGTGTCGCAGGTAATTCTCATATAGAATCCCCGCAATTGTGCGTCCCTTCCCAACACCAGCACCGTCACCTTTGAGAGAACGGAAACAAAACAGCTAGACCCACGCCCAAGGAATTGAAGACCAATCCGAAAGCAAGTCTATATGCAACCCTTAGCGTAGAGCTAAGAGGTGTCCAGAACACGATCGATATGATATTACACAGCATGCACGAGGGACTTGTGGAAGTGAGTACCGATCAAGGTAGATTCACGACTAAGAGCGAAGTCTCGCACTAAAGTCATAGTGGATCCCATCAGGGCTAACCGAGTGCGTCAGTTACTTATCCAGAGCTTGAAGCTGGCATGTTGCGTAGCTGCCACCAGGTACAGTTTTTCCACCAAGTTAAGCTGTACTTTAACTCAAAGGAAAAATAGACTTCCATAATATCCAGGTCTAAGTTTATCGAAAGTCGTTAGAGATGATGTCCCCACATCAATCGGGGACCCTAAAGAAGGATCACCCAAGGGTAAACCGCAAAACGCAGTAAAGTGGGCTCGGGCAGGGAGATATTTTTGCTGAGCTTGCACAGACTAGACGTGGCGAGTGGCCCAGGAGCACTAAGTCATTATCGGGATTAATATACTCGGGCCAAGGTTACAGTTAATACCGAGCAAAAACTCACCTATTAAGAAACCAGCTCGTTGACCATTTGGAAGAATACATTCGTGTCGCTGACAAGCATACATCACAGCCTCGAGCTGCAGTGCTGACAAACAACCACGATCGATAACTTCGTCAGGCAGAAGCAGTCGGTAGTGTATGTCCGGGGGCGACACACTGGACAATGAACTAGATTCGACGACAGGATCTGGATGCTTCGAGCCGAGTTTAACTGAAATAGATAACATAATAAAAAGTGAATCTGGAGTCAACACCTATCGTAGAATGAGTATAAAAGACAACCCATTGGTTTGGGATTGGGAACGCTACAGTTGGATATACATACCCGAACCGATAAATGCACTGTTATTGAACTCAGTGCACCAGCAGTCAAAGATGGTGGTCACTTGTCAAGTAACTTAGGAGAAAGAGGGAAGAGAAAAGCACTTAGACCTTAACAAAAAGGTCAGAAGCAAGAAGCGCACACATTGGAACAGCACTGAAATGTACATGATTGAGTAACGCCTCATGTGTCGTGATAAAACCAAGTATACACCAAAAGGATTAGACTAAAGCATTGTGTGGGCCAATCATGAGGAGCAAATCCTTAAATAGAAAAATTAATCACTTTGATGGGGTGGCTTTTGAAACAATATCTGACTGGTTTTCCAATACTCTGGCCAGCATGGTCTCGTTCAGCTGTAACACACTTTCGGTGACTAGCTGCCATGACACCCGAGGGAAGCACGAGGGCTGGGATACTGCCAGGTTGCCCAAACCTAGACAGAAGTCGAGAGGCAGAGGTCGGGTTCGAACCACGGACCTTTCGGTCAGTAAATTCGCGCTCTAACCACTTGAGCATGGTCTCGTAGCTAGTGAAAGTCCTGTGCCTAAGAGAATGGATTTCAATATTAGCCCTTAAGCGTGAAAAATAACCTCGTCTTTATGTGGTATAATCATTGATGTACCATTTAGCCCAAACCGACACAAATCTTCACGCTAATGCGAGCTTAGTGGACTTAATGGTTCACATTTTACCTTCAATCTCTGGCCATTAACAACCCCGCTCCATCATATTTTCGCTAATATCTTTGTATAGCACCAGGATGAGCGAAAATCCACACCTTTAAGAACGAGAGTGCGCGTGTAAGTGTGTTGTTTGTGAATCCTGAATGGAGTGTCGCGTAGCAGTTGCTTTAACATATACAATGAGCGCCTCTTGTTGGCGTGCATGGCAGCCCTGAGCACTAGGAATACTTATGATATTACGGGACCACGATAAAAAAAATTGACTATTGCTGCAAGTCCTTGTAGGGAAGGACAACTTTGTGCGAACCAGCGTCATCTGTGCACGTTAAATGTAAGGCAGTGAACTACCGTATTGGAGAAACTTGACTCCCGCGGTCCTGGATTGCCATGATCAGTGTAGCGCTCCACACATATCACCACAAATGGTGAGTTAGGGCGTGCGCGGGTGAAACTAAAAAGAAAAGACTCACGTTTCGTGGGTACATAATCTGCATAAGTCTCCGCCTGCGCTAGGTCCTCATCTTCGTCAAGGTCGTCATCCCGCTGTTGGAATAGAAGTAAAAAGAATACACTATAGTTTTCATAAAAATGGCACTTTTGAATTGAGCCAATAATACTAAAAGAATGGGGATAACAAACTTTTGTAGCCCTCAATAACAGCACTACACCGTAGAAAAAGCCAAAACCTGACTACATTCGACTCCCTGGATGGGGAACCCGAGACGGGACACGTCAATGTTTAGAGAAATTGTCAGACATGGCCCAGTCGCGCCTTCAATGGCGCTCGTGCATCCAATCTGTTGTCTTCAATGCATAGCTCCCGACTTAAAAGTCCACTGACAACCCTGTGTTTACGCATCAATTATGTCACCTCCCGCCTCCAATGCGCAGCTACTTACCCCACCGCCCCAAGTCACCAATGAACGAAACTGTCGGCTATAACGACTGTACGACAAGTACGTGGTTATTGCAGCTGATAATGATGATGAGACTAGTTGGGGCAGGTTCCACGCAATTTACCGGTGTTCCGAACTGGGGACTAAACCAGGTGGACGTCGCCACTGATTATCCTGTGTGAAAAACTTCAGTGGGAGATATTCATTCAGGAGTTAATGGTTGCATGGTGTTGTTTTTAGAATTGAGACCAAGTTAAGGACAAATTCAACAACAATGGACAAGCAACAACTCACTTTCAACATATATGGTTTGATTATATTCGCCGGAACATTCGATGGTTGCAGACTGCGGGTTGACACGGGAGCCCTGGAAACTTGTGATCCTTCAAGCCATTTTAGGTTTGTTGGGGCAGTAGATACAGCAGGAAGAAGAGCATCGGATGTCCACAGGCGTTGAGCATCCAACTCAGAAAGACTGTTGGCGGTTTTAAGAAGCTTTGCCGGGGACTGTGTTAGTGTGTCTGCAAAAGGCTGGGGTCTCTTTCGGATGATATTGGGGACCC
The DNA here is from genome assembly GCA_003604175.2 of Clonorchis sinensis. Lineage (NCBI taxonomy): Eukaryota > Metazoa > Platyhelminthes > Trematoda > Opisthorchiida > Opisthorchiidae > Clonorchis > Clonorchis sinensis. The sequence continues at coordinate 140,397,951 of CM030370.1, read as the reverse complement.
TGGGGACACCAACAGAAGCGAGGCTTCCATTTCTGGGAGGAGATCTCCTTAACAACTGACTAGCCATTCTCAGCTGAGGTTGTTGTCCTAAGAGTTCCGAACTGAGATGGGATTTAGGGACGATTTTGAAAACCGTAGATCCTTTTGTGCTTAATATTTTTACATTGGGTGTAGAGGCTGATACAAGCTGTTTTGCTGAGTCCGACTTCGACGAACCGGCGCTTCCAGAGGAACTCAGAGAGGACGGTGCAATTCCGGCATTGATGAGGGCATTTAGGATTATGTCACCTTCAGGATAAACAGTAGCAACAGCGGTAGGAGCAGGGGATATGCTGTTGGATAGAGGGGAGTTCGTGACCAAAGGACTTCTTTTGGGATACACATTTACGTTTGCGTGACTCTCCAGGGCAACAGGCACTTTGGAATCTACAACTGATGACTGTTCTTGTTTTACATCGATCTTTGGGGTTTCTGCGTCGTTGAAATCTTTAGTGGTAAGCCCTTTTAGAGCATCCTCGAAGATAGAAGCTGGATCCATATCACTGAAGGAAGTAGAGCCCAATAAGACGTGAAAAAAGACGTGAAAAAACCAAATAATAAATCGCGACATGCAAACTGAAACTTCAGAAATCTGATTCGACCGACAAAACACATCCATCAATTTCAAGTATATGCTGGAGAGAAACCCACTCACATTAGTTTCCGGCTGGCAGGCATTTAAAACTAGAAGTTCATTGATTCGAGTTTTCTACGCAATGATCGACTTGACTATTTGGCGGAACTGAATTGGTCGACATTTAGCAATACAAAAACACCAGTGGGTAGTCTCAAAATTAGGAGTAAAAAACAGGGGATTTGTCGTTCGATGTTAGCACATTATTTAATGGGAGCGTTTCGTCCAGCAGGGGTAATTTGTTCCAAGTAACATACGGCTAAAACTCATTAATCGTACTACAAAAAATCGTATTGTATCAAACGGAATAAGGGTCCATTTGTCACATGCATTTCTGTAGATTGTATATTTAAAAAATGACGCAGAAGTTGCTCTTGCCGAACGAGGATTGGCAGTGAAACCGAAGGAAGTGTTACGTAGCTCAATCCAATTACGTTTTAGCACTGAATTTAACCTGATTCCAGGTAAGGGCCATCCGTAGGTGAATGTGTACGTGGTTTAAGATAAGCTACCTCAATTGTTCGACAACGCCATGTGAGATGTTGGAAAGGCTAGGCGAACTTCTTTATGCTGGAGTGCTAACCATTGGCTCTGGACGACTGCGAAAAATGACGAAGCCAGAGAACCCAAAGGCACCATAGTGTCTGAACACTATAGATATAAGCAGTGAACCGAGCACATTCAAACTAATTTTGCATTAAAAAAAATAATAAATCGTTCAGCTGTAGCACCCTTTCGGTGCCTAGCTGCCATGCCACCCGAAGGAAGCACGAGGGCTGGGATACTGCCAGGTTGTCCAAGCCTAGACAGGGGAAGTCGAGAGGCAGAGGCGGGGTTCGAACCACGGACCTTCCGGTCAGTACGCTCGCGCTCTAACCGCTGAGCTATCTCGCAATTAAGCATGCATTTAAGCACGAGCAGGTTGCTTTCCCTTCCAATTGGGACTCTGGAATGTCATGTGGCTCATCTAAGCCACTATCAGATCAATCTGGATGAGGTCGTGTTCCAAAAAGAACAGATGAACGAGCGTGACTTGGATAAATCACAACTGAGTTGGCCGACCCTAAATATCGGTACAGATATACTTAAGCGCCCTCACTTCACGTCAGAAAACCCGACAGATGGTTCACAAAGCGTATATGGCATGCAGGTGTCGCTCACAATTAGACAGGAAGTATAAAAGTGGAAAACAGGAAACATACCCACAAATGGATATGGACTGTGGAGAGCACCACGGATACTATAAGTAATTAACCTCGACTAAAACGAAGCCATGCAAGGTCAAAGCTTGGTATCGTGCAGGTCTCAAGACGAATTTGGAACCTTTGGCCACTTACGAAATAGTAATGGTGCAGTACAAAAAACTGTTTTAGACAGGCTGTCCCAGTACATAGGACCTGCAGCAACAGCCATAAAAGGTAGTTCAAGGTTAATTAACCACCTATTCTTCGGAGACGGAGGAAGCAGGGATCAGTGCCAGAGAAAGGATACTTGGGGCAGCAAAGAGAAGTGAATAGTTCCGTTTAGCGTTTGCGTTCTTGGATGTTCGGAGCACATGGATTCATCCGGCTTCTTTGGATGGTTTTGGCTAACGGCTACAAGTACTCCAACTATTCTGGAATCCTCCTTTATCTATATCATGGCAACCTGTGCCGTCCAGGAAGCGGTCTGTCTAAGTAACATCTTATGACATCTCATTCAGCTGTAGCACCCTTTCGGTGCCTAGCTGCCATGCCACCCGAAGGAAGCACGAGGGCTGGGATACTGCCAGGTTGTCCAAGCCTAGACAGGGGAAGTCGAGAGGCAGAGGCGGGGTTCGAACCACGGACCTTCCGGTCAGTACGCTCGCGCTCTAACCGCTGAGCTATCTCGCCCCCCTCTGTCTAAGTAAGTGCTGAGCCAGGTCTCAGAGATTATGGCTACATCCAATCCCACTTTTCTACAAGCTAGTTTCTCTAACTTCTTCGGGACCCTACGCGCGTGGTCCGTTTTTTGTCATCTGAGTGATTCAGTTCGGCTGTGTATCCACAAACCGTGCGTCAAAGCAAAGCGGTTCCAGCTGCTACAGTTTCGCTTGCTGAGGATAAAGTGGATAGGAAAATGACAGCTACGTGTTGGTGACGGCCCAATCACTTCATTGACGTCAAATGGTTCTTTTTGTCCGGTATGGCATGCAGTGAGGTTGTTACGTATTGAGGACAGTAGCTCTGTTGCAGGACGGCCATTGGCCGTTTGACAGTAATACCCGTCATGGTCACCAACCATTCATCCGTCTCGTCCCTCTCATCTGGGAAGACGGCAGTTACCAATGCGACTAAGTTGACTAGTAAGGGTCTTCAAGCTTCGTTGCCAAGTTATGAATGTACCACCTATGGGTCTTCCCCAACCGAGATAAGGCTGAGCGAAGAGGGATCTACAACGTGAACGGTCCTGCGGCATACGAAGTGCATGGCCTAGCCGGCGTAATCTATGGTGTGGTCAATGGATCTATAGAGGGCTGCTTTTCCAGAAACCCATCAGGCCTACCTGGTAACTACTGATCCGATGTTCACATCGGACCCACACAATGCTCCAGAGACATCGATCGTCAAACACAGATATCTGCACGCAGTGGTAATGTCTCTGATCCATGAAGGTATATCAAATCACGGCAGTGTTCACTCTGCAGTTGGCAACCAAGCAGACACCACGTCGGTCCCACAAATTCCGGACGTTGGCAAACACAGCCCTATCCTTCCCGATTAGGGAAGTGATTCGCCAATACTCCGGAACCTATGTGGCTGCCAACATAGATGAGAGCCAAATCGATTTGTTCGCCTGGGTGCATGATACATAGGTTTAATCCCACCTAGCCTTGCGGTAGAACCTTACACAGTGTAGGTGTGAAGCGCATGTCAAACTGTACATAGAACTACTTAGGTTATTTAAAATGGTCTACAAGACCAATAGCGTCAATGTAACCAATGGCTGTCAGCGCATGCCCCGGGAGCACTTTGGGTCATCGAGATGTTAGAAGCAGATGAAGACTAAAGTGCCACATCAATTACGAAGTTGAAAATGCAAGACCATAGAGGGTACCCTTGCCCACACCACTGAATGTGGTGAGCTAAGGATAAAGCTTGCCGGAGACCCATACGTGTTCACGGGAGGAGGCATACAGAGATTTTAGAGGCAAGAATTTAGAAGGGATGTCTTTCATCAGCAGACACTGCAGAATTTTCTGAGCGTTAAGAGTAGCGAGCAGCTTTCAGAATAAGACGATCACTGGCTGGTCATCGATAGTGGCGCAGGTACAGTGATGATCTGGCTGATGCAACCTCGGTCAGGGCGAAACACAGTCTGTTTCTCGCGAATCCGACTACCTTGATGATGGATCAACCTGCGCGGGATATCACGGAAGACCCTGGAAGCTATGACTACCAGGCTGATGTTCCGATGGCCTCTGCACGATTTTCTTGCACCTCTTTTGGGTATTGGATCGCAGCGGAAGCGCTTTATTCTGTTGGTAGTCCGTCTTTAGTAGCAATATTTGGGAAGTCAGGCTAGACGCAAGGAATACACCATATTGGAGGAGGTCCTTCATTGCGTTGCCGTCTAGGATTAGACAACCTGGCAGTATCTCAGCCCTCGTGCTTCCTTCGGGTGGCATGGCAGTTAGGCACCGAAAGGGCGCTACAGTTGAACGATTATTTTTCACTGCGTTGAAGCAATGAAATTTCCAGCTGGGCTTCTGTTGTCAATGACGGACTGATATAGACGGTCCATTCGGGTTCATATGTTCCTTCCACAGGCTGAGTTGATGGGGGTCAACTGAACCGTAGTAGTTTCTGTGAAGGATCTGGGGTCCCTTTTTCGGAAATCGCTAAATTAACACGTGCTCTTCTCAGACCAGTTGGCTGGATTAGCTGGAACAGGATACAACTGTTTTTCGGTACCGAGGCCTCCTTCACTTTCCGGGCCTTTGTTATCTACCAGCGCTCTTTGTCAATACTTGGGTACTTGGTGGGCTGAAGATGACTGTGGTTATGGCGCGAACCTACTGGCCTCAAGGTCCGTGGTTCGAACCTGACATCTGCATAGCGACTGATCCTGTTTAGGCTTGGGCAACTTGACAGTATCGTTCAGCTGTAACACCCTTTCGGTACCTAGCTGCCATGCCACCCGAAGGAAGCACGAGGGCTGGGATACTGCAAGGCTGCCCAAGCCTAGACAGGGGAAGTCGAGAGGCAGAGGTCGAGTTCGAACCACGGACCTCGCGGTCAGTAAATTCGCGCTCTAACTACTTGAGCTATCTTGACAGTATCTGTCCTCGTACTTCTTTCGGGAGATATGGTAGCTAGACACCGAAGGCCTTGCAGTTGGACGCACTTAGCGAGGGACCCGCGCGCGTTTGTTTCAGGTATACTTTTCCTAGCATTAGTGGAAACCGCTGACCGCGACGAGATTATGTGAGTGAGCGATCTCGGAGAGTATCAAAAACGATGAGCAGGGCTTCTTTCAATCTTTTCATTTGCCGTCCAAATCATCATTACAATCATCCGAATTTAGTTCTGGCAGCTTTTCAGCCAACTGGACTAAATATTATTGGCCTACAGAGACTTTTCGGATAGCGAACTTAGTAAACTTGCATCGCCTGCCATATTCTTGAGGGAAAGCGAACTGATACGATTGACGGCATAATGTAGTGGTCAGTATCACCGGTGGTTGAACACTACATGGTCCAACTGATGGGTTACAGCCTCCAGATAACACACTGTGAGCGCTTGTGCTGACAGTTTGTACTGGCTAGAAAATAAATGATATTCATCATCATCATCAAAGACAGCAACATCAGTGTTGACACTGATGCTTCACTGCCGTAAAATGATATTCAGAAAAACCGAAGTCATTATCTGTGCGGTGGACGTCAATCCTGAATCGGCTGAGATGGGATTCCTCCACAGCCGGTGTGAACATTCACATCACCTGCCAGAATCGCGATATCCGAACATTTCGTTGGCTGAAGTTGAGTACTCATAAAAGCTGTCTTCATCACAGCTGCCGTTTTTTCGGAGCGTATGATAGTATCCACCATAATTATGGACAACATAACATCCGAGTTCAACGGCGATGCTTTTCTGCCGTACGACCATAACTTACTTGAAGCAAATTCATTGCAAAGAGAAACGTGGAAGAGGAGGTAGTTAGTTATAGCCCAACACAACCATTCTGAGGTGCTTGCACCGTCAGACACTTATTCAGGCAAGATAGCTCAAGTGGTCGGAGCGCGAAATTTACTGACCAGAAGGTCCACCCGATCTCCGGCTCTCGACTTCCCCTGTCTAGGCTTGGGCAGCCTTGCAGTATCCCAGCCCTCGTGCTTCCCTCGGCTGGCATGGCACCTAGGCACCGAAAGGTTGTTACAGCTGAACAGTTTTTTTCATTCAGGCAATCTCAGATGTAAGAACCGCGTACCTGTCGTAGCTGCCACAATTTCGTCCACTGACGACAAGAACGCCACAGCCATATCTTGCAGCGTCTCCAACCAGGCGCAGTGGGGGGTCATGCGGTACCTATCCTGGAAGAGGGTCACATCGACAGTACCGACTTTTCACAACCCCTTACATACCGCTCTGTCAGGCCAAGAGTTAGCCGCCGTTCTGTTTCCGCCACTCTGAACTGAGCATGAAAAACAGCACCCTCTGGCAAACGATGGTTCGCGATGCGCAATGCGTGGCCTAACCAACGTACCTTCTGGTGCTGGACACATTCTTCAATGGAAGTCCCTGTTGCCCAAACGAACACTTGCTTTCAAAATGCTTCGTTACGGATTCGCCGACACCAAACCACATAAGCTACGGTTCTGAGGCAAGGTTTGTAGAACACCTGAATACGTGTCAGTTCCGCTACTCGAACAGGCCAAGTCCCACAGCCATATGACAAAAACAGTCCGTACTGTGGGCTGAGGGCACACCGCATTCCTTGGAAGACGGTGGGAGAGTGGTGTCAACTGCGTTCAGCAGGTGGCCTCTAACCCGGGCCTAAATAAAACGGACGGAGGTGCATACTTCAACTCCCATTTTCCAGTACGATAATCACTTTACTACTTCATATATGTGATGTCAGCTGCTCGGAAAACATTACAAAAGGTGCCGGAGCATATGTTGCCCGCTCCGGGCTCCTACGCGTCCGTGGGTGTTTGAGAGCTGTCTGAAATTTCCTATGGGTACGACTAAACCCGTACAAGAGTAAAATCCGTTAACAAGGGATTCCACAGTTCTTTGACCGATGGCCGCTGTACTTCTACATGCTTTGGTCGCTGCACTTTCCTGGATATTAATTCTAGAGGCTGCCCTTGAAATCTTATCCACTGAATCGTATACCGATCAAGACTCGTGGCGTCACAGTTTCTAAGCCATCTAGGTTTATATTTTCGAGTTTTGCTCCTACCAGTTGCACTGATGTTGTGCTCCCCTTATCAGGGGTCTCTCCTTGTGTGCTGACACTCCTATCTTAATCCATGTTGCGCGAACCTTTCCTAATGAACTCGCTTTTATTTTGGAGCTCATATGCATAATAAAACTCCCGGAACTGATGAATCCAGGGAGACCCTCGTGGCCAATAGCTTATTAATATTACTCTGCATGACACAGTTAATGGGCTATCTCAAGATCCCGCTTCGAAGGTGCTCAGTAAAGGCATGGAAGTATGATGAGTAGTATGGGACGATTGCGTGCACAATGCTGGTTTCTCCCCGCTTGGGGTTTATCCAGTAGGCGTAGTTCCTTAAATCTGAGTAAAACAAGCCACGAATTAGACATCAATTCAATTCAATTGGATGTTATGCAAGAAAACGGCAGTGGACTGTCCATCTTCGTCAGTTGGATGTTGACGGCGGGGAAGTCCACTGGGTCTCCATAGATTTCACCGCGCATCGGTTCAAAAGTAAAGCTAAGCTAATTGCTGTTCAAGTTATCATCATCATCATCAGGGAGGGGGAAAGACCTGGTGCCTTCTGATCAGATGTTGAGGTGCCTAAACCTCTAGGCGCTCAATCAATCTGAAAGGAAACTGAGAGCAAGAACGCCACCAACACCGACTATCCGCCATTAGTATCAGTTTCTCTAGTCAAACGCAGAGGGTCACGGGAGCCTCATCCTGGGAAGTGGACCGCATAAACGACACTCAATGTCTTCGTGACCTTTTTCACAACCTCTGGAAAGTAATACGTTACCCACCTCGCTGCTTGCCCCAATCTGAAGGGGACGTGGAGAAAAACATTCGTCGCGGTAGACGAAGTTTCGGCGCGCGTGGCACATGGCCGAGCAACCGCAATGTCACCAGATGGTCGCTTCTCAACCTACCTTGTCACCAATCTGTTGACATCATCCAACACCAGTAATGCTCCTGAGAAACGGGTGAGAAACAAAACTGAAGACACCCTATGCCATCTGTTCGAAAGACCATATCTCGCAACCATACAGAAATGGAGCCCTTATAGTTACCTGGTACATATTCCAGTCAGGGACCGATTGCTTCAGATTCCAAGGATTACGCCTACATGATAAGCCCCAACCAGGGTGAAACCAGCAGTGAGCCGTCTGCGGACTTCGAGCAACCGTCCCATACTACTTATGTTTGCATTACTTAACATACGGATCATCCAAATTGTTTCACTGGGGCCACGATACAGAAAGAATGGATCAAAACACCGCACATCTTACAACCTTAACCCAACGCCTGGATGCTAGGGATACACAGAGCCTTGCCTAGTCGACGGGTGTAGCTAGTAGGAAGAACGATGTCGCTTTCCGCTTCACTGTCAATTTCATACATGCTGACAACTCAACCTAGGAAATAACACACATCGACGTCTTCACTTTCGCGCTACAAATCAGATTGTCTGGCTTGCCGCGGATGTGACCGGCATGACCCGTAGTCCCACTCGAGACACGTTACACCTACTTTCGGGAGACCTGAAGTTCCGAACCGGGGCAGAGTCCGTCTTGTTTTTTTAACTGCATGCCGATTTGCTATACAGAGCTACTGTCCAACCTAACCGTCACAATTCAGGGTGAAATTTTAATTCCAGCCATTTGCGGTATGCAACTGGGCGTGGGTTCAACCGGACCCACTCGCATGTTAGTGGTTATCCATGACTTGAAAAGTACTAAATAAACGATCCCGGAACATTTAATCCCATGTGTATCGTCCCGGAAATCGGTAAATTCTCTTAAAGGGGCAAACCGGCGACTCGACGATTCAACCTTGTGTAAATGCCATAACAAACAACCGCCAGAGAGATAGCGACATGATACCAAGTTTTTCTGGTGAACATCGTCCTAAGGTGACTACATTCCTTCCCGTCGCAAGGCAACCAGACTGTAGGTTCACTCACACGCACATCCCAGTGGAGCACGAGACCAGTCACCTGGGCGCGTCCTTCACCTATGGCGAGAATGAGACAATTGATTATGCAGTGAGTGATGCAAACAAACAAGCTGACAAGAGTAGGATGTAAATTCGTGGCGGAAGGTACTGATGGCGATGTTTTCGTTGAGAAACATCAAATAATTTGATGCGACATCCTGATCCACTAAAAATCATTGCCGCGTGATATGACTTAGAGCTGGAGCGGAACAAGACTGCACTGCGATCACGCGTCTTGCGGCGTCATCCCCATTCTGATTGGCTGAAATCTACATGGCAGATTTTAGGTTTAGGACTGACGCTCTTGAACGACGACTAGAAGTATAAGGGGTTGTATCTGATAGAAATTTGCACTGGTAACAGATCTCTCAATGTGATGAAGGCAGATAATATACAGTTCGCAGTAGTTTAACATAGCTTGTTTGTGACCGGTATAAGCGTCCGTGTTGTCCCTAAGTGTAACCGTATCTCAAAAAGACGGCTAAATTTGTGTTCAATGTCGGTAACAAAAAAGTGAGTAATTTGAATAGTCCACATTTAGCAGCTGTTGCTTGTGTGTTTATTGTTTTCACTCAGCTTCGATCACTTGTTATGATACAGTTAGTCGTTCGATAGAAATGATTAACATACATGTAATTGTATGTGTTACGCTAAGTGCACACCTCTAAGGCCATGTATTATGCTAAGTGTGTTTAGTAGGTACAGGAACCGGTATTTTCATTGACCACCCCAACTGTGGTTTATAATAACGGAACTATCGGCGCATCCTTCAGAGCCAACGAATCAACGATAGTGTCTGCGGTTATGCCAGAGCAAGTCACCGAGTTTCCATTTCTGCTAGCTCACCCTTTAACATAAGGTACTGTGTGGAAGTAAAGAAAGTTATAGCAATCATTAGAAAGCCCCGAAGAATGAGAGCGTTTATTGAGGTATGTAGTGGACATTGCCCGTTACGCTTGTTTATTTATGTCACGATTGTTGGTGTGGAAACTTGCTAACTCAGTTTTGGCTGGAAAGCATTCTTTCCAGTTTTCCTCCACATAGATTGCGGTGAACATCTGTTTTCAGAGACTCATCTTCCGCTCTTGCTTCCATGGCGTGCTTGTTACGTGGTTGAATAGGATGGCTTGTATGCATTGGCGATTCTACATGTCATATAAGTAACAACCAACGAGATCCCAAGTCTACAGTGCACTTGTATCCTAGAAACTTAGGCTTGAAGAACTTTCATTTTTGATGAGTGTGTACCGAAGTTTCGGTGTACGGGTGAAGCAGTTGAGGAACGTAGTAATTGCCTCAGCCGCATGTAGGCTGCGGGGCTCCTGCATGCACTTCTAAACATATGCTGCTAGGGGCGATTCTATGTTATCCTGGAGCACTACGTTTCGGGACCACTCTAGAGGTATATACGAAACAGGAAAATTGCGCCCCTTTTTTTCTCGCCTACACAAGCTTGTTTGCGACGCAAAGCCTAGATGCCTTGTTTGCCGGGGCGCTCGCGTTGTCAGGAAATATGGAGCCAGTCGTTTGGAAACAATTTCATTGTGACTGATTGCAAGCAAAATACAGAATCATCAAAAATGTGTCCCCCATTTGTACCTGGGAAATAAGTAGGGAAAATGATTAGAAAAGGCAGCCTAATGGAAATGAGCGGAGCCCCGTTGCACCAGCCTACACGGAAGACGCGCACTGGTTGCTACCGCCGCAACACGTTAATGAGGGGGTGGATTTTACGGCAGATAAAAACCACCCACCACCCACACACCCAACAAGACGTGACAACTAGCAAATATGAATTTAATTAATTAACAAAACATACCTTCGTCCCCCTAAGTGCATTTACCTAGGGAACTCACTCCGAAATCTGGGCATGCTGATGGCACATGGGGCAAAAGAATATCGGCCGGTCAAGCGAGCTGCCAATGCAACTGCGGTGCAGCCACACGTGACAATGGTCGCATTGCACCCAAGCTATCATCGGCCATTCACAGGAGCTCTCAGATGCATTGCATACATCACAGACATCAGAGTAAATATCTGACGCCGTTGGCCCCTTCTTACGGTGCATTCCAATGATGCTATACTTCGCGGCGGTTCGGGCCTTATGATAGCGTACCTTTATACCCTACAAGTAGTAGTTTTCAGTATCCTCCAAATGGAAGGTCTCGTCTAGTCCAGCCATCTTGTCCTCGTAAGACGGAAGAGGACTCTTCCGGGCGCGCCTGGGTATGGTGACTTTGGAGGTGCTAGGTTGATCGTTGCCCCTCACAGGCGCCTCTACAGCCAGTGAGGATATCCCGTCACCAGAGGCCGCCAAAGATGTGGATGCCGCTGTCAACATTTCCACCCTTGATCCGCCTGTGACACTTTCTGTGGATAACACCCACCTTGGCACACGACCTGCGCAAATCTGGTCAGCAAACGTTCGCAAGAAGCGTTAACAAGCATCGAAATCAGACGGACCGAAGCGGGCAATTGCCTCGCAAATATCCGAGGAGATATTTCCAGCAACACTTAGCTTAGATGACTTGCCTTTGGGGGCAGCCTGTACTGATACACTATTCTAAGCAACGCTAGCCGATAGGTCAACATGGCTCAGTGGCAACAGCCACCTACTGGAATCAACCAGCGGAAGCAGCGACTGTTAATGGCACTCAGCAGCAAAGGCCATATGGCAACATGGCAACAACCATAAGCTCGTAAAAGAGCACGAACACTTAAAACGTACTCCAAATTGTGGCTGACTTCTGTCGCGAAAAACAAGGTGTGATTGTGTGCCGTCGTCTAATTCCCCACTTTTCCTATGGTTGCGAGTAATCCGTTCCTGGATGTGTGGCTTTAGCCGGCCAAAACGCTTTAAATGAGGTGACACTGTCGCATCTTCCGTCGGCCACGCAGCAATGGGAGGCTTATGAGTCTTCTGTACTTGACTTCTAATTGCTCATTCCTATTGATTATGGCCTGAACACAGGTGAGCCACGAGGGCCACTCAGTAAGCTTCTACTTGATGTAACTGTTGGCAGATTCGGCCCGGTTTGTTGTCTCATTACCGAGGGTCACAGTACGCCTCCGAGCACGCTTCGCCGAGGTACTCTGGTCGGATAACCAATGCTCGCTGAGATACAACCGGTACTCCTGGTTCCGGCTTCCGATGCTGGTGGCGTAGACCTCTAATTCGCTCACTTCATTACAATGCACCATCTTCTTAGACCAGGCAAAAAAATTTCTTTATCCGATTGGGTCATTTCCCTAAGCTTATTACTCCTAGCTTTTAAGCTTTTGTAATACATGAAAAGAACAAAAAATAACAGCAGCGTTAGGCAGTGTTGCCTTCAGGCTACATAACTGTGACTTATTCTTATCTACCACAATCGTTCGAAGAAAACTCACCGGGGACATCATTCCCACTAAATGTTCCACAGCAATATCATAACATTCCTCCGACTTAGTTCAGACGAAAGAGTAGAACACAACACGATTACCATCATTGCAACCGGTGATTACCACATGCCACAGGTGGTAACCACCTCTGTTACACCGATATGGCGCATCTGCCTGAATAACATCACCCTAGTTCGCAAACAAACCACGCAGGCGCACAGAAGTAAACCTCAGAACATTCAAACTTCCGTTATCACAAAAAGGCAGCCATTTGTCCACATGGGCGCAACGCATCTCGAATACTCTGCAGATCACGAACGGGGTTATCCAAGCGACGCAGCTTATCGCGCAGGACCCGCCCATTATTATCTGTCAAGTCTATTCCTTATTTTTTTCGGACATAGCCGCGGATTTCCATGGAGAACTAAAGACATCTCAACAAACCAAGCACCACGCGTTCCTGCCGGCCATTTAAATGCCGGTTTTCAGCATATACTTGCCAGTAAGACCTACACGGGTCATGCGGATGTTTCATGTTAAAACTGACGATTAGAAGGCGACCGCCACGTAAACAGCACGCATGAACGACCGGCAGAGCGTACCTGAATATAAGTTATTCGAATGATTATGCAGACAAGTATTAACACACCTACGACCTTTTTATTAGCGTTCCAGCGTGAACTCGCATGCACGCGTTTATTTACCATGAAAGCATAACATACGGATGGTGCGAGTACTTCCCCCACATTCTATTCATATTTTGCCGCCGATAAACTGTGTCGGCGGGCATAACATTTGCCCGTTTTCCGTTGAACTTCCCCCAGTTTAGACATGAATTCCGCGAATGAACCACACTCACGACCGGAAAAATACTTCAGTCTGTCTAGCTATGTCGCGTTCATCCGGAGATATATTCCGCGAACCTACAGGACTCTACATTACAACAAACCAGCTTACTTGATACGAATCCACTGGAGGATGTACTTGGCTTCGTCCCAATAGACAGCCACCATACTGTAGTTGATATTGTACTAATCGCGTATCGCATGTCGCGTACACCCGGACCGCAATCGGAACAAGAGAAGAATGACAATTTGTAGCGCGGCACCGGTTTGTATACCATCCCAGCATAGAACCCATATGGCCTTGAGATCCTAGTAGCCCGGTCCAGACCACAGGACGTTAGCTGGAATTGAATTTCTGAAGGCTACGACATGTCCTTGCTGGATTCAACCAGGCAGACAATTGAGTTTCGAGTATGATTCCAAACTTTTGAGCCTAATCTGGGCATCATGGTGTCCCGACAATGCTGGAAAACTATTCCACAGTACTTTTTCCGCACATTCGGAACAAAATACAACATTTCGGAGTGAAACTGTTATTCTACTTGCAAAGACTTCTCAACTGAGAGCATCGTGCAGCAAAGGAGTCTCAAAAAAGACACGACTGATTATTAGACAAATAACCCACATTTCTGTAAAACCGTGGTTTAAACGAAAAGCTTTCTAACAAATTTCCAGCATCCAGTTGTATTTGTTCTAATTCCAAAAAATCTCCTCATGTGGCAGGAGCTTTGATGGAAGTCAGTTGAACGTATTCGAGGGCGATCATTGGAAGCAAATTCACAATTAATAACTGCCAGCGGCTTGGTATGGTGTCTCCTTGAAGACCGGGCAAAATTTCGTGGAAAAATAATTTCTCCACCTGCTTTCTTCCTCATTTGAATTGGGAATAATCTCAAAAATAAATGAACAATAAGTGCGTCCTCAATGTCCTCGCAAACTCAAAATATAGCAGCCATTAGCGACCTGTATAATAAAATGTCTTCCATCGTTGCACTAGGCGTCCCTCCAAAAAAGCAAAGGATTCCGTTCCGATTACTAGATTTTTTGTTTGTTTTATGATGGTCATTACACGCTATGTCGAGCGCACGGAAAGTTTTTGTGTTCACTGATATACTGACTCTTTGATAGTGAATTGAAAGAATTCGGTGGGTTGTTGGCAGAACAAGCAAGCAGTACAATAGAGTGTTTAGCGCTTCGAAGTTCTGGCACAAATTCAGCGGACTGGACGGTCTTGTGGGTGCAGGTAATAAGCCCGGTCTGGAAATAGTACTGATATGGTAAAATACGGTTCAGGCCATCAGACTGGGTAGGGCTTCCTCGGGTTCTTGACAGCCCAATACATGGACATCTTGGATTAGTCAGTTGAATTGTCATGGTAGTTAGGGTTGGCTAAGGAATGGTGACAAACCAGGACCAGCATGGATGACGGATATCGTTGGGTCCATTGAAGGCGCACGGTTCATTGCTGTCATCCAGACTAGACAGTAAGATAGCCATGGCTATATTGAGGATCCAAAAGAGGAAGAAGTGTCAGTGCTTGCTGAAGGACACCATGATATGAGTTACGCAGCAGTCCAAAGTAGCAGGCAGTCAAGAGTGGTCACAATTACTGCAGTGAGACGACGCTGCCCGATTTTGAAAATGGCAGTCGGTATTCCTGTGTAGACAATAAGTACGCGGTTGATAAGAGTTTGTCTATGAGAATATGAGGGACGTATATTAGCTACATTGTGCTCAACTAAGGTCGGTCGGGGCCGGCAGGGACAAGCGATCGGAGAAAACCTGAGATCTGCGGTGGTGTTGTGTGGTTATACCCTGGGATGGCCTCATAGAGTTACCGCAGTAAAAGCCCGGAGGCTTAAAAATTCGAGTTGCGTCGGAAGCGTTATACGGCGTGCACCTAGTATATCTCTGTTGGTGTTTCTTCCTCTCATATCCATGAGATTTTGGGTCCCATATGAAGGTTGCCGGGGATGCATGCCACAAGTTGGGCAAGCCAAGATTAGCAACAAAAGCGTTTAAAAAAACTGCTTCCGTTTGGTTTCCTCTTTCTCTACTGCGGAAGGTGGAGATTAGGTTCAGCACAAGGTAGAAATGTATTTGGGGAGGAAGCATGCAGTAAAATTGAGAATTGTCAACCGAGCAGTCTTTCGCATCGTCAATGAGAGGAGGAGAGGAGGGAGATTTGGTAGATGTTTATGGCTAGCACAGTTTATCTGATGCTAAAACGATGCCATACGTAAAACCGAAGCGCAATTTCAGTATTTTGGATTTCAAAAACGCATCGGATCCGGTTGATCTTGACACGCTTTCCCAAGCTTTCGCACGTGTGAGAGTATCCATAAGGTATGTCCACTTTCCAACTTCCTGTTAAATTTTGTTATCCATGAGACGATGAGACGAACACTGAAAGGTGTTCACTGAAAGTTTTTAAATAGCCTGTGATGAAAACTTTGTCGATATGGAATATAAAGACGACATCGTTCTCGTCTTCAAAAACAAGAAGAAGGCGCAGGTAGTCTTGGATGCACTGACCAAAGGCATCCCGTCCTCCATTATGCACTTTGCATCCACAAATGTAAGGTCATGCACGTGAACACGCAATCCCTAAACACGCTGCCTACAAGCCAGGGAGAGGCACTCGAAGTTGTGGGGCATTTTACTCACTTCGGAAGTTGTATTAGTTCCGACTGTAATGTGACAGATGAAGCCAACGCACGGATCTGCAAGGCTCCGGTCACGTTTCTAAATTCGAGACACCTGTGGCGTCGAAGAGGGATCTGAATCTCAAAAGACGTGTGCACTGAGCTTCAGTGCGGGTTGTGTTGTTGTATGGCTGTGAGACTTATCCCGTTCGAGCAGCGGGACTGAGAGTTTTCGGGTGTTGGACCGCCGTTGTCTCAGGACCGTAGCTCGTGTGGATTGATGTTGGAGAATCCGTAATGGGGCAATTAAAACGCGAGTTTTCGGTTGTGCAACGGGAACTTCCATTGAAGAATGTGTCTGTCACCAGAGCCTGCGTCGGCTAGGCCATGTGCCATGCATGCCGAACCATCGTTTGCCGAGGAGCGTATCGTTTTTCATGCCCAATTCAGATTGGTGGAAGCAGAGGGGACAAACCCTTGACCTGACAAAGGGGTGTGGAAGAGTTTACGAAACGTTTAGATGCTGTCGGTGCAAATCGCACTCCAGAATGGGGGCAGCCTGATCCACATCGCGGCTGGTTGGAGACGGTGGTAGGTTTGAATGCAGCTCGATATCGGTGGCGTTCTTGTTTATATTTTCTATGGAGACTGCTCGAATTAGCGTTTGGTGGTGCGCGCACCTCGGAATGGTTGTTACACTCCAGCGCTAAGTCCCTTCTGTGTCTGCCGTTGTACTTTTCCCCACAACAAATCTTTCAGATTAGTCATGTTTGTGCAGCAGCGAAGAAGCTTTTTTTATCACAGATGTCATTTCCATGATGATGAGAGTATTAAGAATAACATTTCTCCCCAGTTGGTGAGTTACATACCGTCGTGCATATTCATAATGTTACAGTCAGAAGGGAAGCATGACTGGCGGCGTTTGCAGATACGGGATAGTGCACAGAATAGAGGGTGTCATAGACAGTAGGTATTATCCGACGCAGACGTTAGTATTTGATGGTGGCGCACAAAAACAAATCGAGGAAGGGCAAAACAAGAGGCATCCAGCCTTACAAAGGATAAGAAAGCTGCAAAGAGAATGAGGAACCAGAACATCGGTTCTGGTGAAGCAGCAGAGTTGGCGTAATCCAGCCGGTCAATTTGAATTAAACCTCAAAACCCTGCTGAGGCCTCGTGGCCTTTGACTTTTGAGCTTTTGGGCAGCATCTGGAAAAGCGTAAGTGGAGATGAGGAAGAAGAAGGATTAACAGTGCTGAAAGTCAAACCAGGTAGGACTGATGCTGATGGACCAGCAAGACGCATTGAGAGGATGGATTATGGGAAGTCATATTCCATCGATCCCTCGGAGGACAACAGCGGGGTTAGCGGCATTGTGGCGGTGTGTCACTTGAAGGTGGGTTGAAAGATGTTTCACCTTTAGTGAGGTAAAGTGAACCATTCAGTCCATCGCTAGAGCATATTCATTATCAGAGGCTTTTAGGTGGCATGACCTGTGGCCGGCTTAGTGTTTGACCTGTTCGGACATGACTGATTGTGGAAGATTGCGGACTGACATGATTGTGGAAGAAAAGATGTGTAGCAATACATCGGTAAGAATGATGAGTTAAACGAGGCCCAAACTTGTATGACAGACATGAAATAGAGCCCAAAAATTACCTGAAATAACGGGCAGCTTCCAGCATAATATGTCTAGGATGTGAAGGCCTTTTTTATATAAACTGATGTTGAAGATCATAACATTGTCGGTGTACAAACGTAAGTAAGTGAGATGATCGCCCACTTTAGCCTGTGACAGCAACGACAAAAACAAATTTTTCACCTGGACCCAACCGCTTAGTTCACAACAGCCGAACTTATCGTTCGGAGTTAACCAACCTAATCTCCTACCGTAAGTTCGGGTTTCCTCTTCCGCAAGTTCAATTTCCTTTTACGGTGTTCGTTTGGCCCTACGCATTGGCGCTATCTCTCGGTCAAAACTATCCTTTACACCTGACTTCCCTACAACAATGAGACCAGTGAATCTATTTGATTTCAAGTTAAGCCATACATTTGAGATAAAACTTGTCATTTGTCTCCAGATCGAATTCTTCAATCTCCACCCCTGTAAGATCCGGGCGGCTATGGATCTCACAGGACGATTGCGACTATTAGATTACACGCAGTTAGTATCCAGTAGACAATAGGAGCAGACAGACGTGGGCAGCAGACGATGTATTGAGGACTGACAGGAACTGGTTCCACAAGCAACGGGTTAGTAAGCGAACGTGCAATCAATAATGACGCAATCAACGGGAGCGGAAAATAGTCAATGAAGCTGCAGGGATTTCTAGAAACAGCAACAAGTAAGCGCTAAACGATGCACATACATACATATACGCACAGCCTGTCAGTGCGAGTTGGCCGTATAGGGTGATAACGGCGCAGAGACATTCTGTACGCTTGGGAGGTAAAGGGGCTGTCTTTCGGTAGGGGGTGCGACACGGTAGCTCGTGTCACGTGACAGGTCAGACTGCGCGGTTAGGGCTGCTTAAAACAAAAATCACCAAAAGCTATCTGGCAGATGTAGTATACAGCTAATACAAAAATGGGGTCTTTCTTGCGCCAACTTAGCGTAGCTGGCAGTCCGCCTACCCGCCATCCGGGAGCTCTGAGTTTGACTCACGGTCGGTCCATTCTTCTGTTGGAGCAGACGCTCGAGAGTTGGTAGAACTGAGACGAACTTGCGACTACTGACGGACGGACAACAAATATTGACGTCAGTTACTGAAGAATAAAGAGAACTTAAGTAGGACGGAACCAGGGAGGAAACCTGCATCAAGAACACAAAAATAGCGTTATAAAAAAGCTGCACTGCTATGATTCAGGGCGCTCATTATTCGCACAATGGAATTGAATTTTTGAAAGCTACGACGTGTTCCTGATGGAATTAAGCATACAGGCAATTGAGTTCGTCGTATTAGTCCAAACTTTTGAGCCCCACCTAGGCATCCCGGGGTCTTAGTGATGCTGGGACAGTATTCCACTGGACGTTTTCCGCTGCAGCTTCGAACTTCGGCAATGCCTGGTTTGGAGGACCTGGTTGGCTGTTACCCACTCCACCTGGCCCGTGATCTTCAACCACAGGATCCCAAAACAGACCAAAAGAACTCTGCGATTCCATATCGGCTTCGCTCCACCTTGTTTCCTCGGCGAGCCTGAAATGAATCCCGCTGCCCAAAGAACTGCACACCCCAGCCCACTCACCTTAAAATGTGACGTCCGTTACGGGGCTGTCCAAAAACTGAAGCATGTCAGGCCAATGACGGCACGGCACTGCCATACCCAGTTCGATAGCACTCCCGCAACTATTCCATTCCTTCTCTCGACCGTGCCCCCGCCCACTCGTTCCATTAACTGCAAATACGACGAACTCCCCAATCGACCCCAGCTGACTCCATGACACATTCATTCCAACCTGCTGAACTGTTGGTTGAAATTTAACCATCTCTGTGTTACTGTGCTTCCCACCAAATCCAATAACTTTCTATACAGTTCGCGTTCCGGCTCGTGTGTTGCCACCATCTCTCTCTTCCAAAGGAACTATTATGCCCGCCTCCACAACAGCGACACCAGTGAGTCACTACAGTTTAACTGTATACCATGTTTCTGAGATCCCTGCTACCATTTACCCGCTTTGCTGGTCCCTCCATTTCATCATCCCCACTTACGCTTTTGTGACCCTGGCCACGAGCCCAATAGTCCAAGGCCGCGAGGCCTCAGCGGTTGTTTTTGGCTTCAGTTCAATTTGATCGGCTGGATGATGCCAACTTTGCTGCTTCACCAGATCTGATGTTCTGGTTTCTGATTTTCCACAGCTTACATTTCTCTTGTCATATTTCAGGCAAGAAGCCTCTTGTTTTGCCCTCCCTCGCTTTGTTTTTGCCCGCCACCTTCAAATCCTAACGATCTGACCTTGCTTGATGTTCTCTTCGACAAAAGAGCTTCCCTGCTCGTGCCGGTTTAGTGACGACCACGTTTACATTGGATACAGCTCACCGCCTATGGCGCTGTCCTCTTTTCCCACCCAAAAGCCCCTGTACTCACAGTCCCACCAGTCATACCTTTATTCTGACTGTAACCTTATGATCATGCCTGACGGCGTGCCCCACAAGTTGAGAATAAACATTATTATTATTATTATTAAGTCACGTTACTCGCGAGTAGTCAGAACACAAAAGAAATTACCACTGATCATCGCTGATTCACATGGGGGATCAACAATCCCCATTTTCGCATTTTGTGACCCTAGCCATTTACTCGACCGCCCAAGGTCACTCACGGCCAGCAACGGTTTTCAGTTTTGGTTCATGTCAGCTGGCGTCACGTTTGACTAGTCGTACCACATGGCCGCTCACTAGAAGCACACCCAAACTATTTTCGCCGAAATTATAGAGTTTTCGAAGTTGCGACTTTTACGGGGAGTTAGTCTCACACATTTGCACTTGTAAGTGACATGTTGCCAATAGCATTTTGTTTAAGTGAGCAAAATTTCGAGGTAACGGACCATCACAGATTCGCATTTTCTTGCTGGTTTACGGAAGATGAAACCTAAAATCGCACTTTACCATATTTTGGCGTTCTTTAAGAAAAAATAACATCTTCGGAATATCCAGTGAAAAATCCACCCAAGAAAGTCGATCGTTGACGTTTGCTTGCTTTATACTCCCAAGATTTAACGAATGAGATAATTTTGTTCAGCAAACTTCGTCACAGCACACTTTCTTATGAAGCTCAGCTTCCATCAAGTACTACATTTTCAGAAAGGAGCATCCATTTTGCAGTGGAGATGTGAGTGCAATCTCTGTGGATGATTGCCTTTCCCAGCTATGCATAACTAGCCTGTGAACAATACAGCGTCAGGGGGTCGCTTTAGGTAAATTACCAACACAGTTGTATCATTTCTAATAAGAATACGACTCACCATATGTGGAATACGTCATAATGTGGTTATCATAATAACGCTAGTTATTGGCACTCACCTGGACTACTTATCGTAATTGCTAGGCCTGTGTCTATGTGCAACGCCGAATATGAGACCTCAACTAAGCTCAGCAACCTAACTCGATGGCCAACAACGCCTCGTCGCGCTTATAACCGTACTTGACATCGCCTACCGTGGCCACTTCTAGTAAGTGAAGCGCCGGTACACATGTTCGCAACTGACTAATGCCCCAACTATACACAATAGACTAATCCAACGACCAACGGCGGTCCTTCATGTCCATACGTGTCATCCGTCGGCCAACTTCATGCCTAAAAAATACACAACCACCTTTAACAAATCATGTTCTCATTTATTGGTTGCATCGGTACAAACGTAGTGTGTGGTCAAGCCAGTTTTCAGTTTCAGGAAGCCGGTTTCACTCGACAGGGTTTCTGAAAGAAATAAATGTATAATCAATTACGACACGTACACATCTTCCGCGATATCATTTAAAACAAAATTAAACAAAATTGTAGTGGCTAACTCAACAATTGCTTAACAAATCCTTTGCTCCACAATTCCAAATCGGTGTTATAAAGCTAAACCCACCACTTGGTCGATTGGTCCCATTGGTAATAATGTGGGAGTCGTGTGTACATCGATTATTCAATAGCGGGCTTCGGCAAGCATATGCATTGTTGGGCGCAACGAAGTCAAATCTAAAGAGAGGTGCATATTTGCCCATCGTAAGATCAAGTGGTGTAGACTTAATGGAGTCAACTCGTAGCCATCCTTTACTCAGCCGCATTAGCAGTCTCGTCAGTTAGTGGCTACTTTCCGAGAAACCGATAGGCTAACGTTTTTGCGCTTGTAATTTTCACCATCCGATTTTGTATAAATCAGCTTCCACATCTCGGGCACGTATGTGGGAAGCTGTTCGCTAGCCCAGGCTATTCTGAGGTTCTATTCCATGCCTGTGAGGTCGGATTCGGCCGTATTGAAATAATCGTTCATGCCGAAGTATTGTAATTCATTTTCACTTCCAAAATCATGTCTACATATCGCTGATCTACGGTTGAGACAACGGTTGTCAAACACCCAAAGAAGTCACAGCCATACAACAAAACAGCCTCTACTACAGGGCGTTATACACGTTTCTTGATATTAAGGGATATGGCAATTTAGGTCACAGATGTTCCAAAGTAGCAAACGCAAACCGAGCCTTGCGGATTCCTATATCGGCCTCGTCTACCACACTACAACCAGAACTAATACAGCTTTGAATGTACATATAACGCTTCACAACTTTGTATGCCTCTACTTGGACTGTTAGTGGCGTGTTCAGTGTCCAATAAGTACAAATCTGATTATATCCTGTCTCATTTAGTCAATTGTTTTCACCACCCTGATCGTGGTAAACGTTCAGTTTTTTCGCTGTAGTAATGCACCTTATACTGTCAGGTATCTCCTCAAACTCACCGAACTTTACTGACCTCATCTCATTCCCTCGTATTTCCAAGCATCTAAATTCGGCAGTACCGGTTTGGACGCCCCGTTCGCTGTCATCCAGTACACCTGGTCAATTATTTACATCCTCAGAGATACCTAAACGGACCAGAAAAATACCTGCGATCTTACAAGTGCTTCGTTCTACTTCTGCGAATTCTCCTGGCCAACTAGAAAAAACCCGCTGCTCACAGGATTGCACGTCCCAGTCCAATCACCACAAACATGACGTCCGTTGCGGGGCTGTCCAGAAACCGAAATACTTCAGTGCAATGATGGCACGGCACTGCCATACCCAATTTGATAGCACACCCGCAACTAATCCCTTCCTACTCTTGACTATACCTTCTCGCCCACTCGGTCCATTACCTGCAACTACGAACAAACTCATGCTTTATACTAAATATAATCTTATATTTAAGACTGCCTGATCATTCTGTTCACCAGTTATGAATAAACATTATTATTACCTTACACGTTGTGAGTGCATTCCAAACGATGGGATGGCTTTGGTCATTTCATTCAAAAATATCTGCGCCTTTTCCTCCTCTTCGAGCGACTTCTGCACACTCCATATCGGCAAGGTTTTCATCAGATATTTGAAAACCGAGGCCAGAAGACTTCAATTGGTCAGGAATTGTGAGCACTTTTGGCTGCTTGTTACCTCTGGCCGCGGTCTAACTCACATCATAGTGCTTCCTAGCAGTCTTTCTGAGACTTTTCCTACTTTGAGTCCGCAATGTAGACACGGCCGTCTTATTGCCTCGTCTGAATGACATAAATGAACCACGGTGCGCCCTTAATGGGCGCAAGAATATCCTTAATCCGTGCTCGTCCTAATTTGTGACGATTCCTTGGCGAATATTGACTACAATAAGAACCTTAAACGACTCAGCAAGGATGTTCATGTACGGGGCTGTCCGTGGACCCAAGTACGGCGTCGCGATGGTGGTACCGCGACTACCATGCCCAGTCTGATGGATTGCCCGTAGTTCACCGTATCCAAAATATTTACTGGATGAGGATGGTCCGTGCACCTACGACCCGAGCAATCCGTTTACTTTGTGCCAGGACTTGAAAGCACTGGCCACATTATGTGCTGTCTGCTTGTTCTGCCCATAAACACACTAATTCTCCCAATTTCAATACCGATGGTTCGGTACAGCCTTGCGCCCGATGCAGCGTGTACTGCCATCATAAAAAAAACAAAAAACTTACTGGCTGTGACGAACTCCTTGGCTTGGGCTTTGCAGAACATCTGCCACGGCGATAGGAGACTTTTTCAGATACAGGTCACGAAGGCTGCTCAATTTTGAGTTTGCGCCGACACATAGGGCGCAATTATTGTTCTCGTCCTTACGAAATTAATTCCAGCAGCAATACAGAAGGAAACACGTGAAGAAGCTCTTCCACAAATTTCCCACCGCCATCAGGCAGACATCACGCGAAGCCACTAGCAGCCATTAAAATATGAATCCCGCGCCCATGGTGGACCTCGAGTATGTCTAAACAACTTCCAACTAAACCTCGCTCGCACAAGAAGGTCTGAAGGGACCGAATAAATGCTATCAAATGGTGAAACTTCATGCTAAAGTTTTTATCTTCCGAGCTATTGTTTCAGAGAAATTTTGGGTGTGCCTCTAGGGTTCGGCTACCACGTGCCCACTGCCCTTGTTTTTTTCGGTTCCCATAGCTGCGGCGACACTTCACATATTGAGCATGCCTCTTTGGTTGTGACTTCCTCTCCATTGTGTATTTCTCTGCCGCGTTCAAGTTGTAACACCTGATGACGCCCCAATCGGCATGCTTGCCACGGGTTGGGAAATAACCCCATTAGTATCACTATTATTATTATTGTAAACTCCTGGTAAGTTTGTTTAATTTCCCATGCCGGTTTATGCGTGACCAAGTCTACCGCCCACTGTTTATGATTGCCCTCTTTTTCGCGCACTCCCCAGTGCCCGCCAATCCCATCCAGTCGTGCTTTATTCCGCTGTAATCGTGTGATCATGGCTCGCGGTATGCCACCCACTAGCTTGGAATAAACATTATTATTATTATCTCTCGTTTGTCGAGTTTCCAGACAGCTGAATATGCTGTGCTAGGCTGCCTCATGTTCCAGTTGCTACGATGTTCGAAATATCGCGATACATGTTTGTGCGTAGTGCACTACACATAAGGTTGCTGAAAATCCTTCGATAGGCCAAGACCGGTTTCGCTCTCCTTGGGGCTCAGTCCCCGAGTTTCCGTTAACCTTAGTTCTACTGTAACCCAAAGTGAGCGGATTTCGATAAATACACTCAGTTGCCAATCAATTTTGGTTTTGCGAGACTTACCTGGAACCCAGGTGAATCTTCTGTGTGATGTTTCTAGGTTGTCGAAGAATCTTCAGCAACCTCATGAGTAGTGAACTACGTATAGAGAATTAAGTGGTTGTTTGGGATACAACGTCTACGGAACACTCAGCTGTGTAATTTAAAATAGAGGGAGCTCTGAGGTCGGTGTTTGCTTCTAGGCGTTCGAGAGGTACCCGCGAGAATTTTCTGTTAGTGGACAGCTTATTGATGAGAATTAGTAATGAGAAATCCTGAGATTTTCAATCTTCTCTTCTGGCCCGGTGTACTTTGGCATCCAATTTTTTTAATAACTTATCATGGCCGGAAATACTGGGGTGAAAAAGTTTTACAGGAGAAACAAAGTGAAGAGCAGTCAATAGGATTTGGCAAAGGATGTCACAGACGCGGCGTGTATTTATCAAGAGAGAGAAGTCGTCCCGATCCTAGGAGGCCAGCGTAGATGAAAAAGCTCATAAAATATCCGGAGAGAGGAGATGAAACAGGGAAGGGCTTACAGGAGCAGTTGCGCCATACCTGACTGCGTTGCACGAAACGACGCAGTGATCGCTACCTGAGAAGCATGGACCGACTGCGGCCGTAGCCGGATGACCCTCATTTGAGAATATTAGGTCTAAGATATGTAGGCCACCAGTGCGGCTGCGTACAATCTGAGACCAACCCTCTACACTAAGTTGGGCAAGCAGTGAGGCGTAACGAGTAAGGCCCAAAGTGGGAGACCAGTAAATATCCGGTAGGTCTAAGTCACCCAGCGCAAATTTAGACCAATGAGGAAGAGCATGTACGGTGGAGATAAAAAGGGGAAAAGTCAGCAATAGAGGCGGGGACAGGTAGTAGATAGATACAACCTACTGATACAGTTCGTGTGGTCAGTTTTTTGGGTATCCAAATGGTCTCTGAAGTCCCTTCAGGGAACAACCATCAAAGGAAGGTACACAAAGTTCTGATTTGGAATAGATGGCACAGCCGCCCCCCGTTGGGTTTTTCCTATCAGAGCGGTGAATATCATAGCCAGGGATTGAGATGGCCATGTCTGGAGTTTCATCTGTGAGCCATGTTTTGGTCTTTCAATGGCGCTAGGTTCTCGCAGCTTATGGATTTTGGGCAATAAAGAATGCGCATCGAACAACATTATTGACAGGCTCATTGGTGAGCAAACCGTACTAGGTAGAAACTTTGTAACCTCATTCACCGTGGGGTTTTGTACTGGGGGATTTCATACCTGGAGGTGGAGCAATATGAAGCAGGGTTTCGAGTCCAGAAAGGAGTATTCAATACTGGTGGTGGGTGAGTAAATAGTCGATGAAATAGGTCTGAACCCACGGCGGTAATTATTGTATCAGGCTCAGTATAGGGCATGGAAGGACGTTGGGAAGAGGACATACAGTTGAATGCAGAGCTGTCGGTGTCACCCACATCGTCAGGTGTGGAAGAGGATAGGATGCAAAAAGGTGTGGTGGCTGTGGAGGACTGGGTGGCCGCCAAAAATGGCGTTCAGTTTAGACGAAAGTTGGTGGGTTGGGTAGTGAACACGGATGAGGGTCGGAGCTGGTCACCGGTCCTTGTGGATAAGATTTTTTCCCAGAGACCTGGTGTGTATAGCTTGATGTGCTCCTTAAAAATCGTAAAGGTGCAGGTACGTGTGGCTTCGCGGGAGGCCGGGTAGGTAGCGGTGTAGGTCACTGTCGAACAGGAATCTCAGGTAGGTAGCATGCGGGGGGGGGCAGGAGGCAAAGCTTTGTAAGAACTAACGTTAAGTAACGCTGTTTGTAGATTTGGGACAAGGCTAAGCCAAGGACAAGGTTAGCATGAGGTGGGAAGTTACACGTGCGTTGGTGTACCATGTGGGGTATGGTCAGGTTAGTAGACGAAGGGCGACGGGTGGGAGTTCGGTGAGTTTGGGCAGGCGGGAACGTTACAGTACCTGGCTTTGATAGCAGGTGTTTGAGCACGAAAACACGTTTTGGTGGGAAGAGACGAAGTGTCATTATGTCAAGGGTCTGGAGCGAGGGACTACGCCCATGGCTTACATCGACGTACGGAGCTATAGCTGTTTCGCCATAGCTGGGATTGTACCGCACCAATGCGCACTTAATCAACCGAACAAAACACATGCATCCACTTACTTTTCCCAGGAGGGAGCATTTGAAATGCGAAATATATATATACAGAGGCTCCAAACACTCCACTACCAGCATGCAAGACTAGGGCGCGACTATTTGTTCGTCATGCACCACTTGTTAACTTGAAGCTGATAGCAGTGCTTCAGGGACTGGTGACTATTTTTCTTACACTTACTATCTTTCTTACACTTACTTTTCTTTCCAGGTTATGATTCTGCCCAACGCAAGTAATAAATATCAGATAAACCAGTCCGTCACCTCAGAAGTCCATCCCCGTCAGTTGTTATGCGTTTAATTTCCCCAACCACACTACCTCTCTGCGAGCTTACACCAGTTTGCACTAGATCTCTTGTACTTTGTTGTTATATGTCAGCTAACTCATCCCTTGCTTGGTCCTCAGTCTAATAAGCACAAGTCCATCCCTATCCTATCTCATATAATCACTCGTTGCCCCCAGCCCAATAGCGGTAGACGTCCAGTCTTTCCGTGATGTCTCCTCAAACTCCATGCTTTGTTAATCTCATCACAATCCCTCGTCTTTTCAACCTTTGAACTCCGGCAATATCAGACATGGACAACCTGGCTGGCCGTTATCCACGTTCAGAGAATTGCACATTCCAGGCCAATGACCCCAAATGTGACGTCCGTTAAGAGGGCTGTCCGAAAACCGAAATATGTCAGACAAGTGATGGCGCGGCGCTGCTATACCCAGTTTGATAACACACCCGCAACTCTTTCCCTTCCGGTCTCTCGACTGTACCCTCTCGTTCACTCGTTCCGCTAACTTCAAGTACGAATAATGCTCCTCACCTGGCCCCAGCTGCCTCCTGCTATGTTCATTCCAAACTGCTGAAATTGTCGTTTGAATGTAGCCGTTTCGGTGGGCATCCAGTCTGTGTTCCCTACAAAAAATCAACAGTTTTCTACACGGTTTACGTTCCTGCTCGTGTGTTGTCACCATCTCACTTTTCCAATAGAACTATTATGCCCGACTCCACAACAGCGACACTAATGAGTCCCTACAGCTTCACTTTATATCATGTTTCTGAGATTCCTGTTACCATTTACCCGCCTTGCTAGTCCCTCGACTTCGTCATCCCCACATGCGCTTTTTGTGACCCTGGCCAGGAGCCAAGCAGTCCAGGGCCACGAGGCCTCAGCGGTTGTTTCTGGCTCCAGTTCAGTTTGGTCGGCTGGATGGCGCCGATTCCGCTGCTTCACCAGATCTGATGTTCTGGTTTCCTTATTGCAGCAGTTTACACTTCTCCTGTCGTATGTTTGGCAGGAATCCTCTTGTTTTGCCCCCTCGTTTTGTTTTTGCCCGCCACGTTCAAGTCCTAATGAATTGATGTTGCTCGATGTTCTCTCCAAAATATGAGCTTCTCTGCCCTTGCCGGTTTATTTGTGACCAAGTCTACATCAGATAAAGCCCACCGCCTATGACGTTGTTACTTTTCCCAAAATCCTCTGTACCCGCAGTCCTTACCAATCGTGCTTTTATTCTGACTGTAACCTCGTGATCATGCCTGACGGCATGCCTCCCACAAGTTGGGAATAATCATTATTATTATTAATTCGGAAGGTCCTTAGCACTCAAAACATGAATGATCACCAGATGTCTTTATCAGCCTGTTAAGTAAGTGACAGCTAGTTGTGTTTTTCGTGGCAGATGATACGCCTTCCTTTCTGGCCAAGCTTTGTGAATTCGGACGGTGCTTGTTTTACAGATGGTGGGGGGCACTAAAACCAAATATGGTTCGCCAGTTGGCAATCGATAGCATTGTTCCGACGTTTCCAAGTTGCTGTAAATGTCGATGATACACACGAGACTGACTGAGTAGGGTGAGTCATTTTAAACCAAGTAATCTGTTCTGTAAATAGAAGCTGTACACGTTCCTGATCACAGATGGTATCGGTACGCGGCGTCCGGTTATGTGCCTTCGTGAAGGGAAAACTGTTTGCTCCCTTGCGCAAGCTGTTTGGCTCGTTCAGGGACATGATGGATGAGCAGTTTCGAGTGAAGGCAACTGTGGCGGAAAAATGGTGACACAAATCCAGGCGGCCAGAGCCGTGTTTTTCGCTTCGATGTTATGTTGTGTTACTTCCATTTTCTCAGTGCAATTAGGAAGCACATGTCATATAACATTCCTGTATCTTTCCGTGGACACCCTTCGAAAAAAGCAGACATATTTTACCGCATGGATTGCCTAGACAAAGATGTACAATAGGTTTTATGGAGATTATATTATTAGCACAGCGATTTCGCTAAGACCAGAAAGCGTCGCGCCGCAGGGGTGGGTGCACCACTCAGGCACATTTGAACCTGTGATACACAGGTGTCCCGGCACACTGAGTGGCTCTTGTAGGAATATGAGGTGCACACGTTGTACCACCACGACCAAATGGGAGTCCTGTATGTCGATAGCTAAGTTTACAAAGGTGTCCTGAGAATGAATTCGTTTGCGACTTTCCTTGTTTTGGAGCGCTTGGGGCCACTATCATCAAGCAGTACCGTCTTTTTGGAGCTAACAGGGTGAGGTAAACCCATAATAACTAACTTGCAATTTCTTCTGGAAACTCCCAAGTGCTCCCAAATGTTTGGCAACTGTGTTGGTAAATGCTCGTTTCTTCAAGCGATGTAGCCTCCATTTGCTCTCCATTTGTTCTTGGTAACCAGAGTTCAGTCCGTCTCAAACAGTGATAAACATCAACCGAAGAGAGAATTAACATAAATTGGGCATGCGATTCATGCACAAGTCAGCATTCTGTTGGTTAGTTGTGCATAAGCCAGGAAGCGCGCACAGTCAAACTGCAATTGGGCACAAGCAAAGAAAACACGAGTTAAACGATTAAAACGCACAAACTAAGGAGAGATGAACTGTCAATGCAAGTGAGAAAATGGCGTGAAAAAGCTTAAAGAAATTATTTCAGGAGATCGCTTTTTCACCGAGCGAAATATGGGCAATTCAACGTTTACAAAATGAATAAGTAAACTTAACATCACAAAACGTATCCACGTGTTTTAATTGCCCTCCATACGGTGGTGAGGTTTTATTCTCGCGTGTCGGCCCATGTGTGCCATTCATGTCGGTTCAGACCATCCTCCGTAAGGTGCAAATTTTAGATAAGTTTCCCGGTTGATGGCACAACGCGGCGGCCGATGTGACATGAGACTGTTCTTAAGTGCGCAATTCACGGTTGCAGGTGGGCTGGGATACTGCTCACACCTAGACAAGAGGGCAATTAAGGTCCTCGATCAAAGTCCTTGGCCTAAAAGCCTAGCCACAAAGCAGCGGTCTTTTGGGGAAAATGCAGGTACATTACCATCTCACAGAACGAGTTACCGCACATGTTCCGACGCCCAAACTGGACGCCCAGGAAACCTTGTTGGTCCGACTTCTAACCACTGAACAGCCTGGTATGAGGGACTGCAAGTGTCGCATGCCTACCTTCCCTCCCCCCGGTATAGCTCACTGGGTCGCGAAAGTGTAGAAACCGTCAAACCACGGTAAGGTCAAGTCCTGGTGGTTAGAGCGCAAATTTATTGATCGGAAGGTTCGTGGTTCGAACACGATCTCTGCCTCTCGACTTCCCCTGTCTAGGCTTGGGCAACCTGGCAGTATCCCAGCCCTCGTGCTTCCTTCTGTTGGCATGGCAGTTGGGCAATGAAGGGGTGCTTGCTACAGCTGAACGATTCTTTCAAGTCCCATCAAATGAAGACGCAGTAACCGGCGTGGTTGTTTCGATCGACTAATCCGCCATTCAAGACTTTTCAGTCACGCAGCAGCACGAATACTTTGAAACATGGTGGACAACTTTTGACTATTTATGCGTAAATTCAACAAATCCCGTAACCGAGGCTAGTGGGACCATCCGCTTTGTTTGCAACCTTCACATGCCCTATGCTGAACTGCACATCCACCAGTGTCCTCTGCATTATCCAGACGACTTGCTCGCGAAAATGAATCGGGCCGAATGTTTGGCGAATATTAATTTGACCAAGTCATACCTGCAGGATGAAGTAAAGCGGGAAACCCGAGAATATTTCACCTTTGATAGGCACCACCGTCCATTAAGACAACGCCATTCATATTTCAGATGATAATGGATCTGATGCCGGTGTTGCCGCCTAGTTGGTGGCGCTCACAGGCGCTTGGCACGGCTGCCGCCTCGATCCACCGCAACAGGTGTTCTGTCATTATGATGATATATTGGTTCCCGCTGGTTGTCACCGGAATAGGGCCCACGACGTCAACGGACCATAACTCGCCGATTTCTGAGACAGGAATAGGTTCCATGGGATGGGTTGCCCCTGTCGTGTCTTCTTTCATCAGTTGGCACCGCTTACAGGATACCACATAATCCATCACCTCACTTCTCACCCCGGCCAGTAGGCCCTCTGCCGAAGTAAGTCGTACGTCTTGGTGCACCCTGTATGTGCTATCTCATGGCATTCGACGATAAGCCTCCGTCTCAAGACGCGAGGTATCACGGGCAGCACAACATCCGAATCGATGG
The DNA here is from genome assembly GCA_003604175.2 of Clonorchis sinensis. Taxonomy (NCBI): domain Eukaryota; kingdom Metazoa; phylum Platyhelminthes; class Trematoda; order Opisthorchiida; family Opisthorchiidae; genus Clonorchis; species Clonorchis sinensis. The sequence goes on along the minus strand of CM030370.1, from coordinate 140,366,531 downwards.
CGTTCCAGGAGATTATGCCAGCTTCATTCAGACTCAGCCGATCAAAGTGACTCTGGAACGTTTCCAATTCCTTGTCTCCCCCTCCGTTCTCAATGCTCCCTCCATCCAACAAGGCGGCTGCAACCTTCCGTAACACAGGATCCTGTCGTTGGAGCTGCACCAACTTTCCGGGATCCAGTTCGACCACTAGGCTATTGGCCCCAATCATGATCCCGGGGGCCTCATCTTCAGCCTGTGGTCTTGACAGCCAATCAGCCAAGTGATTCTCCTTCCCTGGCACGTGCTGGATCGTGAAGTCGTACTCTTGCAACCCGAGTGCCCAGCACGCAAGCTTTCCGCGAGGATCTCTGGTGGTCCTGATCCACTCCAGGGGTTTGTGATCGGTTTCGACATGAAATATTTGACCAAGCAGACATGGCCTCCACTTATCCAGGGCCCCAGACGCTAAACATTCTTTCTCAATGGTCGAGTACTTCTGTTCAGCGTTAGTCAGGTCACGACTGGCATATTCGATAACTCCATTCCTCTGTTTTAGGACTGCGCCGATACCGCGATCACTAGCGTCCGTTGCAACAGTGAACATCTCTCCGACCGTGGGCAGTTTAAGGGTCAGTTGCTGATCCAACATCCGCGCTTTGACACGCTCGAAAGCCTCATGTGCTTCCCCGGTCCATTCAAATTTCCGATTTTGCCCGAGCAAGTCGTATAGTGGAGCAGCAATCGTGATGAAATCCTTAACAAACCGGCTGTAGTGTGCTGCTCGTCCAAAAAACTGCCGTAGAGACCGCTTTAAATTGGGAACAGCACAATCCTCGATCTTTACCAATTTTTCTGGCAGTGGGCTAACCTCTCCGTGACCCACTTTGTGCCCCAGCAGTGTCACCGAACTCCGAGCGAGCTGTGTCTTGGCTTCGTTTATCCGCAGGCCAGCCTCCCGGATCCGCTTCAATACAACCTTTGAGTAAACTGCGTGCTCTGGTTCCGAATTGCTGTACACAACGATATCGTCTCCGTACACAGCAACATTCTGGAGTCCCTTCGTTGAACGAAGCATCAAGCGCCGGAATGTGAATGGTGCCCCAGACAAACCAAACGGCATTCGCCTAAATTGATATTGAGTGTCCTCAACCGTAAACGCTGTTTCCTCCCGGTCCTCCGCCTTGATAGGTAGTTGCCAGTATCCGGAACGCAAGTCGAATACAGTGAAATATCGGGAATGCCGGAGGGAATCGAAAATCTCCGCAACCGAAGGCACAGCTACAACCCGGTTTACGGTCAGTTCATTCAAGCGCCGGAAATTTACGCAAAACTTGTATTTTCCGTTCGCCTTCCTCACAAGCACAACCGGAGAGTTGTACGCACTATTGGCTTCAGCATCTCTTGGATCCGTTTATGGACCTCCTCCCGTAGATGGAGCGGCAGCGGAGGGGGGCCGTAAGGTCGAAGGCGTTCTGACGAGAGGGGGATTTCGTGTTCAATCCACGGGCAGAAGCCAAACGGATCCTCATCGCCCGTGAACAGTTCGGAATATTCCTTGACCACGGACTGCACTGTCGGTACGTCACAAGACGGAAGCTTTCGGACATGCAGCTTATTTACGGCAGTGCTTGGATAAGCTTGGATAAGCTTGACTGCGCCATACCTTATTACCAGCTTTCCCTGCTTTAGGTCAACCACGGAATCTGTGTTCTTGAGAAAATCTGCCCCCAGTATTTTCTGCTCTATGTCTGAGCTGATCAGGAACGTGTACTGCACGGACTTGTCGCCTAGGCGTATTGAGTGCATTGACAACCCGTCAATTTTCAGTCGATATCCACCCACTGCTCTCACGGCTAGCGCGCACGGTTTGCATTCAGCTTGGTTCCCTCTCCAAGTCAGTGATACCCCTGCTCCTGTATCAGTCAAACACAACTCCCTCTTCCCGTCTAACTCGATAACGGCTTGTATGGTAGCTTGTGTCAGTGCGTTAATCGCAACCCACCCGGGAAAAGAGGAGTACTCCAAAATTTTATTATGTACAAGTGGTGGAGGGCACTGATTCCTCCAGTGGCCAGGCATGCCACACTTGTAGCATCGGCTCGTTCGAGCGTGCCTTCGCGATTCCGTCTTGACGGCAGCAAGCTGTTCGGTAAGTTGGGCCACTTTGTTCTTCAGGTCTTCCACTGTTGAATCCTCCCTGTTCTCCTGCGATTGAAGCGTGGCCATTGGCGCCTCGGCCAACTCCCGTGCTAGATGCACCAGGTGCTCCACACTCAACTGGCCAGTTGCTCTCGCCAACTGCAACTGGGCACCAAGCGCCGGCTACACACCTTCCACGAACTGGTCGGAAAGCAACTGGTGGCGCGACACTCCGTCCAGTCCCGGCAAAGCCCGATCCAATGATTGCTGCAGGCTGGCAAAGAACACAGTCGGGTCAAATCCAGGTGCCATCCTGGCCGCCTCCATCCACCTCATAGCCTCCTGGCAGTCGGCCGTCGTGTCGAACTCCGCTGCAAGGGCTTCCTTCGCGGCAACCCAGTCCATCTTCCGAGGGTTCCTTCTGGCCGCATCCAGGGACGGATACGCCCGGCCCCCGAGAAAGGTCATCAGCGCTGCCAAATTACCCCGGTCGGTATCCAGTCCAGCAGTCTCCTCAACCTCCTCAAAGTCCCCCAGGAAGGTCCGAACATCCCCATCCTCAAAGGGTTGTGGCCACGGGATCTTTCTCATTATCCTGGTCACGGCACCAAATGAAAAGGAAGAAGGCCTTCGCTGCGGAGTTGTTTATTAGAGAAACACCAACTTAACAGACACAGACTATTGGACAGAGGAGCAAAACTCTCATATGCATCTTGTTTACAAAACTAAATATCCACCTTCTCCTTGAACGCGTCTTCCTCAAAGTTCCTTGATATTCATTGACTGTTACTCAAGTGCAAGCAAATGCTAAAAAGCGACTCCACAAATTCCGTAATTGATCTCACTTTTCAAGAGACGCGAAGCAGATTTACGATAAAACATTACTCGCATGCTTCATCAGTAGTATCCACCGTTACACCGGTAGGTATTTGAAGATGCTGCAGCATCGCTACGTAATGGCTCCGCATTGGACGGTAGCCTTGGTAATTTGAGGACTCACGGAAAAGTCATCTAAACTTGAGTTGAAGTGAGCCTCAGTAATAGCGTTGACAATTTTGGGAGAAGGATAATACAACGCACCAAATGCCAAAACCACGGGTTACTGTTGAAGCTTAATGGTGCCCAATCTAACCCTGAGTCCTCGTTCATCGTTTTCACGCCATTAAATGTCAGTGCTCGTCTCATCTGTTTGCGCGTCTTTCGGAAGGGAACACTGCCCCAGACAACTGGGAAGAGTCAGTGATAGTTCCCATTTTCAAAAAGATGCTCATGTTGAACGTGGTAAACACAGGAGGATCAGCCTAATCGTGGTTGTGAAGAGACTGATGGCGCCACAAATGCTGTGTCGCCTTAAGGCAGCTCGTGCAAAAGTAAATCAAGATTAGCAGGCGGGGTTCCGCCTGATGGGGTGGCGTTGACCAAAATTCTGCAAACTGTCAGGTGTACGAAAAAGCCCATACGTAACAAGAACTTGCAGAATTGGTATTCGCGGGTTTAGGGGCGCGTTCAAATCGGTTGATTGGTCTGTCAAACAGGACAAATTTGCCCATCAAGGAATGCCCCCGAAATTTGTGAACCTAATAGGCTCTTCGTATTCTCAGACTTCCGGAGAGCTCCCCAAAGCGTCCGTACACAAAGCGGCGTCCGCCAAGGGTGTCCATCCGTTTCATTCCTATGTAGCTTCGTGATCGATGAGATAATGAGACGAACGGTAGAAGATTTACAAAAGCCCGGTGTTCAAATAGCCTGTGACGAAAACTTTGTCGATATGGAATATAAAGACGACATCGTTCTCGTCTTCAAAAACAAGAAGAAGGCGCAGGTAGTCTTGGATGAACTGACCAAAGGCATCCCGTCCTCCATTATGCACTTTGCACCCACAAATGTAAGGTCATGCACGTGAACACGCAATCCCTAAACACGCTGCCTACAAGCCAGGGAGAGGCACTCGAAGTTGTGGGGCATTTTACTCACTTCGGAAGTTGTATTAGTTCCGACTGTAATGTGACAGATGAAGCCAACGCACGGATCTGCAAGGCTCCGGTCACGTTTCTAAATTCGAGACACCTGTGGCGTCGAAGAGGGATCTGAATCTCAAAAGACGTGTGCACTGAGCTTCAGTGCGGGTTGTGTTGTTGTATGGCTGTGAGACTTATCCCGTTCGAGCAGCGGGACTGAGAGTTTTCGGGTGTTGGACCGCCGTTGTCTCAGGACCGTAGCTCGTGTGGATTGATGTTGGAGAATCCGTAATGGGGCAATTAAAACGCGAGTTTTCGGTTGTGCAACGGGAACTTCCATTGAAGAATGTGTCTGTCACCAGAGCCTGCGTCGGCTAGGCCATGTGCCATGCATGCCGAACCATCGTTTGCCGAGGAGCGTATCGTTTTTCATGCCCAATTCAGATTGGTGGAAGCAGAGGGGACAAACCCTTGACCTGACAAAGGGGTGTGGAAGAGTTTACGAAACGTTTAGATGCTGTCGGTGCAAATCGCACTCCAGAATGGGGGCAGCCTGATCCACATCGCGGCTGGTTGGAGACGGTACTAGATATGACTACTAATCGATATCTGTAAAAGGAGGACAGTTGCTCGCCTAGGAGTTGTTTATTAGAAAACACCAAAGAAACAGTTGTAGACTATTGGACAGGAATGTAAAACTGTCATATGCACATTGTTTTAAAAACTGAATATCCGCCTTCTTGAACTGTCCTGGATATCCATTAACTATCACGCAATTGTACCCGAATGCCACAAATCAGTCCCACGAATTCCGTAATAAATCTCACCTTCCATTAAATAAAAGCGGAGTTACGAGAGAACATCATACTACTCGCATGCCTCGTCAGTGGTATCCACTATTACAGCAATGGCGTTCTGGCTGTAATTTTCCATCCGAATTGCCTGAATGAGTGCATGCAACTCGGAATGATTGTATAAGCCAGGACTAAGTCCTTTCCCTGTCCACCTTTATTCCTTTCTTCGCAACAAGGCTTTCAAATGAATTATAATTGTACGGCAGTGAAGCATTAGTGCTTAACACTGATGTCATGATGTCCATGATTATGACGACGACGAGGAGGAGGATGGTGCAAATTGTTCCAACCATTAGTTGCAAGAGGCACACGGAGGCCTCTAGTGAGTAAAACAATCGCTGATTACAACGTATCGCCTATATACGAGAAAGGGAAACGCTTGAATCGTCCGGTTTGACACTTAGTAACAATTCATCTGGCCACGCGTAGCTGCCCAGGTGGATTACCGGCCAACAGCACACTCCTGAATAGTGAACCTGAATAGTCGAACCTCTGACAGCTTTCCAAATAAGCGAATGACTTTTATCCTCTCATGCGTCAACGAGTTGCTAATCCTGACGGACTGCGATTTATCTCTTCAAAAATGGAGGCGAAATATTCAGCCAGTGCTAGTCGGAGTGATTTGATAGTGGTGCCCACCTAAGAAGGTTGCTTGGAGTGAGTGAGACAATCACAGAGGAGTTAGCTTGACTTCCGTTGCAACCAGTATCTCTGCACCGCCCATTCTATGTCGTCTTACGAAGGTGCGTAGAGACGGAACACGTGGGCATCAAGCAGGATTTCGACCAGGAAGGGGCCGTATGGACCACATCTTCACACTTCGTCAAGTGTAAGAGCAGCTTGCGTATAGGGGTCCCACAGTCTTGGTGATCCTGGACTTCAAGAGTCGTTCGATTCTGTTGGCCGGTTATTTTCTTTCAACACGCTTGTGTAACAGGGTATGCCACAGAGTTTCGTGAATATAATGGTCTCTTATATTAACAAGTTTGTGGGGGCGTGAGAGTGTATGTGGAGCCCTCCAAAAGCCTTCCTACAAGCAATGATGTCTGACAGCGGTGTTCACTCTATTTTTTAACTTCGTCATCAATGAAATAATGAGGCGAAAACTGGAAGATATCCAAAGCCCGGTGTTCAGATCTGACTCTCTGTCTCAGACCCCGACCACCTGAAACGTACATTGTTCTCATTTTTGAAAAAGAGCAGGAAGCGCAAGCATTAGTAGGTAGGCTGACCGAGGCGTGTGATTCGCGCCCACAAAGTGTAAATTCAAGCTGAGAGACGTAGTCTTTGAACATACCTCTGAGAACTCAAGCAGTAACACTGGGGGTTGTGGAACGTTATGTGTCTCAGAAGTTGCATTAGTTCTGACGGCAGTGCGAAAGACAAAGTCAACGCACGATCCTCAATTGCAGGGATTACCATTTCTAATTGACACTACTTGCGGCATCAATAAGAGACCCTCACTGGTTATCAAGGGGGCGCATCAAACTACTGGCTGTATTATCGTACGGCCACCAGACTTGCCCACTTCGGGCGGAGGATCTGAGACATCTTCGGCTCTTTGGCCCAGGGCGAGACACCTCAGTGTTTGGAACGCGAATTTACTGACCGGTAGGTCCGTGGTTCGAACCCGAACTCTGCATCTCGACTTCTGTCTAGGCTTGGGCAATCTGGGAGCATCCCAATCCTTATGCTCCCCTCGGGTGGCATGGCAGCTGGGCACTGAAAGGATGTTACAGCTGAATCATTGTTATATCATTATTGTTCTTTGGCGACCGATGTCTCCGAACTATGGCTGGATTCGGCTGGAGCCAAGGAATTCGGAGTGGAGTGATCAGGCGACGGATTTTTGGCGGAACAGAGGGTGCTTCCCACAAAGAATGCATCCGGTATTGCAAGTTCAGTTGGCTGGGCCATGTATCGCTCATGCTGAGTTACCGCCTGCCGGGAAGCGGTTTTTGTGCCTAATTCGGAGTGGCGGGTACCTAGAGGTGGTTCGAATTATGACTGGAGGGAGCGAAGAGTGTTGCAATGTCTGACAGCGAAGCACCAGTGCCCCAGTCTGGTGTTGCTATCACTAATGATGACGATGAGAAGAGCCAATCTACATACGACGTCCCAGTCATTTGAAATCCAAGAAAGCCGCCGTAGTAAATGGAAGGTATGCGTGACGCTGCTCAAGAACTGCACATAGTGTGAAGATGCGCTCAGCGCTCCAGATCTTACCTGGTGTTATCAGGTCATCTCAATTTTATTGAAGCTAATAACCGTCTTAATACTGGGGCGAGACTTAAAACATTATGGTTAGAGCTGTCGTTTCATGTGTCCCTTGATAAAGTATAACGTGATTTTTTTTGTGAAAGTACATCTGCACAGTTTCACTAGTGGTGAGATGGCTCAGTGGTCAGAGTGCAAATTTACTGATCGGAAAGTCCGTGTTTCGAACCCGACCTCCGCCTCTCGACTTCTCTTGTCTAGGCTCGGGCAACTTGGCAGTATCCTAGACATCGCGCCTCCTTCTGGTGGCATGGCAGCTATGCACCGAAAGGGTGTTACAGCTGAACGATTGCCCTTATCTTTTACAGTTTCATACAGCGTTTAGTCATTCATTGCCAAATCAAATTTTCTCATTTTAGCTTGCATTGCCAGAGTGTTGGATTAGCAAAATCTAGCTTCTGGGTCTTCGATCTCTTCTATTTTACTCTGGTTGTCGCCGCATTCCATTCTCGTCAAACACAACAGTCTATTGATTCAAAAGGGTTTACCGAACAATGGATCGATTCTTACGTCCTGAACGGCTCGATACCGATCCCAATACTCAAAACCCAACAGACATTTGGAAACTTTTGTACTTTCACAAATTTCCTCGACTCCATTGCTCCTTGATCACCCAACAGACTGAAAACCCTGTCCAATTACGTTGCTTCTAGTGTTTATGGCTTAATCAAAGTCTGTAAGGATTATGGATAAGCTATCGCAGCTCTCCGAGAAATTTATGTGCAACCGAAAAATGAAATATTCGGCCGGTATTTATGACTACTTATAAGCAAGACGGAGATCGAAAGCTTGACCAATTTGTGCAAAGACTTTTCAGTTTGTTGCCAGATTGCCGCTTTACGGCTGTCAGCTTAGAACAACATAGCGAGGAAGCATACAGGACGCGTTTATTGGTGGGTTTTATTCTAACATCATTCGTCAGAGATATTCGCCAAGAACATAAGTCGCTGGACTTTAAAAGTGCCCAAAATCATGCAAAATCACTTGAACTAGAGCAGAAACAATCTCTTTTTTTTGCCGAACAATACTCTCCCGTGTGCTACCGTGTCGAATGACCTAACCGACGCAGGCTCTGGTGACAGACACATTCTTCAATGGAAGTTCCCGTTGCACAACCGAAAACTCGCGTTTTAATTGCCCCATTACGGATTCTCCAACATCAATCCACACGAGCTACGGTCCTGAGACAACGGCGGTCCAACACCCGAAAACTCTCAGTCCCGCTGCTCGAACGGGATAAGTCTCACAGCCATACAACAACACAACCCGCACTGAAGCTCAGTGCACACGTCTTTTGAGATTCAGATCCCTCTTCGACGCCACAGGTGTCTCGAATTTAGAAACGTGACCGGAGCCTTGCAGATCCGTGCGTTGGCTTCATCTGTCACATTACAGTCGGAACTAATACAACTTCCGAAGTGAGTAAAATGCCCCACAACTTCGAGTGCCTCTCCCTGGCTTGTAGGCAGCGTGTTTAGGGATTGCGTGTTCACGTGCATGACCTTACATTTGTGGGTGCAAAGTGCATAATGGAGGACGGGATGCCTTTGGTCAGTTCATCCAAGACTACCTGCGCCTTCTTCTTGTTTTTGAAGACGAGAACGATGTCGTCTTTATATTCCATATCGACAAAGTTTTCGTCACAGGCTATTTGAACACCGGGCTTTTGTAAATCTTCTACCGTTCGTCTCATTATCTCATCGATCACGAAGCTACATAGGAATGAAACGGATGGACACCCTTGGCGGACGCCGCTTTGTGTACGGACGCTTTGGGGAGCTCTCCGGAAGTCTGAGAATACGAAGAGCCTATTAGGTTCACAAATTTCGGGGGCATTCCTTGATGGGCAAATTTGTCCTGTTTGACAGACCAATCAACCGATTTGAACGCGCCCCTAAACCCGCGAATACCAATTCTGCAAGTTCTTGTTACGTATGGGCTTTTTCGTACACCTGACAGTTTGCAGAATTTTGGTCAACGCCACCCCATCAGGCGGAACCCCGCCTGCTAATCTTGATTTACTTTTGCACGAGCTGCCTTAAGGCGACACAGCATTTGTGGCGCCATCAGTCTCTTCACAACCACGATTAGGCTGATCCTCCTGTGTTTACCACGTTCAACATGAGCATCTTTTTGAAAATGGGAACTATCACTGACTCTTCCCAGTTGTCTGGGGCAGTGTTCCCTTCCGAAAGACGCGCAAACAGATGAGACGAGCACTGACATTTAATGGCGTGAAAACGATGAACGAGGACTCAGGGTTAGATTGGGCACCATTAAGCTTCAACAGTAACCCGTGGTTTTGGCATTTGGTGCGTTGTATTATCCTTCTCCCAAAATTGTCAACGCTATTACTGAGGCTCACTTCAACTCAAGTTTAGATGACTTTTCCGTGAGTCCTCAAATTACCAAGGCTACCGTCCAATGCGGAGCCATTACGTAGCGATGCTGCAGCATCTTCAAATACCTACCGGTGTAACGGTGGATACTACTGATGAAGCATGCGAGTAATGTTTTATCGTAAATCTGCTTCGCGTCTCTTGAAAAGTGAGATCAATTACGGAATTTGTGGAGTCGCTTTTTAGCATTTGCTTGCACTTGAGTAACAGTCAATGAATATCAAGGAACTTTGAGGAAGACGCGTTCAAGGAGAAGGTGGATATTTAGTTTTGTAAACAAGATGCATATGAGAGTTTTGCTCCTCTGTCCAATAGTCTGTGTCTGTTAAGTTGGTGTTTCTCTAATAAACAACTCCGCAGCGAAGGCCTTCTTCCTTTTCATTTGGTGCCGTGACCAGGATAATGAGAAAGATCCCGTGGCCACAACCCTTTGAGGATGGGGATGTTCGGACCTTCCTGGGGGACTTTGAGGAGGTTGAGGAGACTGCTGGACTGGATACCGACCGGGGTAATTTGGCAGCGCTGATGACCTTTCTCGGGGGCCGGGCGTATCCGTCCCTGGATGCGGCCAGAAGGAACCCTCGGAAGATGGACTGGGTTGCCGCGAAGGAAGCCCTTGCAGCGGAGTTCGACACGACGGCCGACTGCCAGGAGGCTATGAGGTGGATGGAGGCGGCCAGGATGGCACCTGGATTTGACCCGACTGTGTTCTTTGCCAGCCTGCAGCAATCATTGGATCGGGCTTTGCCGGGACTGGACGGAGTGTCGCGCCACCAGTTGCTTTCCGACCAGTTCGTGGAAGGTGTGTAGCCGGCGCTTGGTGCCCAGTTGCAGTTGGCGAGAGCAACTGGCCAGTTGAGTGTGGAGCACCTGGTGCATCTAGCACGGGAGTTGGCCGAGGCGCCAATGGCCACGCTTCAATCGCAGGAGAACAGGGAGGATTCAACAGTGGAAGACCTGAAGAACAAAGTGGCCCAACTTACCGAACAGCTTGCTGCCGTCAAGACGGAATCGCGAAGGCACGCTCGAACGAGCCGATGCTACAAGTGTGGCATGCCTGGCCACTGGAGGAATCAGTGCCCTCCACCACTTGTACATAATAAAATTTTGGAGTACTCCTCTTTTCCCGGGTGGGTTGCGATTAACGCACTGACACAAGCTACCATACAAGCCGTTATCGAGTTAGACGGGAAGAGGGAGTTGTGTTTGACTGATACAGGAGCAGGGGTATCACTGACTTGGAGAGGGAACCAAGCTGAATGCAAACCGTGCGCGCTAGCCGTGAGAGCAGTGGGTGGATATCGACTGAAAATTGACGGGTTGTCAATGCACTCAATACGCCTAGGCGACAAGTCCGTGCAGTACACGTTCCTGATCAGCTCAGACATAGAGCAGAAAATACTGGGGGCAGATTTTCTCAAGAACACAGATTCCGTGGTTGACCTAAAGCAGGGAAAGCTGGTAATAAGGTATGGCGCAGTCAAGCTTATCCAAGCTTATCCAAGCACTGCCGTAAATAAGCTGCATGTCCGAAAGCTTCCGTCTTGTGACGTACCGACAGTGCAGTCCGTGGTCAAGGAATATTCCGAACTGTTCACGGGCGATGAGGATCCGTTTGGCTTCTGCCCGTGGATTGAACACGAAATCCCCCTCTCGTCAGAACGCCTTCGACCTTACGGCCCCCCTCCGCTGCCGCTCCATCTACGGGAGGAGGTCCATAAACGGATCCAAGAGATGCTGAAGCCAATAGTGCGTACAACTCTCCGGTTGTGCTTGTGAGGAAGGCGAACGGAAAATACAAGTTTTGCGTAAATTTCCGGCGCTTGAATGAACTGACCGTAAACCGGGTTGTAGCTGTGCCTTCGGTTGCGGAGATTTTCGATTCCCTCCGGCATTCCCGATATTTCACTGTATTCGACTTGCGTTCCGGATACTGGCAACTACCTATCAAGGCGGAGGACCGGGAGGAAACAGCGTTTACGGTTGAGGACACTCAATATCAATTTAGGCGAATGCCGTTTGGTTTGTCTGGGGCACCATTCACATTCCGGCGCTTGATGCTTCGTTCAACGAAGGGACTCCAGAATGTTGCTGTGTACGGAGACGATATCGTTGTGTACAGCAATTCGGAACCAGAGCACGCAGTTTACTCAAAGGTTGTATTGAAGCGGATCCGGGAGGCTGGCCTGCGGATAAACGAAGCCAAGACACAGCTCGCTCGGAGTTCGGTGACACTGCTGGGGCACAAAGTGGGTCACGGAGAGGTTAGCCCACTGCCAGAAAAATTGGTAAAGATCGAGGATTGTGCTGTTCCCAATTTAAAGCGGTCTCTACGGCAGTTTTTTGGACGAGCAGCACACTACAGCCGGTTTGTTAAGGATTTCATCACGATTGCTGCTCCACTATACGACTTGCTCGGGCAAAATCGGAAATTTGAATGGACCGGGGAAGCACATGAGGCTTTCGAGCGTGTCAAAGCGCGGATGTTGGATCAGCAACTGACCCTTAAACTGCCCACGGTCGGAGAGATGTTCACTGTTGCAACGGACGCTAGTGATCGCGGTATCGGCGCAGTCCTAAAACAGAGGAATGGAGTTATCGAATATGCCAGTCGTGACCTGACTAACGCTGAACAGAAGTACTCGACCATTGAGAAAGAATGTTTAGCGTCTGGGGCCCTGGATAAGTGGAGGCCATGTCTGCTTGGTCAAATATTTCATGTCGAAACCGATCACAAACCCCTGGAGTGGATCAGGACCACCAGAGATCCTCGCGGAAAGCTTGCGTGCTGGGCACTCGGGTTGCAAGAGTACGACTTCACGATCCAGCACGTGCCAGGGAAGGAGAATCACTTGGCTGATTGGCTGTCAAGACCACAGGCTGAAGATGAGGCCCCCGGGATCATGATTGGGGCCAATAGCCTAGTGGTCGAACTGGATCCCGGAAAGTTGGTGCAGCTCCAACGACAGGATCCTGTGTTACGGAAGGTTGCAGCCGCCTTGTTGGATGGAGGGAGCATTGAGAACGGAGGGGGAGACAAGGAATTGGAAACGTTCCAGAGTCACTTTGATCGGCTGAGTCTGAATGAAGCTGGCATAATCTCCTGGAACGCCATCGATTCGGATGTTGTGCTGCCCGTGATACCTCGCGTCTTGAGACGGAGGCTTATCGTCGAATGCCATGAGATAGCACATACAGGGTGCACCAAGACGTACGACTTACTTCGGCAGAGGGCCTACTGGCCGGGGTGAGAAGTGAGGTGATGGATTATGTGGTATCCTGTAAGCGGTGCCAACTGATGAAAGAAGACACGACAGGGGCAACCCATCCCATGGAACCTATTCCTGTCTCAGAAATCGGCGAGTTATGGTCCGTTGACGTCGTGGGCCCTATTCCGGTGACAACCAGCGGGAACCAATATATCATCATAATGACAGAACACCTGTTGCGGTGGATCGAGGCGGCAGCCGTGCCAAGCGCCTGTGAGCGCCACCAACTAGGCGGCAACACCGGCATCAGATCCATTATCATCTGAAATATGAATGGCGTTGTCTTAATGGACGGTGGTGCCTATCAAAGGTGAAATATTCTCGGGTTTCCCGCTTTACTTCATCCTGCAGGTATGACTTGGTCAAATTAATATTCGCCAAACATTCGGCCCGATTCATTTTCGCGAGCAAGTCGTCTGGATAATGCAGAGGACACTGGTGGATGTGCAGTTCAGCATAGGGCATGTGAAGGTTGCAAACAAAGCGGATGGTCCCACTAGCCTCGGTTACGGGATTTGTTGAATTTACGCATAAATAGTCAAAAGTTGTCCACCATGTTTCAAAGTATTCGTGCTGCTGCGTGACTGAAAAGTCTTGAATGGCGGATTAGTCGATCGAAACAACCACGCCGGTTACTGCGTCTTCATTTGATGGGACTTGAAAGAATCGTTCAGCTGTAGCAAGCACCCCTTCATTGCCCAACTGCCATGCCAACAGAAGGAAGCACGAGGGCTGGGATACTGCCAGGTTGCCCAAGCCTAGACAGGGGAAGTCGAGAGGCAGAGATCGTGTTCGAACCACGAACCTTCCGATCAATAAATTTGCGCTCTAACCACCAGGACTTGACCTTACCGTGGTTTGACGGTTTCTACACTTTCGCGACCCAGTGAGCTATACCGGGGGGAGGGAAGGTAGGCATGCGACACTTGCAGTCCCTCATACCAGGCTGTTCAGTGGTTAGAAGTCGGACCAACAAGGTTTCCTGGGCGTCCAGTTTGGGCGTCGGAACATGTGCGGTAACTCGTTCTGTGAGATGGTAATGTACCTGCATTTTCCCCAAAAGACCGCTGCTTTGTGGCTAGGCTTTTAGGCCAAGGACTTTGATCGAGGACCTTAATTGCCCTCTTGTCTAGGTGTGAGCAGTATCCCAGCCCACCTGCAACCGTGAATTGCGCACTTAAGAACAGTCTCATGTCACATCGGCCGCCGCGTTGTGCCATCAACCGGGAAACTTATCTAAAATTTGCACCTTACGGAGGATGGTCTGAACCGACATGAATGGCACACATGGGCCGACACGCGAGAATAAAACCTCACCACCGTATGCTAATAACTGTGTGATGAACGCGGCTCCATGGGTGTCCATGGTTAGGAGGACGCCAGGTAGCCCAAGGTCATGTACTGCTTCTGAATTTAGTACTATTGAGGAAAAATTGGTGATCAGTACAAAGCCATAGAAGGTGATTGTTATTCTCATTATGTCTTAATTTGAAGCTGAACTGGTCAATGGTTTGAGCCTATGATGAAATGAGACGTTCTATCTGTGCACTGAGATCACCGGCGGTTAATACAGGGTAGGAGAGTGCTTAGCTCCCGATTGGAGGTCTCTTTCATCGAATCAGAGCAACAGTTGTTTGGTGCATATCGTTCAGCTGTAGCACCCTTTCGGTGCCTAGCTGCCATGCCACCCGAAGGAAGCATATATAGAGAAAGTATATATATATATATATCTATAAGTGCATAAAGAGAAAGTACAAGTAAAGAACGGATACTGTTTCATTCAGTGCAGAGTGCAACCTGCAGTATGGCTCAATGGGTCACGGAGGTACACACCGTCATACCACGGCTTGGTTCTGTGTCTTTGTAAGGTGTTCACAAGTGACATTATTTTGTTAAGTCATAGTGTTCAGTCAGTGCAAACCCCGTTTAGCATCGAAGTTTCGTGGCTTTTCAGTGTTGACGTGATCTTACGCCTTTTAAAGGCAACTGCAAACGCAGTTGCGGAGCTGAGTCTTTTTGAACCAGTGACACCCAAAGTCCATTGTTTTTCGACTAGTGCTTTTAATGTATTATTTCCCCTGTATTTGACGGACAGGTTCGTCGAATAGTCAGGCCCAAATGGTTTTGCGTTACAGGACGTGATCCAAACCCGCCGATTTGGGCGACTGGGTCATCTCTCGAGTACTCCACCATTCGTCATTTATGAATGCAAGCAGAAGTTAGGGAGAAGACAGTCGGTTATATGGTCAAATGTATGCTTTCGTGAAAGGAGTTGATTTCCCATTTGAAATGAAGCCCAACACAAAGTGCAAGATCTGTGTGCGGCGAAATGGCGCGGTTGTTTCCCACCTCCCGCCACCTGTTTATTTACCGGTTTCTTTGTTCTTGATTATCTGGCAGGTATATAGTAAGTTGCAAATTAATGGCAATACAGGTGTACGATGAGTGTCATTGCCTTGCCCAGACACCTTGGAAAGAGTCGGTGCAGCGTGCGTGTGGTGTTTTGGGTGATAAGTGGGTCCTTCTCCATGAAAGTGGCGGTACTACAGCTGGACGGAAAATCAAACCGTGTGTGACATTGAATAACCTAGGTCACTCAAACCTAGAATAGCCACTCAAGTGTATGCAGGACAGTGTTGCCCAGTAGTATGTAGTTATCACTCATCTATGCCAAGAACTTCGTAATAACTTCATCTTTCCCATTCTTTCGAACGGCTCGTCAACTAGCCTAAGGAGAACCGAACAGTACAGAAAAAACAGTTCCTATTGCCTTTTCCTACATTTGGCGGACGGTGTGTCTCAGTCATGATCCAATTAGAACTATGAACACACCACCGAGGTTGAAGCTACAGTATCATCAATCCAATGATTCGCGTGGGATTGTGACAGGTACCATTCTCAGTCCTACCTTGGTAATCCGCAGATGACGTACGTCTGAGTTCACGCAACACCCCTGGTGTGTCAGCAGGTGATGTGATTGAAGTTTACCATCCGGGCGATGCACATCATGCCTTGTTTCTCGTCTCCGCTCTCCGTGAGGATATCCAGTGGCGAGGTATATTGTTTTCTGCTCCCACTAACTTAGACTTCAGATACTATCAGCATTGAACAGTCGCTCGCTAACATTTTGAAGCTCCAGGCACATAAAAATGTGTGCATTCAGACAGTCGAAAAGAAGGTAAGGTCTCTTTACTTTGGCCTGGATGCTGGTTGATGTTAGTCTGTTACTTTGGACTTGGTAGAACTGTGCTTTCGGGATCAATATTTTAGCCGCAGTGATTTGTATCGTTTTTCACAGGAGTTGGTAAGAGCGTGCATTCAGTTTGGTTGTTACAATGTTTACCTAGCTCGGGACAGTCTTGCAGGTTCACAGAAAGATAGCACATAATGAAATGAGGTAAGTTTAGAGTGACCCAACTTTTTTAATTTAGCTGCAGGGTTCAGGTTGGGGAGCTGTGGCGGAAAGGCGAAGTATATTCTTGCGGCTACGTCGGTCCCGAAACCAAAGTGAGTGTGGTCGTTCTCAAATCAGCTTGCAACTTACAGATTGTATTCCGCTCCGCCACCTCAGTAATTCAGATATTCATCCAACTAAGCGAGGAAATGTGGCTCTTCGATGAACATGGAGATCTGTATTTCGAAAATGCACTGAAGTTTTTGTCCAAGTTATTCTTGCGTGC
Organism: Clonorchis sinensis; assembly: GCA_003604175.2. NCBI lineage: Eukaryota > Metazoa > Platyhelminthes > Trematoda > Opisthorchiida > Opisthorchiidae > Clonorchis > Clonorchis sinensis. The sequence continues at coordinate 140,349,976 of CM030370.1, read as the reverse complement.
CTGGCCGGTAACCCGTTCGGTCCTTTGGCTTTGATATTCATTGTTTTAGGAAGGAAATTGTCATCACGATGTTACTGTAGTATTTTTCACCCGTGCGTTCATCGATGGTAAGTTGCTTCTGTCTTTTTGTCGGTCGGGGAAATTCGTTGTACTTTGACTTGAATCTTGTCTAAGTTTACAGGCCACTTTTTTCTCGGTTTCCGTTTGCAGAAGTGAAAAGGTAATGATCTGATTGTGTGCTGATCGCTCGTGGCACAATAGTCCCCACGAGACAGTTGTTTCCCCTACAGAAGGAAGTCGTTTCCATCTAAACGTTGTCTCGGGTTTTTGGGAATGGGTGTTTGAGATTGGCACTATAGCTCAGTGTTTCCCTAACACTAACTAAAATAAAAAATAAGTCGCTCAACACTTTCGGTGCATAGCTGCCGTGCAACACGAAGAATACTCAGGCCTAGACAGGGGCAATTGAAAAGCCAGCATGGGGTTCGAACTGAGCCGCCTGGAGCATTGCTTACTGACAAGCGAAATGTAGTCGTAGTAGTAATATAGACGATCCATAGCCCAAGTGGAGTACGCTGAGCTGCTTACACGTACCGTTGGAAGTGACTTTGAGCTAAAAGGTCCAGTTTTTTTGCGGAGAGGTTTGTGGATCGAATCCATCCTTTGTTTTTCAGTTGCTCCTGTATAGGTCTGGGCAACTTGACAGTGTCTCGATTCTCCTGCTTTTTACAAGTGGCTTGGTAGCTATGCACCAAAAGAACGAGTTGATTCGAAACCAAGTACTGCCGTTTGCTATTTGTCTGACTGTTGTTGCCCACGTTAGCTTACTGACAGCAGTGTCACGTGTTTCCGGTGAGATGGGTCTTTGGGAAATGACCTGTACAATAACGTGCTAGTTATGTGGTTGACAAAAACCAGTTGACAGCCTGCCACCAGGTTCGCCACATTTGGAGCTTGTCAGACTGGCGTAAACTATAAAATGTTGTCTTCTATGAATTGGACATTAGATGTGAGGTTTAGCACTCATTCGCTGGATGGCATTGTACCATGAGACTCAAACGAACACCTTACTTATGTTGACGACTACGTCTTCCCGATTGGCTCCAAACTGGTCGAAATCGGTCGTGGGTTGTCAGCCAGTTTTATCAATCAAGGAACAGTGTTTTTTCATCGTGGGAAGTACGTAGGTACCTTAAATAACGATCCAAATTAGCCCTGAGGCAGCCTTCGCTGCACGTTCGCTTGGAAAGTCTGTCCGAGTCTCAGGTCTGGGTTAGTCTCCAATGCCTTAGTACAGTTGGCAGTGGGTGCTACAGTTTGTCAGCCACCGAATAATCCTCTCGGTACACGCCCCAAGGACCTGCTGTTCATGCATGCACTGCTGGGAGTCATGTTCACTGCCTTCTCGTGGTGGAAGTGTTTCCAATATGCAGAATTGTACAGCGCTGTCACCGGGTTGACGGGCCATTGGCCGTGTATCTAGCAGCGCTGGCTACACTCTGTTTTGAGATCATGAGCGGAAGCATCGTTGATTCGTGATTTGGAACGATGATTGGACAATAGATTGCTCACAATGGACATATGGCTCCTTGTGCATTGTGGACAGCCTGGATGGATGGTCTTTCTCCTGAAGACATATGAACTAAACCCTGGTTAACAGCTTCAAGTGCATTGCGAACTTAACTCGTCGCCACGAGGACTTGCGGGTAAGATCGTGCATAAACAATTCCAGAAAGATCTCCCAAGTAGGCTCTTTTATGGTCTGTTCGGTCGGGAGGTAACACACCTCCTGAAAATGATGTCAGTGCAACATGATACGGAACTCGGTTTTCGAGACTTTTTTGACCATACAAACTGTGGACTGCACTTTCTTTCCAATGTTGCCAGCGAAAATTCTGTGCATACCTTCGCGGATTCTCATGTCGCTCGAGTATCCTCCGCGCCACGGCTTCACCCTAGCTCCATATATTTTTTTGTTCAGCTGTGGCACCCTTTCGGTGCCTAGCTGCCATGCCACCCGAAGGAAGCACGAGGGCTGGGATACTGCCAGGTTGCCCAAGCCTAGACAGGGGAAGTCGAGAGGCAGAGGCGGGGTTCGAACCACGGACCTTCCGGTCAGTACGCTCGCGCTCTAACCGCTGAGCTATCTCGCCCCCCTAGCTTCATATAACGTTCGCATACTCCCGCAGGATGGATATCAGGCAGCTTTGGCCTACTCTATGAAAGGTATCAACGTGGATATCTGTAGTCTGTCGGAAATGCGCTTATACGATTCCAGCTAAGCCACACGCTCGAATTTCTCATCATCAACGAATGGTAGTCTGTTTTTTCGGTGACTTATTGGCTCATCGTCGTGGTGTTTGATTAGCTCTCAGCAAACACACTGAAGCCTTTCTTCCGGGACAGATATCGACTAGTAGCAGGTTGTATGCGGTAAGATTGGCGGGAGCCTGTTGTATAGACCTCCGTAGAGGCAACATGCGCTATTTTTTTTTTGCTGATTAATCTATCTTTAGCCTTCAGGCGCCTAAGGGAGCTTTCTACGTCCAAGTACACGGCCTGCTTCAGCGTGCTTTTGGGGCTGATGTTAGAATGCTAGAATACGATCTGAATTCACCTTTTGGCCGTTGAAACCCGTATGGTGGCCCTCTTGTTCCAAGCTGTTGGGCCGATAACCGCTTTGTTCCTTTGCCTTGAGTTTCAAACATCTTAAACGTCGTCATGCAAATTGGCGTCCATTCTTTACCATTCAGGAATGAACTCTGATTGACGCTACTACAAGCTATCGATGGACGGGTTCTGTCCAAAATACCTGTGAGAAAGCGAAATAAAGTGCTTCAGCCTTGGCACCCTTTCGGTTCATAGCTGCTGCGTAAATTGGAAGACATGTAAGGGCTGAGCTACTGTTAGGTTGTCCAACCTGAATAGGAGTAATCGAAAAGGTTGTTTGGGTTCGAACCAAGGACCTTCCGATCAGTAGTTTCACACCTTAAGCGCTGAGCTATCTCGAACTCCCATCTGAACATATGGTCAAAAGACACAACATGGTTTTGGCCAATGGGCTTCTGTAGAGGTCAACGTAAATGATTTACTTGACGTGCTTGGGCTGCTACATTCAGGTCCCCAGGGGGAATTCCTGTGGCACATAACTCAGAGGCTGGACAACTACACACCCGGTTACAGACGATCGCCAATGAACCGTACGACGCACTCTTCAATGTTTGTCGATACCCCAACTGTACAGATGCATCATAGATATCTTCAGATAGCAATCGTTTACTGGGACCTCGGTGTTCCATTCCCCCTCCCCCCGATTTGGATCAAAATGAAAAAAACAAAAGCCACGCAGCGTCATGATGTTCATAATCGTTCATAAGATGTTCATAATCGTCCAGCTGTAGCACCCTTTCGGCGCCTAACTGCCATGCCGCCCGAAAGTTCGAGAGACATGGCTAACTGAAAACAGTTATCGTTTGTTCTGTTTAACCCCATCAACCGGTTTTAAAAAGCCATTCATAAGTGAAACTATTCGCGAGGCCGATGAAAACCGATTACAGACCTTCAAGATGAGTAGGCCATTAGGCGGAACATTTGAGTATCTTATTGCCACCCGCGAATGCCAGGGACTATGACGCGGATGCTTGGATTGCTTGTTGAAACCTCCTAAGGGTCGAAGGAATATGCGGTGTCATTAGTTCTCTAAGGGGCCGCGGTTATTCTTATGATGAGGAACTACCTTCATAACTCTTATAGATTGGTGGCCACATACTGCTTGCCCGGTCAACTGTGGTGTGTACGAAGATCGGACCACGAAAATGCCTTTCTGCTTTATGAATATGACCATCACTGGTTTCCATCTCCAAAAAGTCAGTGAACAGATTACTCGTCACAGATTACTCCTCACAAGTGTCATTCTAATTGGATTCACATCCGCTTACAAATTCACGTACTACGGAGAAGAGACTGGCTTTCGCTGCGGTGATGACCAGTTGTTACCCAGTCAGCCGGTGAAGCATCGCCAGGCGTATCAACGACTGGAAAGTTTTCTGGATCATTGGGCTGCCTTCGACTGGGTGGATCTATGTGCCTTGTGTATTCTAGATGCCCAGCAAGCCCGTTAGCATTTTAGAGGTACTGTGAAGATGGATCGGGTCGCGTTCAAGTCTATGATCAGATTCCGTCACCCTCCCTGGTTCCAAGTGACATCCGCCAGATTCCTGATTTCTACGTTATGCTTCATTTCCATCCTTGATGGTTAGATTCTCCCTCTTTTAACAGGCCTTTGATCTGGACTGCGCAGACGATCTAGTCTTGTTGAGAGGTGATGTTTGAGCAATAGGGTCGAATCTAGATCAACTCTTCATTGATGCAAATTGTTCTAGTATGTTTTCCACCACCTAAGTACATGTGCATTTTTGACATCACTGCTTCTTGCTGATGAACAACTACAATCCGTAACCCGCCTCATCTGCATTCAAAACTAAATACCATCCACTGGCAAGAGCTGCGTTCTTCAACATACTGACGGCAGAGGGCTAAACCCAATGATATTCTTGTTCCCTTTTGCTATTATGAACCTTCATGTCCTGCCTTTTCAACCAAGCAATTTTTTCCTATTTTGTATGGTGATCTTTCTGGGTGGTCCGGACAACTTCCATTAATTGTAGATGAGCAGCCTAAGTAAGACGCTCGGATGCAGTTTTTGGCCAATGATGAACAGACCTAGATCTCTCTCTCTCTTTCATTGATGGCTACGGTATTACCAGAATTTCGCCGGCTACATTTTTATGAGACTGGCCGAGGGCTTCTTATTTATCTACACTGTGATACCAAAAAACAGGGTGGAAGTTTTTAATAAATCCTAATGGAAGATGTCCACTGTTGACCCTTAACAGGGTGTTCTATGATTTGTTTTATTTTCAACTCATGAACACTCCTTTTTTGACAGACTTACCCTCGGTTTACCATGGCATGGCTGGTCGTGATTCAGAAGGTCGATTTTTTGATGACTTCTACCGGTGAGCGACTATTGCGGTACTTCTCTACATTTTCGTTCGCCGTATGTTTGTCTGCTTACCAGCTCAGCTGCCTCAGTCTTTCCACCAGATTTTCTCCACACTAACACCTTTATCTGCAAAGGTTCCTAAAAACATTATATTATATTATATTATATTATATTATATTATATTATATTATATTATATTATATTATATTATATTATATTATATTATATTATATTATATTATATTATATTATATTATATTATATTATATTATATTATATTATATTATATTATATTATATTATATTATATTATATTATATTATATTATATTATATTATATTATATTATATTATATTATATTATATTATATTATGTTATATTATA